>CANTUZ010000023.1:0-600000 GCA_947846985.1 Fratercula arctica | reverse complement strand
CTTCTCCGTGTTCTCCCCAGGAACCGGAGGTGCTTCCACCTCCTTTTTGCTGAGACCGTCACTTATAAGGACTTGTGTCTCACTTGTTTATCGCAGCGGAGCATAAAAGGAACAGACTCACAAATGGGATGTTGCCTCCCAAGCATCCCCGCATACATTTTTCTTACAATAATTAACCGTGCTGGGTCCTACCATCAGTCCAAGGTCAATTTAATGAAATAAAACACCTTATATGGCCATATGGCTAACACACCATCACTTAGCCTATTTAGGGTCTTTGTTTAGAGAGGATCCGCCTCTGAGGTTTCACGGGCTCGCTGGTATTTATACCAAAGGCGCGTCGGGACTCGGTCCCAGAGGAAAGCTTTCGCGTCCGCGGTGAGTACTGCCCAGCCCTGGCTTCCCTTTTGCTCGCAGGAAAGCGGGAAGGAAAAACACCCCGGGGGGGTTTCGGGGTGCCCCGGCGCTTATGGGGTGGCCCGGCTCGGTTCACACAGCACAGGGGGGGGGTTTGCAAACCCTGGCGTGACCCCGCAGCCGGGGGCTTCCGTGGAGGTGACGAGAGCTGGGCTGCGGCCAAAGCGGGTCGCGCTCTTCCAGAAGTCCCCACGATTTGGGGTTTTGTTTTTTTTTCTTTTTGGGCTCTTGCGAGGTTTTCGCCTGCTTCGCTCTGGATTCAGGAGCGCATCCACCGGCAGAGGGGGGCACCCTCTGGGAAGGGCTATTTTTTTTCCCATTTTTGGGAAAGGATGCGAGGGCAGAGCGGCAAGGGGCTGCCGAGACAGGACCAGAGGAGAGGGCATCGCCTGCCTTTCCCCTGCCCGCTCGGGGGCCACCAGCCGGGGACGACGACACTGGAGCTCCCCAGGCAAATGCGGGCAGGAGGCTTTGGCACCCATTTCGGGCACCGGCTGGCGAAGGATGGAGAAGCAGCATCGGCGTGGAGCAGCGCCCATGGGCGATGAGCATCGCCCCACTCCCAGCGTTCCCGCGCCGGGGCCGGACCCGGCATCCACCCCTCGTCACAGCCCATGGAGGATTTTGCAGGGCCGCACATCCCCAAGGACTCCAACCCTTCCGACACCCACAGCTGGACGCGGTGGCGCGGCGTAACCCTCTCCCCCACCCTCCTTTAACAGTGTTTTCCCCCCTTCGCCCCAGCTTATCCCCCAGGTCCCCCTGAACGCCAACCGCTCCCGGCCGCACCATGTGCGAGGAGGAGACCACCGCCCTGGTCTGCGACAACGGCTCCGGCCTCTGCAAAGCCGGCTTTGCCGGCGACGATGCCCCCCGCGCCGTCTTCCCCTCCATCGTGGGGCGGCCCCGGCACCAGGTGAGTACCTGGGGTGGGGAGGGGTGGGGGGGGTGAGCAGCAGCCCCAGGTCACCCCCCACCCTGCTTTTAATCACCGAAATGAGGCTAACGAGGCCGTCTCTCTCGCCGGCGGTAGGGTGTCATGGTAGGCATGGGGCAGAAAGACAGCTACGTGGGCGACGAGGCACAGAGCAAGAGGGGTATCCTCACGCTCAAGTACCCCATCGAGCATGGCATCATCACCAACTGGGATGACATGGAGAAGGTGAGACCAGCCGCCCCCAACCCGGGGACGGGGAGCAGGCGCTGGCCCCCGCTTCGGTTTGGGGTAAGACCCCGATTCCCTTTTGCCCGCCTTAGATCTGGCACCACTCCTTCTACAACGAGCTGCGCGTGGCCCCCGAGGAGCACCCGACCCTGCTCACCGAGGCACCCCTCAACCCCAAGGCCAACCGGGAGAAGATGACCCAGGTGAGGTGCTGCGGGGTCCCCGGCCATGGGCACGGACCCTCCGAAACCGCAGGAAGGGCTGGGGAATTTGGGGTTTAGCGAGCCGAGAGCGGGGGCACGGGGCGGAGGAGCGGGTTGGGCGGTGGGGTGAAGCTGGGTCCTTTAACAAGGGCAGCGCTCGCGTGTGGCGCGTGGACCCGTGGGGTTTGGTCACGCCGAGCCATGGTTTTTCCACGCGATGCACACACCCATATGATTTTCCGTGCGATGCGATGACTCACATCTCCACGCGATGCCCTGCCCCACGTGGTTTTCGGCGCCACGCAGCGATCCACGTGCTGTTCTGTGCAATGCATTGACCCACGTGTCCATGCAATACAACAATCCACCTATTTTTCCGTGCGGTGCAACGATCCGCATGTTTTACCCTGCAATGTGCTGGCCCCGTGTCTCCAGGAAGGCCCCCGTGGGTTGGGGTGGGATGAGCCGCGGACCCCCACGGTCCCCCCTAACCCTCTGCCCCTCTCATCCTCCCTCCCAGATCATGTTTGAAACCTTTAATGTCCCCGCTATGTACGTCGCCATCCAAGCTGTTCTCTCCCTCTACGCCTCCGGCCGCACAACCGGTGAGTGGGCCACACGGCATCTACCACCCAGGGTCTATCCGTGGTGGGAAAGGGACCAAGCTGGCTTCCAGCCTCCTCCCTCACCTTCCTTCCCCCTTCCCAGGCATCGTCCTCGACTCCGGGGATGGTGTCACCCACAATGTGCCCATCTACGAGGGCTACGCTCTGCCCCACGCCATCATGCGTCTCGACTTGGCTGGCCGCGACCTCACCGACTACCTCATGAAGATCCTCACCGAGAGGGGCTACTCCTTCGTCACCACCGGTATGGGGCAGGGAGGGGGTCATGGGGTGACGGGGGACCCCAGGGTGCCGCCGATGCACTGGGTTGAGCCTGTTCGCCATCGTCTCCTGTAGCCGAGCGGGAAATTGTGCGCGACATCAAGGAGAAGCTCTGCTATGTGGCCCTCGACTTCGAGAACGAGATGGCCACGGCTGCCTCCTCCTCCTCGCTGGAGAAGAGCTACGAGCTCCCTGACGGGCAGGTCATCACCATCGGGAATGAGCGTTTCCGTTGCCCCGAGACCCTCTTCCAACCCTCCTTCATCGGTGAGCCCACCCCAAATTGTCCTGGCAGTCCCCTAGGTGGTTGACCCCCATCCTCACTGCCCCACCAGCAGGCAACCAGCCCCCGTGGGTGCCCCACAGAGGCGTTTTACACCCCTCCCAAGCGCTTTGCACCCCAAATAGGGGGGACAAACCCACGGGTGACCCCATGGCTCTTTTGGGAAGCCCTGAGGAGGCGTGGGTGGGGGTGCTGACAGCCCGATTCCACCCCAGGCATGGAGTCAGCCGGCATCCACGAGACGACCTACAACTCCATCATGAAGTGCGACATCGACATCCGCAAGGACCTCTACGCCAACAACGTCTTGTCCGGCGGCACCACCATGTACCCCGGCATCGCCGACCGCATGCAGAAGGAAATCACGGCGCTGGCTCCCAGCACCATGAAGATCAAAGTAGGTGGTGGTGGTGGGGCAAAGCCATGGTCACCAACGCCCCAAATCCTCTCCTGGTGCAGGTCTGGGGGGTGATCAGGGGGTACATCCTAATGGCTCGTGTCTCGGCAGATCATCGCCCCGCCGGAGCGGAAGTACTCGGTGTGGATCGGTGGCTCCATCCTGGCGTCCCTCTCCACCTTCCAGCAGATGTGGATCAGCAAACCCGAGTACGACGAGGCCGGACCTTCCATCGTCCACCGAAAATGCTTCTAAGCCCCCTCCCCACCCCGTGGTGGCCCCCCATGCCTGGGCTGGGGCGCCCCACTCCTCCTCGGTCCTCGCTGCTCCTCCCCACCGCCCACTGCGCATTAAAGCCTTTTCTCCAGGCTCTGTCCCTTTTCTGGGAGATTTTGGGGCATTGAGGGGTGGGAGGGGTTGGGGGGGAGCTGAGGGCAACGGGGTGAGGGATGGGGGAGTCCTGACCTCACGTTGGCGCCCATGATGTTATGCTGATGCCTTTGACTTTGCCTTGATGCCCCCAACCCCATGTCAACGCCCTTGACCCCATGTTTGTGGCCCCCAACCCCATGTTGTTGCCCCCAACCCTGTGTCAATGCCCTGGACCTCATGTCATTGCTCACAAACCCATGTTGATGCCTCCAAACCCGTGTCCATGCCCTTGACCCCATGTTGGTGCCCCCAATGTTGTGTTGGTGCCCCGACCCCATGTTCATACCGTTGACCTCATATTGATGTCCCCAATGACACATTGATGCTCCCAACCCCATATTGATGCCCCCAACCCCATGTCGGTGCTCCTGACCCCATTTTGTTGCCCCTAACCCTGCTGTGTCAATGCCTTTGACCTCATGATGGTGTCTCAACCCCATGTTGATGCCCTTGACCTCATGTTGGTGTCCCCAACCCTGTGTAAAAGCCCTTGACCCCATGTTGGTGCCCCCAACCCTGTGCTGATGTCCCCTACCCTGTGTCAATGCCCTTGACCCCATGCTTGTGCACCCAACCCCATGTTGATGCCCTTGACCTCATGTTGGTGCCCCCAACCCTGAGTTGATGTCCCCAACCCCATGTTGATGCCCTTGACCTCATGTTGGTGTTCCAAACCCCAAACCCTGAGTTGATGTCCCCAAGCCCATGTTGATGCCCTTGACCCCATGTTGGTGCCCCCAACCCTGTGTCAATGCCCTTGACCCCACATTGGAGCCCCCAACCCCATGTTGGTGCCCTTGACCCCATGCTTGTGCCCCCAACCCTGTCAACACCCTTGACCCCATGTTGGTGCCCCCAACCCTGTGCTGATGTCCCCAACCCTGTGTCAATGCCCTTGACCCCATATTGGAGCCCCCAACCCTGTGTCAATGCCCTTGACCCCACATTGGAGCCCCCAACCCCATGTTGGTGCCCTTGACCCCATGCTTGTGCCCCCAACCCTGTCAATGCCCTTGACCCCATGCTGGTGCCCCCAACCCTGTGCTGATGCCCCCTACCCTGTGTCAACGCCCTTGACCCCATATTGGAGCCCCCAACCCTGTGTCAATGCCCTTGACCCCATGTTGGTGCCCCCAACCCTGTGCTGGTGCCCCCTACCCTGTGTCAACGCCCTTGACCCCATGTTGGTGCCCCCAACCCTGTGTCAACGCCCTTGACCCCATGTTGGTGCCCCCAGCCCCATGTTGGTGCCCCCTATGGCATGTCAGCGCCCCTGCCCCCGTGTCGCTGCCCCCGTCCCCATATTGACCCCCCGCCCCGTGCTGGTGCCCCAGCGCTGCCGGGACACGCCGTGGGCGGGGCCACATTTGCATAAATTACCATACCCCCCCAGCGCTGCGCGCGCCTCCCACCGCCGCTTCCGCCGCTGTTTCCTCCCCCTCCCCCCCCCCGCCACTTCCCGCGCGATGACGTCACGGGGAGGCAGCGCGCGCCGCTCGTTACCATGTCATTAGCATATGAGGCGGGAAGGCGGAAGCGGCGGCGGGATGGGGCGGTGCGGGGGTGCCCTGCGCCTGGCCCTGGAGGGGAACATCGGTACCGGGGGGTGGAACACGGGCGACAGCGGCGTCCCCGCCGTGACGGGGGGAGGGGCGGTGGCGTGGGGGGGGGGCGGGGCAGCATGGCGTCGGGGGGCTCTGCCCTGGGAAGGGGCTGGGGGCGGGGGGGGGGCAGGAGGATTCGGGGCGCGATGGAGGTGGGGGGATTTGGGGGCGGGGGGGTCGCAGGCTGAAGCCTCTCGGGGTGCAATTTAATGTTTGTAATTAATTATTCTTGCCGCCCGGCTTGGGGGGGAGGGGGGGGGAACACCCCACAAACCCGCGTTACCCCATGGCAGGAGCCGGGGCGGGGGGGACACACGGGCTCACCCCGCGCCCCCCTCCCCCGATCCCCGCAGCCGTGGGCAAATCGACCTTCCTGAAGCTGCTGGGCGCCACCTTCCCCCAGTGGCACTTGGTGACCGAACCCGTGGCCCAGTGGCGCAAGGTGCTGGCCGGCGCCTCGGCGGAGGTAATGGCGGGGCACCGGCTGCGTGGCGGCACCGTTGGTGGCACCGCGGTGGGACAACCTCGTGTCCCCCCCCCCCCACCCCGTCTCTTCCTTCTCCAGGTGTCCGTGGGCTCCACCAACCTTCTCCAGATGATGTACCAGGAGCCGGCCCGATGGTCCTACACCTTCCAGACCTTCTCCTGCATCAGCCGCCTGAAGGCCATGCTGGAGCTGCCCCCCGCCACCCCTCACCCCGTGCGGGTCTTCGAGCGCTCCCCCTACAGCGACCGGTACCCAGCCCCCCCGCCTTAAAACAGGAGAGAAGGGGGGATGAAGGGATTAAATGGGATAACGAGCGTTCCCGCGGCCCGGGTTGTGTCCCCCGGGGTGAGCAGAGCCACCGGCCCCGGTGAAGCCTGAAGCGATGCTCAATTAGAGAAATGCGCTTGCTGGGTAATTTGGGGGCTTTGTTATCCCCCAAATAATGTTTGCTGGTGGCTGCCCCGTCCCCACCCGTGCCAGGCGGCGGCTTGACGTCCTGTAGGTGATGGGGGCCGGGTGGCTGCGTGCCCCCCCAACGTCACTCAGCCCCAAATTAAGGATTTCGGCCTTGATTAAATGCTGCCTTGGTTAAAAACCGGTTCCCGGTTGGTGCAAAAAAGGTGGAAAAAATGGCCGCGAAGCCGGCAGGGCATGGGATGGCCCGGAGGTGGCGGTGCTGGTGGTGCCAGCTGCCCTGTCCCCTCTCTCTGTCCCTTCCCAGGTACGTCTTTGCCAAAAACCTCTTTGAGGCCGGGCACCTGCAGCCACTGGAGTGGGCCATTTACCAGGACTGGCACAGCTTCCTCCTGCGGCAGCTGGGCCCCCGCACCGCCCTCCACGGCTTCCTCTACCTGCGGGCCACGCCGCAGGTGGGTGCCAGCCAGGGACACCCCCTCTGTGTCCGTACAGCGGGCGTTCGGCTCGGCTCGGAGCCCTGTGAGCTCCTGGAATTGCGAAAATGCTGGGTTTTAGCCATAAATCACTGGCCCGGAGGAGCATGACCTGCTGCCGTTCCCATGGGAATGTTGGGGGGAGTTTTGCTCTGGATTCTAGAGCAGATTTTGGGGAGGGGGGGGCTGCAGCATCTTCCGGGGATGCCTGGTGCCTGGCTGCGGGCCCTCCCTGGGGGCTGCTTTGTCCAATGCCCACATCCCGTTAACCCCCCTGCATCCCGTTAACCCCCCTGCATCCCGTTAACCCCCCTGCATCCCGTTAACCCCCCTGCATCCCGTTAACCTTCCGTCTCTCCCGCATCCCGTTAACCTCCTGTCTCCCGTTTCTCCCGTTAACCCCCCTGCATCCCATTAACCTGTCTTTCCCGCATCCCTGTAACCTGCCATCTCTCCCATTAACCTCCCATCCCTGCCTGCATCCCGTTAACCTTCCATCTCTCCCACGTCCCTTTAACTTCCCTGCATCCCGTTAACCTCCCATCTTCCATTTCTCCCGTTAACCTCCCTGCATTCTGTTAACCTCCCATCTCTCCTGCATCCCCTTAACCTCCCATCTCTCCTGTTAACCTCCTGCCTCCCATTTCTCCCGTTAACCTCCCATCTCCCCGCATCCCGTTAACCTCCCGTCTCTCCCGTTACCCTCCCGTCTCCCGCGTGGGCGCAGACGTGCCTGGAGCGGCTGCGACGGAGGGCGCGGAGTGAGGAGGGGGGGATCCGGCTGGGATACCTGCAGCAGCTCCATGCCCAGCACGAGCACTGGCTGGTGGAGAAGACCACAGAGTGAGTCCCAGTCTGTCCCCGCTCTCCCCCGGCACCCGGACCCGCCGTGGTTTGGGGGTGACCTCCCCGATTTGGGGGGTTAATTGATTTAATCCCTTCTCTCCCTCCCTTCTTCAGGGTCCACTCTGCAGACGTGAAGCACGCTCCCGTCCTGGTGCTGGATGTGGACAAGGACTTCGAGCACGACGCGGCCGTGCAGGGCGTCCTCATGGCACAGGTGGGCACGGTGGCACGGCTCGGTGGCATCCCGCTACCGGGAGCGCCGGGAATGCGGTCAGAGTCGTGCTGACCTCTGAGCCTCTGCTTCATCTTCATTTTTTCCATGGAAAAAATAATTTCCGCACCCTTGGTCTAAGCTGGTTTAAACCTCGGCCATCCCGGTGCCATACTGGCGCTATCCCGGTGCCACCCCGGTGCCGCGCTCTCAATCGGCTTCTTGCAGGTGGAGGCTTTTGCGACGGCGCTGCGAGCCGAAGCGCTGCCATCGCACCCCGACCCTCGCTGAGCGGCGGCGGCAGCGTCCCTGCCCGCTGGTACCCGGAGCCGGGACAGGGGCATCACCCCCATCCGCTCCGGCCGAAGATCCCGACACTGAGGACAAGGGACACATCCCTGTCCCCAACTGTCCCCCTCGGCCCTTTTATTTTGGGTGAGGGGTGCGTTGAAGGCGCTGATGGTGCGGGATGGTTTTAAGGGGAATGAGCGGAGGCGCAGACTTGGGATGAGCTGCGGGGCGGCGTGACGCGCTCCCCGCGCGCTGGGGGGACCCGATCCCCACCGCCACCCCCTCCCCATCTCTGGGCTCCCCACCCCAGGGCGCCGGAGCCGGGGATGCTCTGTAAGGTGGATTTATTGCTCTGGTTAAATTCCAACGGAAAATCGTCGTGTTTTAAGTTGCACCAGCCCCCGTATTTTATTATTTATATAGATGTATTTTTTTCCCTTAAATTAAAAGCAAAGCGATGTCGAGCTCTTCTGCGTCTCGACCCACAGGCGGGGGGAGCGCGGGGTCAGGGTGGGGGTGGGGGGGCTCCAGTGGGTGCTGTCCCGCGGGGGGACGTTGTTCCTCCGATTTTGGGGTGTTTGGGGCCAGGGGAGCGAGGGGGGACGCCCTGGCGGTGGGGGGGGGGGGGACACACAACAGCGCTGGGTTTGGGGAAAAACCATGGGGCTTTGGGACCCGCTGGGTGGTTTTAGCTGGGGAGGGGAGTTGGCTCTTTAGGGGGGCGCCTTGGTGTGTGTGCGGGATCCCCCCCGGGGGGGGGGGGGGTTGGGGGGGGACGTCCGGCCCCTCTCCGGGAGGCTGCGGCGGGAGTGCGCGACCCTACATAAACACTGGGGGGGCGGGGCGGGGGCGGGGCCGAGCACGTGCGAGGGGCACCTGCCCCGGAGGTAGCGGGGGGGGGGCGGTTTTGGGGTTGGGAGGGGGGCTGTGGGGCAGGGATTGTGGCGGGGGGGGGGGTGGCCATGGGGCAGGGATGGGGGTGGGAGGGGAGATTTGGGGGGGGGGGGGGGGGGAAGGCTGTGGGGCAGGGGGTGGGAGGCAGCGGGGTGGGGGGCGGAGGAGCTGGGCTGCCCCCCCGCCCCCCCCCCCCGGGGTTTTCTCCAGCGACCCCACAATAACAGAGCGGGACCGGCAGGGATCCCGCTAACGACCCTCCAATAACAACGCGGGGGGGGGGGGGAGGGGGGGCGCTGCCACGGACCCACAACCGACGACCCTCCAATAACACCCCGCTGCACCCCCACACCCAGCGACCCTCCAATAACAACCCCCCAACATCCCCCCGCCCCCCGCTTCCCCCCAAACTCCTCCAACACCGCAAGGCCCCCCCCCTCCCCCCTTCTCCCATAACCCCAGAGGGTCTGGGTGCCCCCCCCCCCCCCAACCCCCCAACCCCTTGCTCGTTGTGGGGGGTGGCACGAAGCGCTGGCCGCGACCCCCCCCCCGGCCGGCGGCGGGACCCCCCGAGCGGGCGCCGCAGAACAAAGGACGCGGCGGCGGCAGCAACGTGCGGCTCCGCTGCAACCCCCACGGGGGGGGGGGCTGGGGGGGGGGCCAGTCTGCCGCCTTATTTCACCCCCACTTTCCTTCCCCCCCTGCCCCCCCGACACCCCACACCGTGCATACACTTAGCTCCGGCTCAAACCCACCCCCCCCCCCCTTTCCAAGGGGGTGCTGTACCCCCTTTTTTTCCGCTAACGCTCTTTATATCTAAATTTGGGGGGGGGGGGAGCTGAGGGTGAGGGGGGGGTTGGAAAGTTGCCGGTGAAGTTGTGCGGCGGCGGGGTGAAGTTCTGCGAAGCTGCGTGGTTGTGGTTTGTTGGGGTTTTTTTTTTTTTTTTTTGGTCTTTTTTTTTAAGGGAAAAAAGGAAAATAAAAAGCAAAATGGGGTTGGAAAAAAAATAAAGGGGTGGGATGAAGCGGGGGGTGGGGGGGTGGCAGCACCCCGTTTTGGTGGGGGTTTGGGGGAAGGAGGGGTGGGGAGACAGCGGGGCCGCCCCCGGGGTGGAAACGGCGTGGGAATGAAAAGTTGGGGCGACTCGACGTCAGGCGGGTGCTTCGCCTCTGTCCCCGCAGGAGTCCCCAGCGTGTCCCCAGGCCGGGGGGGACGGTGACGGCGTGATGTCCCTCTCCTCGGCCCCCCACTTCCTCCGCCAGCCCCGTCCAGCCTCCGGTTCCCCCCGCTCCGCTCCGGCGGGGGGGAGCCCCGAAATCTAACGTTCGCCCCCGGAGCGAGATGGAGAGGTGCGAGGGGCTTCGCCGGGAGGTGAGTGCTCCCCCCCCCAACCCATCCTCCCCCCCGCTTCCCGAGACGCCTTCGCCTTTTTGGGGTGATTCGTGGCCTCTTTGGATCAGTCGTGACGTCACCGTGACTCATAGGGGAGCTCGTGGGGGTGGGCAGGGAAAGCCCCATCTTGGTTGGTCGATGGTTTTATTTTAAGGGTATTTCTGTGAGAAATGGGACCTTCTGCTGCCTTAAAGCTGCTTTGACGCCTTAACACCCAACACCCCCCCCCCCAAGTCTCAGGTGGTCCCTGGGGTGTCCCCAAAACGCCGCCGCAGGGCAGGTGGCAACGGGACGCCTGGGGCAAAACCTGCCTTTAAATTTAATTTCTTTGGATTTCTTGGTACAAAAGAGCAAAACGCTGCGTGAAAGCCACCCCATTGGCGGGGGTGGTGTCCCTAAAAAGCGGGGGGTGGTGGGGAAGGGGGGGGGGGGGGGCGCATGGGGAGGGCAGAGCCGTGCGTGGGGGGAGCATCACCGGGCAAACAAGTTGTGGCATTTTCTCCACCAAAAAATTACAAACGCCTGCCTTTGGCGCTTCTGGTTTTACCGGCCGGGGTGGTTGTAACCGGGATTTTCTAATATCGTCGTGCCCAAGCAGGCAGGGGGCCGGGGGGGGGGGGATGGGGGGGGCTGCTCCAGCTGCGGGGGGGTCTCTGCAGTGGAGAGGTGGGGAATATAAACCCCAAGCAGGAGATTTTTAGGATTTTTCCCCCCAAAACTTGCTGCTGCTTTGGTTTTTTGGGGTATCAGGGGGGGGGGGGGGGGGTGTGAGCGGCCACCTCGCGCCTCTTGAGTTGTATCCGGCAGGTTTTGCCCTTGGGATGGGCCGGTGGGACACTGGGCCGGGGCGGTGGGGACGTGGGGACAGGCGGCTCGCCCGGCTGGCACATGGCAGGGGGAAGGACTTTGCCCTTGGCAAAGCGCCGGCGAAAACGCCTGACGGTGGAGATTTGAGCCCCAGCACTTTTCCGGGGTGGGCGTGCTAAAAAAGATGATTTTTTAAAAATGCTGCCGGAGCCGGGGCCGGCACTGGTGGGATTCCCCTGGGAAGCCAAGTGCCCGCCCCGGACTGGTGCCGGTGGTGCCGGCGGCCGAGGCAGGGGTGTGCCGCCATTCCCACGTCCCGGCGCCTTTCCCGGGGAGGTTTGGCAGACGAAGCGAGGCGGGAGCCAGCCCCTTTTCCCCGGTACCGGTTCTGCCCGTTCCTCCGGCTCAGCCGGGCCCGGGAATGCCGGCGTCTACCCTGGCACCTCCGGCACTGCTGGAGCCGCGCTCGTCCCGGTGGGGTTGGATTTCCACGCCGGGCGATGCGTCCCCATCCACAAGGAGTGGGAGAGGAGGAGGAGGGAAGACGATGGAGATCGAGGTTTCACTCCGCTCCCTGTCCCGTGGCGCTGCCGGACCCTCTCCCGCCCTCCCCTCTCGCTCTCTTTGCCATTTGCATAACTAATCAACGTCTTGGGAACCCGCTCGTTACCGCCGCGACAAAATATACGGCAAAGCCTCGCTCAGCGCCGGGGAGCCGCCGGTTTCAAACAAGAGTTGCCCAAAGAGCGGGGCTGGCGGAGGGGAGGATGCTCCCGCATTCGTTTAAGGAGAAACCTTAAACAAATCCCATGGGAAACCCCATTCCAGGCAGGAGCGGGAACACCGGGACCCCCAAACCCCTTTGGTGGTGGGACGTGGTGCGGCTCAAGGTGTCCCCGGCGCTGGGAAATGAAAGCCCCTAACTGAATTTGGCAGGCTGTCTCGGTGCCAAACGCCGGAGATTAGGGATAATCTCATTTAAAGCATTACTAATAAAAAGTTACTAAATTTGTCCCTCTCGAGGGGTTTCCCTGGTTTTTTAAACCCCAGCCCGGGTCTGGCGCCTCTGACAAAGCGTTGGGGTGATGGATGATGATGGGGTGGAGGAAGGACTGGCCGGGGGTTGGTCTCATTTTCGGCCCGGCGCATCCCGGTGTCACCCGCAGGACCGTCACCTGGCGATGTCCTCGGTTAATCCGGAGCCACACTCACCATTCCCGGTGCTCGCCGTTCCCGGTGCTCGCCGTTCCACTGCCTCCGCTGAAAATATTCCAGATCTGGGCTGTGATGTTCAACAGCCAAAGCAACTCGGGAGGGAATCGCCGGGCAGATGCCGGCGGCAGCCGCGCTGCCTTGTCCGGCCAGAGGAGGAGGAGGAGGAAGATGGGAGGAAGGAGCCGTCTGCGATAATTAAATCCCCTCCGTGTTTTTTGCAGCGACCTGTTGCACGGCTGGGAATTGGGGGTTTCAGCCCCCAGCGCCGTCATGCAAGGGTGGAAATTGGGGGGAAACCAGTTCCTGGCACCAGTTTATCCTATTTATTCCCGTGGGAGTCACGTAGCTCTGAGCAAAGGTCGGATCCCAGCAAGTTCCGGCTTGGCATCGCAGCAGGGCTCACGCGTGGCCTTTTCGGGAAGAGACGAGCTCCGGCAAATATCGATGTCGGGTTTGTGGTCGCATTTTCCGCCTCTGGTTTATCCATCCCACTGGGAATGAACCGGGCCCGGGGCTCCTCGGGTCGCTCCGACTGCTGCACATCCCTTTGGAAAACAGTTTTCCCTGGGATTCTCCCAGGAAATCTTTGGGAGCTTTGAGTTTGTAGAAGTTTGGCCGGCGATTCGGCTGGGAATGGGCTTGGAAAGCTCCAAACCTGGGGCATCCCAGGAGCATCACCTGGGGAAGGCTTTGGGGGGAATTCTCTTTCCCAGTCCCCCTTTTTCCATCTTCCCCCCCCAAAATACACGTGTGCGTCGTAGCCGAGACCTGCCAGCTCGGGACAGGGATTGGAGAAGCCGGAGCTGATCCACCCGGGCTGGTTTAGGGATTCCAGCCCCGGTTTAACCCTTTCGCCGGCCCATTCCGGCTGCTTTTCCCATGGGAAAATGCTCCCCCCCCCCTCCCCATTCTCACCGGGGGCTGGATTTTGGGGAGAAGGGGGGCAGTTGGGCGATGGCGGGGGTGCTGGGGGGGGGGGGGTGTAAGCCTTACGGAGTCCCTGAATTAATGACATCCCCAAATGAACGACGTCCCTGAATTAATGACATCCCCATTAATTAATGGTCAGCGGGGAATTAACCACGTACCCAAATTAATGCTGGCCCCAAACTGACCGCGTCCCCACATTGACCGTGTCCCCAAATTAACCATGTCCCCAAAGTAACGATGTCCCCAAAATAACGATGTCCCCAAATTAACGAGGGTGCAGGTTTTAACAGCAGGAGAATATTTTGGGGGGGGGGGGGGGGGGGTGTCAGCGTGGGGTTTTGGTGGTCCCCTGGCTGCCACAGGGGCTCTGGCCCCCATGTTCCCACCCCCGTGGGCTGCCTCAGTTTCCCGGGGGGGGACGGGGATGGGACCTGACCCGACACGACCAGGGTTCGGGGGTGCCGGTACCCCATTTTTTGGGGGGAGGGGGTTGTCGCGGTGTGGGGAGGTGGCGCCTCCCCCGCCTGTCCCTGTGTGTCCCCGTGTGTCCCCCACCCGCCGCCCCCGCTCCTGCGCAGCGGCCCCGGCGGGGGGGGGGGGGGGGGGGCGGGCGGTGTCGCGCTGCGTGGGGGGGGGGGGGGAGTTACGCGTGGGGGGGGGGATTTGCGCGGAGGGGGAAGGAGGAGGAGGAGGAAGGAGGAGGAAGGCGGCGGAGGTTGCTGGGGGGTGGGGGGGGGGGAGAAGGAGAGATGCGCCGGTCAAACACCCCCCCGGCTGCAGCGGGGCGGCGGTGAGGGAGCGCGGAGGAGAGGGAGACAAGATGGCTTCCTCCTGAGGGCCGGATCCGTGCGGGGCCCGGCGGGGGCTGCGAGGGGGCGAGCGGCGGGGGGAGCCGCCAGGTGAGTACCCCCCCGCCCCAAAATCCCCCCCATCGGCCCCCTTTATCCCCCCCATCACCACCCCCCCACCCCCCCGCATCCCTCCTGCATCCCCCCCCCCCTTCAAAGCAGGCGGGCTGGGGGGAGGGGGGCTTCACCCCCTCTTCTCCCCCCCCCCACACTTTTATCCCCCCCCCCCCGCGCTGTTTGCGCGTGTTTTGCGGCTCCGCGGGCGCGGGGGAGCGGCGGAGGCGCGGCGGGGCCGGGAGGACAAAGCGGCGGGGCCCGGGGGAAGGGGGGGGACACACGGCACGGGGGGGGGACACACACACACACGCACACCCCGTCTCTGCCCCGCTCCCCTTTTGGGTCATTTTGGACTATTTTTCCCCTCTTTTATCCTTTTTCTTTCAATCTGGCAGCTGGGGGGGGGGGGGGGGAGCGGGTGGGGGTTGGGGGAGGATGAGCCCTTACATGACCCCCCCCCCCCCCCCCCACCCCCCAGCTTTATGATTAAAAAAAAATATTGTTTTTATTAATCCCCTCCGTCCCCGAAATGTGCTGAGCTCAGAGGTACGGCGGGTGATGCTAACAAGGGCGATGAGGCTCCCCTGGCGTGACGTCACCCTGACGTCACCCAGCCGCTGGCAGCTGTCATCCCTCGCCGTGACGAGGACACGGGGTCCGGCGAGGTCGGTGTCGTGTGTGTGTGTCCCCCCCCCGTTTTTTCGTCACGCCGGGAATAACGGAGGTGGGATGGAGGTGGGGAGAAAAGGCGGCTTATCCTCTTTTGGCGGGGGGGGGGGTGTCTCATTCGCCATCCGAGGTAGCGATTTGGGTTATTCCGGCATGATTTGGTGACGGGCAGGGTCTGGTGGCGGCACCGGGGCAGGGGGGAGACACACACGTCACCGAGGACGGGGGACAGCGTGCCGAAACGCACGGCCGCCCCGAAGTTTTGGAGTCGGCGGTGAGCGGCTTCGGCACCACGTGTTGGCGAGGGATGGGGATGCTTCCCATCCCGCAGCCCGGGATGCGCCCGCCAACGCCGGAGCCGCCTCCGGAGCCGCGGATGCTTTGCAAAATTAAGACCCCTTGATAGGGGTGCTGGGTACCACGGGGTGCCGGGTGCCGCGGGTGCCGGGGTGCCTCGGTGCGGCCCCGCGGTTGCATCATGCCGGGGAGGGACGGGCAGTGCCGGAGCAGAGTCCTCGCAGGTTGTTACGGTGGCCCCATAAACCAGCCCCGCTCTTGGCCTTTGGCACCTAATTAGCCATGACGAGGTTTGTTTTTCGGATTACCGACCTGGACCCTTTATCGCAGGTAATTAAGGGGAGAGGTGGCTCGGAGGAGGAGCCGGTGGGACCTTGGGAAAGCAAAATGTCCCGTTCCCCCCCCCCGCTTTGATGTTTCCTGGTGGGTCTTTGCTGGCCCCACTGGGGACAGGGACGGTGAAGCGGTGGTGCGGCGCCTCCGGGATGTGCGGTTGTGCTGTGGGTCTGGGTCACAAAAAGCCTTTCCCGGGGTGTCCCCGGCGCTGGCACGCTGGGAGTGAGCTGTCCCCGCGGCACTGGGGTCCCCGGTCCCCTGCCCCCATGTGCTGGGGTCCCTGTGCCCCATGGCATCAGGGTCCCTGGTCCCTTGCCTGCATGTGCTGGGGTCCCCAATCCCTGTCCCCATGGCGTCAGGGTCCCTGGTCCCTTGCCTGCATGTGCTGGGGTCCCCAATCCCTGTCCCCATGGCGTCAGGGTCCCTGGTCCCTTGCCTGCATGTGCTGGCAACCCCGGTTCCTGTCCCCATGGCATCGGGGTCCCTGGTACCCTGCCTGCATGTGTTGGGGTCTCCAGTCCCTGTCCCCATGGCATTGGGGTATTTGGATCCCTGCCTGCATGTGCCAGGGTCCCTGGTCCCCATCCCTGTGACACCAGGGGCCCTGGTCCCCTCCCTGTGTGTGCTGGCGTCTTTGGTCCCCATCCATGTGGCATCAGGGTCCTAGCCTATGTGTGCCAGGGTCCTTGTGGCATCGTGTGTCCCTGTCCCCATGTCATCGGGGTTCCTAACCCCCTGCCTACGTGTGCCAGAGTTCCCCAGTCCCCATCCCTACTGCATCAGGGTCCTTGGTCCCCTGCTCGTGTGCGCCAGTGTCCCCATCCCTGTGGCAGTGGTGTCCCTTGTCCCCTGGCTGTGCATGCTGGGGTCTCTGCTCCTTGTTTCTGCAGTCTCAGGGTCCTCACTCCCCTCCCTGCATGTGCAGGGGTCCCCAGTCCCCATCCCCATGCCATCGGGGTCCCCAGTCCCCTGCCTGTGTTTGTAGGGCTCCCTTGTCCTTTTCCCTGTGACATTGGGGTCCTTGCTCCCCTGCCTACGTGTGCCGGCATTCCCGGTTCCCATTCCCATGGCGCTGGGGTCCCCATTCCCCATGCGTGCTGGGGTCCCTGCCGTGCCCCTCGCTCCACGTGCACGCAGGGAGCCTTTCCGACGGGACGGCAGTGAAGGGGCCAGCGCCGCAGCCCACCGTCCCCGTCCCCTGGCTGTCCCCACCGCCACTCGGGACGCGGGCTGGGACGAGAGGGCTGCACCCCAAAGCCAGACCTCCCGGGGACTGGTCCCCCCTCTCCCCTCCTCTGCCAGCTCTTTAATCTCGCTGCTTTGAGCTCAGTGCAAGAGGGTGCCAGACCATTTTTGAGGATGAAAGAGCTTTTTTTTTTTAATCCCCCCGCCTCTTCCCCGGGCCGGCATCCAAGGGGAGATGAAATGAAACGGGAAGAGGTGAAACAGCTGCGATCGCCTCCGTCCCCGCTCCGCATCTGCCCGCCACGCCGCTGCCAGCCCCGCAAACCCAGCTCAACCCCAATTTTCTCCTCTTTTCCCGGGGCCAAACCCCCCCTTTTCCCGGGAGCGGGGATGCTCGGCAGTGGCGGGCCGGGGCTGGCGGCGCGCAGGCAGCGGGGATTTGCAGGCAGGGTTCTGCCGGCTTGTCGGAGGGAGTCGTGTCGCG
Source organism: Fratercula arctica (assembly GCA_947846985.1). Classification (NCBI taxonomy): domain Eukaryota; kingdom Metazoa; phylum Chordata; class Aves; order Charadriiformes; family Alcidae; genus Fratercula; species Fratercula arctica. The sequence continues at coordinate 582,772 of CANTUZ010000023.1, read as the reverse complement.
GGGACAATGCGGCGTGTTTGTTTGCTACAGCTAAAATGGCAGTTCTTAAGGGGAAGGGAGGGAAAAAAAAAAAAAAAAGAAAAGAGAGAAGTGCTTCTGCACATCCAGTCACCGCATCTTTTGATTAAATGAGATTTTGCTGTCGAAGGGGGGAGCTGGGGACCGCGAGCTCCCGAGCCTGCAATTTCCATCGCAGCCAAATGGGGGGGGGGGGAACCAAACCCCAAACCCTGAACCACCCCGAGCCCTGAAAATGCTGTAAAAGAAAAATAAAAAGTGGATTGGAGCAAGTTGTAATTGCTGCAGTCGTCGGCACGGAGGCCAGGGGATGCTGTGTAATGGCTGGAGGGTTTGTCACCACGGAGCTGGTGGCTGCTGGTGGCACGGCCCTGGCCACCACAGCCCCCCGCTTCCCGGCCTGGCTGCAGGAGGATCCCAGGAGCCGCGGAAGGTCATGGGATGCAGGAGAGGGATGAGCAGCAACGGGGCGAGGGGCTTGAAAAACCCTTGAAAGACTTAGAAAGCCCAGCTGGTGTTGCAATTAAAGCCGTTACATTTAAGGCCATTGTACTTAACGCCATCGTTGTACATAATGCCCTTGCACTTAAAGCCGTCGCACTTAAATCTGTTGCATTTAAGGCCGTTGCATTTAAAGCTGTGTCATTTAAGCCGTTGCACTTAGCGCCGTTGCATCTAACACCGTTGCATTTAAAGCCGTTGCATTTAAACCACTGCACTTAACGCCATTGCGTCTAACCCCGTGTCACTTAACGCTGTGTCACTTAATGCCACTGCACTTAACGCCGTTGCGTTTGAAGCCCTTGCACTTAAAGCCCCACCAGTTAAAACCGTTGCAATTAAAGCCCTTGCACGTAAAGCCGCCCCAATTAAAGCCATCGCAACATGAGCCCTTGCAGCGGGGCCGACTTTTCCACCTGTGCCGGTGCCCGGCCGAACCTCCCCGGTCGGGATGCCGGCGCGAAGGCGGCCGCTGCCTGTCCCTCGCCCGTCCCCGAGCCGCTCGCCGCAGCCGCTGGCAGCCGGTGCTGCCGGCCGGAGCACGCTGCCTGCCCGCACATGGCTTTTTTTAGGTTTACAAACATGACGGCCCCGTGCACGCGCCGCTTCTCCCCCCTCCTTCCCCGTGAGTCATCAACCCCGTCACCGGGCCGGGGAAGCCGGAGGCGGCGTCGGCGCATCCCCCTCGGTGCTGATGACCCCAGCGGGGGGGGGGGGGGGGAAGCAAAATTAGATATTTTTTTATCCCCCCCCCCCCCCCCCCCCCTCCTTTTTTTATCATTCCCGTTCGTCTTTCTGCGAGCAAGATGGGGATGATGCGGACGGTGACGGCGGCTGCCATCCCGGCTGGCGGGTGGTCCATGGTGGGGTGTTTTTGGAGGGGACCGCGGCACCGGTTGGAGGGTGGGAGAGCTGGAACGCTGTCGCTTTCCTCGCCCATCTGGCGGCCGCGTTTCGGTGGCCTTGGATTCAAGGCGATGGCGATCGGCGCAGTTTTGGGGATGGGTGAAGCTTCAGGGGAAGGAAAAGCCAGTGAGACCCTAAAATGTAGGCAGAGGTGCTGACAAGAGCCTCACCGTGTGGCTCCCTGGGGCCGGCGGCACCGGTGCCACGGTTGCCGGTGAGCGTGGAGGTGCCGAAGCCCCCGTGGCTGAGCTCATCGCGGACGGAGCCGGTTGGCGTCAGGGCTGAGGTGGCTGCGGTGACTCAGCAGCACTGGCGCTGACTCAGCGGCACCGACCCCGGGAGACAGCCGGGGTGGGGGGGGGGGGGCTGTACATTTTGGGCGAGAAAAAGGTGTTGTGTTTTTTTTTTTTTTTGTACAGCATGCTGGAAAATGGTTTTGCTGGTGCCGAGCCAATGTCCGTGCCACCAGCATGTGTTTTCCACCCCGTGCTTCTTCCTTCGGCCTTCGGAAAAGGGATTTAATCCAGAGGGGTCGCATCTCCCACCCGCCGCGAGATGCTTTTCCCCACGGGGGACGGGTTGTGGCGGTGGAACCAGCTCCCGGTTTGGCAGAGCCGGCGTTTTCCCTGCTCCCAGACGGGGCAGGGCCGGGCTCCCACTCATCTCCCGGCTCTTGCCCGCTGGCCATCCCGCCGACGACTTGTCTGCACTTGCCGGGCGGGAGGGCGGCGGCGTGCACGGTTCTCCTCCTCCTCCTCCTCCTCTGCCGAAAGGTTGGGCTGTACGGCACGGTGGCGGCAGCAGCGTGAGGAGTCCCCGGGTCCTGGGGAGGGGACCGCAGCATCCCCCAGGTGCGACGGGACGGGGGTGGGCTGGAGGGGAGCTGAGCACCCGTGGGTGCTGGGTGGCACAACCCCCACTTGCACCTGAGGGCCAGGAGGGTGCAGGGACCCCCCCTCTCCAGCTCGAGCCTTGAAACTTGGGGTGCGGTTTGGTTAGTGCATGGGTGCGGGGCAGCTTTCTTCCTCGCTCCCAAAAAAACCAGCTTTTCCCCCCCTGATTTGCAATGCAAAGCAATCGGCAGGGTGGAAATGTCCCCATGGAGGGGGGGGGCGGTGGGACAGGGAGGGGACTGAGCCTGGTCCGGTGGGGGACGTTGGCAGCGGGGCTGCGAAATCCAGCCCAGCCCCGCGGGGGCGGTTGGGATGGGACGGCAAACGCTGCCAGGCTGGGCGAGAGGCGAGGCGAGGCCCTGGGCCTTTCTCCTGCGGCCCACGCGCTTCCCCCTTCCCCCCTTCCTCCTTCCTTCCCAGGTGGGTCCTTTTGCCTTCCCTGCCCCGTCCCTCTTTTCCCCTTGTTTCCCTTCCTCCCCTCCCCATGTTCCTCTTCTTCCCTTCCTTCCCTGTCCCCTTTCTCCCTTTTTTCCCCTTTCTCCCCATCCCCTTCTTCCGCTTCCTCACTTTCCCCTTCCCCAACTCCTTCCCCATCTTCCCTTTCCCCTTTCCCCTTTTCCCTTTCCCCTTCCTCCCCTTCCACCCCTTCCTCTACCCCTTCCTCCTCTTCCTCTTCCTCTTCCTCTCCACCCCCTCCTTCCTTCCCCTTCCGCAGGGTCGGAGCAGCCACCTCTCCCCACCAACCGGCGATTTGGCTTTGCCCAGCCGGCCCCGGCGCCAATCTGGTAGCCGAGCACCAGCACGAGAGGAGCCAGCTGTGTTGGAGGAAAAAAAACGCTCCAAGAAACAAAAATAGCGCCGCGTTTGGGTTTTTTTTTTTTTCCCCTCCTTCTTTTCCCTTTCAAGAGCTCAGCTCCCTCCCTGCCCGGCCGGAGCCAGCAGCCTGATGCAGCTCCGTGCCGTGCCAAGCCTTTCCCCTGCTCGCGCCAACTGGCGGCTCCCGGCTCGGCTCCGCGCCGCGGTGGGAAGGCACGCCGTGGCTTGGCCGCGGCAGCTTGCTTCCCAAAAATTGCTCCAGTGGGAGCATCTGCTGGGGCATTGCTCGCTCGGCCCCGGTGCTGAGCATCTCTGCTTCAAGCATCCCGACCCTGAGCATCCCTGCTCCGAACATCCCTGCTCCAAAGATCCCTGCTCTGAACATCCCAGCCCTGAGCGTCCCTGCTCCGAGAATCCTGACCCCAAGCATCCCAACCCCGAGCATCTCTGCTCCGACCATCCTGACTCTGAGCATCCCTACTCCGAACATCCCAACCCCGAGCGTCCCTGCTCTGAGCATCCGAACCCTGAACATCCCAACCCTGAATATTCCAACCGTGAGCATTCCTGCTCCAAACATCCCTGCTACAGACATCCTGACCCCGAGCATCCCTGCTCCGAACATCCCCACCCTGAGCATCCCCATCCCGAGCATTCCTGCCCGGAGCATCCCAATCCCAAGCATCCTCACCTTGAGCATCCCCACCCTAGAACATCCCTTCCCCGAGCATTCCAGTCCGGCACATCCCTGCCGCAGCCCCTCCAAAAGGGAAAGCCCTTTTCCTAAAGGCAACGACGAGGATGGAGATGGGAACAAATTTTTTTCCACCTGGAAAAAAAATCCCTCATTTCTCTTGGAAGCTCCCGGTGCTGCAGGTGCAGGAGCCGGGACCGGGACTGTATCGCGTTCAACTGGCTCGTACCCCAGTGAGAAGGAAAAGGGGGTGAAATAATTCCCTCGGTGCCATCTGGAGTGGGGGTTACGGCTACGGGGGTCCCCAAAATTGCTCCCGGGGCTGGTGTAAAGCAGAGCCGGGCTTCCCGTGGCGTAAATCAGCTCAGCTCCCTTGGCATCGGCGCTATTCCGGCTTTTCTCCGGGCTAAATGAGGACAGGAGTGAGCAGCTCAGACCCAGCGCCGGGGTCAGCTGGGGCCATGGAAACAGCTTGGAAAACAAGGCGGGAGAAGCAGCCGCGGCCGCCCGCGGCGCCGGGAGGCAGCGGGGCCAGTGAGCCGGCGCGGTGGGTACCCCGGCCGGGGGGAACCGGGGGGGAACCGGGGGCCAGGCAGGTCCGGCTCAGCGCTCGGGCTCCCCAAACTTCCTTTATTTTCCATTTTGGGGGGTGTTGAGCATGGATTTAGGGCATCTGTGCCGTTTGTCTCCTCTACGGCATCCCTCCCGCCAGTACCTGGGGCCGGTGGCGGTGATTTGGGACCGGGGGGGGGTTTCTCCATCTGTCGGGGTCTGGCGATGCGGTGCCCCCCAGGAGCATCAATCCCTGGGGCGGGGTCGGGGGTGTGGGATTTCAGCAGCATCTCCTTCCCCGGCAAAGCCCTTGGGTGGCACCGGCCGGGTTTGTTATTGTAGGGTCTCCCACACCGGGGGATGCTTGGGGCTCCCCCCCCCGCCCCGGTGGTGCCCCCCACCCCGCCGTCCCGGCGGAGGATCCCCCCCGGGGTTGTTGCCAGAGGAGGAAAACCACAAGCCGAGTGCCGGGGCTGGCCGGGCTCCACCGGCGCGGCGTGGGGCCGGCAGCCAAGCTGCCTCCTGCCTCTTGGCCGGCCCGTGCCGCTGGCACCGGCGCCCGCTGACCTCCCGAACACCCCGCCGTGCCCTCACCGCAGCCCCGGCACACGGTGGGGTGTCCCCGTCCCCGCCCCCCCCCCCCTCCGCTGCCCAGATGCCACCGGGAAGGGCTCGGCATCCCTGCCAGTGCGGTCCAGCCTTCCCCCGCTTTCCTCCGGCTCCCAAATTCTGCACTTTTAATAAAATTGAGCGTTTTTTTCACAGCAGGATGATGACACCAAGCGGCGTCTTCCGAGCTGCTTTGCGTGCACCGAGTTGCTCTGTTCTCTGCAGCTGAACCCTTTGGCTCCTGCCAAGGGGTTTAATAAACCCCCAAAATATTTATACGGGGGAATTTTTGGGGCCTGATTGGGGCAAGCGGGTGTCTTTGGAGGACGAGGGCTGTAAAACCCGTTCCCCGGTTGGCTTTGGGTGGGTTTGGTTCATTTTTCTTACAGATTGAAAGTAATAATTTGAAATATAGATATATAGATTATAGGATATATAGACTGCTGCCCGTATAGGGTTGTTGGATGTATAGGTTGCTGGGTATATAGGGCTGCTGGATATATAGGACTTGGGTATTTAGGGCTGCTGGATATACGGGATTGTGGAATATATAAGTTCCTGCATATAATGAGTTGCTGGATATATAGGGTTACTGGATATATAGGGCTGTTGAATATCTAAGATTGCTGGATATATGGGGCTGCTGGATGTATAAGATTGCTGATTATATAGGGCTGCTGGGTATATAGGGCTGCTGGATATATAGGGCTGTTGAATATCTGAGATTGCTGGATATATAGGGCTGCTGGATGTATAAGATTGCTCATTATATAGGGTTGTTGGATGTATAAGTCGCTGGATATATAGGGTTGCTGGGTATATAGGACTTGGGTGTTTAGGGTTGCTGAGTGTTTAGGGCTGCTGGATGTATAGGGCTGCTGGATATATGGGATTACAGAATATATAAGTTGCTATATATATATATATAAGTGGCTATAATGTGTTGCTGGATATATGGGGTTAATGGCTATGCAGGTTGCTGGATGTATAGGTTGCTGATTATATAGGGCCGCTGGATGTATAGGCCTACTAGATATATGGGGCTGCTGGATGTATAGGGCTGCTGGATGTATAAGATTGCTGATTATATAGGGCTGCCGGATATATAGGGCTGTTGAATGTATAAGATTGCTGGATATATAGGGTTGCTGATTATATAGAGTTGCTGGATGCAGAGGGCTGCTGGATGTATAGGATTGCTGATATATATACACTTGCTGGATATATATGGTTGTTGAATATATAAGATTGCTGGATATATAGAGTTGCTGATTATATAGGGCTGCTGATTATATAGGGCTGCTGGATATATAGGACTGCTGGATATATAAGATTGCTGGATGTGTAGGTTGCTGATTATATAGGGTTGTTGAATACATAAGATTGCTGAATATGCAGGTTGCTGGATCTATGGGTCGCTGGATCTATGGGTCACTGGATCTATAGGGCAGCAGGATCTATAGGGCAGCAGGATCTATGGGGCTGCGGGCGGGGGCTGCGGTTCCCTGCCGTGGCCGGGGGAGCTGCGGCCGTCGGGGCCGGGGTCCCCCCGTATCCCCCCGCGGGGTGTCGAGGGGCCTCGAGGGGCCCGGCCAGCGGCGGTGGCTGCGGGGGCTGGATGGGGGCCCCCCGCGTCCGTCCGTCCGTCCCTACGTGCGCGCGGCGCTGGGGCTAATGGCTTCTCCAGCTGGTTTTGCAGGGGGCGGGGAGGGCCGGGGCGGCTGAGGCTTGAACAACTCATTTCGTCTTTCCTCCCTGGACGGTCCCGCCGTCGCCTCCGGCTTCGCCTCCCGCCCCGCACACGTAAGTGCTGCCCAGCCAGAGCCGTACCCGAATCCGGCATCGTGCCCCCGCCGGGGCTCCCCCCCGGCACTCGCCGGGTTATAAACGGCTCCGGACTATTCCCAGGGAGCGCAGCCCAGGCTGGAAACCCTCCAAGCTGGGCTCGGCATGTGTGGTTATTTTTTTTTTTTTTTTTTCCCTCCTTTCCCTCTGTTTAAGACATTTAAAACGCGGGGCCGGGGTTGGGGGGGGGAAGAGGAAAAACAGATTAAAAAAATAAATGTTTTCATCCTCAGGGGGATTTTTCCCTCTTTATAGCACCCGGAGGATGCGGAAGGGACCGTGCAGGAGCCGAGCTAACCCGAACCGAAGCGCTTGGTTTTCTCTTTATTTTAATTTATTTCCCTCCCCCCTCCCCAGCTTTTATTCTTTCCCGGGGTGAATGGAAGGAGGTTTGGGCAGACAGCGCTTTTTCCGGGGAAAACGGGCCGAGGCGCGGAGGAAATCGGTGCCCACGGCGGGGATGGAGGGATTTCTGCGGATGCTGCCGGAGCGAGTCGGGATGGAGGGGGGGGGGGAGCGGGGGGGGAGGGATCGATTTTTGGGGAGAAGCTGTGAGGTCTTTCCATCTCCCGGCCTGCAGGACCAGGAACAAAAGGAGCTGGATGAGAGAGCCAGGAAAAAAATAATTATATTTTATATATAGGGTTTTATTTTATTTTTTCGCCCCCCCTGCTGCCTCGGGGAAGGTTGTAGCTGTGGATTAACCCCTTAGGAGCGGGATGCTCGCTCGCTCCTGCCTCGCCTTCGCAGGGTGAACTATTTTCCTGCGTCCCCAGCGTGGGTCGATAACCCGGTTTATGGGATGGAGCAGCCCCAGGTGCCACCCCAGCCCTGCGGCTGGTTTTTGGGGCTTCCCTTGCCCTTATCCAGCAGGTTCCCCCTCCCCCCCCCTCCCCCCGGAATAAACCCTTGGGGCCAGCGTTCGCTCCCCAACCGGAGCAAAACAGGTTTCGCGTCGTTTCTCTGGGCTGGTGTCACCGCCACGATGCTGGGGACGCTTCGGGGGACCAGTGTGTCCCCCCCGAGGACTTGGAGGGGGCTCGGGGCGTTTTTTTTCTCCCTGCCACCGTGCACCGCTTGGGAAAAAACCCTTTGGCTGGGGAGGAGGAGGAAGATGACGGCGTAGGAAGGACGGGCGAGGCTGTTTCTTCCTTGGTTTGCAAAGGAGAGCAGAGGCGGCGTGTTGTCCCCACCCTGCCCCGGCTGCCGGCACATGGCACAGACCAGCGGCCAAGCGCTTGCTCCTCAGACCTGATGGACCGGTCCCATCGCTCCCGGCTCCGTCGCTTGGTGCCGGGGATGCTGCGAGGGGACCGGAGCCCCTATAAAATCCACGGCAGCATCAGGGTGAGCCCTGTGCTGGAGCGGGGCCGCGGTGATTTGCACCGGCGCCACGTTCCCCTGGGAGTTTTCACCCCCGAGGAAGGGGGGATTTTGGGGATAGCATCGTGCCGGGAGTGGTTCCTCCCCGGTTTCGCCGCAGTCAGCAGCGTGCTTATCTCCGGTGTGGAAACCCGCCGCGCTCAAGCGTGCGGCTTCGCTCGCCCCGAAGGACGTGCGTGGGGCTGGTGGCTGAAGGGTTAAACGCGGCTCCACCACCAAGAGCTGCACACTGACAGCTTGCTCATGTAATTCGACATCTCCCGGTGACTCTGGGCTTCGGATCCTGCCCGTGAGCCGGCACCGGCACCGTCCGGAGGCAGGAAGCTCTGCCCCCAGCCTTCACTTGCTTTGTCATAGTTTTTTCCAGCGAGCTTTGCTGTATTTTTAGCTTGCGGGAAGCTCCCCCCTAGTTATCGGCAAACTGATAAATACACTGCGATGCCCCGGCACCCCCAGCCACCCGAGCACTAAAATCCCCGCCGCCGAGGGGGGAGAGAACCACAGAGCACAGAAAGACCCCCTCCATCCCTGGCAAAACCCCTTGGAGGGTCTTATCCATGAGCCCAGACGCCGGGGTGATGGGCTCCCCGGGTGCCTCGCCTCTGCGTGGACGGCTCTAATGGTTTTGGTCTCTTCTTGGCGCGCGGCCGGTTTTCTGGAGGCCGGTGCTGTAGCGCGGCGTTGCCAGGGGCCCCGGCCAGCCGTGTTGATACAGACGCCGGGTTATTCGAGGTGAAAGCAGCCCCGCGCCGCCCCTGGCACCGGCATAGCCAACTCGGCGGCTTCCTGCCGTGCCGCGGCCCCCGGCGAAGGACAGCCGGGATGTTTGCTTCGGGCACGGCTCCAAAAAACCCCCTCTTTTTTCTCCCTGTGCTGCTTCCTTCGCCGGCGCAAACCGTGTCACCGGAGCGAGGGACGCCCTCCCCATCCCACCCCGCCATGTCTCGCCCTCGGCGGGCGATGGAAATCCCGAACCGTCCCATGAGCAATTTCGAAAGCGGGTGGCGGGGTGGGGACGTGGGCGGCACGAGGCTGGCGCGGTGGAAACTGGCCACCTTTCGAGCCGAACTGCTCCTTACACAGCCGGGCAAAACCCGCATGGTTTTGCCGGCGGCGATTATTTTTTGCTGGTGGCGATTATTTTTTCCGTGTGGCTCATTGGCATCTCCATCACCCAGGTCAGAAAAAGAGGTGGGGAAAGGGGGAATAAAAAAAAATCAGAGGGAGAAAATCGGGTGGGGGATGACGGCACGTGGGTTGTGGCAGGGGATGCTCATGTCTCTCCTCTCTCCCTCCTCGCAGAGAGGTTCGGCGGGCGACCTGGTTGATGGACCCAGAAGAAGCCAAATGGAAGAAGGGCCAATTAATTATGTCGAAGAAAGGCGGCTGAACGAGGGCAGCGGGCTCAGCCTGGTGAATGGGGGCCGGCCGGAGGCGGGGGGCACCGCGCTGATGGAGCCGAGCGGCTGGTCACCGGGCCAGCCGCCCGCCGCTGGTAAAGCCCACTTGGAAGACGTCAGGAACCTGGTGGCCTTTTCGGCGGTGGCCGAAGCTGTTTCCTCCTACCGGCTCCCGCCCCCGGGTTCGCCATCGCTGCTGTACGAGAAGTTCGACTCGGAGATGAGCCGGGGCGGGCTGAGCGCGGCAGATGACGTGCCGCGGGGGGAGGACCTGCACGCCCTCAAGGCTGCCCTGGCTTTGGCCAAGCACGGTGTGAAGCCCCCCAACTGCAACTGTGACGGCCCCGAGTGCCCTGACTACCTGGAATGGCTGGAGCAGAAGATCAAGACGGCTCTCGGCGAAGAGCCGGTGTCGCCGCGGCCCCGTGCTGCCACCAACCCCCCGCCGCCCCCCCAGGAAGGTGCTATCGACCCCCAGCCGGTGCCTGAGACCGTCGAGCCGTGCCCACCCGACGGCCTCCCCTTTTCCCAAAGCGCGTTGACCATTGCCAAGGAGAAGAACATCAGCCTGCAGACCGCCATAGCCATCGAAGCCCTGACGCAGCTCTCGGCCGCTCTCCCCCAGCCCATCGGCGATGGCCAGCCCCCCCCTCCACCCCCCCCGCCACCTCCCACCACTCCCTTCGGCCCCGGCCCCCTCGCCCCGCCAGGGGCCGCATGGCAGCGAGGGGATGAGCCCCGTTATCCGCCGGAGCCGGGAGCAGCGCCAGAGCCGTTTTTCGGCACGGCACCTCCCCGGGGGGGCTTCACAGCGGCTTGGGGGCTGGAGGCTGAGGGGGCAGCGGGGGCTGGAGACCCCATGGCAGAGCTAGAGCAGCTGCTGGGTAATGCCGACGACTACATCAAGGCAGCTTTCAAGAGACCCGAAGCGACGGCTGGCAAAGTGACGGTGCTTAAAACGGAGCCCCCTGAACGAGCGCCCGGTAAGGATGTGCCAGGCGGCCCCCGTTTGCCGCCGGCGCCGCCGGAGCCTGACCTGCACAAGAAAACGCAGCTGGTCCTGCAGCAGCATCTCCACCACAAGCGCAGCCTCTTCCTCGAGCAAAGCCTGGCCGCGGCGGCACCCCCGGATCGGCCGAGCGGCTGGTGGGCTCCTGGCGCCCCAGCCGTGCCCCCCAAGCCCTTCGAAAAGCAGGCCAAAGAGAAAAAGAAGAAAACGCCGCCCGAAAAGCCCCCCCCGGCCAAACCGCTCCGTAAGCAAGTGCAGATCAAGAAGGCGAAGCAGAAGGACTCGCAGCCGCTCTTCCTGCCCCTCTGGCAGATCAGCCTGGAGGGGTTTCGGGTGCCCGCCGAACCCCCCGCCGAAGAGATGCAAACCGAGCCGCCGCCGCCGCCTGCCGTCCCGCTCCAGCCTCTTGCACTACCCCTGCCCGCCGCTCGCCCCCCGCCGCCGAACCCCCTCGCCGGCGGCCCCCCGGCTCCCGACTCTCAGGAAAGGGGTGCCCCCGGGGGGGGCCCCCAAATTCACCCGGTGCCGGCGGGTTCGACCGGCTCAGAGGAAGCACCGGCTGCCCCCCCGCCGGCCGCCGCGACCCCCATCGTGGTGGATGACAAGCTGGAAGAGCTCATCCGGCAATTTGAAGCTGAATTCGGGGAGAATTTCAACCTGCCGCCCCCCGAGACGCCCGCCCCACTTGCCCCTGGGGCTACTGAGCTGCTGGGGGGGCCAGCACCAGCCCCACAAGTGCCCCCCACGGCCACCGCCCCGGCTTCAAGCAGCGCTCCCCAAGCCGGACCCAAAAGCTTTTCGTTCTCACCGGGGAAGGGGCCACTTTCAGACCCCCCCTTCACCGCCCGGTCCCCGAAACAGATCAAAATCGAGTCTTCTGGTGCTATCACCGTGGTGTCCACCACGTGCTTTTACTCCGAGGAAAGCCAAAACCCGGACGCGGATGACGCCGACGGGACGCCCACCAAGGACGAGGTGCCGCTGACGCCGACCCTGAGCGGCTTTTTGGAGTCGCCGCTGAAATACCTGGACACGCCGACCAAAAGCCTCCTGGACACCCCGGCCAAGCGGGCGCAAGCGGAGTTCCCCACCTGCGACTGCGTTGGTGAGCCAACGGCCACGCCAGGGAATTACCGGGGTGGTGATGAGCCCCGGGGGTGGCATTTCGAGGAGGTGGCTTTGCAGGATGGGATTGCCCTGGATAAATCGCGGAGAGAAGCCGCGGTGCTGGCAAAGCGCCCGGTTTTTGGGGGGATTGCGGCGCTCACAGGGCGAAACCCCGATGCTGCGGAGCCCTCTTTTGCTTTCTCATCTCCTCTCGTGATTTTTATGGTCCGAGGGCAAACGCTGAGCGACCGCCGTGTCACCGCGGGGGTGGTGCCAATGCCAACCTGGCCGTGCCGGCGTGGGTTGGAAGAGCAGCAAAACCAAAGGGCTGTTGGGTTTTCCCTCCGTTTAAGCGCTCGGCTAAATCCCATAGAGCGCCAAAACCCACCTGAAATCCAGCTGGCCTGGTTATTCCCGCTATTTTAAGCCAAATTTGGCAGTTTGGGTTACTCGCTGCCGGGATCTGGGTGGTTTGGTGGCTGATCCCACCGGGGTGCGTTGAAAAGGCACCAAACTCTTGGATTTGGGAGTTTTTTTGACAAAAAAGCATGTCACTGCGGGGGTGGTGCCAATGCCAACCTGTCTGTGCCAGCGGGGGTTGGAAGAGCAGCAAAACCAAAGGGCTGTTGGGTTTTCCCTCCGTTTAAGTGCTCGGCTAAATCCCATAGAGCGCCGAAACCCACCTGAAATCCAGCTGGCCTGGTTATTCCCGCTATTTTAAGCCAAATTTGCCAGTTTGGGTTATTCGCTGCCGGGATCTGGGATGCTGGCGTGGTTGGAAGAGCAGCAAAACCGAAGGGCTGTTGGGTTTTCCCTCCGTTTAAGCGCTCGGCTAAATCCCATAGAGCGCCCAAAACCCACCTGAAAATCCAGCTGGCCTGGTTATTCCCCAGCTATTTTAAGCCAATTTGCCAGTTTGAGTTACTCGCTGGCCGGGGATCTGGGTGGTTTGGTGGCTGATCCCACCGGGGTGTGTTGAAAAGGCACCAAAACTCTTGGATTTGGGAGTTTTTTTGAAAAAAAAAGCATGTCACTGCGGGGGTGGTGCCAATGCCAACCTGTCTGTGCCAGCAGGGGTTGGAAGAGCAGCAAAACCAAAGGGCTGTTGGGTTTTCCCTCCGTTGAAGCGCTCGGCTAAATCCCATAGAGCGCCAAAACCCACCTGAAATCCAGCTGGCCTGGTTATTCCCGCTATTTTAAGCCAAATTCGGCAGTTTGGGTTACTCGCTGCCAGGATCTGGGTGGTTTGGTGGCTGATCCGACCGGGGTGCGTTGAAAAGGCACCAAACTCTTGGATTTGGGAGTTTTTTTGACAAAAAAGCATGTCATCGTGGAAGTGGTACCGATGACGACCTGGGCATGCTGGCGTGGGTTGGAAGAGCAGCAAAACCGAAGGGCTGTTGGGTTTTCCCTCTGTTGAAGCGCTCGGCTAAATCCCATAGAGCGCCGAAACCCACCTGAAATCCAGCTGGCCTGGTTATTCCCGCTATTTTAAGCCAAATTTGGCAGTTTGGGTTACTTGCTGCCAGGATCTGGGTGGTTTGGTGGCTGATCCCACCGGGGTGCGTTGAAAAGGCACCAAACTCTTGGATTTGGAAGGTTTTCTGGGGTTTTTTTTTTTTGGTGTGTGTTGGCATTCATTAGACTTTGCAGCAAGTGCTAGAGATTTCCCACCCGATCCCTGCCGTCCAACTCCATCTGAGTGCTGGGAGCTGGATCTTCCCTTCCCAAAATTTAGACCGGATCCGGCTTAGTTGCGAGGAGCAGAGTGAGGATTTGGGGCATCCAGCCGGAAAAACGAACCCCTGTGCTGCTGGGAGAAGTGGCCTCGGGCCAAGCGCGAGCTGCACTTTATTAGCAGGGCTTATGATTATTTATTTATTTGCTTGTAAATGGCAGCAGTAATTAGCCCAAATGGCACCAAGCGAATGAAAGGCTTTTCTGGAGCCGCTCAAACTGCTCTCGGAGTTTCGCCCTGCGTTGCCAGGAAAAGATTCAGGTTGCTTTTTCCTTTGCAGCCTGGTTTAGGGGCTGGGAGAGGGGGGATTCCCTCCCCCCCCCCCCCCCCCCCCCATCCATTTTTCTCAAGGAAAAGCTGTGAGAGAAAGCAATTAAGTAGGAGTCGGGGCTCGGGGCTTTATTAGGTGCCTGTGCTGTTAGACGCCGTAATAAAATCAGCCTTCGCTGCGTGTCCCGTATTGATCTCTGTCTGGACAGCTGCAGCCCAGCTGAGCCCGGCTTTCTCCTCGCCCTGGCGCCCAGCCAGTTAGACACGACGGGAATGAAAATCAGGGCGGTGAGAACGGAGGGATGGAAAGACGGATCAGACCCGGCCCTCGTGCCGGATGCATCCCACCCGGCGGCGTTAGAGCATCCCCCCGCGCCGGGGATCAACCCCTGTGCCGCCGCTGCAGCCTGGAGCATCCTTTGCTTCCTGCGCTGGCGTCTTCGTGCCCTAAAAGCCCCGAGGTGTTTGGTGCTGCTGGGGGGGGGTGTTGCTTGCAGGGCTGTAGCCCAGCATCCTTCTCTCATAGCCCCAACATCCTTCTGCCATAGCCCAGCATCCTCCGGCAGCCCAGCATCCTTCTCCTGTAGCCCAGCATCCTTCTCCGGTAGCCCAGCATCTGTAGCCCCAGCATCCTTCTGCCATAGCCCCAGCATCTGTAGCCCCAGCATCCTTCTCTGGTAGCCCCAGCATCCTTCTACTATAGCCCCAGCATCCATCTCCCATAGCCCCAGCATCTGTAGCCCCAGCATCCTTCTCCCGTAGCCCCAGCATCTGTAGCCCCAGCATCCTTCTCCCGTAGCCCCAGCATCCTTCTACTATAGCCCCAGCATCCATCTCCCATAGCCCCAGCATCTGTAGCCCCAGCATCCTTCTCCCGTAGCCCCAGCATCCTTCTCCCGTAGTCCCAGCATCTGTAGCCCCAGCATCCTTCTCCCATAGCCCCAGCATCCTTCTCCCGTAGCCCCAGCATCTGTAGCCCCAGCATCCTTCTCCCGTAGCCCCAGCATCCTTCTCCCGTAGTCCCAGCATCTGTAGCCCCAGCATCCTTCTCTGGTAGCCCCAGCATCCTTCTCCCGTAGCCCCAGCATCTGTAGCCCCAGCATCCTTCTCCCGTAGCCCCAGCATCCTTCTCCCGTAGTCCCAGCATCTGTAGCCCCAGCATCCTTCTCCCATAGCCCCAGCATCCTTCTCCCGTAGCCCCAGCATCTGTAGCCCCAGCATCCTTCTCCCGTAGCCCCAGCATCCTTCTCCCGTAGCCCCAGCATCTGTAACGCCAGCATCCTTCTCCTGTAGCCCCAGCATCTGTAGCCCCAGCATCCTTCTACCGTAGCCCCAGCATCCTTCTCCCGTAGCCCCAGCATCTGTAACGCCAGCATCCTTCTCCTGTAGCCCCAGCATCTGTAGCCCCAGCATCCTTCTACCTTAGCCCCAGCATCTGTAGCCTCAGCATCCTTCTCCCACAGCCCCAGCATCCTTCTGCCTTAGCCCAGCATCCTTCTCTGGTAGCCCCAGCATCCTTCTCCTGTAGCCCCAGCATCTGTAGCCCCAGCATCCTTCAGCCGTAGCCCCAGCATCCTTCTCCCATAGCCCCAGCATCCTTCTCCTGTAGCCCTAGCATCCTTCTCTGGTAGCCCCAGCATCCTTCTCCTGTAGCCCTAGCATCCTTCTGCCATAGCCCCGGTAGCCTTCTCACGTAGCCCAGCATCCTTCTTCCGTAGCCCGGCATCCTCCTCCCTCTCCCGCATGCAGCAGCTCCTTCCTTGCACGGGCTCAGCCAGCTCAGGGCATCCCGTGAGCATCCCCAAATCCTCCGGACAAGCCCGGAAGCAGCAGCAGTAGTTTTCAGCCCCAGAATCATCCTGTGATGGTTTTGGCAGCACCCAGCCGGGTCAGTCCCGGTGAGCGGGGCCAGGCGGGTGCCCAGGGTGGGAGCTGGCAGGGAGCAGGGGGGTCTGGGGGAGGGTTTGTCTGCCAAATTGCCCACTGCCACTAATTGCTGCTTCTCAGCAGAGCTCATGAAAATGCCCCGTGCTCGAGCGGCCGGTGCCAATCCTCCGTGCCGGGAGGGAGCCGCAGTTGCTGCCAGGATGCTCGGAGGGGCTGCAGCCCCTCAGGGAGGTTTTTGGGTCCCCCGAAGGGTGCGGGTGTGAGCACCCATCCCCTTGATCCCCAGTGGCATTTTAGTGCTGGGAGCAGAAACTGAAGAGGAGCTGGGGGGCTGTTTAACGAACGCCTGATTGTGGTTTCCCTTCCCCAGTGCTCTTAGGGGGAAACACTGCTGAGGAACCTTTGATTTTTGGAGCCAAAGTGCTCAATTTGAGGGAATTTAGGGGTTTGGCATCCTTCCGGGCAACTGGCGGAGGTGCAAACCCCAAAATCTCTGTTCTCCCCTCCTGCCTCTGCAGAGCAAATCGTGGAGAAGGACGAAGGGCCGTATTACACCCACCTGGGCTCGGGGCCCACCGTGGCGTCCATCAGGGAGCTCATGGAGGAGCGGTAAGGGCCCTCGCCCCGTCCCGTCCCGTCCTGGGGGGCCGTGAGCGGCGGGGGGGGGGCTTGTGGAGGCCTGTGAGGGGGCCCATGATGGTGAGTGGGGTCTTGTGAGGGCGAGCAGGAGCCCACGAGGGAGAACTGGGACTTCTGAGGGGTCCTGTGAGGGCGAGTGGGGGTCTATGAGGGGGTCCCATGAGGGCGAGGAGGGGCTTGTGAGGGTGCACAGGGTCCTGTGAGGGCGAGTGGGGGCCCCTGGGGTCTTGTGAAGGCGAGTGGGATCCTGGGAGGGTGATGGGGTCCCATGAGGACGAGTGGTGTCCCATGAGGACGAGCGGGGGCTGACGAGGGCCAGTGGGGTCCCCTGGGGCCCTGTGAAGGAGAGAGGGATCCTGTGAGGGTGAGTGGGGTCCCGTGAGGCCAGTGGGGGCTCGTGAGGGGCCCATGAGGGCGAGCGGGGGG
Organism: Fratercula arctica; assembly: GCA_947846985.1. Classification (NCBI taxonomy): domain Eukaryota; kingdom Metazoa; phylum Chordata; class Aves; order Charadriiformes; family Alcidae; genus Fratercula; species Fratercula arctica. The sequence continues at coordinate 566,079 of CANTUZ010000023.1, read as the reverse complement.
ACTCCTGAGCATGGTGGGGACGAGCGGGGCTGACGCCCGTCCCCCGGCAGGTACGGCGAGAAGGGCAAGGCCATCCGCATCGAGAAGGTCATCTACACGGGGAAGGAGGGGAAGAGCTCCCGGGGCTGCCCCATCGCCAAGTGGGTGAGTGCCTGCGCCCCAGCTCTCGTCCCCCCTCGGAGCCCTCCATGGGGTGAACGCTCCTGCCTGTCCCCTCCCTGCCTGGGGACAAGGAGGTCCCCCGCTGGCGGTGGCAGCCGGGGGCAGGGGCGGGATGCTCGATCTGCGGCTGGCAAGGAGGAAGCGAGAGCGGTGGCCGCCCCCAGGGAAACTCCCCGGGGCTTGCCATCCTCGGCACCCGCCGAGCAGCACGTCTGTGCCTGCAGCCCCTGCGCCGGGCCCATCATCCCTCCTAGCGCCCCAAAAAGCCCATGGGGTGGATGCAACCATGGGAGCCCCCACAGCTCCCCCCCAAATCCCCAAAGAGCGCTATGGAAGGCAGCCAGAACCTGCTTTTGGGGTCTTCCCCATGCCGGGAGGTGTTTGCCATTGGAGCGGTCCGACTTGACCCCTCTGTTTTCCAGGTGATCCGGAGACACAACCAAGAGGAGAAGCTGCTGTGCCTGGTGCGGCACCGGGCCGGCCACCACTGCCAGAACGCCGTCATCATCATCCTCATCCTGGCCTGGGAGGGCATCCCCCGCACGCTGGGCGACACGCTGTACCAGGAGCTCACCGACACCCTCACCAAGTACGGCAACCCCACCAGCCGCCGCTGCGGCCTGAACGATGAGTAAGTCACACCGCGCCGCCGGGCCGGGCTGGGGAGACGGGGTGGGAAGGGGATGAGGGGATCCCCCATTTTCGGAGCTGCCATCACAGCGCTGACGCTCCTCCGCGGTGTCCCTCCCGCAGCCGGACCTGCGCGTGCCAAGGCAAGGACCCCAACACCTGCGGCGCTTCCTTCTCCTTCGGCTGCTCTTGGAGCATGTATTTTAATGGCTGCAAATACGCCCGGAGCAAAACTCCCCGCAAGTTCAGGCTGGTGGGGGACAATCCCAAAGAGGTGGGTGACACGGGAGGAGCGGGGCTGCGGGTTCCAACCTCCTTCTACCCCCAGCTCCAAGTTTTGTAGAGGGGAAGCCTGCAAATAGGATTCCTTGTGGGTTTTTTGATGAATTAGGGAGACGGGGGGAAAGAAAGCCAACCTGGTCAAACCAGAGGGCAGGCTCGCCTTGGTGTCCCCAGGCCAGGACTTGTGGTGTGACAACAAGTGCCAGTATGGGGTGGCACTAATGGGGTCTCTCTAGAAACCCCAGGGAAGATGCCAGAGGGCTCATGGGTGGGGCGAGCGAAAGCACAACAGACGCTGGGGCTGGAGGTTTAACGGCCAAAACCTCACGAGGAATTTAAGCCACGTGCTTTGCGCGGTGAGGGACAGTGTGGGAAGGGTCGGATGCAGAGTGGCATTGCAGGGGCTCTGCCCCCAGTTGTGTCCCCGCTGCCAAAACCCCTGGGTGACGTCCCCCTCTTTTCCCTACCGCAGGAAGAGCTACTCCGGAAAAGCTTTCAGGACTTGGCCACCGAGGTTGCTCCGCTTTACAAGAGGCTGGCGCCGCAAGCCTACCAAAACCAGGTACCGGCCACCCGCTTGTCCCCTCCGGAGCACGCCGGCTCGGCGGCAGGCAGACATGGCTGCGGGGTGGCAGCATGTAGAAGATTTCGGATAACTGGAGCCCTCTCCTTCTGTCAGGTTACCAACGAGGACATCGCGATAGACTGCCGGCTGGGCTTGAAGGAGGGGAGGCCGTTCTCGGGAGTGACGGCATGCATGGATTTCTGCGCTCATGCTCACAAAGATCAGCATAACCTCTACAACGGCTGCACGGTGGTAAGCAGGTGGCTGGTGGGGCTTTTTGGGATGCTCTCCCCCTATTTTGAGGTGCTCCTTTTTGAGTCACTTGGTGCCCACTGTCACAGAATCACAGAATCATAGAATGGTGGGGGTTGGAAGGGAGCTCTGGAGATCATCTCTGGTGCCTAAGCAGGGTCACCCAGAGCAGGTGGCACAGGAACGCGTCCAGGCGGGTTTGGGATGTCTCCAGAGACGGAGACTCCCCCACCTCTCTGGGCAGCCTGTGCCAGGGCTCTGCCACCCTCACAGCAAAGAAGTTTTTCCTCATGTTGAGATGGAATTTCCCGTGTTCCAGTTTGTGCCTGTTGCCCTTTGCCCTGTCCCTGGGCACCACTGAGAAGAGCCTGGCCCCGTCCTCCTGACACCCACCCTTTAGCTATTGCTGAGCATTGATGAGATCCCCTCTCAGTCCGCTCTTCTCCAGCTGAACAGCCCCAGGGCTCTCAGCCTTTCTCCATCAGAGAGATGCTCCAGTCCCCTCATCACCTTGGTGGCCCTTTGCTGTCCCCTCTCCAGCAGTTCCCTGTCCTTCTGGAACCGGGGAGCCCAGAACTGGACCCAGTGCTCCAGCTGCGGCCTCCCCAGGGCAGAGCAGAGGGGGAGGATGAACCTCCCTCCACCTGCTGGCCACGCTCTTCTTCATGCCCCCCAGGATGCCATTGGCCTTCTTGGCCACCAGGGCCCATGGCTGGCTCATGGTCACCCCGTTGTGCCCCAGGACTCCCAGGTCTCTTTGCACCGAGCTGCTCTCCAGCAGGTCAGCCCCAACCTGTCCTGGTGCGGGGGGTTATTCTTCCCCAGGGGCAGCACCCTACACTTGCGCTTGTAGAACTTAATTAGGTTAATGAAGCCCACACCTGTCCCCACCTGTCCTACGTGGGTGGCTGCAGTGGCTGGTCCTCGGTGTTTGTGCACCTCAAATGAAACCATTGAGATCTGTGGGGTGCTGAAGCCACCCCAGCTGGACGAAAGCTTTTGTCTGAGCCAAACCCTGCAGGAGGTTTCCAAGTGCCGGCTGGGGAGCGGTGCGGGCTGGGGGGGATGCCAGGCTGGCGTGGCATCACATCGATGGGGTATAAGGAGGAGGTTTCGTGCCTGTCCCGCGTGGGCTGCACCCCGCAGCGTCCCGCTGATGGCACCCTGCGCTCCCCCAGGTCTGCACGCTGACGAAGGAAGACAATCGCGTGGTGGGGAAGATCCCTGAAGATGAGCAACTGCACGTCCTCCCCCTCTACAAGATGTCCAGCACGGATGAGTTCGGCAGCGAGGAGAACCAAAACGCCAAGGTGGGCAGCGGGGCCATCCAGGTGCTCACGTCCTTCCCCCGCGAGGTCCGCAAGCTGCCTGAGCCCGCCAAGTCCTGCCGGCAGAGGCAGCTGGAAGCGAAGAAAGCCGCCGCGGAGAAGAAGAAGCTGCAGAAAGAGAAGCTGATGACGCCGGAGAAAATCAAGCAGGAAGTGCTGGAGCTCCCCGCGCTCCAGCAAAATGCAGGTAACGGGGGCAGAGCCGAGGTCCTGCCACCCCAAGCTGTCCGGAAAGCGCACGAGGGGACGGGGATGTGGTTGGGGGCTTTCTCGGGCTGATGGCGTGTCGGGGTGCAGGATGGCATTTCGTGGTGCCTGGGTTTTTCCCCGTACTGCAATGCGGTGGGGAGCTCTTGCTGCAGCCCAGAGCCTGGGTGCGAATCGGTGCCAGCGCACCGGGTGATGCCAGGCAACGCTGACCTCTGCGCTCGGCCGGTGAACCCATCCCCATGGGATTTTCGAGTCTGGCCGAGTTTTCTGGGGTCTTCGCTCCCCACCGGTGGCTTCCTCAGCCGGCGTATCATGGGGGCTGTGTGTGTGCTGTGCCCGCAGGTATGGCGTTGAAAAGCGGGCTGCCCCCGCAGCCGCTGAAACCTTCCATCAAGGTGGAGCCGCAGAGCCATTACAACGCCTTCAAGTACAACGGCAACGCGGTGGTGGAGAGCTACTCGGTGCTGGGGAGCTGCCGGCCCTCCGACCCCTACAGCATGAACAGTGTTTACTCTTACCATTCCTACTATGCACAGCCCAATCTGCCTTCCGTGAACGGGTTTCACTCCAAGTTCGCGCTTCCCTCCTTCGGGTATTACGGTTTTTCCAGCAACCACGTGTTCCCCTCGCAGTTTCTGAATTACGGGGCGCCCGAGAGGAGCGGGAGCAGCTGGGTGAGCAACGGCTACGAGAAGAAGCCCGACGTCCCGGCGTTGCAGGAGAACCTCAACCACACCTACGGGAATGCTGATTTCCCCGAGCCCATCCCGCAAAGCGTCCGGAGCAAAAACCATCACCAGCGCACCTACGAGCGGGCTAACCGCTACGCCAGCCAGCAGAAAGCAGCGGCGGCGGCGGCAGCCGGGACGCACAGGACTAACTCGGGCTCGGAGGAGGTGCCGCCGTTTGCACAGAACTGTTTTGGCAGCCGACCCATCAAGCAGGAGCCTCCGGACCCTCCGCCTGCCATCGAGCCCCTTCCTGGCGTGGCAGCCATGCCCAGCACCGGCTTAGCCCTGCCAGCCATCCCGGCGCATGGCGGAGGGCCGGAGCAGCGGTGGAGCCCCTTCAAAGCGTCCCGGGGCATGTCTTCCCCCGAAAGGACTAGCACGGTGGAGGGCTCATGGAGCGCCCTGGCGCCGGGCTCGGGTGGGCGGGAGAAGCCCAGCACCTTCGACGTGGCCGCGCATTTGCCGCCGCTGGAGAAGCAGTGGCCCAATGTCCTGGGGGGAGAGGCGGCGGCGCGCGGCACGGGCTTGCTGCCGAAACCGTGGAGCCCCTGCAAGCTGGGGGAGGCGGCGCTGGCAGGCACGGGCACCTCGAGCCTGCTGGGGCCACTGGGTTTCGGCTCGACCTTGCCGGGGCTGCCCAGCTTCCCCGAGGAGCCGTGGGGCTCGGTGAAGGTGGAGGAGCGGAGGACACCAGCGCCCAGCCCGGGGTTGACGGAGAAGCCGTGGGAGGCAGCGGTGGGCGAGAAGGGGGTGGCAGGGTCCCGCCAGGAGAAGCCGTGGGACCCCTTCGGCCTGGAGGAGGATCTGCCAGAGAAGGCAGTGAAGGAGGAGGAGGAGGAGGAGGAGGAAGAGGAGGAAGAGGAGGAGGAGTGGTCGGACAGCGAGCACAACTTCCTGGATGAGAACATCGGCGGGGTGGCCGTGGCGCCCGCCCACGGCTCCATCCTCATCGAGTGCGCCCGCCGCGAGCTCCACGCCACCACCCCGCTGAAGAAACCCAACCGCTGCCACCCCACCCGCATCTCCCTGGTCTTCTACCAACACAAGAACTTGAACCAGCCCAACCACGGCCTGGCGCTGTGGGAGGCCAAGATGAAGCAGTTGGCGGAACGGGCCCGAGCCCGGCAAGAGGAGGCGGCGCGCTTGGGTCTGCCACCGGACGCCAAAGCCTTCGCCAAGAAACGCAAGTGGGGCGGCGCATTGGCGAGCGAGGCGCCCAGCAAGGAGAGGAGGGACTCGGTCCCCACGCGGCAGGCGGTGGCCATCCCCACCAACTCCGCCATCACTGTGTCCTCCTATGCCTACACCAAGGTGACGGGCCCCTACAGCCGTTGGATCTGAGACGGAGGCGACCGGCCGCGGCCCCATCTTACCTCAACCCTCGGCAGCGCCAGAGCCCGGCGTTGCTTCGTGGTGCTTTCTCCTCGGGCGTGGGGGAGAAGAAAAAATAATTTAAAAAAAAAAAAAAAAAAAAAGATAAAATAGACAAAACCGAAGCAAAACACAACAGAAAACCCAACCCACAGAAAGCGAACCCAACACGCGCGCTCGGAAACAGCGGAGCCGGCACGGGCGCACGCCGTCGGAGAGCTGCGCTTGGCGAGGAGTTGGCAAACAAAAGCAAAACTCGATAAAAAAAGAAAAAAAGGAACAATGCTGTTTGATGCTTTTCGGTAATCTCATATTTATATCTCCGCATTTTTTTAATCTAGCCTCGTGCGCCGCGCGAACGGAGGGAGAAGTTTATAGCGTCCTTTCGCAAAGGAGAGGTTTTTAATTCCACTTAAAAATGCCTATTTATTGGATTTTATTTTATTTTATTTTTTACTCCGGTGACAACGACAGAGCCGATCTTCGAAAAAAAAAGCCAACGTTGGAAAAAAACCCCAAGGCCTGAACACAAATAATAAACAACCCAAACACCAAACCAGCTCAAAGGCAAGAGGTGACGCCCTCCAGCTCCGATGCGTAGGGGCTGGTGGGATCGTGTGCTTTACCGTCAGCCGGACACATGGAACAGCCGATTATTTTTTTCCCCAAGGACCTAAAAATACCTATTTTGCAACTTGAGGAGTCCTTTCTTACAGCGACAGGAGCCCCGCTGGCAAGTGGGATGTCCCAGGATGGCGCGTCTTCGCTTGGCTCCTTGCTGCCGGCGGGATCGGCTCCGCCGGGATGGAGCCGGCGTCTTTCCTGGCGCCGGAGACCTCAGGACACATCCGGGCTTGGGACCACCACTGCCGGGTGCCGCGCTCGGGCTCGGACTTGGAGGGCTCCTTTGCCGGTGGCCCCGGGGAGAGCGACGGCAGCGGCGGCGGCGGCATCTCTAAAGGAGCCGACAGGACAAAACCAGAAAGAAACAAAAAAATAAATACAAAAACAGGAAAAAAAAAAACAAACCAACCCCAAACTGTGAATAGCTAGTGTTGCTCTCTGTACATCACTGTTGCTAAAGTCTGGTGCTTTCCGTCTCCGGGGGACTTTCTCCGTGCGATCGGCTCTGGGAAGAGTGAATCCCAAGACTTGGCTGGCCAAACCCCCCGCCAGTCCGCCTTCCCCGCCGGTGCCGGCGCGCGCCGCCGGGGCTCGGTGCTTTTTCTCTCCCCGGGTGCCATCCCTCCTTCCTACGGATCGCCGGTCTTCCCGCAAAAAAACCACAACAAAACAAAACAAAACAAAACAAAACAAAAAAAAACGAAAGAAAAAATAATAACCCAACAAATAACCCAACGATGATAACAACCGCGTGGTGCTTTTCCAACAATCTCAGTCGAGACTTCCCGCCCGTCGCCGACGCCGTGCTGGGACGGACGGACGGACGAACGGGTGGACGGGCGAGCTTCCCCGTGGCTCGCCGGGAGGGCGGCATGGCCGAATCCGGGTGCCGGCGTCCCCGGGGGTCGTTGCTTTTGCACTTTCAGGTGCCTTTTGGAGAGCCAGCGAGCCAGAGCCGACGCCGTCACCGTGCAGAAATCACCTTTGTGTTTACTGTCACCCTCCTCCCTTGCGCACTGGCACAGATCAGCAGGATCTCGGTAAAACAGCCTGAACATTTACGTGGTCTGATTTTAAACCTGTAAATAGGGAAAGAATTTTTTTAAAAGCACTTTCACCTAGATTTAAAAAGCAAAACTTAAAAAAACAAACAACTCCCTTCTTTCCTCTCTCCCTCCTTCCCCCCCCCCCCCCCCCCCAACAACTTGAAAGCAGTATGTTTTAAACAAGATTATTGTGGGAGAACTGTAAATACTGGCAGAATATTTAACATGCTTTGTCCGTCCTTCATAATTAATTTTTTTTTTTTTTTTTTTTTTTTTAAAAAACCGTAATCTGTAAAGTCGCGTATATTCGACAAGGAAACTCAACGAGCTATTACCGCTTTTCTTATAAATACCCAATAGCATATCAGGATTGTTAGAGTCGATGGCAAAGTCAGATTTTTTAGGGATGCTCGCGGGCGATGCCGGTTCCGCCCGACGTGGCGTTGTGGTTCGGAGGGCGAAAAGGGGGACCCGGTTGCTCCCTGCCGGCGGCATGCGGCGGGGCCGGATTCGGGTGCCGGCCCCGGTTGGCGTCGTCGGGGGTTTGGTCTGACTGTGGTGGCCTTGCCGGGAGGAAAAGGGGTGCATTCGGAGAAGGCGAGGGTCCGTGTAACCTGTCTAAGTCCTGCTTCCTCGGAGGGTTTTTTTGGGTGCAGGGAGGGGGTTCGGTCCGGCGCGGCATTGGCTCCGGCGAGTTCAACCCGGGTACGCGGGGAGATGCCGGCGTCGCGGGTCGGGGAGCGAGAACTGCTGCAGTCTCAACGTTTTTACACTACATAACGTCTAACCTACCTCAAATCTCAGTCATTAAAAATTAGCACGCTTCAGACTTCTTCTACGAAACCTAGAAATCTATGCACAGCTCTTTACCCCTTGCTGCTGAGAGGCTGTTTTTCAAGCAAAATCTTTTCCTTTACCCGTCCCGGCGGCCGCGCTCGTCCCACCCGTGCCGACGCCACGGCATTAAGGGGGACTCGCTTTGGGGGGGGGTGGGGGGAATATTTTTAATCGCTTCGGGGTGGGCTGGGGACCTAATTTTGCAGCAGGTCGCGGCCACAATGGTGCTAGAACAACGCCCGTGGTTAGAAACCCTGGGGAGAGCTTGGCGCGGGGAGCCCCGACGGGCTCCTGCCACCCGGCTTCGGTTTTTCCGGCCCCGATGCTTCGCCTCAGGCGGGGAAGGGGGGGACACGTTTCGGGGTTTCCCCCCCCCCCCCATCTCGATGCTCTCGGGATGAGGCACGGGAAGGAGAAGGAAAGCAGAATCCCTGAGGTGCCTCAATTGCTGATTTTTTTTCCTTTTAATACTGGAGTATGCTTTGTGGGCTCTATAAGGCATATTTTTATTAAATGAAATCTTCTAATAAAAAACGGTGCTATGGTGTTTTAACAAACTGTATCACGCTTCTGCCTGATTCCATCTCGCTGAGGTGCTACTAATGTATATACGAAACTAGGGAACCAAGAGAAAACACACACACACACACACACACATACACAAAAAAAAAAGGAAAGCAATGTCGTTGAGAAGGAAGTTTACTTTTCCGGAGCGACATCTGGAAGCGTGCCGGGAGCCAGTTGGGTTTATGCAAACTGAAATCGGTGCCGCGTCGGATGCATCCCCGCCAGCCGTGCTCGTGGTGGAGCCGTTCCTCTCCGGTGCAGGGTTGGGGTGCTGGCAGGAGAGCCGTGCAGGGATGTGGTGCTTGGACGAGGTGCTCAGCTGCGGTGCTCAGGCCACACGTCATGGATGTGGTGCTCGGACGTGGTGCGTGGACGTGGTGCTTGGCCAGGGGGAGTGAACATGGTGCTCAACCGCGGTGCTTGGACATGGTGATCGGGCACAGGACTTGGACATGATGCGTAGACATGGTGCTGGGGCGCGCTGCTCAACCGTGGTGCTTGGACATGATGACCGGGCATGGTGCTCAGACGTGGTGCGTGGACATGGCGCTCGGGCGTGGTGCTTGGCCATGCATCATGGACATGGTGCTCGGACATGGTGCGTGGACATGGTGCTGGGGCACGGTGCTCGGCCACGCATCGTGGACATGGTGCTTGGGCATGGTGCGTGGACATGGTGCTGGGGCACGGTGCTCAGCCACGCATCATGGACATGGTGCTCGGGCACGGTGCGTGGACATGGTGCTGGGGCACGGTGCTCAGCCACGCATCATGGACATGGTGCTCGGGCACGGTGCTCAGACGTGGTGCGTGGACATGGTGCTCCAGCTTGGTGCTTGGCCATAGATCATGGACGTGGTGCTCAGGCACAGTGCTTGGACATGGTGCGTGGACGTAGTGCTCATGCACGGTGCTCGGACGTGACGTGTGGACATGGTGCTCCGGCTTGGTGCTTGGCCATAGATCGTGGACGTGGTGCTCGGGCACAGTGCTTGGACGTGGTGTGTGGACATGGTGCTTGGGCATGGTGCTCAACCACACATCATGGACATGGTGCTTGGGCACAGTGCTCGGACATGGGGTGTGGACATGGTGCTTGGCCAAGGTGTGTGAACATGGTGCTCGACCACAGTGCTCGACCACGGTGCTTGGACACGGTGCATGGACATGGTGCTTGGGCACGGTGCTCGTCCATGCACCGTGGACATGGTGCTCAGGCACGGTGCTCAACCGTGGTGCTTGGACGTAGTGCATGGACATGGTGCTTGGGCACGGTGCTCGGATGGGGTGTGTGAACACGGTGCTTGGACGTCATGCATGGACACGGAGCTTGGCCACGTATCATGGACATGGTGCCTGGACACGGTGCTTGACCACAGTGCTTGGACATGGTGCATGGACATGGTGCTCGGGCATGGTGCTCAACCATGCATCATGGACATGGTGCTCAACCACGGTGCTTGGACATGGTACGTGGACATGGTGCTTGGCCACAGTGCTTGGCCCTGATGTGTGGACATGGTGCTCAGCCAGGGTGTGTGAACGTGGTGCTCGGCCGTGATGCGTGGACATGGTGCTCGGCCGCGGTGCTTGGACTCGGTGTGTGGACATGGTGCTCAGCCAGGGGGGTGTAAACGTGGTGCTTGGACATGGTGCTTGGCCACAGTGTTCAGCACGGTGCTCAGGCGTGGTGCTTGAACATGGTGGCGGGCAGGGTCCTCAGCCCGGTGCAGGGGGATGTGGTGCATGCACGGTGCACGGGCACGGTGCAAGGGCATGGTATGTCGGTGTGGTGCTTGGGCACCATGCATGGGCATGGTGCTCAGAGGTGGTGCTCGGGCACGGTGCTTGGGGATGGTGCACGGCCATGGTGCTTGAACAGGGTGCATGGGCACAGAGAGGGTGCTCGGGCACGGTGCAAGGGCATGGTGCATGGATGTGGTGCTTGGGCATGCTCCACAGATACGGTGCTCGGCCACGGTGCTCACCCACCATGCTCGGACACGGTGGCTGGGCACGGTGCTCACTCACCATGTGTGGACACGGTGCTTGGCCACGGTGTTTGGGCTCTGTGGTCACCCACCGTGCACGGACACGGTGCTTTGGCACGGTGCTTGGGTGTGGTGTTTGTCCACCATGCACAGCCATGGTGCTTAGCCATGGTGCGTGGACACGGTGCTTGACCATGGTGCTTGGGCATGATGATCACCCACCATGTGTGAACACGGTCCTTTGGCACAGTGCTTGCCCACCATGCACGGACATGGTGCTTGGCCATGGTGGCTGGGCACAGTGGTCACCCACCATGCATGGACACGATCCTGGGGCACGGTGCTCGCCTACCATGCACGGACATGGTGCTTGGCCATGGTGGTTGGGCACAGTGGTCACCCACCATGCGTGGACACGGTCCTTGGGCACAGTGCTCGCCCACCATGCATGGACATCGTGCTTGGGCACGGTGCTCACCAACCATGCGTGGACATGGTGCTTGGCCATGGTGGCTGGGCATGGTGGTCACCCACCATGCATAGATGTGGTGCTTGAGCACGGTGCTCACCCACCATGCAAGAACACGGTGCTTGGGCATGGTGCTCACCAACCACGCGTGGACACGGTACTTGCTCATGGTGGCTGGGCATGGTGGTCACCCACCATGCGTGGACATCGTGCTTGGGCATGGTGCTCACCAACCATGCGTTAACATGGTGCTTGGCCATGGTGGCTGGGCATGGTGGTCGCCCACCATGCGTGGACATCGTGCTTGGGCATGGTGCTCACCAACCATGCGTTAACATGGTGCTTGGCCATGGTGGTTGGGCACAGTGGTCACCCACCATGCATGGACACGGTCCTTGGTCACGGTGCTCGCCCACCATGCATGGACATCGTGCTTGGGCACGGTGCTCACCAACCATGCGTGGACATGGTGCTTGGCCATGGTGGCTGGGCATGGTGGTCACCCACCATGCGTGGACATCGTGCTTGGGCACGGTGCTCACCGGCCATGCAAGGACACGGTGCTCGGGCACCACGCACCCCCACAGCACTTGGGTGCGGTGCTTCACCGCGACGCTTCACCGGTGCATGGCCCACCAACAGCCCTCACCGCCCCGGCACGCAGACGCCCGGCACCCGCACCTGCTGCATGGCACCGTCATCCCCCCCCCTCACCGTGACGCCCCAGCCCCGGTCCCACCACGCTCCCCCCAGCTCCTCGGGCTCCCCCAATCCCCGGTGGCCCCCGCCGCGAGGGCTCAGCCGGGCATCCCGCTTCTGCCCGTCTCTTTCTTTTCCCACTTTTTTCCATTTTTTTGGGGTTTTATTGGTGCTACTTTCTTCCCCCTCAGCTTCCTGTCAGCGCCGGGGCAGCAGCGACCCTGCGCCCGCCCCCCCCCCCCCCCCCCCCCAAATCAAGGCAAATACCTCAAAACCCACTCCCCCCCCCCCCCAAAGTGAGCGAAACTGGGGCGAATCTTTCCGAAATCAGGGATCCTTTCGCAGCGGTGTTTCTTCCTTAATTAATAATTTTTTTTTTCCCCCTCCTTCCTTTTATCCCTTTCCGCCCGGGTTTTTTCCTCATTTTTTTCCGCATCCTTCAGGGATTACAAACCGCCGTATTTTCAGCCTCAGTTTTATTCCAGGAGCAATTATTATTATTATTTTTTTGCCGGTGGGTTTTTGCACCGCGGCACAAAAAAATAATAATAAATAGAGGTAACGATTCCAAAATTTTAAAATAAAGCGCCGTTTCTTCTGGGATTCAGGAATTCAGTCGGAGGCGGGGGGGGGGGGGGGGGGGGTGGTTATTTTTGGCGTTTTTGTTGGGTGTTATTTTTTTTCGTTTTGGTTTGGGTTTTTTTGGGATAATTGAGGAGGGGAGGTGGGACGGCGGCAGGCGGAGGGGGGGGCACCGCGGGGGTGTCCCGGCGGCTCCGAAAAATTCACACTTGAAGATTTCTTGGTCGGCTCGGGACTGTGGTTACTTGAAATGAAGTTTTTTTCCGGGGCGGATCAAGGACCGGTAGATTTTTTTCCCCATGTCTCAAGGCAATAGGATTAATGTGTATTAAACTGTAGATACTTCTAGGACAGTAAATTTATGCTGATAATTTTATTTTGTATAATTTTCCCCTTTTCTTTTTCCCCCGTCTTTGTGTTTTGGTTTTTTTTTTTTTCCCCCTCGTCCCCTTTAACACCCTTTTCTTTTTCCTTTCCCCTTTCAGTGTTTTGGTAAATTTATTTTTTAGGATGCCTAAAAATTGCAAGTTTGGATCCTCCCCCCCCCCCCCCCCCCGCCTTCCTTCCCCGGTTTTGGTTTTGTTTTGTTTTGGGTTTTTTTGGTTTTTTTTTTTTTGTTGTTGTTGTTGTTTTGTTGGTTTTCTTTTTTTTTTAATTTGTATTTTATTCTAAGTTACGCGCGGCCGGCCGGGCCGCGAAATGTATTATTCCTGATATCTTTAAAATATTGTGGGTGTTTTAATAAATTTTATATTTATTTTTTGCACTCAACACGTGGCCTCTGGCGTTCCCTTTCCTGTTGGGATGGGGGGGGAAGGGGCTGGAATGGGGTGCTGGGGGGGGCAGGATGGGGCCCTGGGGATGGGAACGGGGGGGGCAGGATGGGTCCTGTATATTTTGGGGGGTCAGGGTGGGATCCTGTCCATGGGGTGGGGGGGGTCAGGATGGGGTCCTGTCCATGGAGGGGGGGGGTGTGTGAGAATGGGGTCCTGTGTATTTTGGGGGGGGTCAGGATGGGATCCTGTCCATGGCAGGGGGGGCAGGATGGGGTCCTGTCTATGGCGGGGGATGTGAGGATGGAGTCCCATATATTCGGGGGGGGGTGTTTCAGGGTGGGATCGTGTCCATGGAGGGGGGGGGGTGGGGGTCAGGATGGGATCCTGCCTGGGGGGGGCTGGGATGGGGCCCTGGGGGTAGGATGGATGGGGCAGGATGGGACCCTTTTGGGAAGGGAGTGTATGTGCAGGATGGGGCTCTGAGAATGGGGTGGGGGGGGTCAGGATGGGCCCCTGTCCATGGCGGGGGGGGATGGGGTGATGTCAGGATGGGGTCCTGTCTGTGGGAATTGTGGGGGGGGGCAGGATGGGGCCCTGGGTATGGGAATGGGGGGGTTGGGATGGGGCCCTGTCCATGGGGGGGATGTCAGGATGGAGTCGCGTCTATGGGAATGGGGGGTTCAGGATGGGGCTATGGGGGCGGGGGGCAGGATGGGACCTTTTTTATGGCAATGGGAGGTCAGGATGGGACCCTGGGGATGGGAAGGGGGGGGCAGTATGGGGCCCTGTCCATGGCGGGGGGGGGCAGGACGGTGCCTCCTTTATGGGAAGGGGGTGCAGGACGGGCCCTTTCGGAGGAGGAGGGGCAGGATGAAGCCCTGCCTGGGGGTCTCGGGTCCCACCGAGGGTCTCAGGACGGGTCGTGTCCCCCCCCCTCCGCGGTGGGTGGGTGTCGGGCCCCGTCCCCGCCAGGGTCCTCCGCGCCGACAGGGGGCGCGGCGGCGGCGGAAGGCGGTACCGCGCCGGCCCCGCCCCCTGCCGGGAGGGCGCGCGCCGATTGGCCGGGCGGCGGGGTGACCCCGGGCGCGCGGCGCCGCGCGTGCTCAGGGGGCGCGCGCCGCCCAGTATGGCCGCCGCGGCGGGGCTGGTGCTGGGCCGCGGGCCGGTGCGTGTCCCCCGTCCCCCCCGCGTCCGTCCTTCTCCCTCCTCTCCCTCCTTCCTCCCTCCCTCCTTCCCTCCCTCTCCCTCCCTCCCTCCCTCCCTCTCCCCTCCCCTCCCTCCCTCTCCCTCCCTCTCCCTCCCTCCCTCCCCTCCCTCCCTCTCCCTCCCTCTCCTCCCTCCTCCCTCTCCCCCCTCTCCCCCTCTCCCTCCTCTCCCTCCTCTCCCTCCTCTCCCTCCTCTCCCTCCCTCCTCTCCCTCCCTCCTCTCCCTCCCTCCTCTCCCTCCTCTCCCTCCTCTCCCTCCCTCCTCTCCCTCCCTCCTCTCCCTCCCTCTCCCTCCCTCTCCCTCCCTCTCCCTCCCTCTCCCTCCCTCCCTCTCCCCCCTCTCCCTCCCTCTCCCTCCCTCTCCCTCCCTCCCTCTCCCTCCCTTCTCCCTCCCTCTCCCTCCCTCTCCCTCCCTCTCCCTCCCTCTCCCTCCCTCCCTCCTCCCTCCCTCCCTCTCCCTCCCTCTCCCTCCCTCCTTCTCCCTCCCTCCCTCTCCCTCCCTCTCCCTCCCTCTTCCTTCCTCTGCCTTCCTCTGCCTCCCCCTCCCTCCCTCTCCCTCCCTCTCCCTCCCTCTCCCCCCCTCTCCCCCCCTCCCCTCCCTCCCCCTCCCCCCCCCTCCCCCCCCCCTCCTCTCCCTCCCTCTCCCTCCCTTTCCCTCCCTTTCCCTCCCTCTCCCTCCCTCTCCCTCCTTCTCCCTCCTTCTCCCTCCCTCTCCCTCCCTCTCCCTCCCTCTCCCTCCCTCTCCCTCCCTCTCCCTCCCTTTCCCTCCCTCTCCCTCCCTCTCCCTCCCTCTCCCTCCCTCTCCCTCCCTCTCCCTCCCTTTCCCTCCCTTTCCCTCCCTCTCCCTCCCTCTCCCTCCCTCTCCCTCCTTCTCCCTCCCTCCCTCTCCCTCCCTCTCCCTCCCTCTCCCTCCCTCTCCCTCCCTCTCCCTCCCTTTCCCTCCCTTTCCCTCCCTCTCCCTCCCTCTCCCTCCTTCTCCCTCCCTCCCTTTCCCTCCCTCTCCCTCCCTCTCCCTCCCTCTCCCTCCTTCTCCCTCCCTCCCTCTCCCTCCCTCTCCCTCCCAGCCCAGGGGCGCGTGTTGTCCGAGGCCCCCCCCTTCCCCCTTTCTCTGGGGTGGGGGGTGTCCGTCTCCCCGCGGCTCCCTCTGTGTCCCGTCCCGTAGTCTCTCCCCCCCCCCCCCCACCTCACGGTAAGTGTCCCGGTACCGGGGGAGGTGCCCTCCGCCCCCTCACGGTAAGTGTATGTCCCCCCCCTTTCCCGGTACCGGTGAAGGCGGCCTGTCCCCCGTCTCCAGTGCCCCCCGCCCGGTGAAGGCAGACTTCCCCACCGCCTCCCGGCGCCCCCCGCCGGGGAAGGCGGCCTTCTTGCCCCCCCCCCCCGCAGTTCCCGGTGCCCCCTCCTCCTCGGTATTCCCCCCACCCCCCCCGGCGCTAGCTCTCCTGGTGACGGCGGCCTTCCCCCCACCCCCCCGGTGCCGCCCTTCCCCCGGTCAAGGCAGCCTTACCCCCATCCCCAGTGCCCCATTCCCAGTGCGGTAAAGGCACCCCCCCCACCTGCTGAGCCCCCAGCCCCCGTGGGTAGGGGTGTCCCGTCCGTGTCCTCTGCCCCCCCTAAAAGGGTTTCTCAGGGGTGTTTTTGCCCCCCACCCCCCGCAGCTCTTCCTGCGCCGCGGCACCTGGCGAAGCTTCTCCTCACAGACGGACGGGGAGGCCCGAGTCACCCGCGTCCTGCGGGAGAAGTTCCCCCGGGCCTCCGCCATCAAAGTCGTGGATATATCAGGTACAGAAAAGGCTCTTTATTTCCTTCCCCTCCTTCCCCCCCCCCCCCCAAACCATCCCAACGCTTTGTGAGGGAGGAGTTGAGTCTGTCCCCAGCCCCCACCTTGCTGGGGGGAAGGATTGGGAACAGTGGGGCACGAAGGACCCTCATCTTCGCTCACGCTGCCGCGTTTATTTTTCTAGGGGGCTGCGGCGCCATGTACGAAATTCACATCGAGTCGGAGGAATTCAGAGAGAAGCGGACGGTGCAGCAGCATCAGATGGTTAATCAGGTGAGGGGGATGCAGGGGGAGGGGGGGAGGATGATGACGGATGCAGCCCGGCTGGCGGCGATTGTGTTCGGGCACGGGGGGTGTGTGTGTGTGAGTGAGTGTGCGCAGCGCTTCGTGCGCAGCACCTGGAGCCGAGCCCGCTGCCTGCAGCGCTCCATAGTTGGGCTATGTGCGTGCGGCACTGCGGTCCGGCACGTTAATGATGTATGTGTGTGTGCACAGCACTAATTACTGCCTGCACGCACAATTGGCGTGCCAAACTGCAGTGCTGTGCACGTGCAGCGCCCAGCTAAAGCCCTGCAGGCAGTGGGCTCAGCTACATGCGTTGCGTAGGCACACGCAGTGCAAGTAGTAAGTGCTGTGCAGACACGCGGTGCGAGTGTCTGAGTAGTGCAGGTCTTGCTTCCCTCCCACTAAAAGACAGCGTAGCTCTTGCTTCCCTCCCACTAAAAAGACCAGCGCGGCTCCTGCTTCCCTCCCAGTAAGGAACCAGTGCAGCTCTTGCCTCCCTCCCAATAAAAAGACCAGCGCAGCTCCTGCTTCCCTCCCAGTAAAGAACCAGTGCAGCTCTTGCTTCCCTCCCCATAGTCAGTGCAGCTCTTGCAGCACAGCTCACTCTTGCGGCCCTTCCTATAAAGACTAGTGCAGCTCTTGCTTCCCTCCCAAAAAGACCAGCACCGCTCGCTCGCTGTGTGTGTGTCTGTGTGTGTGTGTCTGTGTGTGTGTGTCTGTGTGTGTGTGTCTGTGTGTGTGTGTCTGTGTGTGTGTGTCTGTGTGTGTGTGTCTGTGTCTGTCTGTGTGTGTGTCTGTGTGTGTGTCTGTGTGTGTGTCTGTGTGTGTGTCTGTGTGTGTGTCTGTGTGTCTGTGTGTCTGTGTGTCTGTGTGTCTGTGTGTCTGTGTGTCTGTGTGTCTGTGTGTGTGTGTGTCTGTGTGTCTGTGTGTCTGTGTGTCTGTGTGTCTGTGTGTGTCTGTGTCTGTGTGTGTCTGTGTCTGTGTGTGTCTGTGTGTCTGTGTCGCACTTGTCGCCAGGCGCTCTGATGGAGGGTGTGTGCACATCTTACTGTGTAGCCCTTCCTTTCCGCCCCCCCCAATAATAAACACCGCCCCCCCAATAATAAACACCGCCCCCCCAATAATAAACACCATAGTGCTTTTTTTCCCTTCCCGATAATAGCCAGCGTGGCCGGCCCTTCTCAGAGAGCAGCACAGCTGTGTGTGCCCCGCACACAGCCTGTAGTGCGTACGAACGCGCACGCGCAGTGCCCACTAAGCAGTGTTAAGCGCAGCGTGCCCAGCTGTAAGCAGCGCACACAGAGCGAGAGGACGGTGCTGGGCCCCTACGCAGTGCTAGTGTCTGAAAAGCAGAGACCTTCTTCCTCCCCGCCCCAGAATTAAGTAATAAAATTCCCCTGCCTCACAGTAAACAGCATAGCCTGCCCTTCCTGCTCTGTGTGTGTGTGTGTGTGTGTGTGTGTGTGTGTGTGTGTGTGTGTAGCACTTAACTGTGGGGCTCTGTGTGTGTGCACGCACAGCACTTAGAGCTGGGCACCCTGGTGCGGATAGGTGCACACACACACACGGAGTGCTGAGCGTGAAGGGCTACACACACACACTGCTGAGTGTGAAGGGCTACACACACACACTGCTGAGTGTGAAGGGCTACACACACACACACACACTGCTGAGCGTGAAGGGCTACACACACACACACACACTGCTGAGTGTGAAGGGCTACACACACACACACACACACACACACACTGCTGAGTGTGAAGGGCTACACACACACACACACACACTGCTGAGTGTGAAGGGCTACACAGACACACACACACACACACACTGCTGAGTGTGAAGGGCTACACACACACACACACACTGCTGAGTGTGAAGGGCTACACACACACACACACACACACACACACTGCTGAGTGTGAAGGGCTACACACACACACTGCTGAGTGTGAAGGGCTACACACACACACACACACTGCTGAGTGTGAAGGGCTACACACACACACACACACTGCTGAGCGTGAAGGGCTACACAGACACACACACTGCTGAGCGTGAAGGGCTGCGCACACACACACACACTGCTGAGCGTGAAGGGCTGCGCACACACACACACACTGCTGAGCGTGAAGGGCTACACACACACACTGCTGAGTGTGAAGGGCTACACACACACACACACTGCTGAGTGTGAAGGGCTACACACAGACACACACACTGCTGAGTGTGAAGGGCTACACACAGACACACACACTGCTGAGCGTGAAGGGCTACACACACACACACACACTGCTGAGTGTGAAGGGCTACACACACACACACACACACACACACACTGCTGAGTGTGAAGGGCTACACACACACACTGCTGAGTGTGAAGGGCTACACACACACACACACACTGCTGAGTGTGAAGGGCTACACACACACACACACACTGCTGAGCGTGAAGGGCTACACAGACACACACACTGCTGAGCGTGAAGGGCTGCGCACACACACACACACTGCTGAGCGTGAAGGGCTGCGCACACACACACACACTGCTGAGCGTGAAGGGCTACACACACACACTGCTGAGTGTGAAGGGCTACACACACACACACACTGCTGAGTGTGAAGGGCTACACACAGACACACACACTGCTGAGTGTGAAGGGCTACACACAGACACACACACTGCTGAGCGTGAAGGGCTACACACAGACACACACACTGCTGAGCGTGAAGGGCTACACACAGACACACACACTGCTGAGCGTGAAGGGCTACACACACACACACACAGCTGAGCGTGAAGGGCTACACACACACACACACACACTGCTGAGTGTGAAGGGCTACACACACACACACTGCTGAGTGTGAAGGGCTACACACAGACACACACACACACTGCTGAGTGTGAAGGGCTACACACACACACACACACACTGCTGAGTGTGAAGGGCTACACACACACACACACACACTGCTGAGCGTGAAGGGCTACACACACACACACACAGCTGAGCGTGAAGGGCTACACACACACACACACACTGCTGAGCGTGAAGGGCTACACACACACACACACACACACTGCTGAGCGTGAAGGGCTACACACACACACACACACTGCTGAGTGTGAAGGGCTACACACACACACACACACACACTGCTGAGCGTGAAGGGCTACACACACACACACACACTGCTGAGCGTGAAGGGCTACACACACACACACACTGCTGAGCGTGAAGGGCTACACACACACACACTGCTGAGTGTGAAGGGCTACACACACACACACACACACTGCTGAGTGTGAAGGGCTACACACACACACACAAACACAGTGCTGAGCGTGAAGGGCTACACACACACACACACTGCTGAGTGTGAAGGGCTACACACACACACACACTGCTGAGTGTGAAGGGCTACACACACACACACACACTGCTGAGTGTGAAGGGCTACACACACACACACACACACTGCTGAGCGTGAAGGGCTACACACAGACACACACTGCTGAGTGTGAAGGGCTACACACACACACACACACACACAAACACAGTGCTGAGCGTGAAGGGCTACACACACACACACACTGCTGAGTGTGAAGGGCTACACACACACACACTGCTGAGTGTGAAGGGCTACACACACACACACACACACACACACTGCTGAGTGTGAAGGGCTACACACACACACACACACACTGCTGAGTGTGAAGGGCTACACACACACACACACACACACACACACTGCTGAGCATGAAGGGCTACACACACACACACACACACTGCTGAGTGTGAAGGGCTACACACACACACTGCTGAGCGTGAAGGGCTACACACACACACACACACACTGCTGAGCGTGAAGGGCTACACACACACACACACACTGCTGAGCGTGAAGGGCTACACACACACACACACACACACTGCTGAGTGTGAAGGGCTACACAGACACACACACACTGCTGAGCGTGAAGGGCTACACACAGACACACACACACACACTGCTGAGTGTGAAGGGCTACACAGACACACACACACTGCTGAGTGTGAAGGGCTACACACAGACACACACACACTGCTGAGTGTGAAGGGCTACACACAGACACACACACACACAGTGCTGAGCGTGAAGGGCTACACACACACACACACACACTGCTGAGTGTGAAGGGCTACACACAGACACACACACTGCTGAGTGTGAAGGGCTACACACACACACTGCTGAGTGTGAAGGGCTACACACACACTGCTGAGTGTGAAGGGCTACACACACACACACACTGCTGAGCGTGAAGGGCTACACACACACACACACACACTGCTGAGCGTGAAGGGCTACACACAGACACACACACACACTGCTGAGCGTGAAGGGCTGCGCGCACACACACACACACACTGCTGAGCGTGAAGGGCTACACACACACACACACACACACACTGCTGAGCGTGAAGGGCTGCGCACACACACGCACACCGTGCCCAGCAGTGAAGTGCTCCATGCAGAGCGAGTGTCTAACAGTAGCGCCCTCCGTTCCCCACACTACGTAGCGCACCCCTGCTGCCTCCTTGCCCTCCTGCTACTAACTAGCGCAGCGCTCCCTTCTTAACCCCAACCCGCGTACGCAGCGCGTATCCCTGGGCACTTTGGTGGGGGCTGTGTGCACACACCCGGTGTGCTGAACTGAAATGCTGTGCCTGCACAGTGTGAGTGTCTTAACAGCGTAGCCTGCCCTTCCACCCCAATGATAAAATAGCATAGCTCTTCCTCCCCCCTCAATAAATAGGGAGTGTAGTTGTGCGCACTTAAACCTGAGCGCTCTGCCTGTAGCGCTTAAGTTCCAACGGTCTGTGTGCACAGCGTGTCACAACTGCATTCCCTTCTTTTCCCCGGTAATAAATAGCATAGTCCTTCCCTTCCCAATGACCAGGGTTGTGTGTGTGTGTGTGTGTGTGTGCAGCTGTGTGTGTACAGCCTGTGCTGAAGCCGGGCGCAGCAGTACTGTACTGTGAGCGCCCTCGAAGTGGAGCCTTTCCTTTTTCCCCCTGCTCGTAACCGTGCTAGCCCTTGTTTTCTGCCAGTGTAGCACTTCAGCCTGGGTGCTGTGATGTGCGTGCACGCAGTTCGGTGGGTGCTGAACTAAGGATTAGAGCAGGGTGGTGCGCACATACCCTTCCTCATGACAGCGGTGGTGCTGCTGCGTGCATGCAGCCCCCAGGCAGACTGTCTGCTGTGGGGCAGCCCTTAATTTTTGCCTAACGGAGTGACCTGGGTACACTATTCCTCAGTGTGCAGCACCCGGAGATGAGCTGGGCCTCTCACAATGAGAGTTTGCAGCACTCGGTGGCCGCTGCCCTCACGCAGCCACTTCGCTGTGCGCAAGCACTACCTGGCTGACCCCCAGCACCAGCCCCCCCCCCCCCCCCCAGCCTCTTAGTGCTGGTGTCTCTGTTGCAGGCACTGAGCGAGGAGATCAAGAGCATGCACGGACTGCGCATCTTCACCTCCACCCCCAAACCGTGACGCATTGTCTGTTGGTCAATAAAGATGTTTGAGAGGTGGCTGCAGGGCTCTGTGCTGGTGACCAGGAGGCCGCTGCCTGCCCGACTACCTACAGATTTATCCAAGTACTGTGTTTTTGATTAGGCACCTGTGCAGGGCTGGGGGGCTGCAAGGGGAGTGGGTTAGTAGAAGAAACACCCCTCTGAAAGAAGAGCAGGAAGGAGAAACTTTATTATTGCTGGGTCCCTCCCTCAGCCCCCCTCACCATGCTGGGAACAAGAGCAAGCTGCTCTTCCAGGCAGGGGACAGGCTCCCCTTGGGCCAGGCACTTCTTTTCCTCCCCCCTACAACGCTGCTGCTGCCGCCAAAGGGGAGCTTAAGGCTCTGAGTGCACCTCACATCCAAAAAAAGCACTTCCAAAAATAAGCCGAGCCACTCTGCTCTCACCCAGGGGAAACACACCCTGGGCTCAGCCCCGGTTGGGCTGCTCACAGGCCAAGCACCGTGTCCATGGGGGCCAGAGGAAAACTTGGCCTCTGGGAGTAGAAAGCAGCAGCGCAGCACCCGGAACTCTGCCCCATGCCTGTGGGGAACAAAACCTGCTCCGAGGCCAAGTCCTAGAGTGCAGGACTCGCCAGACTTGAGCACATGCCTAGAAAACCAAGTGGATTACACAGGGCAAGTCACCGCAGCCAATGACTTCTAAACCAACACAGGCTGCTGCAGAGTAGAAGCGATGCTTGGCCTCTGAGACTGATGCCACTCGGGGCTTGCGTCGCTAAAGGCGAAGCGTAGAAGTGGCAGGTGTACAAAGCAGAAAGGAGCAGCCAAAAGGGTCCTCCAGGGAAAAGTTTATCTGTCCTTGGAGCCCAGCTTCTCGATCAGTTCCTGCAGAGGAGCCAACTCCCGCCTGTCAATCAAGTTGAATTCCTGGCAGGGGAAAAAAAAAAAGGACACAACAGAAAAACTGAAGGCACCTCTTAAAGAGCTGCTGGAAAACACATCCAGCCACTCTACACCCCATGTCAATGCATGCCGGCTCCTGAGAGAAATTCGAGCATTTCAAGACAACAAAACCTTTTCCACCACATCACTGAGAAACACCCTGTTGCTCTGCACAATGAATCCCACATCTGGTCACAGAACAGTCTGTTAAAAAAAAAAAAAAAAAAGGAGGAAAAAAGGTGCTACTGCTATTTCTGAGTAAATTCTTGAGCTACAAAACCCCCAGGTTCTCCTCTGAGCCTGGTTTCTTTTGCTGCAAGTCGATAGCTAAAACCAGAGAGGGATATTCAAGCGTTTACAGCCAACTCAGCCACACTTCCTGCAAAAAAAAAAAAAAACAAAACCCCAAAAAAACCCAACAAACCAACCCAAACCCCAACACCACAAACCCACAGCTGCACAGTTTGCATGGTACAGAGGGTGGGAACCAAGCGTATCTTCCAGTGCCTGCCCCAGCTGTAGATCTTCAAAGAGCGAGGAGGCGCTTAAAATCCAACTCCCTTTAAAAGCAAACGGGGAACAAGAAACCCCAAAGGCAAGCGACCAGCTGCTGTTTCGCAACTCACCTGCACAAAGAAGATAAAGTGCTTGAAAGAGGTGTTGAGGTGGGCCTCCTCCTGCAGCCGCATGACAGAATCGAAGTGCTGGTGGTAGATGTGGGCATAGACGCGGAACAGCCGCTTCAGGATCGTCTTGGCCACTGACATGAAGTTCTTGGGAAAAGGGACACCTGAAATGCAGCAACACGCACGGATGAATCCTTCCGTTCAGTCAGAAGTACCAAAGCAAGATGTTCCAGCAGCATCTTGGTCCCATACGCGAGGCCCGTTACATCATGCAGCCGTGCTTACCAATCTTTGAAGGGAAGAGCGTTTCATCATCCAGCTGGTCCTGCACCCACGTCATCAAGTAATCGATGTACTTCGGAGCCGAGCACTTGATTGGCTTCTTTATGTTGGTGCCGTCCGCCCAGTGGTACTCGTACCTGCGGGGAGAGAGAAGGAAAATTCTTTGCTCCAAGAGAAAAAAAATTGATTTTAGGCCCCACAGCTTCCTCCTTGTCTCAGTACAGAGTGACACTGCAACACTCGTACTCCTCAGAAGACAAGAGCAGCGCTTTGCCTTTCTGAGTTTCTCCAGCACAGAGTCAGAGTTAACGCCTCCATCCTGACTGCCTCAGGGTTTGACCCTCAAAAGTGAAATTCAGCTTCATGGCAACCTCCTCTGACATCAACATTTCCTCAAAACGAGACAAAAACTGGCCAGAGGAAAGCATCAGGGCCATCGCCCACCATCTGTATTAATTCACCTATGGCTTTCAGACACCCTCCAGGAATTCAACGCTCCCTCTCCCCTCACACGAGATGGCTGATGGCCCCAGGGCTGCACATCAGCCAAAGGCTTTTGGAAGCCGCTGTCTCAAATCGACATGTGTGCTTATCAGTCCATGGCTCCGCCAAACCGGGGCAGACATTGACTGTAACGCTACACGACAACACGATGCGCTCTCTCTGTGATCTTTTGCAAAATCCTTCAAAAGCAGAGGGAAAACCCCCATGTTTCGACTGTCGCCTCTTGACCGACGACAACTGAAAACTAATGGTGCCATTTAAACAGGAAGTCACTACAGGAAACGTCCCCAAATATAGAAACAGGAACTTGCAATCTACATGCTTCTGTGTAGAAAAGTGGGGCAGGATGTTACACAGCACCCTACAAATACTGCCCACCAGCCAGACTCCACACTGCTGCCCCAAAAAACAAAGAGCCTCAAGCAACTTTACAAACAAAACACCCTGCTGCAGCTTCACCTCAACAAAATACACACGTGCAGAACCAACACGTAATACTCTTCTCCCCACGGATATTCACACTGCCTAAAAACAAGGCACCCCAAGTACATCTTTGCTATTTTCCTTCTGCCTTCCATAATACCCCAAATCTTTTCCTACAAAGCAGTTACACTACATCAGCTAAATACACCTCCTGAAAACCACTGCCCATGCTTCTCGTCCGCATGATGAGCGCCAGTGCTAATCGAGGGACAGCAGCCCCTAGAACTGCCTCGGAACAACACACACTTTGTCCCTTTCATGGCCTGTACCAGGATAAGCATACTTCAAGCCAGGCTGCTTCAACAGGGCAGATGATACCAGCCCTGAGATGGTGTACAGATCAGCAGGACCCAAAAAGACACTTAGCTGTTCCCTACTGCATCTACCAGTCTCTATAAGCATGAGGTTCCCTTCCCAGCTTTAACTCTCCACAACAGCAGCAGCGTCAGGCTGCCCTTTTCTCCCTGCATTCATCACACGCACCATACAGTAACCCGACCCGAGCGTTCACTTGCCTCACATCCTGCCCTGTGCTGGCCACGGCATCTTCAGATCACTTATGCTCAAAAAAACCACACCACGGCCTCTCAGAACACCGGCTGTGCGAGACGGCACATCAAGAGCTTGCTGTAAGACTTTGACAGCAAAACCAGACACTTCCAGTCAAGTTAGATCTCTCATTTTCCTTAAACCAAGCCATTTCAACAACACAGCTTTTCAGCCCCCGAACAACATAGGGAACTGATCAACAGGGGGAAAAGAGATCCCCATGCACGCTTCCCCTGGACAGATACTCAACATGCCAGACAAACTGACGGCTACCGACGCCATGCAGCCTCCTTAACAGACAGCATGGCTTCACACCCAGATAAGTAACACTGGGGGAGCACAATGCTGCACCTCGACCCGATCTGGACACATCCTGTCCTCTTTTCAGCTTCTTTCTATGCACACTCGAGCAACCTGCGCATCCACCTACTTCCCCACATTTAAATTGCAGCCATAGACCGCAGTAAACTTCCTACCTTGGTCCTGCGGACATGACCGGACAGCTCGCCTCCGTGCAGAACTCTGTAATGGTCCCATACAGCATGTTGATTTGGTTGAAGAAATCCACGGCTGGAAAGGAAACATATCAGGTGTTCTCAAAGTGCAAACACAAAGCCGACTGAGCACCGGTTTGCTCTCGTTCAGCTGACACAGCCTCTGAGGATTGCTGTCGCAGGGGAGAATGCGCTGTAAAACTCAGCGAAAACAAACATCCCCCTTCCCTACAATGTCACATGGCTGACGACTTCAAGACATTTTGACCACCTAGGAATTTTAATTGCTCTGTCAGTTTTTCACTGTCTGGCTACTGCCCCTCATCAATTTGTACAGCGTGAAGCTCCACTTAGCCTTCGCTACCTTGGAAATGACTGCTTTAGGTTCCATTTAAAAAAAAAAATGACAGTACCTCAAAAACCCAATTGATTTTGATAATACAGGAGACCTTCCCTAGGTTGAAAGCTTGTGGCCTGACAATGTTTTCCATTGCTCAGAAATACTTTTTCCTCCTTGAACCTCCAAAGAAACAAAATTCAAGGCCAGGGAGAGCAACTGCTGAAAGCAAAACAAATTTGTACTATTTGGCTTTTTACACTATACGCCCAGCAACAATAAAATAAAAATAGAAAACAAAAAATAAACTCCACAAACCTAGAGTTCAGTGAATGATAAGGTTCCACGTTTTCCCTGGACTACTCACCGTCACCATTTTTGCAGACAACAATGCTAACTCTGTAATTCCAAATATAAATACTCGAAGCTTATTCGCAAGTACAAAAATAACTATTCACAAACCTAATCGCCTTTGCAAGTCTGAACTCAAAAAAAAATCACCCCAAAACCACCACAGCGCGGGTTTAGGTTTGTTTCTCGGTTTTTGCATGCTTTGCACATCACACTGCTTACTTCCCTTTAACTCCAACTCAGTTACCTCAACAGAGTATGCTTAGGATAAGAATTGGATTCAGAGAAGTTCTAGGTGCTTTTAAGGATAAAAACCAGCGATTGTTGGTTTTCCCACTCCACCTCCATGCTCGGGCGGATCCCTCTTTCACAGTGCTTACTGTTAACTGCGATCCACTCATTCAGGTCCTCTCCCTCCGGCAACATAACTGCTTGTCTAAGGTTACCACTCCCCAGAGTCGCTTCCGCATGTTTCAAGAGTTCATACTGATGGGAGCCTTCGGGAATGTTCTTCTTGGGTTTGAATGTTTTTGAAGATCGACTCCCACTAACAAGAGGGAAAACATTTCCAGTTAGTCCTTTAACAGCGTTCCCTTCCCAGAAACATTACCCCTCACCATCCGGCGCTCTTAACCAGGGTGACACCAGCCCTTCCCCGTTTCCCCGCCGTTGGGGCAGACAGATCCTACGTGCAAGCCGAGGTGTTTCTGACAGCATCACTAAGAAGCCATCCGCACACTTCCCTCTTTCACCTACCCTTTTTAAAAACCACAAACATTTGGTGCA
This sequence comes from Fratercula arctica, assembly GCA_947846985.1. Classification (NCBI taxonomy): domain Eukaryota; kingdom Metazoa; phylum Chordata; class Aves; order Charadriiformes; family Alcidae; genus Fratercula; species Fratercula arctica. Next base: position 538,810 of record CANTUZ010000023.1, on the reverse strand, counting down.
ACGGCCCAAAGACGCAGCAAGCAACACTCGCTTTCGATCATGAAAGCAAAAGCCCATATAACTGCTGGGGAACAACACGACCTGCCACTAGGTCAGTTTGATGGCAGCAAATATCAGATGCTCAGCGCTCAAATGCACCATAGGAAACAGCTCACTAAAAATAGCTACTTAATAGGCTCCAGGCCTGAAACGCAAATAGTCATCGTAATCTTCCCTTGCTGCATCGTACTGACAGCTGTGCTCAACAGCCCAGCCATCACACAACTCCTCACCAAACTCCCCCCATCCCTCCGACGGGGCCAGCAGTACTGCAGCCTCTCCCTAAACAGCCAACGCTGCCAAAAACTGGATGAATTTTGATACTTCTCAAGCACAAAAGCTTAACTTTCAGACCCCACCAGCTCTCTGCTTCCAAGCAAGAGTGATGCAAACAACAGGATGGCCAGGGCCAAAGCACAGCTTGGGGGAAATGGGCTTCTCTGGCATGCGCTGCTCAGCATCACGGGCGTCCTGCCACCGTTTCACGTAACCGGATGCGTTTGGCTGGCACGCACCTCGCGGCAGCTTCCTGGTGCAACCTTATGGCTTTACACACTCTGTCCGCAGCACTCAGTGCGGAAATAAAAGACCTTTAGATCCATCTCGCTTTTTAACCAAACCACTACCTCCTGCTGCAGATGAAATGGAGGCCCCGCATGTCACTGACCTGAGGCAGAGGGTTCCAAAGCCAGACCCAGCACATCATCAACCCTAGGAAGAGGCTCCCCAGACCCTTCTTATGCCACAAAATGCCTCCAGTCCTCATCCACAGCACCTACCAGGCTTTAAGAGCCAGAAACCCTCTCACACTTTACAAGCCTTCACCTCTACAACACAGGTATGCAACAGCCCACCCCCTGCAGCATTTTTTACACCAGACGCCTGTAGGTCTGCCAAATTACTATAGGGTAAGGCTTACCCAAAGCCCACACAGGTCTAAGTCCCACACCCACAGGACCAAGGCCTCCTCCTTTCCACCTCACCCCACACCCCCAAAGCCCCCTCCCATCTCTCAGGGCCTCTCACTATGGCACAGACTCCCTGCAGACACCCCCATCCCCTCAGGGCCTCCCCCAGTTCCCCTGGAAGACCAACCCCTCAAATTCTCCCCACCTAGGAGGGATTAACCCTCACAAGACAGCCCTTCTCCAGAGCCTTCCCTCTAAGACTACACCCTAAGAGGCTTCCCATCCCCTCATACACCCCTCAAAGCCCCTCTGTACCCTTCCATGGCACTCACCCAATGTGGGCACCCTGGGGTGCTTGCGCTCCAGGGCCACCCCACTGCCAGCCCCCCCTCCACATCCCAGCCTGGGACCCCAGCCCTGCAAGGCACCCTCTCTCACCCTGCCTTTCTCACAGAAAAACACTACACCCCAAGGACTTCCTCCACAGGACTACACTCCTCTCTATGTCCCTCCAGGGCCTCCTCACACTCTTCCTCGGTCCCTCCTCATACAGCCCTGGGGACACTTTTCAAAGCCATCCCCCCTCCATACGCACCTAGGCCCCCCCAAAGCCCTCCTCAAGTGCCTCATGAACCCCCAGGGCCTCTGCCCAAAGCCACCCAGGGCTTCCCTCTAAAACTTCCCTTAAGAGCCCTTCCGTACCGCACCACAAGGCCTTCCTCAGCTCCTGGGCACCACTGGGGCCTCCGACCCCCAAAAGCCTCCCTCGAGGCCCAAAACTTCCCTCAGGACCCCACCCCCATGCTCCCAAACACCATCAGCACCTCCCTGCAAGGCCTCCCTCAGCACCCCCCACCCCAGGAACACCCCCAGGGCCTCCCCAAAAGCCTTCCTCTCCCCTCAAGCCCTTCACAGCCCAGTCCCAAGGCCTCCCCAAACACTCCCATCTCTCACAGACCAAGCTCAAGTACCCCCCCCAAATCCTCTCGCAACCCTCCCAAAGCCCCCCACATACCCCCTCCCCACAGGCCTTCCCCCCCCGCCCCTCAAGCCTCTCACGCAGTCCCTCCCTAAAAGCCCCCCCCCCCCCAAAGCCCCTCACAGCTATCCCACTCCCTCAGGGCCTCCCCAAACGCTCCCCCCACCCCAATACCTCTCGTAGACCAAGCCCAAGTGCCCCCGCCCCAACAAAATCCTCTCACAATCCTCCCAAAACCCCCCACAGACCCCCACAAGGGCCTTCCCCCGCTCAGAGCCCCTTCTCCCCCCCACAAAGCCCCTCGCGGTTACCCCGCTCCCTCAGGGCCGCCCTCGGGGCCTCCCCCAAGGCACCCCGGGCACTCACAAGAGGAAGCTCATGGCGAGCGGGGCCAGGCCAAGGCCCCGGGCCGGGCTGAGGCGAAGGCGGCGAAGCCGGCAGCTACTCGCTCGCGGCCCCAGCTCCTGGCGGGCAGCGCCCGCCCCGCCCCGCCCCGCCGGCAACTCTCGCGAGAGCTGGGGCGGGAAGGCGGGGCTTCCTGCGGAGGAAGGCGGGGCCCTCGCGCGGCGCCATCACCATAGCAACAGCCCCCGGGCACGAGGTCAGCGTGGGGCTGGGCCGGCCTCGGGCCTCCCGTGGGCCTGGACCTCCCCACAGCCCCTTCCCCATGGGCCTGGGGACCCTCCAAATCCCCTCCCCATGGGCCTAGGAACCCCTCCATGGGCCTGGGGACCCCTAGAGCCCCCTCCACATGGGTGTGGGGAACCCCCATGGGCCTGGACATCTCCACAGCCCCTTCCTCATGGGCCTGGGGACCCCCAGAAGCCCCTCCACATGGGCCTAGGTATCCTCCATGGGCCTGGGCATCCCCAGAGTCCCCTCCCCTATGAGCCTGGGCAGCCCTAGAGCCCCCACCTTGTGAGCCTAGGCAGCCCCCCATAGGTCCGGACACCTCCTGAGCCTCCTTCCCCAGCAGTCTGGGCACTCCCACGGGCCTGGGCAGCTCCTGAGCCCCCTCCCCACAGGTCTGGGCACCCCCCATGGGCCTGGGCACCCCCAGAGCTCCTCCTCATGGGCCTGGGCAGCTCCTGAGCCCCCTCCCCACAGGTCTGGGCACTCCCCATGGGCCTGGGCACCCCCAGAGCCCCATCTTTATGGGCCTGGGCAGCCCTCTATGGGTCTGGGCACCTCCTGAGCCCCTTGCTCATTGGTCTGGGCACCCCCAAAGACCCTTCTTATGGGCCTGGGCACCCTCCCACCATGGACCTTCCTCTTCCTGGGTCACCCCCAACTCACAGGCGCTTCCCCACATGCCCGCTAACCACCACCATCTTATTTCAGCACCTTCTTTTCCGCGTCATACTAGGCCAGGCCCGTATGCCCCATCCAGCCCCCCAGACCAACTTCATGGGCTGAAATCCTCCCAAAACATCCTAAAATTTCTCAAGTCCTTTTCCCAGGGCTGATTTCTGCAGCTTTTCACCCTTTTTTTTTTTTTTTTTGCAGCTACACAAACCTTCCAGCCCTCATCTTAGCAAGGAGCTGCTGTTATTGACCCAAAAAATTGCTTTTAAAACCAGGGAGTGACCATGGCCACTCTAAACAACTAAAATAAACTAAAATGAACCCCACAAGGTTATTTTCGCTCCTGACCAGGCTGCCTCCCGCAGCTCTCACAAGCAGCGTGGTGTGGAGCCAGCTCCACGGAGGGACATCACGGGGATGGCGGCTGGTGATGCTTAGTATTTATTCGACACTCAGGGAGGCATAAAAACCTCCCCAGACTTTACCCAGCACCTCAGTAACCTTGAGATAAACCTCCAACGCCGCCTTTGGCAGCTGAGGGGGCGCATAAGGTAAAGCCAAGGAAAATAAACACACAGGTGTAGCTAAACTCGCTCAGGACGGGTTCCGAAGGATTTACAGACTCTCCTTTTACCTCTTTGCCGTGGAGGTTTCTTGTTTCCTTCCACCCAACACCAGGCAGCATCATCCACACCCATCCCGACCCGAGCCGGTGCCGTGGGCTGGCAGACGCCACGCGGGATCTGTTAAAAAATAAATTAATGATATTTAGTTTTGCACAAAAGCATTTAATTTTTCCACCTGCAAAGAGCGTGGCCAGAAATAGTGGAGAAATGCAAACAGTGAGTAACGGCTGCCTCTCGCCATCGATGGATGCTGACGGGTGGCCACCCCATCCCTAATCCCAACCCAGCATTTAGCCATAAATCCAATCCCAGCTCCAACCCCAGTCCCAGCTCCAACCTCAGTCGCAGTCCCAATCCCAGCCCCAATAGCAGCTCTAACTCCAGTCCCAGCCCCAATCCCAGCTCTAACCCCAGTCCCAGCTCTAACCTCAATCCCAGCCCCAATCCCAGCCCCAATCCCAGCTCTCACCCCACTCCCAGCCCTAACCTCAATCCCAGCCCCAATCCCAGCTCTCACCCCACTCCCAGCCCTAACCTCAATCCCAGCCCCAATCCCAGCTCTCACCCCACTCCCAGCCCTAACTCCAATCCCAGCCCTAACCCCAGCTCCAACCCAAATCCCAGCCCCAATCCCGTATCCAATCCAATCCCACCCCTAATTCCAGCTCTAACTCCAATCCTAGGCCCAATCCCAGCTCCAACCCCAATCCCAGCTCTAACCGCAATCCCAGTACCAACCCCAGCCCCAACTCCAATCCCAGCCCCAATCCCAGCTCCAACCCCAATCCCAGCTCCAATCCCGTCTCTACCCCCAATCCCAGCCCCAATCCTGTATCTACCCCTAATCCCAGTTCCAACCCCAGTCCAACCTCAATCCCAGCCCCAATCCCAGCCCCAACTCCAATCCCAGCCCCAATCCCAGCTCCAACCCCAATCCCAGCCCCAATCCCGTCTCTACCCCCAATCCCAGCCCCAGTCCTGTATCTACCCCTAATCCCAGCTCCAACCCCAGTCCAACCTCAATCCCAGCCCTAATCCCAGCTTTAACCCCAATCCCAGCACCAATCCAGCTCCAACCCAAATCCTAGCCCCAACCCCAATCCCAGCCCCAATCCCAGCTCCAACCCCAATCCCAGCCCTAGTCCCATCCCCAGTCCAGGCTCTAACCCCAATCCCAGCTCTAACTCCAGTCCCAGCCCCAATCCCAGCTCCAACCCCAATCCCAGTCCTAACTCCAATCCCACCCCCAATCCCGTCTCTACCCCCAATCCCAGCCCCAGCCCCGATCCCAGCCCGATCCCAGCCCTGACCCCCGCCCCAGCTCTGACCCCTGACCCCCGTGGCCCCGCCCCCAGCCCCCCGCCCCCGCCTTACGCAACCCGCGGCCCCTCTTGCAGCCCCTCTGTCCCCCCCGCCCCAGCCAATGAGCGCCGCCGTGCCCAACTAGGGAGGCCGAGCCCCGGCCGTCTGCGCCAATCACACCTTCCTTCTCCTTCTGCCCCGCCCACCCCCTCTCTCCCGAGCGCCTCTCTCCCCTCTACCCCAATCGCAGCCGCGGAGCGCCCCCTCCGTCCCGCCCCCTCCCTCTCCGCCGCCATTCAGCTCTCCCCTCCGCGCCGCTCGCCGCGGCGATTGGCTCCCGCCGCTCGCCGGGAGGGGAGGGGCCGGACCCTCTGCCCTATATAAGGACGGGCGGGGGGGCGCGGAGGGGAGCGCTGCCGCCTGCCGCCGCGTGTCCCTCGCCGCCCGCCGTCGCCCCCCTCTCGCTGCTATGGCAACCGCGCTCTGCCCGCTCCGTGCCGCCCTGCGCCCCCGTGGCCGCCGCCTCCTCCACCTCAGCGCTGCCAGGTATGGCTCGGGATGGGGGGATATCCGTGTGTGAGGGGGTAGGTGTGGGGTCCGCCCCCACCGCCCAGTCCCGCTGTGGGGTGGGCTGAGGAGGGGGAGGCCTGCCCCCTCACCCCCACCCTGCGTCGCCCACTGGGCCGGGGTAGAGCCGGCCCTCCGCTGCCGGTCCCGGGAATGAATGAGGTGGGCCCCCAGTGGCCGCCCCGGGCGGTGCAGGCTGATGAAATCCCGCTCCCACCTTGCATGGTGTGTGCTGGGCTCCTCTCAGGCAGGGAGAGGGGCACTGGGCTCTCCCCGGGCACGGGGGGGGGGGGGGGGACACTGGGCCCTCCCTGCACCCCACAGGGGCCTCTCGGGCCCCAAGTCCCGGGATCCCCCCGAGTTTAAGTGGTATGAGAGGGACCAGAGACCCCCAGCATCCTCATCCATCTTTCCCCTTCCATTTCCACACCATCCTCCCCCTAGATTTAGCTCTGCTGGTGCTTTGTTTTCCCTGCTGTTCCCCCCTCGAAACAGGGCTCCCAGCTCTTACTTTGGCTTCCCTGTGGGTCACAGGGTGGCTGCCGGTGGCTGTCCCCATCCCCTGGGAGCCCAGCCTGGGCACCCCGGCCTCAGGCTTATATAAGGAGAGATTTTGGTGGGTTCTTGGCATGAGGTGTCACTGGTTTAATGAATTCTCCTCTCCCTGGCTTGGCAGGTACTGATAATAATTCCATTTACATATAAGTAGGTGTATGGCAGTTTAGCTCTGAAGCTAAAATATAAGAATTTATATTAGCCATAACCAGTAAAAACCAAAAAAATGGGTTTTTACTGGTTATGGATAATATAAATTCTGATTGGGGTGATTGCTATTAGGGATGAAGTAAAAATTAATTCCCACTGAATGGGGAAAATGACATATTTGAGCAGGTTGGGGATTAAGAAAGCACAAAAGATCCTCTGCGTTTCTAAGCATTTAGGCAAAAGACTTTCCTACCTGGGATGGCACCTTGTGGCTGTCCTGTGTGGGTCTGCAGTGGCTCTTGTGGCGGTTCTCCCCGGTGGCAGCTGTCCCCAGAGCTCCAGGATCAGGATTGTACCTAGAGAAGGTCAGAAAACAGCAGTGTTGGACTTCAAGTAGGATCCTGGCAGGGGAAGGTCTGGACAGCAGGCAGCGGATGGGTTTTTGAGGAGGAACTGCAGCAATTCAGCTCACTCTTGTTGGATGGTGTGGTGCAGGGAGGGTTGGAAACAGCGCTCGGTGCTGTTGGGCTTTCTCCTGTGGGTCTCCTGGATTCCTGTGGCAAGTAGAGTGGCTTGTGGAGTTGTGATGCACACTGCTTGGTGATTGCTTCAGAAATGGGGTGGTCCTTGCGATTCAGGATGGCACCATAAATGACAGTAACGCTGCAGCAGGGAGCATCTTTGCCTGCTCTGTCTCAGAGGTGGGAATAATTGGGCAAGTGAGTAAGGTGCTCATCATGATATCTTACAGCAAGGCAAGACTTAAATACTGTAGCGAAGCCTAGAAGTGAAATTTGAAGTGAAATCATCTCACAAAGCAATTAGTGTATGAGAATGATGTTTAAATAAGAGTTACAGTGATAACCTGAAGGAAAAAAACAAGCATGAGCAGTGTGGACAGCCTGCTGTGAGCGGGGACTGGCAGCTGTGGCCTCCCAGTTAGCTGTAGGTCAAGCCAGCCTGTCTATATACTGCAGGGTGTCCAGTTGCCTGGAATGCATTTGGCAGTGACTGGATATTCCCGTTACCGATTTAGCCCAGAAACATACGCGAGGAGCTGTTTTGACGTGGTTCAAACGGGCAAATGTCCCTTCTGCTCCAGCTAGATTCTCAAGTCTGTCAGAGGGGGTGAAACCGCTTACCCCCAGCCCAGCTTTAACAGCCTGGAAACACGACTGTAGCCGTAGTAGCAATTACTTGAGCAGGGGAGGGCACGAGATCGGCTCACACGAGGTGCATGCTGTGCTATATGGGCTGACAGTCTCCCCAAGGAATTTGTGGGGGACGAGGACCTCTGGGAACAGCACTTGGTACAGAAGCACAGCACGCTGTGCCTCCCGCGCTGCATCCAAGGAGCCAGAATTACTCAATAAACCTCTTTGGTGGAAGTTTCGCTTGCGTGGAGCGAGTTCTGCTTTGTGTAAGTCCTTTGTAGTGAAGTTGTCATGCCTTCGCAAGGAACGGGTGACCAGCTTTCTAAAAATGGGAACTAATAGTATCTGAGCTTGAAACACGCGCCAGGCGAATGATACACGCAGGCTCTTGGCCTTGCAGAGAAGGAACAGTGCATACACTTTCTCCGCCTGCACAAAGAAGTTGGTCTCTCTGGCAGTTTTGTTTGCTGATCCCTGCTTTGGGCAGCAAAGCTGTAAACTAAGACTGAAATATGCTGCTTAACATGATTTGCCATAAAGGTGCAATAGGCTTATGGGCGAGTAAAAGAGCCTTTTCTGCCCTGGCTTGTGGTTGGCATCCATTTTTCCTGGTCTGTGTTGCACAGAGCTTGGTTTTGATGGTCCTAATGATGCTGACGGCTTTGGTAACGCTTTCTCTGTTGCAGAAATGATGCGGTTGTGATTTCTGGAAGGAAGCTGGCCCGGCAGATCAGGCAGGAAGCCCGTCACGAGGTTGAGCAGTGGGTAGCGGCTGGAAACAAAAGACCTCACCTCAGCGTTGTTCTCGTCGGTGAAAACCCAGCGAGTCACTCCTACGTACTGAACAAAACCAAAGCGGCTGCTGATGTCGGTATGTCTTACGCTCTGTTCCGAAAAAGTGGAGCAAGTGATTGTGTTATCTTGCTTTAGTTGGGAGTTCTCTATGCTGGAGGCTAGGGGAAGCTTTTTGGGATGCATCCATCTGGCAGCTCTTCACCTCAGCTGCGTGGCAGTCCACGTTTGCCCCAGCGCTTGCTGTGACTCTCTTGGCTGCTTTCATTGTTGTACTGGGATGTAGTTAACGACACAGTTCATGTGTACATTGTGCCATTTGAATCCCTTAGGGCAACAGCAAGCTCTGTAGTTTGGATCTGCAGTCTTCCTAGGGCCGTATGAACTACAGCCAGGGCTCCGATTTGCCTTCTTTCCTCAACTGCCTGAGATACAATCATCCTTCAGCAGCCCTGCTGCCCTCTGACTCCTTTCAGACTTACAAGCTGAGGTCCTTCTTGGCGCTCAACCAAGTATGCTTCTGGAGAAAATGTGCAGCAAGAGGCTAGGAGGCAATAAATGGTTTCATTTCTCCTTGGGTTCTGTGCTGCTGAAGCCTTTTTTGGAGCTGAGATTTCCAGGCTTACTGGACCACAGGAGGTGCGGTTGCATCTTCATCGTAGCACACTTTGGTTAGGTTTCTCCAAGCCCTCCCTGCACTTGGAGGGTCTCTGCTTTCAAATAGTCTTTCCCAGGTCAGTAGACCAATACTAATGGTCCTCAACCATAACTTGCAAGTCTTGGAAGGGCTCAAGCCTGGAATGTGCTTGGTGTTACCCAAAGCATGCAATCCTTGGTGTGCGCCTGTCGCGTTTGGTAGAGCAATGAAACAGGGCAGCTTAAATCCACACGGATTAAGAAAGCTGCTCTCCCACTTGCGCACGTGTGTCTCTCTAATGCAGTGCTTCCGATGATTGTGCAGGAATCAGCAGTGAAACCATCCTCAGGCCGGCCTCTATTACTGAAGAGGAGCTACTGGATTTGATTGGCAAACTCAATAATGATGCCAACGTGGATGGCCTGTTAGTACAGCTTCCTTTACCCGGTGAGTAGCTAGACTTCCATCTCTTTCATTTTTACACAAAGCTTTTAAGGAGTAGCACAGGGACTATCCTGTGACACGAGAGGTGGCACCCTGCCATGATGCAGCTTAAAGATGTTGATGCAGCTACTCCCTCACAGCTGCCTGTAGGAGTTAAGTTGCTGGGGGTCTCAGAAATGTATTCTCGTGTGGGGAGTATCAGCTTCCAGAGCCAGAAGCTTGACTTGGCTGTGACACTGAGGCTGCCTAAAAATACCCTCTCAGCATTAGCTATGCAGTAGTCCCAAAGTGGTTCCATTCCCCTCCTGCTGGGAGCTGTTAGCCTTGAGCTTGCTGGAAGTCTTGAGTAGCTTCCAAACTCTGAAGGGGCTGGTGCAGCAGGTCAGGGCTCCGGCTGACTGCAAAGAGCAGGGTTTTGGCTGATCCCTAGGGCTAAAGCTTTTTGTTCTCTTCCAGAACATATTGATGAGCGCAAGATTTGCAACGCTGTGACTCCAGACAAAGATGTTGATGGCTTTCACGTGATAAATGTGGGGCGCATGTGCCTTGACCAGTACTCCATGCTGCCGGCTACCCCGTGGGGGGTGTGGGAGATCATTAAGAGAACTGGTAAGCTGCTGCTGCAGTATTTGGCTGCTGTCTGACATAAATCCAGCTTGTGTTTGTCTTAAGAGTCCATCTGATCCTTTGCAGGCATCCCAACGCTGGGGAAGAACGTGGTGGTGGCTGGCAGGTCGAAGAACGTGGGCATGCCCATCGCCATGTTGCTGCATACGGACGGCAGGCACGAGCGCCCAGGAGGTAGGAGCTTGGTGGCCTCAGAGCCTGCGGGCCAGGCAGCTGCGGGAGGAAGCCCTCAGCCTGTCACATTGTCCTCTTTAGGCTCCTAAACCAGTCCCAGGAGCGCCTTAGGGACATCACATGGGCTGTGGTCAAGGCTGAGGCGTTAACTCTGCAGACAGTCAGTCTTGTAACATTTCGGAGCCTTCCTCAATGAGTCCGTATCCTGTTCCTTACCAGATCCCTCTGACTTTGTAGGCTGTTCCCTGGGGTTTGTCATCGGGCTCTGATGTTCCTGCTAAATACATGGGTGGTCTTGAAGGGGAAAATTTAGCAAAGTGGCTGGGTTTGGGCAGTACGTGTGGATTAACAAGCTCTATGTAACCACTCCGGCAGGTGATGCCACAGTCACAATATCCCATCGCTACACTCCCAAGGAGCAGCTGAAGCAACACACGATCCGTGCTGATATTGTGGTAGCGGCAGCAGGTAAGACCTGACTCTAACAGCACAGGCAAGGTGTGCAGAGGGCGCCGCACTGCAGCGTGGTGGTTCTGATGGGAATCCTTGCTTGCAGGAGACAATCCTGTTGGTATTGAATGTCCTGGGGCCTCCCTGTCTGAAGCAGCTCTGTCAGTGTAGGAGAGTCTGGTGCTCTCATGGCTGTCAGCCCTAGGCGAGGGCCAGGACACACAGTGAATCATAAAATCATAGAACTGTTTAGGTTGGAAGGGACCTTTAAGATTGAGTCCAATCATCAACCTAACACTGCCCAAACCCCCACTACCCCATGTCCCTCAGCACCGCGTCTGCCCGGCTTTTCAATCCCTCCAGGGATGGCGACTCCACCACTGCCCTGGGCAGCCTCTTCCAATGCTTGACAACCCTTTCTGTGAAGGAATTTTCCCCAATATCCATCCTAAACCTCCCCTGGCACAACTCAAGGCCATTTCCTCTTGTCCCATGGCCTGTTCCCTGGGAGAAGAGCCCGACCCCCCCCTGGCTGCCCCCTCCTTTCAGGGAGCTGCAGAGAGCGAGAAGGTCTCCCCTCAGCCCCCTTTTCTCCAGGCTGAGCACCCCCAGCTCCCTCAGCCGCTCCTCACCAGACTTGTGCTCCAGACCCCTCACCAGCTCCGCTGCCCTTCTCTGGACACGCTCCAGCCCCTCAATGTCCTTCTTGGAGTGAGGGGCCCAAAACTGAACAGAGTATTGGAGGTGGCTATCGGAGCCAGCCAGTTTATCCTGTGATTAAGCCTAGGAGCCACATACTTGATCTTACTAGCAGAGGTATTTGTAGCTCTGCCTTTGAAATGTAAAATAACATCTGGCAGGAGGGCTTGGTATGCCAGCGAGCACCTGATCAGACAGGCTCTGTTACACGTGCAGACGCTTCTGTATTTATGTGAGGGGGAGAACAAAAATACCAAGATAGCATCTGCTTACCTAGAGAGTGTCAAAATGCTGAGGGACAGCTGTAGCGCCATCTTCAGAGCACAAGGAATCCCTCAGAGGTGTGTTCCTCTCCAGGCTGTACCCTTGGCATGGAGACAGCTCATCAGCAGAGGGGCTGAGCTGATTTGGGGTGTCTGTTTGGCAGCAGAAGCTGGGTGTGAGCCTGTGGGGAGGGAGGAGAGAAAATGAGGCGGTATCTGGCAGAACCAGACAAACACACCCCACCCTTGAGAGGGTGGCTTTGCCCCAAGCTGCTGCTCCCCGCCCCTGTCACGCTGGGGGTTTCGCAGCCCCTGGGTGAAGCCGGTGCCTCCACCAAGCTGCTCTGCGGTGGTCTTGGACAGTGTTCCAGCTTGCTGGCTTAGTGCAGGTGTGAAAACCATTGCTGGAGCTGCATAAACAAGCACAGCCGCAATCTTCAAATGGAGCTTTAAGGTTTCAACTTGGAGAGGGCGCTTTGGTCCCAGCCGCTTTGCCAGACCTCTTTTTTTTTTTTTTCTGGGGGTGGATTCCAGTTCTTTACACTCTGAGGTTATCAGTAAACCACTCAAACTCCTGACTGAGCTGAACATCAAGGAGTAGCGCTGGATTGTGCAGCTGCGGGTAGATTTGCATTTCATAAAATGATAGAATCGTTTAGGTTGGAAAAGACCCTTAAGACTATTGAGTCCAACTGTTTTGTGCGGCAGGAGGGCCCAGGTGGGCCCAAAACATAATGTGAAGATGGGGTCAGGGGGACCAGGGGGCTGTTTAGTGCCACCATGAGCGTGTGGTTCTGTTTTCTTGCAGGCATACCCAATCTGATCACAGCTGATATGATCAAAGAAGGAGCTGCAGTTATTGATGTGGGGATAACGCGAGTGCAGGATCCCGTCACTGCCAAATCGAGACTGGTTGGGGACGTGGATTTTGAAGGTACGAAAGGCTCTGCCTCTGGTTCCTTGAGCACTAAACATCCAGGGTGCTGCAAAGGGGAGGAGAAAGTCCTGGTCTGTGTGACAGAGCAGTTGCAGACCAATGCTTATGTTCTCTTGCTTGGTGCATCCAATATTGCACCATATGCAAAGGTGCAGCCTTTCTGTAATACAGACTCACGGAATGGTTTGGGTTGGAAGGGACCTTAAAGCCCCCCCAGTGCCACCCCCTGCCCTGGGCAGGGACACCTCCCACCAGCCCAGGTTGCTCCAAGCCCCGTCCAACCTGGCCTTGAACCCCTCCAGGGATGGGATATCCACAACTGCTCTGTTCCATGCCTCACCACCCTCAGAGTGAAAAATTTCTTCTTGATACCTACTCTAAATCTCCCCTCTTTCAGTTTGAAGCCATTACCCCATTGTCCTATCACTGCATGCCCTTGTAAAAAGTCCCTCCCCAGCTTTCTTGTAGGCCCCCTCCAGATACTGGCAGGGGCTGGAAGGTCTCCCCGGAGCCTTCTCTTCTCCAGGCTGAACCCCCCCAGCTCTCTCAGCCTGTCCCCACAGCAGAGGGGCTCCAGCCCTCCCAGCATCTCCGGGGCCTCCTCCGGCCCCGCTCCAACAGCTCCGTGTCCTTCTGCTGTTGGGGGCTGCAGAGCTGGACACAGTATTCCAGGTGGGATCTTGTGACCCCATATGCTGTGGGAGAGCTGTATGCCGCAAGGCGGAGAACCAGCCTGAACTGAAGCAGTCAGGTTGCTTTGCCTCTGCTCCAATTTATCAATCCTGCTCTTAAATAAAACCATGCAGCGCTTTTACCTTCTGGCTTGCTGTTCACTGGCCTTGCTCACAGTTTAGCTGCAACGGTGCCCAGACGGGCTGTTGCGCTGAGCCCTGCACCTCCGGGTGCCTGGTGACAGCCATGGGAACCTCCTCCTGGAAGAGAAAGAGCGAGGGTGAACGTTCAGGCTGTTAGTATGAACAGCCTCAAGAGCGTGTGTGAAGCCCACATATAGTCTTGGACTTGACATTTCTGTGCTATGAGCCCGGCTGTTAGACCTTGATTTTTTTGCTTTTCCCCCAACCTGGGCTTTGCTGTTGAGGTTGCTCAGTAGCAGGGATGGACAGACTACGGTCTGCTCTCCCCTGCCCTGGCTAACGGGGGAAAAACAACACTTTGAGAAACCACTCTTCCTTAGCCGGCAAGCTTGAAGGAATTTGGGCAATATTAGACTGGTTACAGCTTCCTACTGGCCAGCCAGCTTGGTAAGTGTCACCGCTCTTGACTCGCATGGTGAGCTCTGGTTCTCCTTCCTGCAGGGGTGAAGAAGAAAGCCAGCTACATCACCCCAGTCCCGGGAGGAGTCGGGCCCATGACAGTTGCCATGCTGATGAAGAACACCATCATTGCCGCCAAGAAGCTGTTGAAACCCAAAGAGCTGGAAGCATTAACAGCTTAACGTGGGATTCTCACTTTAGCACTGAAAACGACATTCCAAACTGACTCCCAAACAGGCCGATAGAAAATGCAATATTTTTATTTATTGTATTGGAAGTGGAATTTCCTGCTCTGAGGTCATAGATATTTATTGGAAGCTGAAGCATATGCACACTAGTCGTCCTAAGGTGTGAGCCTCGACACTCCTGGCCCACTCGCGCTAGCAAAGCTGCTTTCTGTGTAAGCCAGCTCTCCTCAGAAGCTGGCCCTGCCCCTGTGGGGAGCAGGCAGCGGCGGGGCCCCGGGTGCGCGGCTCCCCCCGGGAGCTCGGTGTGGCGTTAGCGATCCCCATGGGAGGCAGAGCGCCGCTCCGCCGTGCGAAAGCGACTGCCGTCGTGGGTCTGTTCTCACAGAGGCTCAGCCTGACTCGCGCTGAAGTCTTCTCCTCGATGCTGGATGTTTAGTTTGAGTTAGAGCTCTTCTGTAGAAGTTTTTACTTGAATTAAAGAAAAAGGAGAGAAAAAAAAAAAAAAAAAGCCATATGTCTGTCCTGGGGCCCTGGGCAGCGGCAGATCTGTTGTAACATGTTCTTCTAGTGTGTGGCTAAGCTGGTTTGTTTTTTTTTTTTTTTTGCTATTTGGATGGTGAGTGTTTGTGTTTTTTTTTTTTTTAAAAGCCTTTTTTTCTAACCAAAGAACAATGGGGTGGGGGCTCTTGCTGTCTACAGTGGGCACACAGGAGCCTTTCCTGGACTGTATTGGAAAGTGTACGAGTAATGAGTGAATAATGCAGGCTAACTCTAAATAAAGTACGAGAAGAAAATGAAAAACTTGCGTCCTAGAGTTATTACTAAGCAAGTTTTTCATTTCTCCCAGAAAAGGAGAGCTGCCCCTAGCAGTAGTTTGGGGAAGCGGTTGTGCTGTCCCCGCAGAGCAGGGTTAGGTCTGGCTTTCTCCCCGTGTTTAACTGCTGCACGCAGTTTGTGAAATGTCCTGGTTTGAGGTAAAATAACCCATTTTCTGTTCGGAAACTTCACTTTTCAACTAATCCTCTTCTTGCTTTCATGCCCGAACAAAACCCGCTCGGCTGCCTGACTCCATCCAGCTGACAGCGCAAAGTTAGTCCTCTAACGAGTTTGTTAGCAAGCTCTAATTAGCCATCAAACATTAACCTTACCTGAGGCCGCGATGCCTTGGCAGGATGGAAAAACTTACACGCGGTCATTGTTTGTGGGCAGCGAGGTGAGTCATGGCCTCCTTCCTCTTCGCGTATTCCCTGGAAAGACTGATCCCACCTTCCTGGGAGCAGGAAAGGGCCGTTGTGGCGCTAAAGGGCTCTTGCTGGTGAGTTGGGACTAACCCCAGGTTTGTGGCTCTCTCCTGGGGGGGGGGTGAGTGTTTGTAAACCCACTAAATTTGGGAAGGAAAGGTGCGGCTCGAGGGCTCTGCACCAGAAACACACTAAGAGCTGAGACTCGTTGGAAGGAGGTTTATTGGGTTGTATCACCGATAAATACAAAACGGCTAAAGTGGTACTGCGATGGAGGTGGCAAATCCGAGACGCTCCACTGTTCTCGTATACAAAAAGTATAAACCCCGTGTGTGAACCGTGCAAAATTAGACAAATTTAATCAAAAGAAGCTGGATTGCGAGAGTGGCTTCGGCTCTGCTCTACGAAACACCTACCAGAGTCTGCAAAGCCTTTCCGGGGGCGGTGGGTAACGGAGCGGATGGACTGGCTAAAGCAAATGAACCTGTTTGATTAAAAGGGGAAGCCTACCTGTCCCAGGCGGCGGCTACCGCACAGGAGACGGGTACAAAAAATGCTACAAAACAGACACGATGCATTCTGTCGGAAGAGTTCTTAACGTCAAGCCACGTGGCTCTCGCTTAAGCAGCGACGCAATTAACACCCTGTCATTTATCTCACCGCGTTTCCCCAGGAGGGGCACTTGAACCCGAGAAAAAAAAAAAAAATTAATAAATTTGCTATAAATAGGAAATTGCCTTCAAGTTTTTGTTGGACTCGACTATTTACAGAGAAGTGGGATCTGTCCCATGCAAAGGTTCAGACCAGCCGCAATATTTCGCTGGTGTCCCAGAACCCCCCCCCGTAGGGCTGGTATAAATAGGCTGGGTTTGCACAGGGGGAGGGTTGGGGCTCTGCGAGGCTTGAAATAGAGAGAAAAAAAAAATAATAATAATCCACCTAGCAAAAAAGGAGTAAAAGAAACAGACTGGAGAGGGTCGCGTCAGACCACTGTTTCTAAACCGCAGCTGGGCTTAGCCCGTGCAAGGAAGAAAAACGAAACCCTTTAAAAGCCTGGGCGCTGCTGGAAAAAAAGGTGGTGAGAGCTGGGCAGAGCCGGAGGGAGCCGGGTGCCCGCGCTGGCTCCCAACCCGCTCCCTTCCCTTCCTTCCCCAGGGCCCCAAAGGCAGCGGAGTCGAAATCCCGAGGGAGACCAAGCGGCCCCAAAGCGGGGCTGGGGACGTGGCGGGGGACACCCCGCTCTCCCCGCCCCGGTCCGAGCTCTTTGCTGTTAAAACCACATGAGAATCACCAAGACGGAGGAGGTAAAGTGGGGACGAAGCCCCTCGCACCGGGGCTGGGTGGGCTCCTCCAGCCAGATCACGGCTCCGGCTCCTGTCCGGAGGGAGAGACAGGGCTGGAACCGGCCCCGGTGGCCCTGGGAGAGCTGCGGGTGGGGATGGGCGACCAAACGGCTTCACTGCAGCGACCGGTCCCCTTTCCCAGTAGAAACCATCCCGCATCCCCTGCGGAAACCAAGGTCCCGTTCCCTGCTCTGCTCTCCCGCCACAGCCCGGCTGCTGGTGCCCTTAAACCGGAGCCGCTGGTCCTCCTTCCCTTCTCCGGAACATCGCTCCAGGCCACCGGCTCCCGTACAACCCTGCCGTGCCTCCTCGTCCCCTCCTGCCATGCCTTCCCATCCCCTCCTACATCTCCACCCCGGGGCGGGGGGGTCCCTCCTGCATCCCCCTGGGATGCCGTGCCGCAGGAAGGGACTCCCCGTGGCCGTGGGCTTGGGACCGGCGTCTTCTGGCCAACACAAAGTCCCGTCACCATCCCCTTCGCCAAACGGGACTCCCCAAGAGCCCTGTTGCGATTTCAGGGATGGGGGAGCAGGGACGTGCGCTTCCCCCCGCTTCCATCTCAGCCACGCGAACCTCCTCCCTGCCCCAAAAACCACCCTCAAACCATCCCTCAGCGCAGTCCCCTTCCCCATCAACCCCACCAGCATCTCGGCTGCTCCCACAGCCCCCGCCGCCTTCAGCTTCCCCAGCCCAGCAGTGGCGCCGGGGTGAGCGGAGGCCAAAATCGCCAATTCCACCTTTTCAGTCCCATTTTTCGCCACCAGCGGCGACGCCTTCGCCCGGCAGAAAGGGAGAAAAATTCAACAACGCATTTAACTCGTGATGCTAAAAACTACCGGAGCAACGGACCCCTGGGGCCACTGGTCTCCTCCGTCTCACATAGAAAAATAAGCCCAATTTGCTTTATATATATATATGAATATATAAATATCTATATATATATATAAATCACAGAGGAAGCGCTGCGCGGGACTATAGCGTGGTCTCACTGCCCATGTCCCGAGGGGGTTTTTCGGTGTCAGTGTCCTCGTAGTCCGACTCCATCTCGATCTTCACCTGGGGCACGGCGCAGATGGGGTTTCGGGAATAGTTAAACGCGGGAGACGACGGGCACGAAATCTTCAGGTGAAGCGTAATGCTGAGGAGGAGGAGGAGGAGAGAGGGAAGTGAGCATCCCGGCTGGGTACCTGCATCCCCAAACCACCCCAGCACCCCCAGCAAAGGGCTCCGGATGATGCTATCGCCAGTAAAAATTCATAAAAATAGGATATTTTAGCCTTTAAGATGGACAATCTGCAGCATTCGTGGCTGCGGGTGGAGAATAATCCCAAGCTTTCGGGATTCAGATGTACATCCCAATCCTAAAAATCCCCATGCCTGTTTCCCAGCGGCGCTTTTATTGCTCTAATAATTTCATAATCATTTAATTATTATGAAATAAAATAATTTCATCTCTTATTGCCCTCTCGCGCCAGGCTCAGCACGTGGCATCCCACCCAGCCCCGCTCCCAACAACCCGACGGCCTGTGCCAGCAAAGGAAAGCCCCCAAAATCCGGAGGTATGCTGCAAAAATAGACTCGGATATTTCGGAAAAACCCCAAGGATGACGGCAACCGGCTCGAGCGAGCGATGCTGAGCCGGAAGCATCGGCCGGTGACCCCGAAAATGTCCCGTTCCCCCCCTCCCCGGGGATGGGGGAGCCCGTTGGGTGCCATTTACCTGCGATCCATGTCTGAGCCGTTGGGGGAGGAATCAGACCGCAGAGCTCCAGGAGGAGGACCTCTTTCCTGGGGGGACAGGGAGGTGAAACACTTCCCAGGGTGAGGAAGGAACCCCCCCAAAAAACCCCACTTATCCCTCCCTCCAGCCTGCCGCTGGGTCCGGCATCCTCCGGCCGGTGGGAGGAGGAGAAAAGCTCCAGGAAATGCTGATTTTTGGGGTGATTCGAGGCAGAGAACGACCCCACCAGCCCCCCGACAGAAGCAGCTTGAGGCCAGAAGCAATGAATTACACCGTTAAAACTTGCCGGCATCGCGATGCAACCTGGTGCCGAGCTGGAATAAACTCACCCAAATTTATTCTGCTTTTTTTTTTTTTTTTTTTTTTTTTTTTTTGGAGTGGGGGGGTGGGTCATGGCTGGCTTTGCGCCAGCTCAGGTACGATGTTTCGGGCGGAAGGTTGAGCCAAATCGAACACACCCGCTCTTTTGCAGCCAGGATAACGCCGCCACAAGCGCCGCATCCCCTGCTTTTGGGGGCCTCAAAACCTTCCCAAATATATCGATTTTTTTAAAAAGCCCCATCAGCGTCGGCTCGGGGGGGAAACCCAGGAGAGTCCTGGCTTCCCAGTCACCTGGAATATTAAATTATTAGCAGTGCCGAGGCCGCCGCATCCTCTCGCACCGGCTTTAAATATGGCAAACGCTTCTCCCCGCCTCGGCGGGACGGATCCAGGCTGCGTCTTTCATCGAATCACAGAATGGTTTGGGTGGGAAGGGACCTTAAAGCCCTCCCAGTGCCACCCCCTGCCCTGGGCAGGGACACCTCCCACCAGCCCAGGCTGCTCCAAGCCCCGTCCAACCTGGCCTTGAACCCCTCCAGGGATGGGGCAGCCACAGCTTCTCTGGGCAACCTGGGCCAGGGGCTCACCCCCCTCACAGCAAACAATTTCTTCCCCAGATCTCATCTAAATCTCCCCTCTTGCAGTGTAAAACCCTTCCCCCTCGTCCCACGGCTCCCCTCCCTGCTCCAGAGTCCCTCCCCAGCTTATATTTGAAGAAGTTATTAGGTTTCATGAGTTTGGCAATATACACCTCAAACATCTTTTCCGAGTTTATGTTCCTCTCCCCACCTCATTTAACTTATCAGGGTTGACATTCCCTTCTACTTCCTATGTTTGAACCCAACATCCATTTTTATAAATTTTTTTTTCCTCCCCGCTTGCGTTTATTTTGCTGCTTAACTACCTTTGCTTTTTTCATTATTTTTTAATTCATTTTAATGGAGGAGAATACACTTACTGAGAATCTCGTGTGACATCTTTAAACAATCTCCATACTGCCAGCAAACCCACCGCTCCTTTTAATTTCTTCCAATTTGCTGCTTTACTTTTATGTAGCTCCTCCTTTCTAAAGTTTAATACTGCTATCAAGGTGGTTTGCTTATTTTAAAATCAGAAGTTCATAGAATCATAGGGTGGGAAGGGACCTCTGGAGATCACCCACTCCAACCCCCGGCCAGAGCAGGGTCACCCAGAGCAGGTGGCACAGGAACGCGTCCAGGCGGGGTTGGGATGTCTCCAGAGACGGAGACTCCCCCACCTCTCTGGGCAGCCTGTGCCAGGGCTCTGCCACCCTCACAGCAAAGAAGTTCCTCCTCGCGTTGAGATGGAACTTCCCATGGTCGAGTTTGTGCCCGTTACCCCTTGTCCTGTCCCTGGGCACCACTGAGAAGAGCCTGGCCCCGTCCTCCTGACACCCCCCTTGAAGTATTTATAAGCGTTGATAAGATCCCCCCTCAGTCGTCTTTTTTCCAGACTGAAGAGACCCAAATCCCTCAGCCTTTCCTCATCAGAGAGATGTTCCAGTCCCCTCATCACCTTGGTAGCCCTTTGCTGTCCCCTCTCCAGCAGTTCCCTGTCCTTCTGGAACCGGGGAGCCCAGAACTGGACCCAGTGCTCCAGCTGCGGCCTCCCCAGGGCAGAGCAGAGGGGGAGGATGAACCTCCCTCCACCTGCTGGCCACGCTCCTCTTGATGCCCCCCAGGATGCCATTGGCCACCTTGGCCACCAGGGCCCATGGCTGGCTCATGGTCACTCCGTTGTCCCCCAGGACTCCCAGGTCTCTTTGCACCGAGCTGCTCTCCAGCAGGTCAGCCCCAACCTGTCCTGGTGCGGGGGGTTATTCCTCCCCAGGGGCAGCACCCTACACTTGTCCTTGTTGAATTCCAGAAGGTTTCTCTCTGCCCAACTCTCTGGCCTGCCCAGGTCTCTCTGGATGGTGGCACGGCCTTCTGGTGTGTCAGCCACCCCTCCCAGCTTTGTGTCACCTCTAAATTTGCCGAGGGGACACTCTGTTCATCCAGGTCATTGATGAATATATTGAACAGGACTGGCCCCAGGACTGACCCCTGGGGAACACCACTTGTCACTGACCTCCAACTAGACTCTGTGCCCCTAATCACGACTCTCTGAGCTCTGTCTTTCAACCAGTTTTCAATCCCCCCCCACTGTCCATTCATCTAACCCACACTTCCGAAGCTTCGCCATGAGGATGCTGTGGGAGACTGTGTTGAATGCCTTGTCACCGTGTCGAACGCCTTGCTTAAGTCAAGGTAGACAATGTCCACTGCCCTCCCCTCATCTCTCCATCCAGTCATGCCATCATAGAAGGCTATCGGATTAGTCAGACATGATTTCCCCTCGGTGAATCCGTGTTGAGTACTTCTGATAGCTTTCTTTTCCTCCACATGCCTTGAGATGAGGCCCAGATGACGTATCCAGAACTCATATTTGACGTACCCAGAACTCCTATCTGTTTACCCAGATTCTACTTCTGATACCTATGATCTTGTTTCCTGGCATGTAAATATGAAGAACAGGAGGAAAGAAAGAGGGGCACTATGAGAACAGGCAGGAGGAACGGGAAACCAAGGGGAGAAACCAGCTCAAACCGAAGAAAAAATGAGCTGAAGCTCTCAAGAACTCTTGCTACAGCAGCCTGAACAGGGAAAAAATGAGAAAGTCATTTCGGCAGGGTTAGTGCCATGGTGGACGAGGGGACCCCGCTGGGGGGGTTAGGAAGCGGTGGGGGATGCCAGGGGGGGCTCCTGAGCTCTTTACTTACGGCCAAGGCAATGGGGACCCCCAATTTGGGGCTGCGATGGGGATCTTAATGACTGAGAGAGGTGGGAACTGGGGAAGAAAGGGGGGAAATTGGGTAAAGGCAGCGCCTGGGTGGGCTCCAAGACCACCTGGAGCACCCAAAGGGAGCCAAAACCTCCGGGGGTGGGTGCCTGAGGAGGAGGAGGAGGCTTTGCCTTCCTCTTCCCAAATAAACTCAGCCCTTCTGCCTGGGGAAGGATCTGCAGCAGGAGGTGCCGGGTTTAACGATGCTTTGCCAGCGTACCCTGGGTGCTGTACCCTCAGTCATGGGATTTTGGGTCTTTTCCCTTAGGATTTCATTTTTTTGCCACAATTTTCCAGCTTTGTGGACACTTTGAGCATCCCTTGAAGCCTCTGGCCAGCACCTACGCATCACTTAAAGCCCTTCAACCAACCGGTCCTATATATATATTACATATATATATATATATATATATATATATATTGCAGTGAAACATCTCTGTGAATCAAGACCTTCATCCCAAACTATTGACCTGGAGGTTTCGGTGGGACCTTTCCCTCCCCGGCCGGTCCGGGATGCCCCCGCCGTCCCCAGGAGCCCCCCCACCCACCTCCTCATCGCTGCTGCTGTCTCCTTTGTTGCCTTTTTTCTTCTTCTTCTTGTCATCCTCTTTCTTCTTCTCCTTCTCGGGGATGATGTTGTCAATCCAGGCCAGGTCGTGTTGGGAGAAGACAAAATCCAGCAGCCGCCTCACCAGGATCAGGGCTAAAATCTGGGAGGGGAGAGATGCAAGAGAGGGATCTGCAAGAGCATCTCTCATCCCAAGACCTGGCGACCACCACGGGGCTAAGCCAAAATTTCCGTAAATCCCACCCCCCAGATCTTCTAAACAAGGCTGCAATACCATGACAGGGAAGATGATGGCGGCCACGGTGGATTTGAGGATCCAGAGGACGGCCAGGCAGATGATCTGCACCAGCGTGAAGAGGTGGATGCGGCGCAGCGGCACGTGCCGGAGGAAGACGTAGTCGGGTTGGTGCTTGGCCGGCATGAGGAAGAGCTTGCAGCGGTCCCAGAACTGCAGCGGGATGAAGGCCAGCGTCAGCCCGCGGCCCCATTCCCCGAGGTTGCCCAGATAAACCCTCTTTTAGTCCCCAAAATGGGGAATTTGGGGCTTTTTGACGGGCCTTTCAAAGGGTTTTGGATATATGATGTCCCGTGCTGCCGGAAATGTTGGACACGTGGAAATTTTGGGGTCAAAATCTCCCTTTTTGCCCCGGTGTAGGAGCCTGTCACGGCCATTAGGGAGGAAGAGGAGGAGGAGGAGCACTTACCTGGATGCCATTCAGTGACGCGACGCCCATGTACAGAAAGACGCCGTACAGCACCGGCATGGGGATGTACTGGGAACATGGAAAAAAAAACATGGCGCTTATCCCAAGGAAGGCGGCAGCTCATTCCCGGGGGTGGGAACCAACGCTGGGGACCGTGGCGGGGGGGCGTTGGAAATCCAGCTTTTTTTCCCCAGGTCCCCAAATGCCTGCTGGGCTGGGGGGGGAGCGGGGATGGGGGAACGGGGATGATTTACCTTCAGGATGGGGGCCAGGAAGACGGAAATCCCCGTCAGCACAAAGACGATGATGCCCGTCACTCTCTGCTCCCTGGAAGGGCGAGAGAAGCGGGATGAGGCCGCGCCGGTTGGACTCGCTGCTGCGGCTGGATCCCCCCCCCTCTCCCCGAGGATGAGCGCGGCCAAACCTTCCTCACCTGACGCCCAGGAACTGGGGCTGCTCCCCCGGGGCGCTGGTCTCCGTCTCCATCTTCAAGCTGTCGATGTGGGCGATGGAGATGACGGTGGCCGCCACGTACCAGGGCAGCCCCATGAAGGAGCAGACGGCCATGAGGATGCCCACCCAGAAGAGGTCCAGGTGGTAGCCCGCGGCTTTCTGCAACACAGCACCCAGGGGGGGTCGGGGGTGGGGGGGCAACACGGCTCGGGAAGCTGCTCCTGGATTCACCCCACAGCCCAGCAAGGAGGGGTTTCCCCTGGGATACGCCCTGCAGCACCCCCCTTGCACCCCCTGCAGCACCCTGCATCACCGTGGGGCATCCTGCATCACCACGGGGCTCCCTGCTATGGGGCACCCTGCACCCCCGTGGTGTGCCCTGCATCGCCCTGGGGCACCCCACATTGCTATGGGGCACCCTGCACCCCCGTGGTGTGCCCTGCATCGCCCTGGGGCACCCCACATTGCTAAGGGCACCCTGCAGCCCCATGGGGCATCCTGCATCCCCATGGGGCTCCCTGCTATGGGGTGTCCTGCATCTCCATGGGGCGCCCTGCATCTCCATGGGGCATCCTGCATCACCCTGAGGCACCCCACATTGCTATGGGGCACCCTACACCCCCATGGTGTGCCCTGCATTGCCTTGGGGCACCCCACATTGCTATGGGGCACCCTGCATCATCATGGGGCTCCCTGCTATGGGATGTCCTGCATCTCCATGGGGCATTCTGCATCACCCTGGGGCACCCCACATTGCTATGGGGCACCCTGCATCGCCATGGGACACCCTGCATCCCCATGGGAATCCCTGCTATGGGGTGCCCTGCATCTCCATGGGGCATCCTGCATCACCCTGGGGCACCCCACATTGCTATGGGGCACCCTGCAGCCCCATGGTGTGCCCTGCATTGCCCTGGGGCACCCCACATTGCTATGGGGCACCCTGCAGCCCCCATGGTGTGCCCTGCATTGCCTTGGGGCACCCCACATTGCTATGGGGCACGCTGCACCCCCATGGTGTGCTCTGCATTGCCCTGGGGCACCCCACATTGCTATGGGGCACCCTGCACGCCCATGGGGTACCCCACGTTGCTTTGGGGCACCCCACATTGCTCTGGGGCATGCTGCACCCCCATGGTGTGCCCTGCATTGCCCTGGGGCACCCCACATTGCTATGGGGCACGCCGCATCCCCATGGGGCACCTCACATTGCTGTGGGGCACCCTATTTTGCCCTGAGCCACCTCACATTGCCATGGAGCACCCTGCATCGCCCTGCATCGCCCTGATGCACTCTGCATCCCCCTGCTGCAGCCTGCATTGCCATGGGGCACCCCGCATCCCATGCAGTGCACCCTGCATCCCCCTCCTGCACCATGCCTTGCTCTTGTACACCCTGCATCCCTCTGATGCACCCTGCATCACCCTGATGCACCCTGCATCCCCCTGCTGCAGCCTGCATCGCCCTGCATCGCCCTGATGCACCCTGCATCATGCCGGCGCACCCTGCATTGCCATGGAGCACCCCGTATCCCCCTGCATCCCCCTGCTGCACCCTGCCTTGCTCTCACACACCCTGCATCCCTCTGATGCACCCTGCATCGCCCTGCTGCACCCTGCATTGCTCTCGTACACCCTGCATCCCTCTGATGCACCCTGCATCGCCCTGATGCACTCCGCATCGTCCTGGTGCACCCTGCATTGCCATGGAGCACCCCGCATCCCCCTGCATCCCCCTGCTGCACCCTGCATTGCTCTCGTACACCCCGCATCCCCCTCCTGCACCCCACATTGCCATGGGGCACCCCACATCCCATGCAGTGCACCCTGCATCCCTCTGCTGCACCGTGCCTTGCTCTCGTACACCCTGCATCCCTCTGATGCACCCTGCATCACCCTGCTGCAGCCTGCATCGCCCTGCATCGCCCTGATGCACCCTGCATCATGCCGGCGCACCCTGCATTGCCATGGAGCACCCCACATCCCCCTGCATCCCCCTCCTGCACCCTGCATTGCTCTCACACACCCCGCATCCCCCTCCTGCACCCCACATTGCCATGGGGCACCCCACATCCCATGTAGTGCACCCTGCATCCCCCTGCTGCACCCTGCATTGCTCTCGTACACCCTGCATCCCTCTGATGCACCCTGCATCACCCTGATGCACCCTGCATCCCCCTGCTGCAGCCTGCATCGCCCTGATGCACCCTGCATCATGCCAGCGCACCCTGCATTGCCATGGAGCACCCCGCATCCCCCTGCATCCCCCTGCTGCACCCTGCCTTGCTCTCACACACCCTGCATCCCTCTGATGCACCCTGCATCGCCCTGCATCGCCCTGATGCACTCTGCATCCCCCTGCTGCAGCCTGCATTGCCATGGGGCACCCCGCATCCCATGCAGTGCACCCTGCATCCCCCTCCTGCACCATGCCTTGCTCTCGTACACCCTGCATCCCTCTGATGCACCCTGCATCACCCTGATGCACCCTGCATCCCCCTGCTGCAGCCTGCATCGCCCTGCTGCACCCTGCATCATGCCGGCGCACCCTGCATTGCCATGGAGCACCCCGTATCCCCCTGCATCCCCCTGCTGCACCCTGCCTTGCTCTCACACACCCTGCATCCCTCTGATGCACCCTGCATCGCCCTGCTGCACCCTGCATTGCCATGGAGCACCCCGTATCCCCCTGCATCCCCCTGCTGCACCCTGCATTGCCATGGAGCACCCCGCATCCCCCTGCATCTCCCTCCTGCACCCTGCATTGCTCTCGTACACCCCGCATCCCCCTCCTGCACCCCACATTGCCATGGGGCACCCCACATCCCATGCAGTGCACCCTGCATCCCCCTCCTGCACCATGCCTTGCTCTTGTACACCCTGCATCCCTCTGATGCACCCTGCATCACCCTGATGCACCCTGCATCCCCCTGCTGCAGCCTGCATCGCCCTGATGCACCCTGCATTGCTCTCGTACACCCTGCATCCCTCTGATGCACCCTGCATCGCCCTGATGCACCCTGCATCCCCCTGCTGCAGCCTGCGTCGCCCTGCATCGCCCTGATGCACTCTGCATCATGCCGGCGCACCCTGCATTGCCATGGGGCACCCCGTATCCCCCTGCATCCCCCTGCTGCACCCTGCATTGCTCTCGTACACCCTGCATCCCTCTGATGCACCCTGCATCACCCTGCATCGCCCTGATGCACTCCGCATCGTCCTGGTGCACCCTGCATTGCCATGGAGCACCCCGCATCCCCCTGCATCCCCCTCCTGCACCCTGCATTGCTCTCGTACACCCCGCATCCCCCCTGCACCCCACATTGCCATGGGGCACCCCGCATCCCATGCAGTGCACCCTGCATCCCCCTGCTGCACCCTCCATCACCTCGGTGCACCCCGCACCCCCCCGAAGCACCCCGCATTGCTCTCCCACACCCTGTGTCACCCTGAGGCACCCCACATTGCTATGGGGCACCCTGCATCCCCATGGGGTACTCTGCATCACCCTGATGCACCCCACATTGCTATGGGGCACACTGCATCCCCCTGCTGCACCCCACGTCACCCGGCACCCCACATCACCCACACCCCGCATCACCCCACATCATCCCGTATCACCCTGCACCCCACATCACCC
This sequence comes from Fratercula arctica, assembly GCA_947846985.1. Taxonomy (NCBI): domain Eukaryota; kingdom Metazoa; phylum Chordata; class Aves; order Charadriiformes; family Alcidae; genus Fratercula; species Fratercula arctica. The sequence continues at coordinate 511,886 of CANTUZ010000023.1, read as the reverse complement.
GCACCCTGCATCACCCCGCATCACCCCACATCACCCCACACCCCGCATCACCCGCACCCCGCACCCCGCATCACCCCACATCACCCCGCATCCCACATCACCCCACATCACCCTGCATCACCCCGCATCCCACATCACCCACACCCCGCATCACCCCACACCACCCACAGCATCGGATGAATTTAACACCCCGGAGGCTTTGTCACCCCAAAAATGCAGCTTGGAAAGGAGAAGGCAAGCCCCTGCCTTGCAGCAGCACCCAATCCGCACCCCAAAAGCGGGTGCTCGCAGGGATGCAGGTGGTACCCAGGGCGATGCTGTGCCCCCCCCCCCCAGAATGGGACGAGTCCCGGCTCACCCGCAGCTTGTGCTCCTTCCTGTTGACGATGACGGCCGTGATCTGCTGGTCCATGAAGATGAGGATGGTGACGAGGAGGGCGGGCAGGGCGCTCGCCAGGTAAACCCACCACGGGTTCTTCCCAAAGGGAAACACGAACCACCCTCGGTCCACGCGGGTGGGCTGGGGGGGGCAACAGAGGGGTTTGGACACCGCGGCCGAGCCCAGACATGGGGGAAAAACCCACACGCTGACATTTTGGGAAGCCCCACACCCCCCCTGAGCCCCATCGCTTCTGAGCATCATCCTATCCCGTATCCATCCCTCCATCATGCATGGGTACCCAAGCCCCCCCCCAGCACCCAAATTATCCTCGGATGCTCATCGGGACTCCCCACCTCACCGACAGCGATACCCTGGATGGAGGGAAGAGAAATTTTCGGCAACGCTTCCGGAAAGGGATTTTATTGCCTTTTTTTTTTTTTTTTTTTACCTTAAAATCAGTAGGCACTTGGAGCTTTGGGGTGTTGAGTCCGAAAAGCACATCCAGCCCCACAAACATTAGTATGGACATAAAGATAGAGAAATCGCTAATAAGTTTACGCAGCTGCCAGGAGCGAGGAAAGAGAAAAGAGGGGAAAAACAAAACAAAACAAAACAAAAAAAAAAAAAGAAGGAAAAAAAGTCACAGAATTAGAATATTCCCCCAGAAAAGACAAAGTAGCTTTTAAGAAGGCACCCGGACACGGCAAGAGCTGTGATTTTCCCCAAAAACCAGTTCAGGAGCTGGAAAGAGAGCGCGGGCGGAGAGGTGAGGGGTCCCCCCCCAGTGCGGCCGAACCTTGATGATACTGGGGATATGGAGCTTGGGGGTGTCCAGTCCGAAACAGGCATCCACTCCGCAGAAGAGGAGGATGGAGAAGACATTGGAAAAATCGGCAATGAAAGCCCTGACCTGGAGGCAAGACGGGGAAACGGGGGTGGAAAGGGTAATTAATGGGATGGAAAGGGTAATTAATGGGATGGAAAGGGTAATTAATGGGATGGAGAGGTTCGCTCCTGCTTTGGCATCCTTCCCTGGGGTCTTTCCAGCTCCACTCACCGGATATAACCCGGGTATAACCCAAAAAATGCAGATTTTTTTTCCCCTTTTGCATCGCAATTTAGCCTGCAAGAGCTAAATCAGCGGCTAAAAGCTCAGGGAAGATTCTCCTAATTCCTCCTGGAAATATAGATTTATTTCCCTGGAGCTATTTCCATCCAGCAAAGAGACCGACAGCTCCCGTTTTCCCTACTTTTAGGAAAAAAAGCAGGGTAAAACCCAGCGCTTTCCTTACCTTGGTGGGGAAATAGCGGCTGAATTTGAATTTTTTTAGGGTCAAAGTCATGGAGTAGGTCCCGAAGAAGAGGATGAAGGACATGAGGGCCAGGTCGGGCACGAATTTACAGGATTTTCCCACTAAGCTGCCGCCGTATTTGAGACACTCCTTCTTACTCAGCTGAGTCCAGTCCAGAGCTGTTAGGTTAATAGCATTGTACTGGGGAGAAATCCCCCCAAAAAAGGCAAAATTAGTATTTTAAGTACTTGCAGCATGCAAAGAAAAGGGTATTTCGCAGCCAAAAAAACCCAGAATTAGCATTTTAAGTAATTGCAGCGTGCAAGGAAAGGGGCATTTCCTGGCCGAAAGGAGCAGAATTAGTATTTTAAGGAATTGCTTGTGTAAGGAAATGGGTATTTCCTGGCCAAAAAGGGCAAAATTAGTATTTTAAGGAATTGCAATGTGCAAGGAAAGGGGTATTTCCTGGCCAAAAAAAGCAAAATTAGAGTTTAAGTAATCACAGCATGCAAGGAAAGGGGTATTTCCCAAGGCTGCTGCCGCCAGGAGCCCCATAACCACGGGAAAACCCCGGAGCTGCTATTAATTTGGGCAAAAAAAGTGGGGGTATGGTGCCACCGAAACCAACCGTGAATGCAAATCAACGTGAATCCCGTGTTTCCTTCCCCGGATACAAAAGTCCCTGGGATTTGCCTTCCCTCATCCCAAATTTCCCATGGGGATGAGCAAAGCCGCTTACCAGAGAAACGTTAGTGGTGTTTGGTGCCACTGGAGCTGAAGCATCGAACAAGGTCGCGTTGGCTGTGGGAAAGGAGGTTGTTAATGAGGTTTTTGGCTAATATCGAGGGTTTGGGCTAATATCGAGGGGTTTGTATCAAAAGCAGCTGGGCTTCACCCGGCTCGGCCCCGCCGGAGTAAAAGCAAAGGCGGGATCGAGCACGTCCCTGCGAGAGCCTGAGGGGGGAGCGGGATTTGGGGAGAAAACCCCTCATTTCTAACCCCGCAGCTGCTTCTCCCTGATTAATCCCTTCTGCCGGCGGCGGAGAACGTGGCGGCTTCTCCTTCGATGGCTGCTGGGCTGGCGGGTGCGGGGGGGGAAATTATTATTATTATTATTATTATTATTATTATTATTATTATTATTACGAGATTCCAAGCTCCTAACATTTTTAGGAGCTTCCCGGGAAAGGCGCCGGCAGTGGGGCCGAGCATCCCGACACCCACATCTTAAAAGCAAGGCGGAGGGGGGGGCAGGAGACTGACAAAGCAGCCTGTTCTTTTCGGCGAGGCGGCACCCCACCACGCCCAATTTGCTTTTCGAATTTGATTTATTCACATATTTATTTTTTTGATATTTTAGGGGCGGTTTTGGTGAAAAAAAACTTTAAAAATAAATTAAAAAAAAAAAAAAAATCCATCCTTTCTAGCCCCCGGCATCTTCTCTTCCAGGGCAAAAAAGGCGTCTCCGCTCGTCTCTTCGGGTGACGCAGCTCCAGGAGCACCCACTGTCTCCAGGGGTGGCCCTAAGGGGGGGTCCGGGACCGCTCTGCCCCCCGCCCCCCCTTCCCTCCGCTCCATCCTCTTCCTGCACCCAGCGGGAATTTCGGCCGTCCCCATCCCCGACGCCGAGGATTAATGAAGGAGAAGCGATTGCTGGGTTAGAAGCAGAGACCGAAACTGGGAAACGGCGCCGGCAAACCCAGCATTAAAAGCATTATTATTATTTTTATTATTATTATTATTATTATTATATTTTTCCTCCATAACTTTTTTTTTTCCTTTGCAGAAAATGGGGCTTATTTCTGATTTCTACAACTTAAAGGGTAGCGCACCACTGGTGGGACTGTAAGAGAGGAGCCTTAAGGGCGCTACAGAAACCCTTTTAGCAGAGCAGAAATAAAAGAAAATAAAATACATGGGGGGGGAAAAAAAAAAAACCAACCAAAAAACAAACTCCCCAGGGGGGAAGAGTATCAAATATTAAAATAGTTTTAATATTTAGAAGGCGATACTCACTTGAGATTGAAATCAGCCCAAATTGATGTGTGCAGCAGAGACAAATATGGTACAAATCAGTTATAATAATCAAAAATCAGAACTAATTCAAAAAAAAAGTTAAAAAAAAAAAAAAAAAAGGACGTAGGGGGGGAATAAACATAATTTTTCAATATCTAGAGGAATGGAAAATCCAACGCGGACGTCGCTGCTTTGGGTGCCCGGGGCAGCGAGGGCGAGGAACGGGGCTGGGCTGCAAAGAGGTGTAAGATTTTTGGGGTGCAAACGCCTCTCGGCTGCCCGGGGTCTGCTCGGGACGGGGCTCGGACAAGGGGGACACCTCCCTGGAGGCGAAAGGCTTCACAGATGCTGGCCCAGGCGGGTGGATGGAGGCGGTCGCGGTCCCGTGGGGGGATATTTCAGCCACCTCCCCCCCCCCCCGCCCCCGCCACCCCCGGCCCTGGGGGATTGCGTCGGGCGCGGGGCTTCGCTTTCCTGCAGGTCAAATTTGGGAGGGTTTCGGTTCGGGAAGGATCGTGTCGTCTTCTCCGGGTCTCCCCACCACACCTTTCAAAAGCCAGCGGGATCAGGTCACTCAGCGGGTGGTTGATAAACAGAAATCGAGGAAAAATACAAAATTAAACCCAATAAATGCTATTTCCACGGCAGCAGGTAAGATCCCTTCTTGCAGCGACAGACGCATTAGGAACACGTTGCATGGCCGGTCTTGGACGCTTTAATTTCTGGGGAGGGCGTCACCGTCACACCTCTCTGCCTCCTCTACCTCCAGCTGATACTCCCCAAAATTGTTAGCACTTAGGCTTTTTAAATAAATTCAGCCCATCCGAGAGCAGCCGGCCGCTGGCATCAGCCCAAAGCGAAGATCTCCGCTCCCTTCCAGGTGGGCACGGGAGCATCTGAGCTGCACGATTCGGAGCAGGGATCGTCGGGTACATCTATCCAAGAGCAAAACCAGGGGACCCATCAAAAGACCGTCTGCTCAGAGCCCGATGGCCTCTTCTTTTTGAAAAGGAGTAAGAAAGAGGAGAAAAAAAAAACAGTCCAAGGAGGTTTCCACACCCAACCGGGGCATCCTGGGGTGTCCCTGACACCGGAAAGGACAAAACCACTCCAGTGCACTTCCTGGAGAAGAAGTTTCCATCGGCAGCAGGCTGGAATTAATGATCTAAAATGTCTTTTTTTTCCCCCTTTTTTTCCACATTTGCTTCTTATCCATCCAGGTCTGGCTGCTCCAGGCTGAGGCCCTGGCTCTCTGGCACTGTTCACCGTGTCCCACCAAGCACCAACACGCTCATCCATGGGGGACAAGGCTCTGCTTCCATCTTGCCCAAAATCACCCTCAGAGGAGGAGGACGAGGTCTCTCCACTCCATGCTGACCGGGTAGCTGCCTCCTTCCACATCCTCGGCCAACGATCCAGCGGGATTTATCCACGGCGGGACCCCCCCATCCCCTTCATCTTCCCGAAAAAGATGTGTACTCACCTGGGTCGGGAGCGATGCACTCGCACTTGTACATGGTCACGTAGTCCGGCTTGAAGTCGGAATTGATGGGATAGTATTTAAAAGCTCCGATCATCTTCTTGATGGCATCGTAGATGAAGATGAAGCTGATGAGGGTGGAGAAGCCTTCCTCCGTGAAGCGGGTGATGTACTTTATAATGAAGCTGGCGTCGGTGGCCACCAGGATAAGGCACTGTAGGGCAGAGTGCAAGCCGATCCAGAGGCGAAACTCCATGTAGTCGATGCCGTTGCCTCTGGAGGTGGGGACAAGGCGAGAGCAGCCCCGTGAGAGCACGCCATGGGCATGATGGGATAGCTCCCATCCCAGTAGGGATGGGTCCCAGTTCCCCCCGGCATCGCCCAGCACCTACTTGCTGAAGTCGAAGAGTAGCTTCTCGAAGATGAGGATGGGGCCCGTGCTGCTGAGGATGATGAGCGGCTGCCCGGCGAAGAGGCAAAACATGGAGCCTGCCATCGCCGTGCCGAGGAAACTCTCCATGACGCCCTGGGGATGGATCAAACTCAGCTTTATGGTGATGCTGTGCCAAGTTACATCCCCACAGGCAGCCCAGTTGGAGATGGGAATTAAGGACCTCTGCTTGGACCTATATAGGGTGGCTGGGACCATGTGCCCTTGCTCCTGCCGTTGACATTGAGTTGAGTTTTCCTGTTCTGCAGGTATTTCAGGACTGTCAGTCCCACTTGGCAATGAATTTCCATCTCCAGCATTAAAGCTTGGCATGGCACAAGGTGGGGTAAAACCCATCTCATCCCATCCCATCCCATCCCATCCCATCCCATCCCATCCCATCCCATCCCATCCCATCCCATCCCATCCCATCCCATCCCTACTTGCTGTCCCCAAGTCAAAGTGACCCCTCCTCCTTGGACTCAACCTGGTAGTTGTCCGTAGCATCCCCAAGCAAGCCCCCGAATGTGATGGCATTGGTGATGCAGCCCAGGTAGATGAACAAGATGGCAGAGATGGACTGGATATGAAAGCCTTCATAGAAGTCACTCGGGAACCAGGGCAGCTTCCTCTTGATATCCAAGTAGAGGCCACCACAAAACCTAGGGAGACACCACCGAGGATCAGATACGTGTGCCTTCCACCAACATAGATACAGTGCTGCGCAAAAGCCCGTGCCCCAAAAGGATTTCATCCCTCCGTGCCCCAGTAGACCATGGGGTGAGCCAGGAAGAGACGTTGATGGGTGCTTGGCACCCTCTGAAGTTTTTTGGGTGGTGGGGTGCTGCTCACCTGCCAGTCCACGCGAGCTCTTCCCCGATTTCGTGAACTTCAGGCATCTCCCCATCGTCGCTGCCACCTCCGCCGCCCCCGGCGCCCGCTCCACCGGCCGTGCCGTTCATCTGCCCCACTTCGTTGAGCGAGAAAACCGATTTCCTGTGGGAGAGAGCCACCGGTGTTGGCCACAGCACCAGCCCCACCAAGCCGGTTCCGATGCAGGGACCATGACCAAGGCCACGGTGTAGCGGTCTGCCTGCACTAGAGCTTGGGTTTTGGGGTGAATTTGGAAAGATCAAGAGCTGGATTTGCTCAGCCCAGGGGGGTAATGCAGATTTCATGGTGTGGAAACGGCTCTGAGCTGATCTGGGGGCAAAAAAGTACTGAAAAAGCAGCATTTTTGGAACATTTGCAGGGATTCTTTCTAGGGATGAAGGCAAGCAAAGCTGCTGTCCTCCTCCAGCATCTCCAAACCAGGAGAGATGGGGATGGTCACAGGGCTGGGATCAGCCCCACGTCTCCCACCTACCTCTTCTCAGCCGAGGGTACTTTTTTGGGTGGCTCAATCCTAATGTTGGGGTCCCACTCGCCGGGAGGCAGGACGATGACTTCATCCAGAAACTCATCTATGCCAGCGATCAGGTCTTCTCTATCCCGGGCTTTGTAGGCAACATCGCTGAAGAGCTGGGGGTGGAGAGAGGAGAAGCGTCAGCCTGGGAACGGCGTGGAACATGTCCCACATCATTATGGGATTTTAAAGCTGATTTGGTTGGGCGATAGGATGAAAATTGCTTTTTTTTCTTGGCTTTGAGCAAGGGGGTTCCTGGTGTGGGCTGGGTGTTGCATCTACTTACATCGTCCACCATGAGGGTTGCGATGGCTCTGCCAATCTCGTTGTAGGATTTGGCTTTTCCCGCGGGACCAAGGAGAATAAAGAGGAACCTGGGAGGGGAAAGACACCATGTTGGCCACCTCCAACTGTGATGATCCATGTTGCGAGACCACTTGGTGCTTTGGACGAGAAGAAATTGTGCTCACCTGGTGGGGACGGGCACCTCCGTCACCCCTCCCAGCATCGTCGCCTGGAGGAGCCGCACAAAAGCCACAAAGGGCTTCTCCAGGAACTCCACTTCTCCCACCAGCACATTGGAGGCCTCCGCATCCTTGGGGATCTTCTTGATGAACTTGTTCTTCAGCTGTTGGAAAGACAGGAGGAAGGGAGCGGTTGCCAAAATCGGGCTTTTCTCCCTCTTTTCCACACCCTGAACACAAAATCTGAAACCCCAGGCTCAAACCTCTTCATCTCTGACAGTCCCAGGACTCCTGGAGGTGGGGATTCAAGAGCAATATCCAAGAATAAACCAGCAAGCATTCATAAAGGTGAATTTCTTCGTTACTCCAAACCATCACTAAGCCCGAGATTATCTTCAAATCCCACGCTGGGGGCTCCCTAACGCAACGTGCAACTGGGCGGTTTGCAACAGGGGCTTTGCTGCGCTGGGGTCTACGCAAGGGAAAACCCCGGCAATCGCCCTTGCAGAAAATCTGAGCCAAAAAAATACGGGGCCTGGAGCAAGCCAGCATACGCATTTTTGCAAGTCTGTTTGCAGCCCTGCAGCCCCAGGCTCCCCCAAGACCCTACGTAATGCAGAAACACCGCTCGGCACCGTGCACGGGGCATGTTTTTGTAGCTCATTTCCACCCCTCATCTCATCCTGGGAGCAGGAATAAATAATGGAAGTAGGAAACCTCGTTCATGGATTTATTCCCCGGGGTCTCTTCTCCCCTGCAGCTCTTTCATTATTAGTCTAAAAGGGTTCAATACCAACCCAGGCAGGGTGTTATTATAATCTATATGCCAGCATGAGGGGAGGCATGTGAGCCGGGCAGCAAGCTCTCCCCTTTCTAATCTTTTAAACCCAAATGGAAAAGAAAAAAAAAAAAAAATCATAATAATAAAGCAACTCCTCCAATGCAGCTTGGAATAAGCAAGAGCAGGAGTTAACAGTGGCCACTAAGCTTCGTGTAACACTTAAAAAGTCCCTTTGTAGTGGGCCTAATAGGGCGATTAAACCTAAATGCTTTGCATATTTTGGGATTAACCCTCCGCACCCCACTGCTGGAGGCTGATATTTGGGGTTCGTTAGCGGGCGGCCGGCTTGCTTTATTGCAGCTCTAATTTAGGAAGATGCCCTGGAAACCTTCTGCCTCCCTGATATGGTGGCATCCCTGTCCCATGGCTCCCAGCAACACATGGATTTCCATCCGTCGCTTCCCCCTAAATTGATCACCCCAGGTAAGCCCAGCAAGGACATCCCTGGGGAAAAGCAAGCTCTTACCCCATACTGTCCCCTACAAACTCGTGTTGTGTTTAATTTTCCCTTAGGTTTATGCTGAAATCAGCATTGTGTCCAAGGCCAGGTTGGACGGGGCTTTGAGCAACCTGGTCGAGTGGAAGGTGTCCCTGCCCAGGGCAGGGGGTGGAACTGCTAGTTGAGTCACACCAACCCCATGGACGCTCCAGGCTTGGGGAAGGGTGGCTGGAGAGCGGCCTGGCAGACAAGGACCTGGGGGTGCTGGTCAACAGGGGTCTGATTACGAGCCAGCAGTGTGCCCAGGTGGCCAAGGAGGCCAACAGCATCCTGGCCTGTATCAGGAACTTGTGGCCAGCAGGACCGGAGCAGTGATTGTCCCACTGTACTGGGCACTGGTGAGGCCCCACCTCGAGTGCTGTGTCCAGTTTTGGGCCCCTCACTCCAAGAAGGACATTGAGCGGCTGGAGCGTGTCCAGAGAAGGGCAGCGGAGCTGGTGAGGGGTCTGGAGCACAAGTCTGGTGAGGAGCGGCTGAGGGAGCTGGGGGTGTTCAGCCTGGAGAAAAGGGGGCTGAGGGGAGACCTTCTCGCTCTCTACAGCTCCCTGAAAGGAGGGGGCAGCCAGGGGGGGTCGGGCTCTTCTCCCAGGGAACAGGCCATGGGACAAGAGGAAACAGCCTCGAGTTGCGCCAGGGGAGGTTTAGGATGGATATTGGGGAAAATTCCTTCACGGAAAGGGTTGTCAAGCATTGGAAGAGGCTGCCCAGGGCAGTGGTGGAGTCGCCATCCCTGGAGGGATTGAAAAGCCGGGCAGACGCGGTGCTGAGGGACGTGGGGTAGTGGGGGTTTGGGCAGTGTTGGGTTAATGGTTGGACTCGATGATCTGAAAGGTCCCTTCCAACCGAGACCATTCTATGATGCTATGATTCTAAGTAGATGGTCTTTAAGGTCCCTTCCAACTCCAACCATTCTATGAAATCACACACCAACAGAAACAGAGCGAAGCTCATACAATGCATCAACAGTTCCCAGCTAAGTAGCCTCAATACTGGGATGGGGATGGGACATCCAGCAAAAGAACGGCACAAACCCCTCGTGATCCATCACAGCGGCAAGCAGAGATCTGCCCAGGAACTGCCCGAGCTGCCTCACCTCCTTCAGCCTGGGCGCTTCATTCCCGTGGTGGGAGACGACAGGGTTGGCAAACCCTTGGAAATCAGCCCTTCCGTCTCCTTATTTCCCCTTCATTTTACAAACCGAAGACTTCAGAGCGCATTCGGGAATGGTGGCTGATTTCTCCCAGCTCCCCCGTGCAAAGCAAACCAGGGAGAAAAAGCCCAGACTTTTGGACTGAGCTTTGCATTAAGAAACCCGTGTTTTCTGCTGCAAACGGAGGGAAAAATGGAACCTGCCTCTGTATTTACAGAGGAGAATTACAGAATAGAGCTGTGTTCACCTTTGCTGACCCAAGTGCTTGGTTGGGATTTACCCCCCGCCCTTACTCAGCCAAGAAAAGGCTCCTTTAGGATCCCTGCACTCTTCCAAGCACCTTTCCTTTCCTACCTAAAGATTTTAAGGAATTTTTTCCTCCACCCTCAGGATCACCCTACACCAGCATCCTCACGTGTCCCTAATTCTGCATTCAGCTTGCAAGCCCAGGTACGATTTCTGGGACAGCTTCCCCATGAGTTAGCAGGGATCAATACACGTATTAACCTCCCTAATTAGGAATTTGTGTGGTTATCGACCCAGCGAAACCGCACAAGGCTCACACGGACTTTAACAACCACAGAGCCCCTGCCCCATGGCGGGTCGTGTCGGAGATGCTCCCCAACGGCATGGCACTGGTGTTTTCGGGAATGATTACCTGGTCGGTGCTCGGCGTGTCCGAGATGTCGTTCATGCTCCGACTCTGCGCGTGACCTGACGGAGATAAGAGAGAGGGGGTGAGAAAACCGCCCCGTGATGCACAGCCGTGATTTCAACCCCACACGCAAGGAGAAAACGTGGTGGGAGGACTTCAGCGCAAAGAAAAAACAACATTATTTGTTATAGCTGGGCTTGCAAACCAGGTGCAATAAGGTGAAAACCCAAGAATATGAGTTTTTGTGAGATCAGTCACCCTGCGGTTACACAAACCGCCTCCCATTTATGGCTGCGGTGGGATCCCCTTGGGATTGCAATCACCCACTCACACAATGCAACTTGATTATTTTTTTTGTTTTCCCTGGGTTCTTTTCGGACCATTTCCCCCTCCCCGCCGTCCTCCCCGGCTTACGCAGGCGGCCGTAGCTCGCGCTCTGCCGCATCCGCAGGTCCTCGGTGGAGCGGTGGAAGGCGGCGCTGGCGGCTGGGCTCCGGACGGGGCTGCGGGCTAGGGGAAAGGAGGCGTTAGAGGAGAAGCAGGTACCATGGGGAACCGTCGGGTGATGCTGAAGGCAAGAGGCCGGGCTGAAAATCAGCTGCCCAGCATAGACGTGACCCTTCCAGCGCTGATACATTAGCAATTTGCTTTTCCCACCCACTGTCACTTGCACTTTTATCCCACTCACAGTAATTTTCCCATTACAAAGAATAAATTGCCTTAACCCAAGTCTTCCTGCCCCACCAACGCTCTCTTCAAGGCTATAAACCATAGAATTATAGAATGGTTTGGGTTGGAAGGAACCTTAAAGACCATCTAATTCCAACCCCCTGCCCTGGGCAGGGACACCTCCCACCAGCCCAGGTTGCTCCAAGCCCCGTCCAACCTGGCCTTGAACCCCTCCAGGGATGGGGCAGCCACAGCTTCTCTGGGCAACCTGGGCCAGGGGCTCACCCCCCTCACAGCCAAGGATTTCGTCCCAATATCTCATCTCAATCTCCCCTCTTTCAGTGTAAAACCCTTCCCCCTCGTCCCATGGCTCCCCTCCCTGCTCCAGAGCCCCTCCCCAGCTTTCCTGGAGCCCCTTTAGGGACTGGCAGGGGCTGGAAGGTCTCCCCGGAGCCTTCTCTTCTCCAGGCTGAACCCCCCCAGCTCTCTCAGCCTGTCCCCACAGCAGAGGGGCTCCAGCCCTCTGGGTTCAGAGGTGCAATTTCTGTTATTTAGGAAGACCCAACACATTATTTGGCTTTTTAATCTCCTAATTCTCCAAAGAAACCTACACTTGAAATTTGCCATGAATGTCAAACTTCAAAATATTTGCATTGGCCGAGTTTCACGTGAACGTTTCTCCCCCTGAACTGGTGATGAGTTCCCTTCTTCATCTCAGACGTTTAAACTGAATTTCTTAGCTATAAAGACTTTGCTTTCCCCTCACGCATTTTCTGTGTTAAGCCCAGCATTTTCTCAGAAAACCTCCTGAATTCCCCAAACTGTGTTTTCCTTGGGGAAAAAAACCCAAACATTTGGACCAGCTTTGTTGAGCTGCTCTGCATCTCTCTGAAACACCAGCGGCAACCGCAGCACCTCTCCTCATTTTTATTTATTTTTTTTTAAACCAACTAAAATAATGATGAAATTCCCACTGGGTACGCCCATATTTTCAATGTGCTGCTGGTATTTATTCCAATATCACGGAGCTGCCGTTGGCACAAGAAATGAGAGGGACCCCTCTGCTCCTGCTAACCGTATTTTCCTTGATGCCCCTATTTGCAAACTCAAAGTGATGCCATCGTCTCAGCAAGGAACTAGAAACACGTACGACGCCCCTATTTTTCCTATCTACAGGGAACGACCGCAGCATTTCAAAGTCACGCTCTGTTTTGAAGGCTTCTGGGCAAACGTTAGCTCAAATATCTACTCCTCTGACATGGATGATGGCTGCTTTGAAACCTGGGGATGCCCACCGGCTGGGAATATTGCTTATCGACAGTCTCTTCCACGTGTGCTTTGAGCTTGGGCGCTGCTGCTTCTGTCTACCCGGGGAGCAGCCAAAGCCCAGCAAATCCCGGGCTCCACCAAATGACCTCTGTTTAAACCTAAGTAAATAATCTAGCGTGAAAATAAAACAAATCCCCTTTTATAATGGCTCAAAAATAGGCAGGTTCAACCGCGGAGCAGACTGGATTTGTCTGTAGGCTGCTCTGCCAGAAAGCCCCTTGGCCAAGCGACCGCCAACGCCGTAGTCCCTCACACAACGCCATTGTCCATCTCAGCAGATGTACAGAATTATAGACTGGTTTGGGTTGGAAGGGATCTTAAAGACCATCTAGTTCCAACCCCCTGCCCTGGGCAGGGACACCTCCCACCAGCCCAGGTTGCTCCAAGCCCCGTCCAACCTGGTCTTGAACCCCTCCAGGGATGGGGCAGCCACAGCTTCTCTGGGCAACCTGGGCCAGGGGCTCACCCCCCTCACAGCAAACAATTTCTTCCCCAGATCTCATCTCAATCTCCCCTCTTTCAGTTTGAAGCCATTACCCCTCGTCCTGTCACTACATGCCTTGTAAAGAGTCCCTCTCTCCAGCTTTCTTGTAGGCCCCTTCCTTGACACCTCCTTGGCTTCTGGCTCCCAACGACCCCTACCTTTAAAGCCACCAGTGTCAGAGCTTTTGGGGTCTTTCTCAATGCCGTAAATGGTTGGGTGCCCCAAATGGTTGGGTTTCCCCCTTTCCTTCTCCTGAGATCTTCCTCCCCCTGGGCTCGCTCACTGAAGTCTCAAGGATGCAACCGGGTGCAGGTTGGACCCCAAGGACTCACTTGTGTTGGAGGAGACGGACTTTCCGATGTCGGCCAAGGACCGGTGGATTGGCTTCTTGGTTTGGTGACGGTGCTTCCTGAGAAGCACGTAGCTTATCTTCTCCCGCAGCTCCGGCTTGAGCAGACCGTCCTCGATCTGCTTCTCAATGACATCGTCTGCAAGCGCCGAACAAGGGAGGTGCGTGGGTTACCCTACTGCAAACCTTCCCAAAAAGCTCAAGACGACAACACTTATCGAACCAAATTGATGGCTCTCAACTCCTCTCTTTGCTTGTTCCCATGCAAATCGGTTTATATTTGCATGCAGCAAGTAAATGCATTTAAATCTGCTCCCAGAACTTTAGGACATGGGGAAAAATGCATCCAAAACCACTGGTACCTGCTGGCTCCTACCTATAATTTGGGGCAAAGAGTAGCCATCTAAGTCCAGGAGCACCGTTCCCGTCTGTAGACACGTCCGCAGCTCAAAGAGGCTGTGCAAAGACAACGTGGACACGTGGGGCTTGCTCCACCTCTCCCCGCCTTCCTCCACCTTTTCTTCAAACTTTATCCACCTGAAACGAGAGCGGCAGCCGTGGGGACGGGCCCGGAGTGGGATGGTGTACGAGAAGGGAATAAGAGAATTGCTTTTCCTGTGGAGTTTCCCTTCTGCAGGTGGCTTTGGAAGCCTGGATACACTCATCCTGCAAAGTTTTGGCTTGTTATTCCACGTGGGAATGGAGAAACCAAGTAACATCGTTAGACAAAGTGCTGCTTGCATGGTTGCAGAGCGGAGCAAAACCTCTCGGCTCCACCACTGAACTCAACCCCGCAGGTTTCACCCTCTTCAAACTGCTCCGGAGAGATTTGGGAGGTTTTCCCAAGGAGCTGAGCTTGCCTTAGCCAGGATCTGCACCCGCATGGACCAGCCGCGCACGCAGGAAAGCAAAAACCCAAATGCCTTTTTCATTCCTTAGCAATACTCAGACTTCAGCCTGGGCGCTTCATTCCCGTGGCGGGAGACGACAGGGTTGGCAAACCCTTGGAAATCAGCCCTTCCGCCTCCTTATTTCCCCTTCATTTTACAAACCGAAGACTTCAGAGCTCATTCGGGAATGGTGGCTGATTTCTCCCAGCTCCCCGGGAATTTGGGCTCCGGGGAGGGCAAGGCAGCTCTCGACAAGACGTCAATTTGGGGAAGAAAGCTGCTTTTCCTTTACAGGAGGTTTGCAGGCTCCGTGGATTAGCCTTCGCAGGGCTTAACCTTACAACTTTTAACTGGTACAACTGGGATTTGGGCTCCTGCCGCCGCACAGGGTACAGACGGAAAGGATGTAGGAGGAGAAGGGATTTTGGAAATGGCTGATGGCTCCCGAACGCTGCAGGGGAAGGATGGGGAGAGCATGGGGTTGTGTTGGCTGCAGGGAGGTGCATTTAAATGCTGCTCCGAAGAGAAAATGTGGGGTGTCCCTATTAAAAAAAGCCCCAAAATATTATCTGGGAGTGCCAGGAATGGTCTGTGCTGGGGACAAAACCCCAGCGCATCCAAAAATACAAAATTTGGCCCTAGTGCTCATCATGCCAAAGCTCCTCACCCTGCTTTCTTTGCAGAACCCGCTTCTCCAGCCCTTCAAACAACGCCGCTTTTATTGGGAGGAAATTCAAGCTTCCCGCCATGGCACCCGCTAAGCCCCGTCTGTGCTCGCCCAAAGCCGATTAGGTCCCTTTTTGTTTCTTTTTTGCCCCATTTTCCTGCCGAAAGTGGGTTATTAGCACGCACACGGGGCGGCGTGCGGGACTGGAGGCACGTTTCCAGCAGCACCTTTGCCCCGTTCTGTGACGCTTTCACCAAGGCTACAACAAAACCCCATCTCCCTGCTGCGCTCGGCTTCTTTATTTCCATTTATTTCCATTTATTGCGGATTTAGCCGCAGGTACCGCTGCTCCCACCCAGGAGCTGCTTTCCTGCGGTTAAAGAAGCTGAACCGCTCCTCGCTGGAGAGCGGAAAAGTGGGACTTGAGAAACCTCCATCCTCCCGGGGGGAAGTTGGGAACCTCCATCTCAAGCCCTCCCTGACGAAAATCCCAATGCAAACGCTGATTTTTTGCCTTCTGAGCTTTCCGGGGAGTGGGGAGGGATGAGTAGGCACAGACCTATGCAAAATTGTGGGGAAAATAGAGGGTTTTAGCAACGGCATCCCCATGCTGCTGCGTTTTGAGCAGATTTGAGGGATGGCAACTGGGAGGATGCTTAAGAGCTTTCCAAATTTTTGGTGATGCCAATAAACGGCTCAAGAGATGAGATGAGCACCCACAGGGCTGGATCCTGTTCTCTTCGCCATCCCTCAGGCAAAACTCCACACCCGGATTTGGAAATCACAGAATCCCAGAGTGACAGGGGTGGGAAGGGCCCTCTGGAGATCACCCAGTCCAACCCCCGGCCAGAGCAGGGTCACCCAGAGCAGGTGGCACAGGAACGCGTCCGGGGGGGTTGGGATGTCTCCAGAGACGGAGACTCCCCCACCTCTCTGGGCAGCCTGTGCCAGGGCTCTGCCACCCTCACAGCAAAGAAGTTCCTCCTCGCGTTGAGATGGAACTTCCCATGGTCAAGTTTGTGCCCATTCCCCCTTGTCCTGTCCCTGGGCACCACTGAGAAGAGCCTGGCCCCGTCCTCCTGACACCCCCCCTTGAAGTATTTATCAGCGTTGATAAGATCCCCCCTCAGCCGTCTTTTTTCCAGACTGAAGAGACCCAAATCCCTCAGCCTTTCGTCATCGGAGAGATGTTCCAGTCCCCTCATCACCTTGGTGGCCCTTTGCTGTCCCCTCTCCAGCAGTTCCCTGTCCTTCTGGAACCGGGGAGCCCAGAACTGGACCCAGTGCTCCAGCTGCGGCCTCCCCAGGGCAGAGCAGAGGGGGAGGATGAACCTCCCTCCACCTGCTGGCCACGCTCCTCTTGATGCCCCCCAGGATGCCATTGGCCACCTTGGCCACCAGGGCCCATGGCTGGCTCATGGTCATCCTGTTGTCCCCCAGGACTCCCAGGTCTCTTTGCACCGAGCTGCTCTCCAGCAGGTCAGCCCCAACCTGTCCTGGTGCGGGGGGTTATTCCTCCCCAGGGGCAGCACCCTGCACTTGTCCTTGTTGAATTCCAGAAGGTTTCTCTCCGCCCAACTCTCCGGCCTGCCCAGGTCTCTCTGGATGGCGGCACGGCCTTCTGGTGTGTCAGCCACCCCTCCCAGCTTTGTGTCACCTCTAAACTTGCCGAGGGGACACTCTGTCGCTCCATCCAGGCCATGCGCTACTGAAAGGAACGGGCTTGGGGTGCCATCCAAGGAAGCATCCCTTCCCAAAGCCCCCCCCAGAACCCCCCGACCCTGCCAGCCCTTACACAGCTGAGGCTGGGAAGAGAAAATCCCACCTGGATTTGAGATTTTTTCCCTTAGATAAGCTCCTCATTCAATAAAGCGAATGTCACTCGCAACTCCTCTAATACTTTTACTGAAGATGCAGTGGGCTGGGTTTTATTGTTAATTGCTTGAGGGGCAGGAGAAGATTAATTCTTGGCCTGGCCAGCAAAAGTTTTGTGGGGAAAAATGGCTTGGGAAAATGTTATTTATGTCTATTTCCCATTCCCCCTATTCCCGTTTCCCGGGTCTCTGCTCCAATTCTCCAGTTTCCCAGCGTGGTACCCCATTTTTTTCCCACCCCGAGCCCTTTCTGCAGGGCTTTGCTCTCATCCTGCAACCGGGAATGGGAACGGCTCTAGGGTTGATCCAAGACACGGGAGGAGATGGGAAATCTTCCTCCTCCTCCTCCTCCTCCTCCTCCTCCTCCTCGGCAGGCTGCAGGTGCAAAGACCCCCAAAATGTGTGCCTTTTTGCATTTCCCTAATTCAGGCCTGGCTTTTTGAACCTTGTTAAAAACGATGCTCGTTCCCTGACCCCGTTTCCACCCAGAGGGGGATTTTTACCCGACGTATTTTCAACCCCCAGCATCTCCCGCCGCTCACCTGGCCGACTCCTTCCACTCCATCTCCTCGCCGTCGTGCTGCAGCGTGTCCATCTCCGTGAAGAGCGTGGGGTTGGGGGCCTCATCGTCTTCCCCCAGGATGTAGCGGAGGCGTTCGGCAGCCGGTGACACTGCCGGGGGGCAAAAAGAGAGGTTTATCATCAACCCGAGATGAAATGATCCCACACCGTTCCCATATGGAAAGCCCCGGAGGGGTAAAAAGGCATCTGTAAGGCTATTTAGGATCCTGGGGTTAAAAAAAGGAGGTTTCGAGGAAAAGGTTTAAGGTGAGATACATTGAGGAGCGGGGAAAGTCTAAGTAATCCTGTCCCAAAATCCCTGTGCAGCGAGGTACGGGATGCTGGCGGAGAGGATGAGCAGTGGGGAACATATAGGTCTGGGCTGGGAATTATTTAATATAATTTTTAATATTTAATTAACATAAATAATGATTTAATATAATCAAATTTAAATTTATAATCAAATATACAATATAATCAAAAATCCCAGGAGCATTATGCACCCCATTTCCATGGGGTATCCCACATTTTTCCCAACCACGGAGCCCCTTTTTGCCAGGTTAGAGCCTCCTGCCATCAGCAACCAAATCCTTACGGTCTCCAGCACTGCGTACCGGGACGCAGGAGCTGGATCCCCAAGGGGAACGCGTATCAGCCGAGGGGAATAATACGAATTTACCATTTCTGCAGGAAAAATCCAGTTTCTTGCTGCAAATAAGCGGCCGGGCTGGGGAGGGCACCTATTGCCTCCTGCTCCCGGCGGTGTGTGTTTCGGGAAGGGGAGCGGGGACACGTCACCTGCCTGCAAACCTCCCGACGGATGGGAAAAGGGTTTTTCATCTTTGGCGCATTCCCCATGGCCAGGGGAGGGTGACGGACCTGCCCTCTCCTCTCAAAAAACCCACCAGGCTGGGGTTTCTCTTAACCCTCTCTCCGTCTTCATGCGCTTTTCTAGAAAAGCCTCAGAAATTCGCTTGCAGGGAGCAACCAAACACCCAGGTACGAACCTGGACGTGGCACGGATGGGACCAGTCCCCACTCGCCCCCTTATTTAAAACCAGCCTTACGCCAGGCTCCGTGGAAACGGTGTATTTTTAATAAAACCTTGGGTCTCAGCCCTCTCCTAATACAGCAGGAGTTAATCCAGCTGGGAAAACGTCTTTATTAGCGGAATCCTCCTCTTCTCAAACCTGGGAATAAGCAAGTCGGGTAATGCGGTACCCGAAAAAAGCAGGTGATTAAATTGCCGCGTGCGGGAGGAGGGAAAGCCGGGAATATTGCCCTGTTACCCCACCAAAGCAGAGGGAACCCAAGTCGCGGCGGCCCTGGAAGAAGAGGATGTCCCTTGCGCTGCGGGCTGAGCCTGCTTAACCGCTTAAGCCCTTTAAGCCCCACCACCAGGACTAAAACCCTGCGGTCGAGTCCTCCTTCCACTTCCATAAGCTTCATTATTATGATTATTAATATTCCTGTTAATTTTAGAGCTGGGCTACATGCCTGGAAGGCTTCAGGCTCTTTAAGCCTAAGTGCCGTTCGCGTAAGAGAGGATGAAATCGGTGCGATACCAGTAACTCCCCCCCCCCAAGGCTTCACGCCGTCCGCTTCGCTCTGCAAACCAAACCTTAAATCTCCGTCAAACCCCCAAATTCACTGTAAATGCCACACTCCGGATGGCAGCAAAGGGAGTGTGCTGGAAACACCTGTCTTGGGTGACACCCTTTAGCCGCTGGAAACCACGAAAGATAAAGGAAAGCTTGCACGTAAAGAGGTGGTTTGGGGGGTTTTTTTTAGCTTTTTTTCCCCATTCTCTCCCCAGCTGAAGGAATAATCGCAGGAGGAATCTCTCAGCACACAACGTGTGCTTCCACCTCCTCTCCCCGCCGCTCGCTGACCCGAAAAGAGACGGTTGCTAAACCAACAACGCCGTGCAGCCAAAATTCACGGGCTTTATTCACCTGGAGGACCCTTTCGTGCCCGGGAAAGCACCCGGACCAGCAGCTGGTTACAACCCAGTTCTCAATAATTATTTTTTTTTTTCTCCTGGAAAATCGATCCAGCACCTAAATTAATCCCACGAAGCAGCAGGTATTCGCTTGGGAGGAGATACTGAATAGCGGCGTCCAGGGCTTGGCACCTCCGGGGGACGCAAGATTAAAACTATTGCAGCGATACTGGCCAAAACCCACAAAGCCATCCCAAAATCGGCACCTATCGCTTGCAAGACACAGTTCGATGGGTGCCCAGAGCGGATCCCTGCCTCCCAGAACCAGCTTTTACGATGGGAAAAGACTCCCAGCTCCAATTCCTGCTTTACACCCATTAAACCTCCACCGTGATTTCAGCCACGGTGCATCCGAATGGAGCCCACAGCCGCAGAATTAGCTCGGCATTAACGCGCGTGATAATATAGGATAGCTTTATATACACAAAAGCCTACAATTCCATGGGTAGTTGGAAGGGACGGACCAGTCGCACTGATTTATACCTCCTTTAATTCCAGGTGCGCAGAGCCCTTCACACCCCAATGTCGATCCTGCAGTAAAACCTTGCCTAGCGATGCTTTTCCAAACCAAAAATCCCGCTCCGGCTTTAGGTACAATAAAAAAGGTGATAAAATGGGGGAACGCGGTGCCGCCCGGGGTTTGCAATCCGGCTGGGCAGCGGGACTAAGCCTTATTTAAGGCTCCGGCACATTAAGCATCCGCTGGCGCGGTCCTTCTCGGTACGCAACAGCCTTTTCCCAGGGTTTCATGGCTCAGAAGGGTCCCCTCCCCAAAAAAAAGAGGAAACCGGGGTGCACATCCCATGGGAATAGATGCTCTGTTCCTGTTCAAGAAAACCCCAGGTCTGGGAGACTTTTCTCCTTCCAAATACCATCTTTTCCGCTTCGCCACTGCCGGGGAGCACTGGAAACCCGTACAGCTTCCCCCCCAATTTATATTTTTGGGGTGAATTTTGGAGCTCGATGCCCTGACCGAGCACTCCACCCAACCCCCCCCCCCTCCCCGCAGGCTCCCAAGTTGCTTTTCCCTTGGAAAGCCAAAAAAAAAAAAAAAAAAAAAAAAAGAAAAATGGAGTTTTTTTCTTCCCCTTCCGCTCCCTGCACCACGGACGCTGAGGAGCGAGGGAAAGAACCTACCTGGAATCGTTTCCATTTTTTCCCCCATTTCTTCCCGGCTAAACCAAACCTTTGCTGCACGGTAAATAAAATTTAAAAAAAAAAAAAAAAAAAAAAAGAAAAAAGAAAAAACACACAAAAACCCCAAACCTCCAAACTTCCTCCTTTATCCACTCAGGCTTGTTAAACTCCCGAGGCTTAAGGAGCAGATTATAGAGAATATAAAGCACTTTCCTTTCCCTTCGGCTCTCATGACGGGAAGTTGCCAAATCAAACGGGATGCGTGTAGGAGAGGTGAGCGCTTTGGGCGGCAGCGGGATGGAGTGAGCGAGAAAGGGGAGGGAGGAAGAAGGGGGAGGACAGAAATTAAAGGTTTGGGGTCATTTTGCGGAGGGATTTTGTTTCCCACTCGGAGCAAGGCGGGAATAACCCCCACCAAGTGCAGAGTAGCGATTTTTAGGGTAAAAAACATCCAAATAAGGGAGATTTTCTGGGGGAAAGCAGGGCTGCTGTATAGTTGAGGTTTTTTTGGGGAGGGGGTTCCTCCATAAAATGACTTTGCCCCCCCAAAACCAGCCCAGTGTTATATCCCGGCGGCGTTTACTGCCCACGGAAAGGAGGGGACGTGGTCCCGCTCGCGCCGCCACCGAAGGCATACGAAGGAGCTGCGAGCAAAGCCCGCGGCAATAAAAAACGTCTCCCCACGCAAAAAAAAAAAACCCTGGAAGACTTTCCCTTCCATAGGGAAAAGCAAAGCCCAGCCCCTGCCCGCTCTGCGGAGCCGCGACCGACATCAACCCAAATGCAAACATCTATAGGCAGGGTGGAAAAAAACCCCCCAACCCCGAGAGATCGACAGCCGCTTTGCTGTGCAAAATGTTAATCTTCGCTAAGGAGATTTAACGAGACCGGGCAAAACCTCAGGCAAAAGCCTGTTGGGAACAAGGTGTGATGCCCAGAGGATGTCTGCGCCCTCGGGACCCCGCTGTACCCCCATTTCCTCGTTAGCATCCTCCCAGTGGCAAGGAGAAGCTCCCAGGGGCAAGGACAAGCTCCCAGGGACAAGGAGAAGCTCCCAAGGGCAAGGACAACTTCTTTTTACCCCCCCCCATCAAATCCCAGCCTCAAATCCCATTTCACACCCTGTGCCTGGCTCTAATACATCCACAGGGAAAAATAAACCTGGGAAGGGTCGGGAAAAGCAGCGCCAAATGCAAACGCCGGAGCAAGCAACGTGGTTAAGTGCACGGGGGCGATTTAATCCTGGATTAAATGACGTTTCAAAACCCCTCCTGCTTTTTTGGGAAGCCCGGGGGCGACTCACTGGTCCTGCTGGCGTTGTCGTTGCCACTCTCGTAGCAGCCGTGGCCACCGTCGTCGGTGTCGGAGCGATCCTGGCGCTCGTAGTGCCGCTCGCTCTCGCTCGTCCTGTCCCGGCTGGAGGCAGATCTTCGCCGACGCCGTTTCCTCCGGTAGCCCCTGGGCACCGGCACCCCGATGTAGATGGAGTGGTAATCTGGAAGGGAAAAAAACAAAATAAAAATAAAAAAGCTTTAGAGATGAGATCTGGGGTTTCCTCACTTGCCAAAAAATAAGCCAGGGAGATATCTGCCATCTTCCCACCAGGAGCTTTTCCCATGTCGGGGATGGGATGAGGCGAACCGAGCCCCCAGAGATCTGGCGCCTCATCCGGCAGGGAAGAGCCCGCTGCCGTGTGGGGCATCCCCCGAGGTTTCGCTCACCTTCCTCATCGTCGTATCTCCTCCTGGAGCTGCTGAGCCCCCTCTCGCTCATCCCATCCTCATCCTCCAGCATGGTCCCGCCGCTCGGAGAGAGCTGAGCCGTGGGGAGGAGAAAGGAGAGAGAATTTAAAGGGTGTTGGGCAGGGAACGGCCTCCGGGGCCCGTCGGGGGCTCCCCGCTGTGGGAATCCTTCAGGCGGGGCCCCAGTGAGATCCCAGCTGGGGCGAGGATGCACCGGGGAGCCGGGATCTTCCCTACGGATGCACCGGGGACCCTCCGGCACCTCCTGCCAGCGCCCGCGTCTCACCACGGCGCGCTCTCAGCCCTGCCCGCGCTCCACCTCCGCTCTCCCCGCATTTAAGAAAATCCATATGAATTTCACCGGGGTTATGTCTCCCGTCTTTTATTTCTGCTGCTCAAAGGAAGGCGTAAGTGAAGCATAAGAGATGATTAGAGAGATTTGCCAGTACGATTACAGACGCGAGTTGAGTTAACAGGGGTTGCTTGCTGGCCATAAGCATCCCTTTAATTTTTTGGGGGGACCTGCAGAGATAAAAGAGGTTTTGCAGAAGCAAAGTTCATTTTCCCCCATCTCCTAAGCACAGATTTTACACCGTACACACGCCGCTGCTTCCACATACCTTCCTTCAAACCTGCTGTTTTATTCCCCATATGAGTTTCTTTGGATTTTGCCACGGATGCTAATTAATCTCCTAATTATCTGACCTCCAGTGATTGCCTTTCACACTTGACTTGGATGGGAGAACGGTTACTATTCATGGCAGCCCGGTCGATGCCTCCCAAAGTCACTTTGAGAGCGGTCGGAGAGCCAGCCTCTCCATGTCCCCCCTTCCGGCTGCTCGCATCCGTGGCAATATATCACTATCCATCTATTTTAGGGAATAAAAACTCTCAATTCAAGCCAAATAGTTTAAAAATATAAAGCGAACGGGGTGTGCATCTAAATATCTGGAAGGGTCCGGGGCTGGCCAGGCCGGCTCTGCTTGGGTTGCCCAATTATTGACCCATTTTCCCCCAAGGCAAAGACAATTTTTAGCCCAATACAGGCTCCAGCCTTAACCCAGCTGCTATTTGCAGACACCTCTTGGTTTAACAGATTTGGGATATTTTTTTGGACCAGCGCTTTTTTGCATGGGTGCAGGAACCAATTTTAGTGGGCAAAAGACCTCTGGATGGACAACCCTGCCCCAAACCGGGGTGTATTAAGGAGTAACATCAGTCGCAAGCCTTGACTTCCTCGGAATAACATTATGGGGCTAATTCTGAGGATTTTAGGAAGCTGGTTCTAGCAGGAGAAACAGCAAAAAATCCCCACCCAGCTGCCGGCATAAATATTTTTGCTCTAAAAATGAGCCGGTACCTTCTAACAGACGAAGTATCACAAATCCCCCAAGAGATTTCCCCACGAGCTTCAGCGCTAGGTCGGGGTCCCCAGATGACGGATGGGGACACACAACCCTTCAGTTGGGTCTATATTAGGAAGAAATACCTTTTTTTTTTTTTTTTTTTTTTTTTTTTTTTTTTTTTGCAATCTAGCTTGGCTGGCGGGAGCTCTACCACAGCTCTGTTGGGCGGCAAAAATAACCCATCTGAGAAACCCACGTTAGATCCACTGATTAAATGAAAGGTCCCGATTGATTATGACTAATTTATGAGAGTCATATATAGCCTGGGATTTTTTCCCTCTAGTTTTTTAGCATATAAAGCTTTGCCCCCCCCCCCCCGCCCCAAATCCTGGCATACAAAGACAAGCGTGACGCAGACTTCAAAACACGACTGTAAGCGTGCTGGAAATAAGGGGAAGAAAAGAAGAGCGCCGTTATCTTTGCCAATTCAACCCCACTACGCCCACCAGCTCTCAGTTCCACAAAACCAAGTTTTACCGTTAATAAACTCACCTTGAGCTCCCCGGAAAATGCTCAGAAATCAGAGGATGGGGCCGCAGAGGAGAGTCACGGGCGCCGGTGGGTGCGGGAGCCCAGATTGCCTTGAGATAAAGCTGCTCTTGCAACCATCGTATCGACGCCTACTGCCAAACGCTCTGTAGCTCCCAGGTTAAAATGCGTTTTGGGTGACGCCGATTGACTTTGGGAGCAGAAAGGCATCACGGGATGCAAACAGACCTCTGGAGAGGATGGGACGTTTCATGCCAGCGGAGACCTGGTCTTGCGCAGTGATGGCCTCTAAGTATCAGACCACCGGGACGTAGGAAAAATCAAGTTGTCCATCCCCAACTTGCAGGATCTGCACCTTCGGGGGGCTTTAGGGTTTGTGTGGCTTTTTTTTTGCGTCAATTTTGCCTTGATTGCTAGGGATTTGGGAAGGCAACTGCTTTTATTTTTTGTCTCCATGCAATATCACCTACATCTGATGTTAAGGAATGGAAGGAAATTCTTCAGGGAGGTGCAGAGAAGCATCACCATCATCAAGAAAGCTCCTAATCCCCTGGGGGACGACCGGAGCGGCCCCTGGGCCATCAAATACAGTTTGGTGGGGTTTTTCGACGAGGGTTGCACGCTGAATTATTTTGCAGTTTCCACGTTTTGCTTTTAACGTGTTGAACATCCGTAAATTTGATTCCGTGAAAACCAAGCTGTGGGTCACACGAGTGGGCCCGCTTCGCTTCCCGGGATATCTGCTTCTATTTAACGCCTGGCTTCCTCGCTGCCGCTCAGCCTTTTAACGGGGGTATCAATAAATCCACATCAAAGCGGCGCCCGGCACTTCGCTGCAACCAGCCTCATCGTTAAGCAAAAAAACGAGGACTGGGAAACCAGACTTTGTGCTTTGAGGTCATCTGATAAAGGGGCTTTTCTCTTGCCTCTGGGGAGATTATTCGATGGAACGATCCGGAGTCGCAGCAGAAGCAAAGCAAAACCTGTTTGATATTTTATTCCAGCTCAGATTTTATTATAGAATCACGGAATGGTTTAGGTGGGAAGGGACGTTAGAGACCACCCAGTGCCACCCCCTGCCCTGGGCAGGGACACCTCCCACCAGCCCAGGTTGCTCCAAGCCCCGTCCAACCTGGCCTTGAACCCCTCCAGGGATGGGGCAGCCACAGCTTCTCTGGGCAACCTGGGCCAGGGGCTCAGCCCCCCTCACAGCCAAGAATTTCTTCCCAATATCTCATCTCAGCAGTCTCCCCCTTTCAGTGTAAAACCCTTCCCCCTCGTCCCACGGCTCCCCTCCCTGCTCCAGAGTCCCTCCCCAGCTTTCCTGGAGCCCCTTTAGGGACTGGCAGGGGCTGGAAGGTCTCCCCGGAGCCTTCTCTTCTCCAGGCTGAACGCCCCCAGCTCTCTCCTGCTCTTCCATGTGTAGCAGGGTCAGGTCTGGAGCAAGGCAGCAGCGATTTCAAGATGCGGAATTTAGGGTGAATTAGGGAATGTTATTGGCATCCCCTTTATTTAGAGTTACGAGGCATGTTTGTAAGAGGGGAGAAAAGCTTTCACAAAGCGCACTTGGGATTCCATGCCCTTGCTTAAATCTACCTTTCCCGTTCTCCAGGTGTTTGCGGACCAACGCTCCGTGGGAATATGGGAGCCGGGTGCCAAACCTGATGCAGGAATTGACTTCTCCCCATCTCCCCGTCTCCCATCACCTGCCGAAAACCAGTATTAATCCAGGCACGAAAACCTGTATCCGACCCGTTCAATGCCGCCGGTGCCGGGGTCCGGCTCTGCCCAGCCAGGAGAACGGTACAGAGGTGTTGGTGGCTGCTTGTCCTGCAATAAACAGAAAAATAAGAGAAATGAACTTTCTCTCTCCAAATACACGGAAATACAAAGAGTGGGTTGAATTTACCACCTCGTATTTCTTAAGGTTTTACTAAACATCTCCTGGGGAGGCGGGAAAGGGGAAGAAGGAAGAAAAGCAACATCCCCGGAGCCCGTGAGCTGCCCGGGTGAAGGCAGCCACCCTGTTATTCCTTAAACGACTGTGCTCACCAGATCTCCCTGGGCTGCGGGTTTTACCTTCTCCATTTCCAAAAAAAAATACCCACCCCAAAACCCCCTCTAATTTTGGCCAGGCGGTTTTAAAAAAATTCAGCAACCCCGCTGCTCAGCAGCTCTTGTGGTTCACAGCTCCATTTTCAACAGGGTTTGAGGAAACAAACGGTTCAAAAAGTGTTTTTTTCAGGCCTGGGCTGGGGATTGCTTCTCATTTAGTTAAAAAATAAAGGCTGGAAACAGTCAGAAGAGGGAGACAGAGCCCGGCAGTCGCACACCAGTGCTCACCCGCCTTTCCCTGCTTGGGCATCCCAATAAACGAAGCCAACCTCCGGCTTCCAAAATACCCTTATTGATAAAAAGCACCACTAAAAAACCCAGCGTTTCTTTCGCCGAGCGGCGCTGGGGACACATTGCTCTTTGGAAAAAAAAAAAGAATTTTTTTCTCTTCGCATTTTGCCTTTGAGATGATTCCTCTCCGCTTGATAGATGCGGCAACTGCAGCCGCCCCCGGGGGTACCCACGGGATTTTGGTGCATTCGGAGAGAAAACAGGTCCCTGATCTCCGCTCCCTCCTCTGCGTTTGACCCAGGGCTGCCGGGGGAAGCTTTGCCGTGGGTAGGTTATTGCTGCACCCGCACCCGGGGAGCTTTGCAGGGGGTTCCACTGGGTTGGTTTCTTTTGATAAAAACGCACTTGTATTTCTGCAATTCATCTCGCTTGAGGTTTCCCTCCATGAGCCCGTTTCCCAGCACAGCTCAACTCACCGGTCCAGGGTTGGACGCAACACACACTGGCTGTTTAATTCCTATAACCTGTGTGATGTGGGAGGGAATTGCTGCCTCAATCATAGAATGGTCTCGGTTGGAAGGGACCTTTAACATCATCGAGTCCAACCGTTAACCCAACACTGCCCAAACCCCCACTACCCCACGTCCCTCAGCACCGCATCTGCCCGGCTTTTCAATCCCTCCAGGGATGGCGACTCCACCACTGCCCTGGGCAGCCTCTTCCAATGCTTGACAACCCTTCCCATGAAGGAATTTTCCCCAATATCCATCCTAAACCTCCCCTGGCACAACTCGAGGTTGTTTCCTCTTGTCCCATGGCCTGTTCCTTGGGAGAAGAGCCCGACCCCCCCTGGCTGCCCCCTCCTTTCAGGGAGCTGTAGAGAGTGAGAAGGTCTCCCCTCAGCCACCTTTTCTCCAGGCTGAACACCCCCAGCTCCCTCAGCCGCTCCTCACCAGACTTGTGCTCCAGACCCCTCACCAGCTCCGCTGCCCTTCTCTGGACACGCTCCAGCCCCTCAAGGTCCTTCTTGGAGTGAGGGGCCCAAAACTGGACACAGCACTCGAGGTGGGACCTCACCAGTGCCCAGTACAGTGGGATGGTCACTGCTCCGGTCCTGCTGGCCACAAGTTCCTGGTACAGGCCAGGATGCTGTTGGCCTCCTTGGCCACCTGGGCACACTGCTGGCTCGTAATCAGACCCCTGTTGACCAACACCCCCAGGTCCTTTTCCACTGGGCAGCTCTCCAGCCACTCTGCCCCAGGCCTGTAGCGTCCATGAGGTTGGTGTGACCCAAGTGCAGGACTTGGCACTTGGCCACATTGAACCTCACACCATCGGCCTTGACCCATCAATATAGCTTGTCCAGATCCCTCTCTAGACCCATCCTACCCTCAAGCAGATCAACACTCCCGCTCAACTTGGTGTTGTCCGCAAACTTACTGAGGGGTGCATTCGATCCCCTTGTCCAGGTCGTTAATAAAGATATTAAAGAGAACTGTCCCCAATACCGAGCCCTGGGGAACACAAGATCATCAAGTTGTTGTGCTAAAAAAGACATATTATAAAAGGTACTTCCTTACCTGGTCGTTAGAGGTTGGTCTCCAGCAGAGGGGAGTTACCACCATCCCCAGGGGCAGCACGTTGCCACAGTAAAGCCATTTTTGTTTTAAAAATTGCTGGGCCCTCCTTTTCCGTGTACTGGGGATAAAACCCGAAGCTGCAGTTCATGGAGAAGAGCTGGAAATCTTCAGAAATGGGTGTTTTCCCCTCTGTCCAAGCCTCGCCCAAATATCCATCTTGATCCAGGAGGTGCAAGTTGGTGCCTCCCTGGGGATTCGATTCCTGGAAAAGCCCTTTGGAAAGGCTCTACAGAGCAAGCTGCTCCGTTTTTTCCCTTAGCTATGGCTTTCTGCGGTCTGGGCACATCTGGGAATCTACTGTAAAGCCACTATTTTTCAGGAAATCGGGATAAATATAACTATAGATACCCCAAAGTGCAACAACGGTGGTGCTGCTTTCCTTCCCGATGGCCCGACGGGCATGCGGCGAGTGGAAGCAACTTTGCAAAACGCAACAGAAGTCACATTTATTGTGTAAAAAAAACCTGAAAAAAAATAATAAGGAGATGTACAGACACTTCAAAACACCAAGGCAGCAAAAGGGCCCCGGGGAGCTCACAGGCCTGCGCAGTGCATTCCATTTTTTATAACTTTCCAGTGTTACTTTACAGTTTCCCCCAAAGTATCTCCTGAACCTGAGAATATAAATCGCATTATTTCCACATTCAACATCTGCCGCCTCCCTGGAGAGCTGCCTTTCATTCCTCCACCTTCTCACACTTTGCTGTGGCAGACGGCGCCTTCCTCCTCCTCGTCTTCCTCAGCATTGACAGGAATGTAGCCCCCTTCCCTGGGCAAGCACCAGCACCAGCCCGCGCCGCTCAGATCCACCGCCCCGAAGCTGAAATCCCGCATCTCCAGGATCCTGAAGTCAACGGTGTCCGTCTTGGAGTAGATCTCGTTGAGCTTTTGCCAATACAGCCAAGCCATCACGAGGCCGACCACCTGCAAAATAGGAGTATTTAAGGCACGACAGTCATAGAATCATAGAATCATAGAACCATAGGGTTGGAAGGGACCTCTGGAGATCATCTAGTCCAACCCCCGGCCAGAGCAGGGTCACCCAGAGCAGGTGGCACAGGAACGCGTCCAGGCGGGGTTGGGATGTCTCCAGAGACGGAGACTCCCCCACCTCTCTGGGCAGCCTGTGCCAGGGCTCTGCCACCCTCACAGCAAAGAAGTTCCTCCTCATGTTTAGGTGGAACTTCTTATGCTCAAGTTTGTGCCCATTGCCTCTTGTCCTGTCCCCGGGCACTACTGAAAAGAGCCTGGTCCCATCCTCCTGACACCCACCCTTTAAGTATTTATCAGTGTTGATAAGATCCCCCCTCAGCCGTCTTTTTTCCAGACTGAAGAGACCCAAATCCCTCAGCCTTTCCTCATAAGAGAGGTGTTCCAGTCCCCTAATCATCTTGGTAGCCCTCTGCTGCACCCTTTCCAGCAGTTCCCTGTCCTTCTGGAACCGGGGAGCCCAGAACTGGACCCAGTGCTCCAGATGCGGCCTCCCCAGGGCAGAGCAGAGGGGGAGGATGAACCTCCCTTGACCTGCTGGCCACGCTCTTCTTGATGCCCCCCAGGATGCCATTGGCCTTCTTGGCCACAAGGGCACATTGCTGGCTCATGGTCACCCTGTTGTCCCCCAGGACTCCCCGATCTCTTTCCACAGAGCTGCTCTCCAGCAGGTCAGCCCCCAACCTGTCCTGGTGCGGGGGGTTGTTCCTCCCCAGGTGCAGCGTCGTGCAAACCCTTCCTGAAAAGGGAGGAAAGTCTTCTCCTGGTGTCACCTGAACTCCCAAACCTGGCCACGAGAGAAGAGAGGACAAGCTCCAGTAAAATTTTCTGCCAAAGCAACAGGCTCGTTGCTAAACTCATTAGCGGCCACGTCCATCTCACGATTTCCCTCATCAGCCCTGACAGCGGGATGCAGATTAGTTGGATGCCACCAATACAGGGGCAGAGGTCCAGGCTCTTGCTGAGACCAAGATATTGCTGCAAGCCTGGTGCCACCCAGGTTATTTCCCATTTCCCTGCTGACTCTCAGGGAATTAAAAAATACACTTTAAATCTTTAGGAGAAGGCGGGCGGGGGGGGAATAGAAAGAAGCATTTTCATCAGCACAAGATCTCAAGCACGTTGCTTGGATTTCACCTGATGTTTCCTCGGCGGTGGCTACGAGCACCAGGCGATAAGCCCCCGCGAGGAGCTATCTGCAGACCAGACGCTGATGAGGGCCACGGTGGCAATCAGAGCACTGGGGCATAATGGCAATCAGAGCATTTTCAGCACAAACCCCATCTTTTGTACTAACCTTGTACCCACCTTGACTATTGATAGGGAGAAATAAGGTTTATTCTCTACAGCATCCCCCCAGACGCTTTGGGGTCAGCACCGGGATACACACAGTGCAGTTTTATAGATATTTTCAATGCACGAGACGGGATGAAGAAGGACGAGACCATCAGGGCTTTTCCTCTCTTTTTTGAGGCTAGTTAACGCGGTTTTTTCCTGCATAACCATCCCTTGCAACAAGGATCAAAAAATAACCCCGTTGCACCTGTACCATCCATCAGCTGGAACCTCCTGTATTATTGCGGCGCGTCGGTTTTGGAGCTGAAAAACGTTATTAATCATTTCTCTGGGTCCTAATTGATCCATTAAATAGTTCTGGAAAGTGGGAACATGAAGAGAAAGATAAATAGGGATAAGAGCAAACGGTTCTAAAGCATCTTAAATGAGGGACCATTTTATCCTGGAGTGGAAAGGGAAAAAGCGTTTGCCCAGAGGAGGCTGCAGAAAATGGAGGCAAAAACTCCACAGGGAAAAAGCAAATCAGATAAATGTCACCCAACGAGCTGGAAGCAAACAGGCAAACACAGACACCACCGGGGTTTATTAATTTGCTTTTCGGAGATGGAGAGATACCCCGCCATCCGCACGAGCTGCTTCTGCCTTGCGCAAAAGTCTCCCCCCAAACAGCTCAATATTTATTTTGCCTCCCCAAATTCACCTGGAGGTGGACCCCGATGGGACTCCCTCCGGATCGACAGCTCTTCGAGGCGGACCCCGACGGGACTCCCCCCGGATCGACAGCTCTTCCTTTAGCAGCTCAGGAGAAGGGGAAGACCATGTCCCATGAGATGCTCTCCCAACACGGAGAGCCCTTCCCTGAAGTTTTGGGGGTTTGATGAAGCACGGTTTGAGGAACCCACAACAATTTCTTGTCCTTTAGACAATTCTTCTCTCTCCCCGTGACCCCTCCTCACCTGGGAAGGGGAATCGGGAAAAAAGCTACGGCTTCAGGAGCAAGGGAAGGGCTCAGGGCTCCGGCCCCGGGGCGAGGAGTTCTCATCCCAGAGAGAAAACTCCTCCAACTCCCTCATTTCCCTGGAAGGGGCCGTTCCTGGGATGAAATAATCCCGGGGGCGAGTGCCCGGCTCTCACTCCTCCTCGTCCCCGCGCCTGTGGGGGGCTGGAAAACACCCAGACCTTGAACCCCCCCCCCAGAGCTGGCTGGAAAGGGAATAGCGGCACCAATTCAGGCACCAGTCTTCTGAAAATGTGTTTTTCCCAAGCATTAGGGACCTTACTGAAAAGTAAAATTACTGAAAGAGAAATTAATCCTGTGTCGCTCAATCCAGGACAAATCCTCACTTGGAGCTTGCCCCGTTCCCACTTTCCTCATGGCACCCACCGATCCTCAAAGAGCACCCTGCTTATCTGACGTTCCACCTCATTACTGATAATAGGATTAATCACCAAAAGAACAGATGAGGTGCCGGAGGCTGCTGCGTGGTCACGGTGAGCAGGGCTCTCCCGATTGTGGGAATTACAGAGTTTGCCCCATCCCTGGAGGGGTTCAAGGCCAGGTTGGACGGGGCTTGGAGCAACCTGGGCTGGTGGGAGGTGTCCCTGCCCAGGGCAGGGGGTGGCACTGGGTGGGCTTTAAGGTCCCTTCCCACCCAAACCGTTCCATGATCCTACGAAGTGCTGGATTCGTTCCATTAGGATCCTTTGCTGGGAAAGACAACTGCAGATGCTGAAAGAAAAATTGAAGTCGGGAAACACCTCAGCATCTCCTTTTGTTCTCCAAATGGCCCGATATCAGGTTATTTTACAGCCCCGGCGACTTTTGTGTAGGTATCTGCATAGCTCCCTGCTGCCCCCAAAATATTCACTGCTGTGCTGCGTATTATATATCCGTCTCAGCCGGCAACTCCTTCCCAAACCCTCTACAAAATGCTTTCAGCCTGCGTGCGGAGACGGCGTTCATCTCCGGCTCAAACTGTGAGAGACGCATTCGCTCCCCGAGAACATGCGCAGGACCAAGACTGGGCTGTGCAACCTCACCGTCACCTGGGACGGAGCTTGCTTTTGACGGCAAAGCAAAAATACCAAAACCAAAGACTTTGTCATGGAAGCGCCAGCTGGGGTCTTGGCTCTCCTACCCCATATCTGTCCCCTCTTTGGTCCCCAGAAGCCGCAGAAACCTCCAGGCCGGGATGCAGGAGGTCAAGGCTGGTTGGAGGATGCTTGGAGATGCTCCCATCTCTCCATGAACTGTAGGGAGAGCCCAGAGCAACCGCTTCCACGTGGATCCGGATGATAAGATTGTGCTAATCCATATTCAACAGCGGAGCCTTTGAGGATTTAAAAAGTTCTAAGATAATATTTAAACGTACGTCAAGCTTTAGTATTATTTACTTCTATTAGCGTTTCACCACTGGGCAGATTAAAATCCCACGGCGGATACAGTGAAAGGACCAAGCAAGCAGAACCCTTTGAAATGACAAATTTTAAGGCAAGCACGTCATTTTTTCCACCCTAAACCAAACAGTAATTCAGAAAAGATTTGTGTTTACAATCGATTGCATGCAAATGCATCCAATTCTCCCAAACCAGCCGGGTCTGGGGACATCATCCCTCCCTCCCGATGGCTCCTCTCCTCCCGACGGCGATGCGACGTCCGCGGTACCGCAGCATCCCGGTTAAACTGGGGATTTCTTGAGCGGCACAAAATAACCCCAAATCCTCAGTCCCACAGCCGTCGCTCTCCTCTGAGTTATGAACCGACTTCCATTCCGGCTCGCCCCTAAATATCATCTTTCACTTAATGAAAACAGAAAAAGCTGTCAGGAATATAGATGCGTTCAATATCTCCGGCACCCAGGGCACCATGTTTTCCAGAAGTAAAGAGACTCCTAACGTGAGCGTTGATTTTATTGCATCGCAATATGAGGGAAGGCGTTATTGCAGAAGAGCATGTTAACAAAAATGTATCAAATACGAGGCTAAAAATATTAAAAAGCTGCTTTTCTCCCCGACTTCCCCGCCTGGGGATGGTA
Organism: Fratercula arctica; assembly: GCA_947846985.1. Lineage (NCBI taxonomy): Eukaryota > Metazoa > Chordata > Aves > Charadriiformes > Alcidae > Fratercula > Fratercula arctica. The sequence continues at coordinate 478,366 of CANTUZ010000023.1, read as the reverse complement.
ATCACCAGCGAGCGAGGGGAGAACTGCTTGGGAGTTACTGCTTGCGGGTCATTTAAAGTTGGAAAATTACCTTTTTTTTTTTTTCTTTTTTTTCTGGCTGGCATTCTGCGAAGTTGAGAAACCGCCGCTGCCTCGGGAGGTCTCTCGCCCGCCGCTTTCGGAGCTTTTTTGCTGGGGGATTTAAATGCACAGGGGTTTCCCCGGGGGTCCGAGATCATCGAGCAGCTGCTCGTACAGCACGCAAGGGCAGTTGCGTGCACAAAATAAACCCAACGACCTTTGCGTATCGAGGCAATCAATAAGGCGTGCAGACCCACCGGGAAGTCACAATATGATTTTATATATACGTATTTTTATATATATATTTTTTTTATATATATATATAATTTTTGCAATGATATTGCAATAGCAATTGCACTATGTGTGTTTGTATATATATATATATATATATATATATTGCAATTTGCATTGATAATACTATTTATGATTTGGTGGTACCCAAAGTCAGGGATGCCCTGCAGTGACCGATATGGAACTCCCCCTCCCGGCAGATGACATTATTTGAGATTTACTGCCTCGTTTCCCATCCGGACGCTGCAGGAGGGAGCGCGCAAAGACTTGCAGAGGCAGATGCTTCCTGCGTCCTTCCCTTTGCAGACACGCGCTGCCCGCCTCGCCCTCGCCTCCCCGGACACCTTGAGCGCGAATCAAGGAAGGGAAATTTTGAAAAAACAACTTTGCGTCACCGCTAGAAGCAACAATAATCACTATTGGCCATGCAGATACCTGGATTATTATGTTTTAACTCATTGAGCACACGACGTTGCAGCAGGAAGGAGACATCCTGTTGCTTTGTTGGTTTGGTTTTTTTTAAAGAAAAAGTTAAATATCCAAATGGAGAGCAAAACGCAATCGGAGGGCAGATGTCTGCTGCCATTTCCCACCTCTCCAGCTCCTCCCAGTAGCAGCTCGGTGGCCTCGAGCCGATCCAAACTGGCATTTTGGAGCTGAAGACCTGGATCCCCATCTCCTGGCGGCGCCTTGGCGCTCCCCTGGAGAGGCACGGCTGAAGTCAGCCCCAAATTAGTCCAATTTAGGGTACGGAACTTCCACGTCTTCCTTTTCACCCAGCAAAAGGGTGAGCGAGATGCCTGCTGTCAGCGAGGGCCAGCCATAAATTCTCCCATCCAACCCATCCAAGCAGCTAGAGGACATTTATTTCCATCAGAGAGAACAACAAATAAGTGCTCCGAAGCGCAAATCCTTCGGGATTTTGGCTGGGACTCCCAGGGGCTGTACGATGCTTACGAGACACCTGGGAGAACGGGGAAATAAAACCCATTCATCACCTGCAGCTTTTCACATCCTCCCGCGCTGCTTAATCAAACCCCTTGTTTGTATTTCTCCTGTCCCCGCGAGAGGGACCTCCCTGTCCCAGCAACAGCATGCGGGGACACGCCGCCAGGCAAGGGCAGGCTGGTTATTTTCTTGTTTTATGCCCCAATTAGAACTACTCCTTTAATGCCAGAAGGTTCCCATGGATGTCTGCACGGCCCTGCTACTGGAAGACCCCTCGAGTTTTCTCTATGCAAAACAGTGAAAGCTCAAAAAGCAAATTAAACCCCTTGTTATTTTGTTCCTGGACTTGGAATTATTTCTAGCCGACTTAGAACAGTGACGCTAATTGTAACTGGGTGCTGTATCGTCATTAAGCGATGGGTGTTGGCCTGTCTGGGTGAGCAAGGACCCCATCCGGCTGCTGTTCCCAACCCATCGCTCCAGAAAATAAATAGTTATTGCCCCTGCCACAGCAAATGTCTCACTTCATCCACTGCTATTACTCCACGGCATGAAAAGTCATCTTCCTATTACAAGAGATATCCAGAAGAGATTGGAAATACATGGTCCGGTGGTTTCAGCGCCTGTTCTCCACTCTTTTTTGTGGTGGCAGTGAAGCATCCTGGTTCTCCAGTGCGATCCGACTCAGACAAACACGAATATCGCACTTCCCGGGATCAGGGCTTGCTCTCTCCTTCAAAGCCCAAAGCCCTCTCCCCCCTTGGGGCTGACAGCAGCCAACAAAGACGTTTTTAAACCATTTCAAACAAGACAGCATCGGTCCTACTTACCAATTTCCTACCAACATCACAAGACCAAAATGAGACTAATATGGAAATTTGGGATACTTTAACACAACTGATGGTTATTGCTTCCCTTCCAGCACTTGAGGAAGTTAAATATATTCAAGTATTTGAAGCTACGCTCCAATTTCCGTGGTTCTGCTGCACGGCTGACCTTTCTGCTAGACACAAACCACGTATTTCTGTCTCCCACGTAGGTGCCGTAAGTTTTATTATGAGGCTTTTTGGTGCTCAGCTCCATCCTCACCGAGCCCCAGCTTTGCCCATTGTCTCGTAACGGCTCCACGTCTTCTTTTGGATTAAACGGCTTTGCATTAGGAATAGGTCTCGGGGTGGGTGGTATGGCCAAGATCTAATTGCGATATCCTCCTCGCTGGGAAAGGCTCGTTGATTGATGGCTCGTCTCTCCCGTGTCTGGCAAAAGGAAGCACGCTCGGAGTCAGGAACATTTTTGGAAGCAAAGAAGGAAAGGGCCCACACACTCATTTTCACGTTATTATACAATAAGAAAAAGGTCTGGAAAAGCACAGCTGTTTTCCCTTAGGCGTGTGCGTGTGTGCCTGTGCAATGTGATGGGTGGCTCGTTTTGGGGCGGAAAGGTTGCATTTTGGGCCCTTGCAGAGCACTCGAAAGGAGCTCAGCTCCTCCAGCTGCATTTTCCTGGGCAATCGAACACACGAAGCTCCATTTGGCTTTTGCTTGACAAGGGCAAAAATCAAGGATGGAAAACAGCACCGAAACGATGCTCAAGAGCCCTTGCAGGGCGACAGCGCGATTAACCGCATCCCGCTGCATCGCAGTCCCAACAAAACCAACTCTGGCCATGGAGCAAATAATCCATCAGCCCAAGGAGGGTCTTCTGCCAGCAAAATTTACTGCAAGAAAACCCTTTTCCATGCAAACCTCATCGGCTGCTGCGCAGGCGTGCGCCCGGCTCCGGAGGTTCTTGCCCATTTGGGCGGCCGTAAAGCTGGATCCTGCTAAACAGAAGAGTTGAATCATTTCAAGCTTTCCCAGAGCTAATCAAGTAAAAGGCAAGCGTTTATCTTTTATTGGCTTTTCCTTCCATAAATTGATATTTATAGACTGGGCTTTCATAGAGGTCATGGACTGCAGATGGAAAAATCCCTTTTATTTCCCTTTTCTACTACATTAAGCACGTGGCAGCCGCTTGAGAATACACCGCCTTCCAGCCCCTGGAGCAACTGAGATATTAAAAAGCAACGAAAATACAAATTAGTCTTGCAAAGGAAAAGAGAACTTTGGCAATACAGAGCCCTTTACAGAAGGAAACATTTAACATTACTGTCACCGAGAGACGAAGACGCCAACCTACAAAATGCCCATTGCAAGTCTAATGCGGCGTTTTTGAGAATTGAAATAGTTGATCTTCTGGATTTATACTCTTAGGGGGGAACATCTACCTCTACACTGATGCCCTATTACTCTGTGGCTGCTCCCAGCGCAGAGCTTTGGAGATTGATGAAATATCAAAGCGAAACCGAGGTAGCAACAATTTACCGCAGGTTGGCTGCGCCACAGGGTCGATAAATATTAACCCTTGGCAGTGATCTTTCTGAGATTTTTTTTTTTTTTTTCTTTTTAATTGGACTGGTGCCACTTTCCGCTCCTTCAGGATGGAGAAAAAGAGGTTGAAGAGCTTTTTTTTTTGTGCACTTATTACAGTGGCTACGTCTTCCCCTTCCTAAGGAGGATGAAATGCCATCAGAAAACACCCCCCGCAAAGACACGGGAATGGAAAAGTTGGAACCACTTTTCCTGAGGTCAATATAAAAGCTGCTGAAGGAGCGCCTGGGCATGGCAAAGGGGAAAGAGCAACGCACAAGGTCATTTGGCTTATTTTAACTACAAACGCGGTTTATGCGCGCTGTAAACTCCTTGGATAATCTTGCTAGAGGCAGGGAAGGTAGGGATAGAGCCACCACAAAACAAATCTATGTGCTTTGCTGCACCTGCTGAAAGATCTGGGGTTGCTTCATAATTGAACACAACTAGTACGAGGCCACGATGTGAATTTGCCATCGACTGCCAGCAACTAAATTAAAATGTCTTTTTGAGAGCGATATGAAATACATCACAGCTTGGCCTCGGTCTGCAGCTTGGCTGAGAGGAAAGGCAAGGAGACGGGATTGTTACCGGAGAATGAAACAGGGGAAAAAAAAAAAAGAATTAAAGGTACCGTGCAAAGGCAGAAAAATAATTGAGTTGCTGCGCTGATGCTTCGTTCTGAATGAAATAAGACGAATGAACACAACCACTTCCCCACTCCTCAAATGGCATTTTTTTTTTTTTTTCCCCAATGCTTGATGGTTTACTTAAAAAAAGGCGGAGACATTCATGATTTAAGAGCGATCATAAAATTACAAACTCCCTCTGCCTTGCACCGGCTGGGCCAGAGGCCGGCAGCCGCGCGGTGACGTACCCAGGCAGGATTTCCCCTGCCTCCTCACCCCTTCAACACCCAACAGGACCCAGCAGATTTACAGCTTTCCCTGAACCCAATTAGACAGACTCCCGCACGCGTGAGGAAGCAAAGTCAAGCAGCCTGCCCTGTGCCCTTGGCCTCTTGCCACAGATGTTTAGGGAAAAGCAGAGAAAACTTAAAAATTCAACAACTTCCTGCAAGATGGAAAGCCAAACCGTGATGGTTTCTCACATCTGAGCTTGATGGAAAGACAATGCCAAGAGCAATAATCACCCACTCGCCGCGGGCACCCTACGTCAGCCAAAACTTTTCTTGGGTCCTTCTTTCTGCATGAGAAGAGCCAGTTACTTACCCCAAAGCCAAGCACAAGTCTCGGACACTCGGATGGTGAACATCAGCCAAGCTCCAACCCCCAACCTTTGAGCCCTCAACCTGCTCGCCATAACAGCCAAGGCTGAAGTTTGACCCTAAGCAAACAGCAAGACTTCCCTTCCCTAAGGAAGAGCAAGACTTTGAGGAAAATTGGGCAAAACCCAAAGCTGGACTCGGAACGTGGGTTACGGTCCCAGTGTTCTCCCCAGCGTTCTGCAAGTTTTCCACCAAGGTGGTTTGCAGCTCCACGAAGCTGTCCTGCGTGGGACGTGACAAATACCCCAGGGCCTAAAATGGGACAGGTCAATACGTTCACTCTTCCCAAAGTGCAAGGCACTGTCACCTCCCCACGTTAACGGTGCCAACCCCTTCCCCCTTGGCTCGGCAATTCAAGGACAACATTCTCACCCCAGCTTTCTGCTGGCAGCTGCTGGGGATGAAGCTGTTTCTGGGTTGACAGCTCCTGGCAACACAGATGGCCATTTATAACTTAATCCCCTCCAAAACTTGACAGAATCAAATCTGATTTATATTTAAAACCTGGAAATCGTGAGCAGATGGGAAGAACGAGGTTCTTCATCTGAAGAGCATTTAACGGCACGCCAAAAAAATCATAAAGCTTGCTCAAAAGCACTTGATATTCATCAAGGCTCAGCAATCCTTATTGCCATCACTGGTTTTTCTCCCCATCCTTCCCAGTTAAGAGCATCATGTTGGCAGGTTAATGGGTAACGCAACAGGAGGCTCCTGTAATGGCTCTCGACATCCTGCGAGGCAGATGGAAGCCGTCGCCTCTATTACGGCACTTTCTCACCCCATTTCTGTGCCCGTTACATTTCCTGGTGGTAGCACAGCAGAAGTCCATTGCTCATCTGCACGCTTTGGAGAAAGCACTTTAGAAACATGGAGCACCACAGCTAGGATTGGGCACAAACTGCTCCCCCACCTCGGTTTTTCATTTGGACCATCTGAGAGCTCAAGAGGGAAGTTCATCTTTTGAAAAATTAGCTCAACATACCACATATTTCCCCAACAGCTTCTTGCTTTGTTCAACCACTACCTTTCACTGCAAGCGGAAACACTTAAAAAAAGAAAATAATTTCATTCCCATTTAGATAAAACCCCATGTCCTGAAAGCATCACCAAATACCTCCAGCAGCCAACGCAACATTACATTCCAATGAGATAAGAAGAAAGCTTTTGCCTGTGAGCCTCAAAAGGAATCAAAAAAGAAGGATCAAAGCACCACTAAATCACCCAAGTTTTGTCAAAAATAATTCTAGAAAGACCTGAGAGAGACATTCACCTCCTTGCTAGCACAACGTCAACAGCATTGCAAAGGGATAGCCCCAGCTGCAACCCGAAATTTCTCTCCATATTGAGCATCTGTGATGAAGAGCTTAATTACCTGTGCTGCAAAGTTGCTTGGATCCTTAGGCACCGTTAATGGGAAATGGATTTCCCGAGGCATAGCAAATCCTGCTAAATTTACGATTATGGTGTATTTTGGTTAGTATTTATGCTTTATTCGAAGAGCATAAATTTACAGCACAAGTAAAAACAAATATAAAGGGATTTGCGGTGCTAACATATGCATGCCTTGCTTTCAGAGGGTATTACTTGATCAATAATTAGATTTCAGGAGTGCGTTACGAGACAGCCAGCATCGCAGTCGTAAACTGTTAATTTTGATGAGGATGCTCTAGAAAGCGCTGTGACTTTTCCCACCCAAGACACAGATCTCGGGGGTACACGGGGGAGAAAAAAAATAGCTAAAAATGAATTATTTTCCTCCTCTAGCACAGTAAAAGAAGCTGAGAGAACATCAACCGGATCCGTCACATACCTGTGGAAGCAGCAGGGAGCAAACGATGCCCAAAGTGGCCTCAAAGTTGTCTTTGAGCCAGAGCCCGACGGCATGGATGCAGCCTCGCACGTGGATGACGTTGAGCAGCTCCAGGCGCTGGAACCAGAGCGGAGAGAAGCATCACGGCTTTCATTGAGACGTTGAGTTTGGGGAGAGATGTTGAGTTTGGGGAGAGATGTTATTTCTTGCGTTTGCTCCTTCTTGCAAGCCAAAGGAGAAGCGTTGTACGAGAACCGTTTGGGAACTGATTTCTTGGATTGGCCCTTTCCCTGGGTTTTTGTGCCAAAAAGCTGTCCCTGGGAGCTATGGACCATATGCACGGAGATACTGCAGCTCTCTGCTGCGATACAGCCCCGCGGCCACCCCAAAAGGCCTCAAGAATCAGCTTCTCTCCTACCACCAAGCCTCAAAACACAACTCAGGAGCAGCATTCACAGAATCCCAGAGTGGCCAGGGTGGGAAGGGACCTCTGGAGATCACCCAGTCCAACCCCCGGCCAGAGCAGGATCACCCAGAGCAGGGGGCACAGGAACGCGTCCAGGTGGGTTTGGGATGTCTCCAGAGACGGAGACTCCACCACCTCTCTGGGCAGCCCGTGCCAGGGCTCTGCCACCCTCACAGCAAAGAAGTTCCTCCTCGTCTTGAGATGGAACTTCCCATGGTCAAGTTTGTGCCCGTTCCCCCTTGTCCTGTCCCTGGGCACCACTGAGAAGAGCCTGGCCCCGTCCTCCTGACACCCCCCTTGAAGTATTTATCAGCGTTGATAAGATCCCCCCCCTCAGTCGTCTTTTTTCCAGACTAAAAAGACCCAAATCCCTCAGCCTTTCTCCATCAGAGAGATGTTCCAGTCCCCTCATCACCTTGGTGGCCCTTTGCTGTCCCCTCTCCAGCAGTTCCCTGTCCTTCTGGAACCGGGGAGCCCAGAACTGGATCCAGTGCTCCAGATGCGGCCTCCCCAGGGCAGAGTAATTGACTCTAACTTGATCCTCCTCAACCAAAGGGAAGTCTTCCTTCATCCAGACTTTCCCAGTTACACTCCCCAGGGCTGATCCAGAAAGGTCACGCCAAAGCCCACAGGTTCTACCCAAACATGTCGCGAGCCTGAGCAACACCCTGAGATGCCAGGGAAAAGCAATAAAAATGAATTTATACGCAGCTGCAGTAACAGCCATCTGTGGCGGGGAAGAGCTTACCTGTGGATAACTGGTTTGGTTTAGGGGATTTGGGGAAGGAGAAGCAAATCTCGTACGTACGAAGGAAAAAGCCAGCGTTACCTCTTTATCGAGCGTCCTGTATCCACACAGGGTGTTAATGACTTCTCCGGGGACCTGCGAACAGACAATTTGTGAACAGATTTATTTATCTCGGAGGAAGACAAAGGGGAAATACAGAAAATAAGAATAAAAAATACGAAATAGAAGAGCTGGCTTTGTTGCCTCAGCCATTCAGTGTAGCACAAGGCTACCCTTAAACATCGCTTTGCTACCACAGGCTCCTTTTGGCCCAAATGCAATGCTGAAGCCATGCACGTCGGCAATAAGTTGTTGGGTTTTTTCATTATTATTTTTTTTAAACTACCTTCCTCTCTGTTTTCTGCTGTTTCGGAGCATGCTCAGGTCTCCCCAATGCTTTTCCGGTGATTTGAGCTGGGATCACCTCCACGGCACGCCAGCATTTCGCAAAGCGGCTCTTTCAAAATATTCTCCTTGTTTAATTCCGGCCACCTTTTCTAACACCGTCCGTCGTGTCTCTCCTTCATAATAAAGGGAATTTCGCAGGGATCAAAATGTGTTGGGCTCTCCAGAAATCAAACAGGGATTTCCCCAAAGTCTCCCAGCGCTTTGGGGAGAAACGTAAGGATTTTAGACACGCCCAAGGTTTAGCTCTTTGTTGGCCAACGAAAATGTTTCAAGAGCTACAGCTAATGAGAGAAATGCCGGCCAAACACTGCTGTTCGGGACCTTTTTAAAATAAAATCAAACCTAATTCCTCTGCTTCTGTCAGGATGGCAAGTGGTACATTTTGGGTTACAAATCTGATTCTGGCTCATCCCAAATAAATCAAAGCTGGAGAGTAGCTCCGGCACATCCTGAGCTAGTTGGGTACTTTGCACCTCTGGGGATTGATCTTCTGATGGTTTTTTTTGTTTTTGTTTTTGGCTTGTTTCATGGATCAAACAGCAGCTTCCATAACACCCTGTATTTCTAAAGGGGCCTTGCGCCCATGAAATAATAACGTGCTGAAATTATTACGCTCTCCGAAAGATGGCTTTGACAACCAGTAAAAGCTCCTGGACAACAAAACAAAAACATCCCGTGCTTTGGAGGCAGAGAGATGAAAAGCAGAAATGTGCACATTTAGGTGTAAATTATGCTTTCCTGCAAGACGCAGCATAAAAGAAATGTGCGTCTCCGGCCAGGCTGCGGCCATAAAGCTGCAGCTTGTTCCTCCTGTAATTGGCAGGGAAATTATTCCGGCGCTACCTTACCGAGAGCTTCTGTACCTACCACGTTACTCACAGCGCTATCAAAAATCCCATCTCTCACCGCTTCAAAACGCTGTTTACGAACCGGGCGTAGTTAAGGAGACTAATTAGTCCCTGTGCATATGGCAGACTGGCAGGGAAAAACCGGAGATCAGCAGCAAAGCACCCATCAGCATCGCCGGGAGAGACCCCACGCGGGGTTGGGACCCTGAAATGGGAAGCCTTCAGCATAAGGGGAATTTGCAGCGCTCTGAAGGTAGATGCTGTCACCTAGAGTGGTATAAAGGAACCTGTAGGTGACCAAGGATCCGCCTATTTGGTTTACAGAGAGAGCAGCCCTGAGGAGAAAGACTTCGGGGTGTTGGTGGATGAGAAGCTCAACATGAACCAGCAGTCATAGAATCACAGAATGGTTAGGGTTGGAGGGGACCTTAAAGATCACCTAGTTCCAACCCCCCTGCCCTGGGCAGGGACACCTCCCACTAGATCAGGTTGCTCAGAGCCCCGTCCAGCCTGGCCTTAAAAACTTCCAGGGATGGGGCTTCCACCACCTCTCTGGGCAACCTGTTCCCAGGTTTCTGGGCTGCACACTTGCAGCTCAGAAAGCCAACCGCATCCTGGACTGCATCAAAAGAAGAGTGGGCAGCAGGGCGAGGGAGGTGATTCTGCCCCTCTGCTCTGCTCTGGTGAGACCCCACCTGGAGTACTGCGTCCAGCTCTGGAGTCCTCAGCACAAGAAGGACACGGAGCTGTTGGAGCGGGGCCAGAGGAGGCCCCGGAGATGCTGGGAGGGCTGGAGCCCCTCTGCTGTGGGGACAGGCTGAGAGAGCTGGGGGGGTTCAGCCTGGAGAAGAGAAGGCTCCGGGGAGACCTTCCAGCCCCTGCCAGTCCCTAAAGGGGCTCCAGGAAAGCTGGGGAGGGACTCTGGAGCAGGGAGGGGAGCCATGGGACGAGGGGGAAGGGTGTTACACTGACAGAGGGGAGATTTAGGTGAGATCTGGGGAAGAAATTGTTTGCTGTGAGGGGGGTGAGCTCCTGGCCCAGGTTGCCCAGAGAAGCTGTGGCTGCCCCATCCCTGGAGGGGTTCAAGGCCAGGTTGGACAGGGCTTGGAGCAACCTGGGCTGGTGGGAGGTGTCCCTGCCCAGGGCAGGGGGTGGCACTGGGTGGGCTTTAAGGTCCCGAACCATTCTGTGATTCTATGATTCTATATAAAAAAAATAAACCACTTTTCTCAACAGCTTTCAGTTGTCCTTGCTTTTCAGACTCCCTTTCATGGACACCGTAGGACTCTTGCTGGTGAAACACCATTGCTTTCTACCGAGCCCATCGTTTGACTTATCTGGCTATGGCACAAATTCATCACCAATTTTCTTCCTTCTTGCGTTAAATAACCAAAGGTTTCTCAGGCGTCTCCAGTCCTGCCCCACTATTTGAGTAATTCCCTCAACACCTTGCATTTGGGAGAAGCGTGGAAGACAGAAAAGTCAGCTTTTAGCCTCAATTGACTTCTGTCAAGGTCTTGCATGGAAGAGAAGGTCAGAACTGAATTGAAATTTCTAACATAAAACCAGGCCAAAGTTTTTCTTCTTCCAGAACGCATTTTGATGCTTTCACACAAAAGAGCAACACATGGAGACATTTAAACCCACCAAGGGCAGAAGACTGCAATCCTTGCACTTTTTATATAACCAATTGCTTTTTTCCCCAAAATCAGTGCCAAATGTCAGCGGTGACACTTCACAAGGGGTTCAGAGATACTGCGCTTGGCAGAGGCACAGCTTCGCTGCGGCTTCCTGGGAGAAGGCACAAGTGCCTTGGAAAACCATTTAGAAAAGCACCTGGAGATGGGCATCCAGCCTCGCACCCCCAGGGAGGTGCGTGTTTGCCCATTCCTTCTTCCTGGGAAGATTTAAGGTCTACAACCTCAAAGATGAGACTCTTCAAAATAGCCAGCCTCCTTTTTTGGAGAATGTCTGCTCTCTTTAAGGCCCTGGAAGATGCCCCTGGGGATGCAACACAAAGCTCTTGGAGGGTCTTGCAATAGGAAAAAAAATCTTTTCTTGGAAAACAGGATGGTTTCATGGCTGTATTTAATGATAAGTTGAAAACATATTGCAACCAACCTCCTAATCCATGTTTCACACTCCTTCCTTCAGACAAGCTCGCTCCTATGAGCATCTTTCGTTCTTTCCACAATATTACGTTTCCAAATTACGTCTTCTGGTACCTCTCTACTTAAATCTCAAAGGGCCTCTAAGACAAAAGGATGCTTCGCTCTCCATCTTTCATTCATGAAGGCACAAGTAGAGAAGATGGACACAAGAAGAAAAGGGTTTCTTGCCCTACAAACCACTGGATTTATAACTGGTTGAGAAAAAGGTTATTCACAGAGAAGACACCATCATGTTAATCTCTACCCAACCCAGAAGAATTCATACGTGTGCCCGGGCAGTCCCTGGTTATCCCTCCAGCTGCGGGACCAATGCAAGATCTTCTCTTTAGCCCTTAAGTAACATATTTGGGTGGAAAGGGTTTTCAGCAGGGCTTGAACGTCACTAAGACCCAACCAGGCATGTCCAGAGCATCACACACAGGTACCTTCTTCATCCCGAGGTGCAGAGGTGCTTCTCCCGCCTTCTCAGTCCCCAAGGAAAACCCGCTACGACAACTTTGCAATTCCAGCAAAGAGCTATGAATAGACAATTCTGGAGCTTATGGTAAATGCAATTACGGGGGGAGGGGGATCACTCTGTTGTTTAAACTAAGTTTTTATTAGCTTGTTTTATGTCGCAGACAGCAGAAAACTCCCAAGGGAGCTGGCTCTCTTCATCCATTTCATGCACTATTGATATTGTGTGGGGCTGATTTCTCAACCGACAGTGCCCTGCCGTGCCAAAAATCAAAGCTCTGAAGAGCAAGGCCCCATCTGCCTACCTGGTTACTCTTCTCCCCAACACCGGGTTTCATTTCTCACGGAGACTGAGATACATTTGGTGAGGTCTCGCTTCCCATAAAACCGCTCCGCCTGTCAGAGCCACATTAATGGGCTTTAATTCTTGAAAAAAAACCCAAAATGCAGAGGATTTACCGTGGACTTTCCCTCCCAGGAGCTGGTTGCTCCAGTCCTTCGCTAGAGCATCCTCCAGACCCAGCTCCTTGCAACGGGAAGCCAAAAAGTTGCCTTATTTCTTACCCTACTGTATTATCATCTATTAGCATCATTATAAATCATGGGTGATTTCTTCTATCTCCAATACCGCCTGCTGCGCTGAAGTCTTTTGTTTGCCAGATTGTCACCCAAAACCATGGGGAGTGTAAAACTACCAAAAAAAATGCACTTGACTCTCCCACACATCCTCACTCGTAACACTGAAGGACAACACATGAATTTCTAATTCCATCTTCGGGAGCTTTAAGATTCTTAATCAAAGCCCTGATTAGAGATGACAATTATTTTTGCAGCTGATTTGCATGCCAGACTTCCACTGGTAATTAAGACACCTCAGATTTCCCTCTTTTTCCATTAAAAAAATCCAACACCACCACCAGATTGATGATATATTTTCCTTCCGCGATTCGTAGAGCCTGGGGCACAGCCAGGGTTCAGAGGCAACACCGATGCTCTGAAGCCCGAGGAGGTTTTGCTGTCAGGATTACGCTTAGCAAATCTTTTTTTAACAGCGTTTACAGCACTTCTGGCCACAGCAACCAGGGGTATTTGCCCTTTCCCCCCCCCCCGCCTTGGCCCAGCTCCTGGCATTTTATCCACAGCACGCGTCAGATTGATTGCAACGAGGCGAAGGGTCATATTAAACAAGACGGCGTCGGAGCCCTCGGCTTAGTCTCAGCTGAAAAGCGCTGCTTGGGGGGCGCGTGTCTTGGTTTTCAGCTCCGAAAATGAGCACAGGAGACCCTACCGGCTCTGCAAATCCACTCCCCCCTCTCTCCATCTCCGTTCGACCCAGCTCGCAGCGCGTTGGAAACGCAGCTTTGCAAGGGCAGGTGCTCACAGGACCTTTTTTTGTTCCATTGCACAAGGGCGGCTCTTCATCCAAATACCTCTCCCAGTCCCATTTTCAACAGAACCCTCAAAAACCTCCTCGTTAGGAGCAGACACCAGCAAATACAATCCCCATGTGCCACCAAACCCCACCTGAGAAACGTGTCCTCTCGGACAGGAGAGCAGGGGACAACAGCTCGTTTGGATCCGCGCTGAGGTGCAGCCAAGTCCTTTTAAGATGCTGCTGCTTCTTTGCAAAACGATCCTCTAAAACCGTTTTATATCACGTATTAAGTTGAAAAAGAGGAACTCGGCATTTCTAACAACTCCTTGGCATGAGAGATGTAACAATAGCCCAGCACTTTGGTATTTATTCTACGTTAAAACTACTAAAATACGGTGTAGCCCATATATATATATATCTATTTTTTAGTTTCTTTAGCTTCTCACGCTGATGCTGTCTCAAACCACTTTGCAAGATGGCAATGCAGTTTGCAAGAAACCCTACAGCACCGAAATATGCAGTAATAACCAGCTGGAAGAGGGTGTTTTGCTGAAATATTGGCTGAAATAAAGGCACTTGCCGTGCCTGGGCTGCCTTACCTTCCTGATACAGCACGTGTAGGGCACCCCGCACGCCAGCGGCCCGCTGCTGTTGCAGGAGTGGTACTGGTTAACCTCCCAGTCTCGGTACTCATCGCCGCCGCAGCAAGAAAACTGCAAAAAGAAGAAAAGGAGAGGATGAAACGTGCAGCTGAAGGAACCTCGACACCTCCATCCCACCCTCACCCCGCATCCCCAACGCTGCTTCGCAACGCCAGCACCGGGAGCCCCGATTTTTACTGTCTGCTTTCCAGGAGCCTAACTAGGAAGTGGAAGACACCGTGCGAAAAAAGAAAAGTGGCTGTTTAGCCCCATTTAGCCCCATTTTAGAGGCGTGCGGCATTTGTAGATGCATACACACGTGCATTGGAGGCATCCTTGCTTTCACGAGCCCAGGAAAGATCGGGCTCATTCATGCTTCACTGATTTAATTACAGGTGACTAATCCGTCCTATTCCCGGGGCGCGCAGGAGAGATGGCTCTTTCAGCGCCTTGAATGAATGTATTTCTTGGCTCTTGAAGGCAGCTCGGCTAGTTGGTGCCATTCGACAAAATGCTAATAAGGCTCCGCAGTCTAACAGGGATTTCTCTTCCTGTCAAGTTAAATTAGAGATCAAATGCTGCAGCTACAAAGGAAAAAAAAAAAAAAAGCTTCTTTTTTTCTTCTGTTCACAACAATGAAGAAAGAAAGAAAAAAAAAAAAAGTTTAATGAAAGTCATTTTCTGTTCTCTGCAGAATAAAAGCGGGCTTATTATATATCAAGTCATCCTGTCTCTTGGTAAACAAGCTTGAATCTTTATGTTTTTCCCCCGGGAAGAAAAGCCTGAAGTGGGCAGGAGAGGTGCGCGTGCTTGATAAGACAGAAAAAAACAGGTTTTCCCCAATCTTTTTTGAAGCACCACGCTCTGCAAGGGGCAGTTTTTGGGAGCAGTTTGACCCTGCGCGCATCCGCTCCTGCCGACGGGTTGGTGGCGATACTTGGCCAACGGGAGTAGGAAAAGCCACCAGGCTCTTGGGCTCCTCCTGGTCTCCTCCGGTGCCAAAACGGGCAGATATGGCCAGGAGCAGCCAACCCACAGATTTACAACTATTTTCTAACTTCCTACCTTTAATTCCTAGATTGCTTTTAATCCTACCTGTATCATTGAGGGAGACCAGCTTGCAAAAGTTGCCTAGAAAGAGGGGGAGAAAACCACCTGAAGGGATATTGGCTGTGGCTGCCCATTTGATATCCTCATGCTGCAAAGGAGGTTTTTTCCATTTGCTTTTTATAAACATGCAAAAATTGGTACAAAATCCTTATAACGAGCTGCCGGGAAGCCTCACCGGGGTGTTTTCTTCTCTGCAAAGAGAATTTTAGCCCAAACTACTGTTGTGCCTGGATTTATTTCTCATAACCCGAGACAGACTTCGGCACGGGTTTTACTTTCACGCAGGCTCCTGGTGCTCATAGAATCACAACAAGCAGAAAAAAAAAACCCCAAAGAGAGCCCACGGAAAGAGCCTGGCAGGTCGCATCCGAGGAGTTCTCCGTGTCGAGGATCGCTGCCGCCACCCGCGAGACGCGGGCTCATTACGGCTAAAACCATCGCCCTCGAACGAGCCATGCTGCTGAAAGCTGCCTTTCATCTTCCCCGAGAAGAACGGGGGAGGTTCGCGAGCACGACACCCTCCATCCCTCCCAGCCTTACTTTGAGTTTGGAGCCGCTCGGGTTGAGGCAAGAACCGCAGCCCCGGCAGCTCTTTGAAATTCAAATCCTGTGCTCAGCCAAGCGGTTTGAACTCTCTTCTTCTACCTGTGCTCAGCAAACCATTAAAAAAAGATAAATTGAGGAGCGGCAGAATAGCCGCAGTTACCGACTTGGGGCAAACCTGGGCTTTTGAGTCATCGTTGTCTCCAGCCTCACGTCCAAGGGCTGCGAAGGGCAGCAGTTCAGGAGGAGTGAGTGATAAAAATGTATAAGTATTGGTTTCTTCAGGGCAATTTATTTCCATATCTCCTCGCTCACAGGCAGCCAGACCCAGTAGGTGTCAACAGGTAAAAACCACATTATTTCCACCATCATCCTGGTGACGTAAAATATTAACGTCTGGCATTTTGGACCATAATTACTTGTTTTTACTGTATGATACCGGTTTAAATGTGCGAAGGCAGTCGGCTCTAGTTTAAAGCATCACTTGAGAGAGGGTTTAAGCAAAACTGAAATTCTAAGGAGGGCAGTTTGGTTTTGTCTGACCTAAATAAGCCGTCTGCCAGCTAACCTATGCATGGATGATGTTTTTAATAAGGAAAATGTCCAGAATAACCACTAAATGATGATAACAGGCTGCTCTGAGCTCGTGTTTTATCCAAAAGGCAGGTCTGGGTGCAATCCTTCCTTCCAGTTTTCATCCTCCAGAAGTGAACTGGGCTGCTGAAGTTCCATAAAACCAATTTACCTTCTCTTAAAAGCAGTTATTCTTTGCATTCCTTCTCCCCGGTCCTACCCTCAGGACGAAGCAATTCCGCATTTCAATCGCTGACGTTGCTGCCGTTCCCGGTTTGGAAATCATGCGCTAATAGAAAAGCTCACAGCAATGAGCTCTACGTTCTGGCAAAGCTCCTTCTCTCGCTACGAGACAAAATGTGCCCGATGTTAACGACTTATCAGCAGCACCATAAGCGGCCACAACTTCTTATAGTCCAGAGAGAGACTTTGAGATGGGAGTTCTCCTCCTGAAAACTTTTAATAAAAAGTCAAGTGAAGAAGTAGATGGGGAAAATGTTGTAAAAATGGGGTGAGACTGTACGATAAATACCTGATCCTCACTTGTTTGGAGATATAGAAACCTTCCCACAAATAAACCTGCTTCATCTGGAGATTTGTGGTCTCTCCACCTTGCCAAGGCTCATTGAGGATGGCTCCAACATGGACTTTACGACTGCTCGCGGCAGCATCCATTTATCATTCTCACAAAGTGATCTCAATTACAGCATCCTCTTAGAGAGGTTGGAATAAAACTTGAAAAACATTCAGATCTTTCTCAAAATCAGTCGTGTCTTGAGACCTTCAGAGGGCTCCCAGTCTTAATGCGCTCGGCTCATTAACGATGACTCCAAGCGTCAAAAGCAGGTATTTAAGCCAAGAGAGGGGAGCGTGGAGGGCACCAGCGGCCTTAAACTCCAGCTGCATCAAAGAAGAAGGAGCTTCACAGTCTCTTTTTCTTCAAAGCCGGAGATAAGATTCACATATTTATGATGCTTCAACCCATAATGAAAAGAGAAAGCAGGCCAAGGTGGGAACATTCAGAGTTCATCTGAAAGCAGATGCCCTCCAAAACCAACCCCAGAGACGTGACATCATTGCGATTTCTCTCCTAGATTTCAAGTTTTTGGTTTTTTCCACTTTTTTTTTTCGTTCACCAAATGCTTCGAGCCAAGCGCATGCCCCCCCCCTCCGCGATAACACAAATAACGGGTAAACCAAATATCCTCACTCAAAACATGAGCAAACCCACATCCCCCAAAATTCCCAGGAATGGTTTCTCGCCGGTGCTGGAAAACCAAATGATACGTTAAAGCCAACCGAGCTTCTCCGGACCGATCACACGCTTAACGGCACGGATAATAACTTCAAATCCTGACTTTACGTGGCTTTTCGATGTACTTGGGGGAGATGAATTGTTGCTTTGCTGAAGCGCGGCTGCCTTGGGTTTCGAGAGACAAAAGGGAAACGCATCTAGCCAGGGCTCAATGGCAGGAATTAGGAATGCATTTTAATTTAATACTTAATTTAATATTTAGGACCTCAAACAAACCAGGTGGTGCATAAAACGCAAGGCAAGAGCAGCAGCGTATCAAAAGTTTGATTAAAAAAAAATAAATAAGAGTTGCAAGGATGGTTTTATCGGCCTGCAAGTTGGCTTGAGGATAGGGGATGGATCCTGCCAACTCCTGGCAGGCTCTAAGCGTTAGATACGAGACAGAATATGCAAACACACACCTAAAAAAATTAAAGCAGACTTTGCCAAGCCCCAGTATTGGACTGGACGTAGCTCTCGCCAGTCCCAGGACCGCAAGCTGCCCATGGAGAGGCCAGAGGTCTCCTCTCCTTCCAGCTTCTGCGTGAAAACACCTTATCTGCAATTTTCCTGTTGAGTCAAGGGCTTGGCCAGCTACTGATGGCACCTCAAGTAAAGAGGCTTACCGAAGGCGGCCTATCTAAGGGTCGTTGCAGCCCTGGAGCAACTTTATCATGTGTTATTTTACTCCTCCATCTCTCTCGATGCGGGTTGGGGTGGTTATCAAAAAGCTTTCAGGTATTAGGCACCGGTTTACCGTCAAGATTGGGAAATACAAATATCCTGGTATGGTCCACGCCGTGGTGCGGAGCAGATGCTGCTCTTCATGGGGAACACAGATGACAGAATAATTCACCAAAAAAAAACCCTGCAGGGTGAGCCCGGGGAGCAGCACAACGCAAAACTGTGCAAAACGAGCAGTGGAAACCAAGAAGGATGAAGATGTTCAAGGTAGATCAAGCAAGGCACCCGAGGGATGGGAACAAACTCTAAAAATACAGGGACAACTAACGCTTCTGCTTCAATGAGGCACAGAGTTAACTGCTCTTTGAAAAACTTCACAACCAGACCTCCCCAATGCCACCCCCTCTCCAAAAGCGAACCTTTTCTTGTACAAAATCCAAGATGTTCTTGAAGTCAAGGTCATCGTAATAGTGTCTGATGCCCTCTTGGATGTTGGAGTGGAAAACTGCATTCATCTGGGGAGAGGAAAAATGAAAACCATGGCTCACACATGGAAAAGTCACCGGGAAAAATATAGCAAAACATGAACATTTTTTCATAGCAAGCGTTGCCAGCTGTTACCGGAGTAAGAATTTAACCTGCACGCTGGCACAAGCCTATTTCTTGGGGTAAAATTCATCATTTTTGAGCTCTCAGGGTTAGCAGCATCCTATAGCATCTCTCCATTTCCTGCGCATCCAAGCAGACCCACGCACCTTTACCCATCCGATTTTTCCTATTAAATTCAATTATTAGGGTGACTTCTTCGAAAGCTCCCTCAAGCTCCCCAATCCCATTGACTAACGGGATCTTACCCCCTGGCAGGGGGTTTCTGCTGCATTAGGAGGGGCTGGAGGAGGTGAAATGGGCTGTGGCAGCCCACACTGCAGGCTGTACAGCGATTTATCCTTGGGATGAGCTACGTGCGGGAGCAGAGACCTCATCAGAGCCCTCAATCACTCCTAATCCCAACAAATCATCCAGCAATTCAATCGTGCCCTGAAAGGGAATGGTGCAGCCAGGCCGGGGCTCTCCCTGCTGCTCGTTCAGCCGTATCTCCGAGGACGCTTTGACACATCAGGCACTTCACATTAAACACTAATTTAATCGAAAATGTATTTTACAGAAGCCTGGGAAGCTTATTAGTGAGCTGGGAGCGGAGGCTCGAAATGTCCTATGCAATGCCCAGCGCAGGTTTGTCGTCTGACTCCTGACGAACCGCCAAGCAGAAATATTAATGAAGGGAAAAGGAACTTTTTTTTTTTTCTGAGTTAGAAGCAGGGGAAAGCGAGGGGAAGAAAACGTTGTTTTTCATAATTCACTCTGACATGAAAATTAGAGGTTGGGCAAACCGGGAACGGGGAGAAGAATGCGGAAGAAAAAGAAAAAAAAATAAAGAGAAATGAAGGCACGTCAGAGCGGCAAACAAAGCCTGCTGCAGCGAGGGATCAGGCAAGGGGAGCTGAAAAAGCCTTTAAGACATTGCTCATGCGGAAGTTTATTAAGATGTTAATTCCTGGTTTGCCCACCGCTAAGACCAACACAACAGGCAACACCCAGGTTTTACCGTTTTCTGCTTGTTTTCCCCCAGATAGGCTCCTAACGCTCCCTGAGAAGATGCGAGCCTGGAGGCAGCCTCTGGAATCAAATCTTGATTTTAAGGTGGGAGATAAATGTCGCCGGGTTAAATCATCAAGTTCTGGTTATGAGACCTCTCCACTGCCTTCGCTTCAAGGACGCCAAATCCGTTATCTCCCATAATCTCCAAAAACTCATTTGCATATCAACGGAGCCCATTTCAATGCTCAGTAGCTTCAAGGCCACTAAATTCGTTCCTCGTCCCCGCTTATTTAATACAAAATCCAATTAAATATGGTTTTACCAAGTTTAACAAACAACCATTGTTCCAAATGCAGATTTGTGCCTCCGAACAATTTCAGGTCAAGTGGATTCATCGCTTGTCGGGTCTCTCTTTTCTCTCTCCCTCATTGTTTGATTTTTAATTAGGTTTTGATATTGTCTGTTAAATTTAAATTAAGGGACGATTTAGGCGCTAATGGTTTCTACTCAAATCAGGAGTTTAATCACGAGGCTGCGATCCCCTCTCCTGATGGCACCTGCGTTTTCCTGTTGCATCGCTGTGGTGCAGGATGGTGCTGGGCACCATCACTGAGGCTCAAAGGTGGAGCAAAGCAGAGGATTTCATGCTGAATTTCACAAAAATACAGCCTCTACGTGGCAGCACATATTGATTTCCTTTACGTGGGAAGGACTCAAGCGATTGGGTTTTCCTTGGAGAAGCACATCTCTCCGCTGGTGCACTATATTTTTCCAGGGATCAGAGGGTTTCGGAGAGCTCTGGGAAGCTGCTGGATGGAATTGGCTGCAGCTCCAAAAGGCAATATCATCCCCCATTTCCCCCCTTCGACTTTGGGGCTCACCAAGCACATAACTCCCAACTCCAACCTGTCTTTGGGGCTCACCAACAACATCACTCCAACCCCAACCTGTCTTTGGCGCTCACCAGCACCATCACTCCAACCCCAGCCTGTCTGTGGGGCTCACCAACAACATTACTCCAACCCCAACCTGTCTTTGGGGCTCACCAGCACCATCACTCCAACCCCAGCCTGTCGTCGAGGCTCACCAACTACATAACTCCAACCCAAACCTGTCTTTGGGGTTCACCACCCACACAACTCCAACCCCAGCCTATCTCTGAGGCTTGCCAACTGCATAACTCCAACCCCAGCCTGTCTCTGGGCTCACCAGCCACATAACTCCCAAACCCAACCTGTCTTTGGGGCTCACCAACAACATCACTCCAACCCCAGCCTGTCGTCAAGGCTCACCAACTACATAACTCCAACCCAAACTTGTCTTTCGGGCTCACCAAGCACACAACTCCCAACCCCAACCTGCCTGTGGGGCTCACCAACAACATCACTCCACCCCCAACCTGTCTTTGGGGTTCACCAAGAACATCACTCCCAACCCCAACCTGTCTTTGGGGCTCACCAAGCACACAACTCCCAACCCCAACCTGTCTGTGGGACTCACCAACAACATCACTCCAGCCCCAACCTGTCTTTGGGGCTCACCAACAACATAAATCCTGACCCCAGCCTGTCTTTGGGGTTCACCAACCACACAACTCCAGCCCCAGTCTGTCTTTGGGGCTCACCAACAACATAAATCCTGACCCCAGCCTGTCTTTGGGGTTCACCAACCACACAACTCCAGCCCCAATCTGTCTTCGGGGCTCACCAACAACATAAATCCCGACCCCAACCTGTCTTTGGGGCTCACCAACAACATCACTTCAACCCCAACCTGTCTTTGGGGCTCACCGACCACATAAGTCCCGACCCCAACCTGTCTTTGGGGCTCACTGACCACATAACTCCCAACCTCAACCTGTCTTTGGGGCTCACCAACAGCATCAATCCAAACTCCAACCCGTTTTTGGGGCTCACCAACAACATCACTCCCAACTCCAACCCATCTCTGGGACTCACCACCAGCATCACTCCAACCCCAGCCTGTCGTCGAGGCTCACCAACCACACAACTCCAACCCAAACCTGTCTTTGGGGCTCACCAACAATATCACTCCAACCCCAGCCTGTCTTTGGGGCTCACCAACAGCATCAATCCAAACTCCAACCCGTTTTTGGGGCTCACCAACAACATCACTCCCAACTCCAACCCATCTCTGGGACTCACCACCAGCATCACTCCAACCCCAACCTGTCTTTGGGGCTCACCAACAACATAACTCCCCACTCCAACCCGTTGGAGAATATCAAGCTGTTTGTGCAAAGGGAAATGGATTTTTCGAGCCCATAAATAGGTATTTCAGATGTTGTTCTCCTGCCTTGTGCATTCATTGAGCCAGCAGAGACTGAGAGTAGCTATTTAATCATTTGATCGATTGCAAGGGTAAGATTAAATTGAAAATGGCAGGGTTTCTTCAGCAGAAGGCGGGCGGCCAGAAAGGACATCCGTTGGAAACATTTACCATCTCACCAGCTCAGCTATAACTCAAACCTGTCCTTGCAAATACAAGCCAGCCGTTAACGTAATTGAGGCGAGGAGCTTAATGAGTCCTCCGGAAAAAAATAAACCAGCAGGTTTTTGGCTGAGAGTCTGCACAGGGAGCTGCGGTGGGGGCTCTGGGTGGTGCTGGAGGTCCATGGCAGCTCTGGAGCACGATGGGCAGCCCCAGAAGAGCAAGAGCAAGGAAAAACTTCCATTTTCAGGGGTTACACTAACAGATACTTGAGGATTTTCCTCCCTGATGACACGTGTGGCTGCACTTTGTTGCCGTGCAGCATCCAAAGGCCTCCTGATTGAACCCACCTTGTTTTCAAAGATGATTTCGATGAATATCAGCAGCAGCTCCGTGAGGAAGATCACCAGAAGGACCCAGAAGAACTGAAAAGAGAAAGGGAAGGATTAGCCCTGCTCCAAGCCAGGCTGTGTCCTCTGTCAGTGGTTAACTGCAACAAGGGAGACCTGGAAACCCAGAGCTGCTTTGAAACACTTAGAAATCAGATCGTTTCATTATGAGCTCCCCTGGGAGCTGCAAATCTCTTCCAAAGATCTCAGTCCTAAGAGGGAAAGCAGCTTGGTCCCTTGCAGAAATAGTCGCAGGGAGGAAGGATGGATGAATGGACTGAGAAAAGAAACCAGATGCAATATGAATGGCCAAATTCTGCACCGGGAAATTGGTAAAATGGCTGCAGCGGGAGCAAACGTGGTGGATACCGGGATGGATGTGGGTGTGCAGCATCCCTCTGTGATGGGATACCGGCGTTTGGTTGAACACCGACGTTTCCAAGCTGGGCATGCAATGGAGGATCATCCATGCCCCAGAGTAGGGGCAATAACTCATGATCTGCCAGAACCGATAGTGGCAACGGATTTAGGTTGGAAATCAATATCCTGATGGAGAAAAACGACTTAGACTAGAAGGTCTGATGTTCATGGAGCCCACACTCATCGGTCTCCTAATGCTTTGGTCCCTGTCTGAGAGGTCCCATCAGACACTGTAGAGGATGGAGAGCAGCTCACACTTGTCTCCCCGAGGCCACCTCCATCAGCGACTTTGGAGACTTGCCAGGAAAAGGAAATGGAAAGTTACCATGGTAACCAGCTAAAAATCCAAAAGCCAGTTAAAAAAAAAAAGAGGGGAGAGGTAATTTATTACCTCGATATTCACTTTGACCATTGGTTTATTAGAACAGCCCGGGTACAAAGGCAGGTCGCGCAGGGACCTGCAAACCCAGAAATTATTTCCCCAGCTTGGCAAAACCCAAGCGCCATTGCAGCAAAACGCCACTTCATGCCCCAAAACATCGGGGGTTTTAATTAGCCACCCACCAATTAGCCAACCAGCTTTGCACCGTGCTTATTTGCTACGAGCCAGCTAGCGTGAAGAAGCAGCATCGCTTTTCATCGCCAGCTAAACCAGCTCATAACGGGCCAGGTATAATTAGGCGAGGAATCCCGTAATTAAGGAATACGATTAACCAAGCACCGGTTATCTCGTGGGCAGAGGTGATATGCAAAACGCCGCACGCATCTAAACGGATATGAAAGGGGGTTGCTTCGGGAGGAAGCCCACGGCGGCGCGGCTCATGGCTTTACCAAGCAGGGCGCGCCTAGGTCCCACAGCGCCGCAGCCAGAAAGAGAAATCCGATTTTGGAAACGTATTTGTTCTTCAACTTTGGTTAAAACCCAAGAAAATAAATTTTAAAAAGGCGCTTTGTCCTCTGTTTACCGGGAAAACGTACAAATTTTTACCGATCCCGCTTGAGCAGAGACAAAAGACCGTGGTGTCAAAGCCCAAGTGGGGGCCGCTGCTGCGCTGCTCCGACCAAGAAACGCCTGAAAATCAGCAGGATGCGGCACACGGAGCCTTTCTCCTCGCCAAACTCCTCTGAAAGCACCAACCCTGCAGCTAGTCCCTAAAAATCAAGAATTTTAACCCAAGAGACCCCTCGTGCAGGTTGCTTTTCTGCTCTTCGCAGTGCTTTGGCCACTGCACCGATTTTATCCCCCCGCTCTTTTTTCCTTCTTTCAGTCTCAGTTCCTGCCGTAGAGCTTGTCAAGTCCCGATACAAAAGGCGAGGTTGATGCCATACAGCTCAGCCTGCTCCGTGCACACTGAAATCAAGGCTAATATTTAATATCCAGGTTTGAGATCTGATTTACAAACAAACGCGGGTGCGTTGTGCAGAAGCCCCCGGGATGCCGGCTGTACCCGGCTATTAGAAAAACGATGACTATGGCTTTCAAACGCTCCATCAGCTGAGGTTCGCAAGTAGCAAACCCCACCGTTTCCAAGGGCGCAAGCCCAAAAAAGAGCTTCACTTACGGACTTCATAAATGGGGGAAAAAATGCCAGCATTAATGGGGAAGAAGGACACGGCAGGTGCTGGCTGCAATTCCTTGCAAGAGGGAAAATGCGAAGCTGGGGAGTCCCAGAGGTGATGCCCAGCTCCCCCTGGACACCCCCGCGAGACGGAAGCTCGCCTTCAGAAAGCCCACAATTTCCCCTGTCATTTATAGAGAATTTGCAAGGAAAGCGAGCGCAAACCAGCGCAAGCCTCACAAATGTGCAGCCCGAGCGAAAACCACCTCTTCTTCCCCCAAACAACGGCCGAACGGAGCACGGAAACCCGTAGCAGAAAGTGGCGCTTTTTTTTGCATTCGCAAAGATTGCCACGACCGTCGGTAACCGTAATGCACATTTAAGGGGTGAAACTGCTGGCAACGTCCACGATTGTCCCTTTTAACCAGTGCATTGCAGCCTTCGCCGCCTGCCAGACCCCACACAAATAAATCAGCATTTTGTTCCTTAAAAAGACTCCGGCAGCAAAATAAAGAGCGAAAATCTCCATTAAACAGCATTTAACCTGACCTTGAGCTGCTGTAAGTTTGCAGCAAGTTCAAAACCACAAAGCAAGTTAAAAAAAAAATTAAAAAAAAAAAAATCACTAAGCGGTGTGGCAGGGAGCTGGTTTTTCCCCCCAATTTTTGCAAAAATTCACCCTTTGCGTGGAAGCGGTGGCATGCGAGCGAGCAGCCGTGCCCCCACGGTGTCACCCTCCGGCCGGGCATCACTTCTCGCATCCCCGAGAGGGGGGACCAGGAGGGTGCCCGAGGATCTCACCCCTCACACAGCCCAGCTTTCGGGGAGCGAAACTCCCCAATAAAACCTTCATCTTGCTCGTGACAGCCGGATTGGGGAAAAGTTGCTCAACTCCTATTCAATTAACACTCGCCGCAGCCAGCTCCCTTTAAAGAGCTCATCGATCCAGAAGTTCACAATAAATTACGCGGCTTAATTTCCTCAAATACCTTGACAAAAAGATTAATCACCCCCGTTCCCAGCAGAGCTCCGAGCTGCTCCTTCCCTCCTCTAACAAGTCTCCAGCGCCGTTTCGCTCATCATTAATCTCTCCCGAAGCCGAATCGAGCGCAGAAGGAAAGCGCCCGGGGACCGCGCTCTGCCTGGGCTTTAGAGACAGGTCTCCTTCCAATTTGGGGAATAACGCCCTTCATTAGGGTCATTTTACACATAGGTTGCCTGGAGCGATCCCTTCCCAATACCTCCCCTGGGTGGCTGGTTTTCTCCCACCGCCGTACGCCAGGTGGGATGTTCTGGCTGTCAAGTTTAATCTCCCAGAAGCTTAAAAAACACCCGAAACGCTGAGTTGGCCCAGAGTAAATGCTTCCAGCCAGGGGTCTGGCTGAGGGGGGGGGGGAAACCTGCTGCTGCTTCATCTCCAGACCTCCAATTTCCAGCTCAAACGTGTCCTCACTGGGCAGAAATGATGAATGCAGGTCGAGGATGGGTTGGAGGCGCCGAGGCCGAGGGATGAATAAGCCACGCAGGGATTTATTCAGGAACCAGCCCAGGGAAGGAGCTTTGAGCCGTGGATAGAGGCTGAGCATCGCTCCTGAGCTCAGAGGCACTCGGGACACCCATGGCCACGGGAGGTTGTGAGAGACGGACTGTAAATTCCCTGCGCCCAGGGGCAGAAGCCCCTCCAAGCCTTCAATGGAACGCCTCAAACACGCGCAAGGAAATAAATAACGCAGGCCTGGCCTTCAAAGAACTGATAAGGCTCACGCTTAAGAGCTGATACGGCTCTCAGTGTGGGAAAACTCTCTTGTGAAGCCGGGATAGTTCTGCCACTCGCGTGCTGAGCTCGCTCGTTCTCGGTTCTCCAGGCCACTGTGTCCCACAAGTGACCTTCGCTTCATTATCTGTGAAATGCATATGAAAGCGCACCCCTGCACATGCGAATGAAGGTTGCAGAGATCACGCTAAACACGTGTGACAATGGCATGCGTCTCGCCCCCCAAATCACGCTCCACGTCACCTGGGAGAAGGGAGAAACCTGAGCCGAGGCTGCGCTCGGCAAGGAGGGGGGACCCTGCTAATTCAGCAAACAGAAAAGGGGACAGTAAGTGCCCCCAGGGGGGAACAAAGAAGAAACAAAAGAAGAAGATTGGGCCTGGGAAGATTTTTCCAAGAAAGAAGATTGTGCCTGGGAAGATTCCCTGAAAAAAGACGCTGGAACCAGGACCGGCGATCCCTTTATCTCTGTCTTTTTCTCTGTCTTTTCCTTTCTCTATCCCTCAGTTTCTCTTTTCTCTTAGAATTGTTAAGTAACGGTTCGAGTTGTGAAGTAACGACCTTAAGTACCGCTTGCCATTAAGTTGTCCTATCCCTGTTGTTAAGTAACATGACGCACACCTCCCCGGTCGCCGTGAGTTGTTATACACCGAACCAATTATCCTGGACTTGTTGAGACCTACACTAACCATTTTGGGAAGCTGGTAAATGCTTCCGTACGGACCTTGAGATTTATCTCACCTTGGTCCGCGCCGTTGGGAATTTACAAATCTGAAGTCGCTCACCCCCCCCTCTTTCCTGAGAGTGGGACGTGACAGAGGTTCAGCCACGCCAAGCCCCAGTGTGTCTCCAAATGGGATTCTGGATGGGAGAGGGACACTCTGTTTGCCAGGGATGGGGCAGGGAAAGGAGGAGACGCAGCCGGTAGGATGGAAGAGCTCCTGGAGCAACGCGAAAGCATCAGAGAAATCCGTGAGGTTTATTTTAAATATGAGCAACCTCCGTCCGCGAAACGCGGCTGGGATCTCACAGCGTGGCCAGGGAGAGCGACCGGCTGCCACAACTGCGGGGAAATAAAGAAAAAAAAAAAAAAAGAGGGAAATATCCCAAAATCCTTCCTTTCTACCCAGCCCCATGAGTTTCCCATGCAGCACCCAGGGGCTGGTAAGGGGAAATATCTGCTTCTTGATTATCCATTTCTTCAGGTCAGTCACAGGGAAGGAGGAGATAATAAGAGCGATAACGAGGATGGTAATTTCTAGAGAGCCCATGATAGCAGCCAAAAAGAAAAGAAATAAAGCCATAAATAGATTGCCGGGTACTTTGCAGCAGGACACTGGGAAAGCTGAGGCTGAAGAAGCTGCCCTGGCAGCTCCTTCTGCCCTCTTGATGAATCTAACATTAAAACAGTAGAGGCAGATCATAAAAAGCTGCCTAATTTAAGAAACCAAATGGGGTGTTTTTGCTAAGAAAAAGTTACTGGTCACACTTAAAAGAAAAGACTCTACAAGCCCCATGTAGCGAGACCTTATAGAAGTGAACGGAGGAGGAATAGAGGGGTTTGACCCCCCCCATCTGTGAAGGGTGGAGATAATTTTATCCTCACTCCAGGCTCTACGGGCACCATCAAACCCCTGTGGGAACAGGTACGTTCTGCATTTGTGCAAATAACCCCCCGATATTTTCTTTTTTATCCATTTCTGTAGCTGCTTCTCCAGCCAAGGAGCTGAGTCAGCCCCAGCGAAGCCAATGCACAAAAAGGCTTTGGGCTTATTAATACAAAAGTGGCGACAGGTCGTCAAGGGATGGAAAATCTGGACTTCCCATCCCCAAGACAAAAAGAAACTCGTGCAATTCAATTTCCCTTCCCGCACGAATCCCCCCCGTTCTGCACGCACAGGAGTTTACAGCACGGCGGTCCCCAGGTTTTGCCGTTATTTTGGGGCAGCCGGAGAAGGAACCGGTTGTTCCTTCTCGAGCAACGGGAATGGATCGAACGTGCAGCCGCGTGAAACGCGCCCGATGCGGAGGCGTGCGATACGGAAACCTTTCGCTCTACCTGGGAGGCCACTAAATCATCCCCTTGGCAAGCGCCTGCCTCCTCCTCTGCCCTCATCGGGACCACGGAGGAGTCCCCCGTTTCATGTGAGCACAGAAACACGAATCCGGTTGCTTTTGTCCCCAGATTGAAACTTTAAGTAACGCTTTTAAAGAACCTTCTTTTTTTTTTTTTTTTCTTTCTCCTAATGACACGTTGGAGCTTTCTCCCACGCGGAGTGGCCTTTCCTAAGGGTTTGCTTTTCTTCTGAAAGGCACCTGCATGCAGCTCTTCCTCTGAAAACCCAAATAGTTGTTTATTCCCACGTAGAAACAGCTTTCATAGTGGCTTTGAAGCAAAATAAAATCTCCAAAATCTGTCAGGAACGTCTCCTACACAGATAAAACGAGGACAACAAAGCCCAAATGATAAGGCTTTGCAGAGCATCTTCTGTTTTAGCAATACAGCAATAACCCTCTGCCCGGGATGTTATTTTACATTATTTACATTATTTTACACTATTTACATTATTTACACTATTTTACATATTTTATTCATACAAACCATGTTATTTTATTTAGGGGGCAGGCAGCACGCCCCTCCTGCCCACCCACCCATGGGGCTCATGACCCTCCTCCGGGTTAAGTCCAAGCCTTAAGTCAAAATACACATTTCCTTTATGCTTTACAAGCTCAATAACCAAGGAACCTGGTTTTTATCCCAAAAGAGCCAGTTGCCTTACAAAGAACGAACTGGAACTCCCTGAGAGCCCTGGGCAGGCCCTGAGAGCCCCAGTCTGTCCTCCACGCTCCGGGTACCAGCCCTTCCTCCACCACGTCCCACAGATGCTGCTCTGCCCCGTTGAAGACCAAATCCACTCCCCAGAACTGCAAAAAAACCACCCCTTTTTACCCCCTTTGGGCTTTTATAGCCTGCAGATGGGTCATTTTTTGGCTGCTGTTAACCCTTCCTTGGCTATAGCCCTGCTCCCATCTCAAGACCAGGATGGATGCTGCAGCTAGAACATGCTCATGTTCCCCAAAACCCCCCAGAAATAAGGCTTTTATGAACAGGGATGGATGTCACCTCTTAGACACCCCCCCACCCGCCCCCCATCCAGTTCCATGAGCGATGGCTCCTTTCAACTCTAATTTATTTCAGAGCTTGAGGGCCAAGCAATCAAATTCCCTCTCTTTCCAAAAGATCTCTCTACCTGTTGCTTTCCCCCCAGTCAGGAAAAACGGCGCAATTGGCTCAATTCACCGCACCAGGCAATTCACCAGAAACCCTTAATGCAGATTAAACCACTTGAATGCTATTAATATCACCTCAGACTTGGCAAAAAAAAAACAAAAACCAAACCCCTCTCCTCAGCCTTATTCGGGTGCTCACCAGCATCCCTTCATCGACCAGCATCGGCTTTGAGGGATGCTGGGGAACCGCCGGCCGTTCTCTTTAGGGAGTAAAAATGCAGCATGGGCTAGAACTTCTATTTATTAAAAATTCATCCTGAGAAGGTAAGTGACTCCAGAGGTGTCCATAAATAATCCATGCTTGGAGGAATTTTGGAAGGATTTTGTATTGTCAGCCCTTTCCTGGGCTTTCCAGCAGCTGTGGAGCCCCACTAATTCACTGCACGGATGGCTGTTATTATTGCAACGGTTAATTTAACGATAAGATTAAAAAAGAAAGAAGGGGGGAGCACCAAGGAAAGAAACGCACCACGCTGGGAGTTTGCTGGTGATGCTCAGCCTACGAGGAAGAATAAAGTATGCTTTTTGCCGCTCGCAAAACCTTCCCAAACTGCTCCTAGAATGGGCACACTGCAAGAAATCCAGTGGGAAAGTGCCAATAATCAGCGCGGCACAAGAATCATTAACTCCCCCAGGGCTCCAGCCCCCTCCTCTCCCTCAGAGCCGAACCCGGGCCAAGCAAATCCTCGTTTAAAGCACGTTGTGGTGATTAAAAAGCCCCAGCCAAGAGGTGAGCAACACTTTTGATCGCAAATCCTCATTTAAAGCACGTTGTGGTGATTAAAAAGCCCCAGCCAAGAGGTAAGCAACACTTTTGATGGGCCACCATTTCTTGCACAAAGCTCCTTCTGCCGCCCTGGGCTTTCCTGCTTTGTCTCAAGCAAATAAAATAATAATAATTAAAAAGGGTTGAAACCCACAGAGGAAAAGGAGAATAGATGGGTAAAAAGTGCTGGTGGGTCCCTGCAAGGCTTTTTCTCCCTGTATTTTTAGGGGATTTGGGTCTTGGAGGGTTTTTGCAGGTCCGTCCCACCCAGGAGAAGGCTGCGGATGCTCCTTAGGGAAATAAGGCGTGGGAAAGGCTGCCCGTGGGGAGCAGCGGTACCCGCCTGCTCCTGGGTCCGGGATGTTTCCGGCTGCCTCAGCAATTCCCAACGCTCGCTGCTGTGCAAAAGTCAGGTCCTCCTCATTTATCCATCCCTCTGCGGCAGCTAAGAATTAAAAAAAAAAAAAAAAAAAAAAATCAAGAAAGTGATACTTTTGTTTAAAGAACCTGCAATCAGAGCGCGCTCTGTAATCAGCAGGCTGAGGAAGAAAAAAGAAATCTATGCAGATCCCCCAGCAAAACTCTGCAGGAAGGTGTTTCTTCAATCGATTTTTTTTTTTTTTTCCAGCAGGCTCTAATTGTGTGCTAATTGTCAGGGATTTGGTTTTGTGAGAGTTAAAGCAGCACCACTGAAACCTGCCGATATTGGAATATCCAGAGAAAACCCTTGATTGTGGACGCAGGGAGCTGATCCCCCGCCCCCGGGCAGTGGATCCCGGACCCCAGGGAGCATAAAGAGAACTGGGGTTTTGCAGGGATGCTTTGCACAAAGCATCCTCCAATTATCCGAAAATTTCCCCGCAAGTAGACAAGAGCAGGTGGAAAAATGCCTGGTGACCTCCCTTGGGGTTATCACCCTGGATGAGTTCAAACACAGAAAACGCAGCTTCATTTCTCCTGCAAACCTGTGACCAGAAGGAGCCTTTTATTGATCAAGCTTTCCACCACTCTTGATGTGTGATATAGAATGGTTTGGGTTGGAAGGGACCTTAAAGCCCACCCAGTGCCACCCCCTGCCCTGGGCAGGGACACCTCCCACCAGCTCAGGTTGCTCCAAGCCCCGTCCAACCTGGCCTTGAACCCCTCCAGGGATGGGGCAGCCACAGCTTCTCTGGGCAACCTGGGCCAGGGGCTCACCCCCCTCACAGCAAACAATTTCTTCCCCACATCTCACCTAAATCTCCCCTCTTGCAGTGTAAAACCCTTCCCCCTCGTCCCATGGCTCCCCTCCCTGATCCAGAGTCCCTCCCCAGCTTTCCTGGAGCCCCTTTAGGGACTGGCAGGGGCTGGAAGGTCTCCCCGGAGCCTTCTCTTCTCCAGGCTGAACCCCCCCAGCTCTCTCAGCCTGTCCCCACAGCAGAGGGGCTCCAGCCCTCCCAGCAGCTCCGGGGCCTCCTCCGTCCCCGCTCCAACAGCTCCGTGTCCTCCTGATGTCCCCAGCGCTGGAGGCAGCGCTGCAGGGGGGTCTCCCCCGAGCGGAGCAGAGGGGCAGAATCCCCCCCTGGCCCTGCTGCCCACGCTGCTGGGGATGCAGCCCAGGCTGCGGGGGGTTTCTGGGCTGCCAGCGCACGTTGCCGGGTCGTGTTGAGCCTCTCATCCACCAGCACCCCCAAGTCCTTCTCCGCAGGGCTGCTCTCCAGCCATTCTCCGCCCAGCCTGTATTTGTGCCTGAGGTTGGCATGACCCAGCTGCAGGACTTTGCCCTTGGCCTGATTGAACTTCATGAGGTTGGCATGAGCCCACCTCTCAAGCCTGAGCAGGTCCCTCTGGATGGCATCCATCACACCACAGAGCCAGAGCTACCGAGGGCTGCCGTCCCAGCCATCGATGCTGCCCTGGTTCATAACACACCTCACTTTAGAGGAAGTTGGATGCACCCGACCTCCAAAACCTGCCTCTTTTGCAACCAAACCCTGCAACCGCTCCTCCAAAAGCTGCATCTCACCGATGGGAAAGACCACGCGGCAGGGTCCTTTGCTATGGCTACAACAGAAGGGGCAGCTCTTTCCCCTTCATCATCCTCTAAGAGGGCAGAAATAACCGAAAAACAGCCTAAAGGAGATGCTGGTCAAATCCCATTTCAGCTGGAAATTGCTTTAATTTTTTCTGGCAGGGAATCTCCATATTGCCCGTAAATATCCCATTATTTTTTTGCTAAACTGCGTGGTTCTCCCTCATGCCTTTTGCAGGGACAGAGAAACCCACCTCCAGCCATCGGCCGCAAACTTTGCAAACCCAAGCCAGCCCAAATTCACCCCAAATTCCTCCAACCACCGAGGTCACCGTGCTGAGGGGACCACTCTGAGCCTTTCAGTTCATCCCAAAGGCTTTTCCAAGCCCTTTGGTCTTGGAAATTTGCCTCTTTAATGCAAATATTCAAGGCGCTATTTCTTTTTGCTGGCCTGGAGGCGGGCACACCCCGGGGTGAGTGGATGAGCTGGATACCCCCTGCAAACCCTCTGCTCTCAACCAAGAGGTTTTCCAGCACCGTAAAACCACGAGAATTCACCCAAGTCAAATATCCAAGCGGTTTAAGCGCAGGCAACGCCCCCACAAAACATTAACTATTTCACATAATTCTTCCAAACGCAGAAGAAAAACAAGGGGAAGGTGCTACTCACTGGCATTTTCACCTCCTCCGACTTAAAATGGATTTTACGGGGCTGCGATGGGGCGATGAATTAGCGCCGGCGATGTGGCAGAGGGATGCTTTATACGGCACCGCTGTAACAGAGGTTTTCCGCCTCAATTTTGCCCCTTTCTCTGCACGATCGGAAAAAAACCCAGCTGCTTGGACCAGCTCAGACCTCAAAGTGCTCCTTCACACGCGCGTTATTCTGATTGCTTTTATTCAGGGCCCCCAAGCTTCAAATCACTGTAGTAGCTGACTCTCCTGGAGGGGGAATTTATCTTCCCAGGAGAAGGACAATTCTCCATCCACACAATAGCTCTGTGATTGCCAACCATTTCCCCGCAGCCGTACTCGCTCCCCTCTTCAAACCTGACGTATCTGCCATCTCCCAGCGTTTAATCTCTTTATTTACACGTGCAATCAGGGGCTGGGGGGGGTGGGGGGGAAGGTGCATTTCAAGCCCAGCTCCCACCCTTGAGAGTAAAAATACAAAATTGCAAAGAAAATAAATGGCGAAGCTGGTGGTGGTCGCCGGAGTTTGCCTTTGACATCTTGCTGCTGCTGACATTTGGAAATGGCAGTATAAATATACATTTATATATGTACGTACAAGTATTTTTATATATATCTATGTTTATGTTGGGTTTATATATATATATACACAACACCCGCAAAAGGCCAAAAGAGCTGCTGCAGCGGCTGATCTCTCGCTGCCACAAACCCAAGGTCAAATCCTGCCTTGGGTGATGAATTCCGGCAAACCCGAGGCCGGAAAGGAGGAACCCAACAAGCTCACCAAATGGAAAAGAAAAATGGGAAAGTCGGATTTCTCGTCCTGCCTGGACCCTCGTCTCTCCTCCGTTCTACATAAAACAAACGCAACTCTATCAAAATTCCCTCTGAAAATTCAGGGTTTTACTGACTTTTTGGAAGGTAAAATATCCACGGGATGAACACACGGGTCCCAAGCCCCCAGGTAGGAGACATCGAGTGAGATATGATACATTTCCAGCAAAAACATCTCTAAAAAAGCCACGGAGAGGAGCCAATTTGGGCATATTCAACTGCAAAACCCCATTGCCGGGGCAGCCCGTCCCACCGCATCTCCAGTTCCTCAACCAAACCATCCCAGCTCCCCCCAGCCCTCTCACCGAGCAAGAGAAAGATCGATTTTTACAGTCTATTCGCTCAATCACCCTGAACTGCCTCAAAGCAAAGGCAAGGCGTCTTCACCAGACACTCCGCAGCTCTTCCAGCCTCGCAAACCTCAACGGTGACAGAAGAAACTTGATTTCCGAATAAAAACTCTTCACCGGTCTATTAAACACAAATCTTTGTAACACCGATCACACACACCAGCAGCTAAAATCCCCGGGTTTTGCCTCTAATTTTTTTAATGAACTTGAGCTGAGAATTGCAAGCAGGTGGCTTTATTGAATAGACTTTGCTCAGGTTATTAGAGAAGTCGTTAAAGACGTGACAATCGGGCTGACGCGCGGGGCAGAGCCGCGTGCTTGTGCGTGGCGATTACAGGTGATGACCGGAGAGGAGGAGATTGATAAGGAAAAGATTAAAACCAAGACGTAATTTGTGATACCTTGCAGGGGGGATATTGGAATAATATATCACGGAGCGGATTTAGGAGCTGGGTGGCTTTTCAAATTGTTTTGCCCAAGAGAAACGTTGGTTGGTTTTTGTCCAGGGGGCGAAGGAAAATAAAAAACCATCTGTCAGCTGTAAGTGACTGAGATGAATGAGGATTTAACGAGCACGCACACGCCCGCACCTACGCTTTTCCTGTAAAAAAAAAGAAAAAAAAAAAAAAAGGGTTATTAATGTCAAGTGCTATCTGATGAATTTTTGTAGGGCACTGAAATTTTTCCTCCCCAACGGAGAGGAATGCATTGCCTGCTCTCCAGACTAACAAGATGCATTTTTAGATGAAGCCACAAGTCAGTTTTCGTTAGTGATTTGCAGTTGGGGGCGGTTTTGTGCTCATTGTGAGCTTTGGGTGCCCTCAAGCCGCATGTGCGGGCGTTGGAGCAGCTGCAGGACATCTGCGCACACAGCTCCTAAGAGCCCAAAGGGATTCACGCATCCGTTTTCCATCAGCATCGTGTAAGGGACGGACTGTAAATTCCCTGCGCCCAGGGGCAGAAGCCCCTCCAAGCCTTCAATGGAATGCCTCAAACACGCGCAAGGAAATAAATAACGCAGGCCTGGCCTTCAAAGAACTGATAAGGCTCACGCTTAAGAGCTGATAAGGCTCTCAGTGTGGGAAAACTCTCTTGTGAAGCCGGGATAGTTCTGCCACTCGCGTGCTGAGCTCGCTCGTTCTCGGTTCTCCAGGCCACTGTGTCCCACGAGTGACCTTCGCTTCATTATCCGCGAAATGCGTATGAAAGCGCACCCCTGCACATGCTAATGAAGGTTACAGGGATCACGTTAAACACGTGTGACGATGGCACGCGTCTCGCCCCCCAAATCACGCTCCACGTCACCTGGGAGAAGGGAGAAACCTGAGCCGAGGCTGCGCTCGGCAAGGAGGGGGGACCCTGCTAATTCAGCAAACAGAAAAGGGGACAGTAAGTGCCCCCAGGGGGGAACAAAGAAGAAACAAAAGAAGAAGATTGGGCCTGGGAAGATTTTTCCAAGAAAGAAGATTGTGCCTGGGAAGATTCCCTGAAAAAGACACTGGAACCAGGACCGGTGATCTCTTTATTTTTCTCTGTCTTTTCCTTTCTCTATCCCTCAGTTTCTCTTTTCTCTTAGAATTGTTAAGTAACGACCTTAAGTACCCCTCGCCAAAAGCTGGCGTATAACTGCTGTTAACTGACGGTATGTACACCCCACCACTCGCCGTAAGTTGTTATACACCGAACTAATTATCCTGGACTTGTTGAGACCTACACTAACCATTTTGGGAAGCTGATAAATGCTTCCGTACGGACCTTGAGATTTATCTCACCTTGGTCCGCGCCGTTGGGAATTTACAAATCTGAAGTCGCTCACCCCCCCCCTCTTTCCTGAGAGTGGGACGTGACACATCAACGTATGCATTTTTATGCTGCCCCATGATACAATCTCCAGGGTCTGTCCCGAGTCCATTTTTGGGGCTCACAGGGCAGAGCTCTCTCCTCCATGGTCCCTGCGCCACCGCATTCCCCCTCAAAGTGAACAGATTGCAAACCCCACTAACCAATAACGCCTTTTCAAGAGTTTTCCTGGTACAATTTAGCGGAAAACCGGTGTGAAACAACTTCTACAAATGAAAGCAACCCCCAAGTCTCCCACACCTCGAGAGGCGGCCGCACGAGAGAGGATGTCCCGCAGTGAAATCCCCTGGCAGGAGCACCCACTTTTGGGTGCTGGATGGAAACGCTAATGTATTTCACAGACAATTCCAACATAAAAACAACGAAGAAGTCCCGGCGCGGCCGCATGGTTTTGCCAATATGACCATGAGCAGGTAGAGCACAAGAAAGCACCAAGTGATTCAGCGCCATAAAACCATGCCAGCAGCAAGGGTCTTCCCAGTGCAGCCCAGTTTCCCTGGGGAACTGGTTTCAGATACAAGGATAAAGCACTTTCGCTGGGATAAGCTGCATCTCCACCAGGAAAACACTCATCGGAGGTTGCTCCCGTGCGGACCTGCAACCCTTTTAAGCAGGCAAGTCCTCCGTGGCTCATCCCAGGTGGCAGAGCAAGCCAGAGGTGGACATGCAAACCCACGCTCGTGGCCAGGGCTCTTAGAGATGATCTTTAAGTCCATTTTTTGTCCGCTCTGAGCTTGCGATGCTATTTCCTACAAGAAGAGGCGGCATTACGCTTCCCGCCTCTGTGCAGACCAGAAATCCCTCCCGTATGTGTCGCCTGGGCAATGCCTGCGCGAGGAACACCCTTATTTATCTCCTCATCGAGAGCATTTCCAAAATGCTTCGCTGCTCTCGTGCTCTCCTCCCCGTGCCGATGCCCATCAAGCTGAACATATCCATGGGGAAAACAGCGTTTCAGCTCTGAGACTGGGAATTAGGCTGGATCCGTTAGCAGAAATGGATAGTGGTTTAGTGGATTCATGGGTTGGTGGTGGACTTGGCAGTGCTAGGTCAACGGTGGACTCGATCTTAAAGGTCCTTTCCAACCTAAAGGATTCTACGATTCTATGAAATATCACCTAATTTATCTGCTCCTGGAAAATAGATAATTAATGCAGTATTGGGGCAATTGTGCTGCTCTGCAGCCAGCTAAAGGCAGGCGAGGAGCCTTGAGTAAGCCTAAAAACCCACCACCCAGAAATATAACCTATTTCGACACACAAGACAAACATCCCCTTTCCTGTATCCTAGCCAAAAGGGATGCAAGTGTTATTGTGCGCGATGACTTGCAAGAGTATTGCTTTATTTATTCCACATGGCAGGCGTGAAGCTGCTTATACCCACGGGGAGAAAAAAGCCAACCCAAACGGGCAGGATTATTTCTTTTTCTCAGCTGTGCCCACCGCAGAACTGATTCGGCCGACAACCTGTGAAATACAGTTAATGAGCTTGGGTTTCTGTCGCCCCGAGTTGCTCCAAGGATGAGATTTCCTACCCTCTGATGTGTCAATTTTCCACTTCCAAATTCGGTCCGGGTTTGTGGAAACAGAGTATTAGCCGTGATTCATGAGTATTAGCACAGAAAGAAAAATATAATCGGAAATTTGAAGTACTTATCCTTCTTTGGGCTAAGCCTAGATAGAATGAACACAATACCGTACAGCTTTAAAAGCAGACAAACGAGAACGAAGACGGAATGTTCCCCACCAGCAACATAACTTTCAGCTTTGGCAGAAAAATATTTTCTGGGCTTAGAAGCTACAGAGCTTTGCCAGTTGCTTTGCCGGAGAGGAAAAAGAGGGTTATCTGTTAGAGGTATAACTGAGTCCAGGCAAACACCCCCTGCTCTCATTTAGCATCCAAACCGAAAGAAAAAAGTCAGTTGATAGGGAATTAATGAAAAATTAAGTTTTACGCAAGCGAGCTGTCAGGGCTATTGAAACACCACAAGTATCACTCGGATAGGATGTCTCCGGCCACCCACTGGGAGACTCCTCCAAACACGCGGGGCCGGGAGGCAGCTCTCGACGGGAGCAGGCGGTACCGCACTGCAACGGAGAAGTGATGGGAAACCTCTTCTGCTCGCTCGCTGCCCAGCCTTGACCCTTAGGGTCGGGCTGGATGATCTGAAAGTCCCTTCCAACCTAGGCGATTCCGTGATTCTATGGTTCTACGACCCCAGCAACCTTCCCAAGGGCAACGCAAACAGCCACCCGTCGCAGGTGGCACAAACCCAGACGTATCGAAAAAGCAGTGATAATTTCACCTGCTCATACTGAAGCAAAGACAGTATTGGTTTTCCGATTCGGGCTCCTGTTTATATTAATTGGAAATGCAAATGACGAGCAATTTTTAAAAGCAATATTGCAAGCCGGTACAAGTGAGCGCTAGCTACCTGGAGTGTTTGATTTTAATAAACCAATCAACCCAAACCAGTGGGAGATGAAGGTGTTATGCAAACCCTTAGCACACAAGGCACGCGTGCGCCGGCAGGAAGGCTCCGTGGACCAGCACGGATTATTCATCCGAAAGCAACTTCTGCACTGAGGGAGCGTCGGACGCAGCCCAAGAGCCAACATGGAGCTCATCAATGGACATTGGCCCTGAGTGTGATGGAAGAGCTTCGCCCCCATCTGAATGGAGGGAATGGATTGTAATTCAGCTCCTCGCTGGAGGCAGAGGTGTTATCCCAGGGCAAGGGCAGGGATAAGCTGCAGGAAGGATGGGTGGTCGGATGCTCAATGCACCGACAAAAGCCCTGGAAAGCAGGTTAGGAGTGAACGGCTTTGCCCTGGTGTCCTGGATCTCTTCCAGTTTGGATTTCAAAGGTAATTTTTCCCTCTGCTAAGAACTCCTTTGCCAAAGGCAATGAAGCTATTTTCTATCGGCATTGTCACAGCTAAAACAAACTTAACGGTGGAGACTTTGCTCCACCAGAGATGGGACCTGAGCCCCCAAAATAACTCCCCTGTTACCCCCGAAGGAAGGAAGCAGTGCTTCCCACAGGTGTCTGGAGGCATTCAGCCGTGGATAACAGGGAAATTAGGGTGCCAGCTCTGCAATTTAAATATATTCTCTGCCCATTACCCCTCCACTGGTTCATGGCTGAGCTGAAAACACCAAGCAGTCACATCATGAGAGCATTTAAATCCAGGAAGGGGCACACTGTTGCTGTAAGTCGTGGTGGTGACTCGTTAAGATACATTAATTTTTCCCCTTGCGATCACCCAGACCATCCCAAGGGCTGCACGGGGAGCGCGGTAACGGCCTTACCATCTTCAGCAGCGTCCGGTTGTCCCTGAGGGACCCCACCATGCCCACGAAGGAGACGCTGAACATGGTGAAGCCCAGCAGCAGGAGGAGGATGGCCGGAGCCAGGAAGATCCCTTCCAAGGTTTTGTGCTTCTGCCTCTCCACTTCGGCATAAATGCCAACGCACAGGATCACGAGGCCAAGGATCTGCAAGGGAAGCACGGGATGGGATTCAGATGCCTGCAGGGAAAAAGCAGAGGCTTCGAGGGAGAGGTGGAGGTTGAAGATGTCGCAGATGGCCAAGGAGAACCCCAACCAACTCCAGGCCATTTACCACCCAATCTCAAATGGTGCCGTCAGCGCTCATCCCCTTTGCTCAAGGCTAGGCTGTTTTCCCTCTGGCGGGGAAGGGGACGTATAATTGCAGCGTGATCAATCCAGGTGGACAGGTTGTGCTAGGTTTTTCCTCTCCCCTCCCTTTACGGTCTGGCTGGCTGCTCAGCTTGGCCCTTGCCTTGGGTTTGACAGTCATTAAGACCCACAGCCCACCCTCCCAAACGCCACCCTGAGACGGCACGACCCCCAAAACCACTCATTTCCCTCCAGCATTTTTACACCTGGCGTGAGCACCGGCTCACGCCCAAACCCACACCTCGCCCTCTCTTCACACGCCAGCACCAACAATTAGAAACAAAGCTAACGGCACCGTTACGAAGCGCTTTTGATCCCTGGATGAAAAGTGCCGTAAAGAAAAGCAACGGATTATTTATGACAACCTTCTTCCCCTTTCTCCCCCTTCAGTGAAACAGCTCTGGTTGAAAAAGAGAGCCTAACGATACCGGGATAAAGCAAGGTTCCGCAAAGGGCTCTTTGCATCCCTTCAGCTCCGTCAACATCAAAGCCAGCACCGCGATCCCAAGCGTTTGGTGCTGTCAGGAGCCGTTCGCATCGCGCCCGTCGGCCCCGCGGCGCAGCCGGAGGCGAGCGGCTCCTCAGCCGGCGCCGAGCTGACACCTGAAAAGGTCAGCGAGGAAAACGAGGAGCATCCGGAGACCTTTTCATGTTGCTTTTTGCTGCCCTCCCCACTCCAAATGGCAGCGGGAGGCTCCTGGGGGAAAGCCCCCAGCCGCAGACACTCGAACTCAAAAACCTACATCTCCAAAGAGGAGAAAAAAATGCTTTTCTTTTGCTCCTTTTCCATCGTTTTCTATCTGTCCTGGTTTGAAGACTGGCCACTGAGACAAATGACACCATCGCTTCCACCTTGCCAAAAGGCTTCATTGCTCCTAACGAGTTTGCTCAAACTTTTCCTGCTAATTCACACCAAATCCTTAGTTTTCACGCACAATCTTGGC
This sequence comes from Fratercula arctica, assembly GCA_947846985.1. NCBI lineage: Eukaryota > Metazoa > Chordata > Aves > Charadriiformes > Alcidae > Fratercula > Fratercula arctica. The sequence continues at coordinate 437,563 of CANTUZ010000023.1, read as the reverse complement.
TTTTTTGGGGGGAGTTTGTTTATTTTTTTCCTTCTCCACTCTGCCTGGACACCATTTCTGGTGCGGTTTTGGACTTAGTTTATGTCTATCAATCACTGTCCGCTTCCAGGCTCCAGCTCATCTATAAAGGAACAGAAATTTCTCAGAAAGTGAAATTTAGACTCGTGATATTTTAGTTATTTGAAACTACACAGACAGGCCTATTTCTATTAACAGGCTTTTAATCACAGTTTCATCCTTATACTCTATTTTAAGCGTCAGGTTGGTGCGTTGGGATTAGGTTTGATTTAATGTTTATCTCTTATACGGTGTCCCAGGAAATACATTTGGCTTTGAAGGCGGGGGGTAGACATTAACGCACACCCTGCTAATCCCCGCCGTTCCTCCTGAGTGCCAATCAGAAGCGCTTTCTCCGTTTTAATTAATCCATCCGCGATGCCAGCGAGGGAAGAGATCACGGGAAGCGCAGGGAGCGAAGCCAGGAGGGGGGGTCGAGGGCTGGATGCTCGAGGGGCTGAGGGAGCAGCGTGCACGGGAAGGGCTTCACCTGCCAGCAGGGGAGAGAAACCGAGGAGGGTTCGCAGGACGGACACGTGAATTGCTTAAAAATAGTTTTTCCAGGGCTGAAAGTATCCTTGAAAAATTTAAAGTACATGGCACGCATGAGGCTGCTGTAGGATGGGGCTGGTCCTTCCTCCAGCATCGCCACGGCCATGACTTTGGCAGGGAAACCCCCACCAGTGCCACGCTAACACCCCTCTTGGCTGGAGGGGGGCAGGCACCGCTTATTTGCCACGCAAAGGCAATGGGGAAATGCAAATGCAGTGGGGAAAAGGTGCTGCACGGCATGGGCAGATACTGCTGGAAACCCAGGCCACGCTGCATGGCTTCTGTTGGTGTTTCATGGCTTAGAAAAGGCCATGTGAGATCTATGGGCAAGCAACTCAAATTAGTCCCTGGGACTAACCGTCACAGAATGGTTTGGGTGGGAAGGGACCTTAAAGCCCACCCAGTGCCACCCCCTGCCCTGGGCAGGGACACCTCCCACCAGCCCAGGTTGCTCCAAGCCCCGTCCAACCTGGCCTTGAACCCCTCCAGGGATGGGGCAGCCACAGCTTCTCTGGGCAACCTGGGCCAGGGGCTCACCCCCCTCACAGCAAACAGTTTCTTCCCCAGATCTCATCTCAGTCTCCCCTCTTGCAGTGTAAAACCCTTCCCCCTCGTCCCATGGCTCCCCTCCCTGCTCCAGAGTCCCTCCCCAGCTTTCCTGGAGCCCCTTTAGGGACTGGCAGGGCCTGGAAGGTCTCCCCGGAGCCTTCTCTTCTCCAGGCTGAACCCCCCCAGCTCTCTCAGCCTGTCCCCACAGCAGAGGGGCTCCAGCCCTCCCAGCATCTCCAGGGCCTCCTCTGGCCCCGCTCCAACAGCTCCGTGTCCTTCTGCTGTTGGTGCCCCAGAGCTGGAGGCAGCGCTGCAGGGGGGTCTCCCCCGAGCGGAGCAGAGGGGCAGAATCCCCCCCCTCACCCCCCTGCCCACGCTGCTGGGGATGCAGCCCAGGCTGCGGGGGGGTTCTGAGCTGCTGGTGCCGGCTCATGTTGAGCTTCTCATCCACCAGCACCCCCAAGTCCTTCTCCTCAGGGCTGCTCTCCAGCCATTCTCCGCCCAGCCTGGACTCTAACAAGCAAATATTGAGCTGATCCACCTGAATTTCTTGGCTCTCTCCTTTCTTAGCTCCTAGTTTAAAAGGTCACCCAGCCCCTTGTAACCTGCTTTGCCAAGGGTTAGTGCCGCCAGCTGGACCCCAACCCATGTCCACACCCCGACAGCTAAAAACTACCCTCCAATTAAAAAAGAAGAAGAGTTGGTTCTACTCACAGCAGCTTAAAGCACAAGAAAGCATCTCGAAAAGCCACACGCACCTCGAGGAAAGGAATGGATATACTGGCACATCTCCCAGCAAAGGCAGATTGCAAAGAAAGGCTTGCTGGAGTATAACGAGTTTTGGAAGGAGGAGCAGATAGCGATGCTGCTCCAGAGGGAGCTGGATGGAAAATAGCTGAGGAGAAAGACCAGCATTCCCTGAAAAGTGACTTTTCTGTGAAAAAACGGTGGATTTGGAACAAACTGGCGACATCAACTTCTTTGCCAGGACCTATCCAGCACCGTAAAAAACTGCAAGGGGAATAGCTACGTATTTCACGAAAAACCTGATCATCCCGTCCCCCCTCGGCTGCAGATGAGCATCAAAAGCAGCAGGAAAAGTTCGCGTCGCGCCTTGCGAAGCCTGCCCGCCCTGCTTGCCACCACCGGCTTTCTCGGGGAGAGGAGGGCGCTTCTGCCGTACGAATTCAATCAGCACAGATACTTTTGATTCCTGGCGCCGCAACCCTTTCCTACCACCCACGCTCGATGACATGGTAAAGCACATAATGAAGTTGGCTGGTAAATCCTCTCTAGTTACACATTAATTGCCCGGTGATCACCTTAATACAGTGCAAACGCCAGGCCAGACAGCAGCCGGTAATTACAACTGCTCTGCAATGCATCTAAGAGAAAAAGCAAATCTGCGCTTACCCTCTAAGGAGAGGATGATTACCCCGTTTCTGTATGACAAGAACCACGCGATTGAACCATCGCCGGTGGGGAAAGCCAAGGGGGCGGCTGCAACTCCGCCAGACGGTGCGACGAAGGCATCCTGCACCAGTTCGCCTCTTACAAACTGGGAAGAAACCACCTTCGGGTTTTCATTTCTGCCCTGCTTGATTTCAGGGCTCGGTGGAGTCTGTCGGAGCTGAGTGGGCAGGGGATGGAGGGCAGCGAGCAGCCACCCTGGGACGTCCCACCTCCATTCCCACCCCAAAAAAGACCCCCGTGACTCGCTCTCCTCCCTCCCTCCCATTTTCCTGCATGGATAAAACTGCAAACTGGAATTTCTCAGCCCGATACAAGTTGCTATGACCAACCCATCCCCACCTTCGCAGCCCATTTCCAAAGCTGTTTTGCTCCAACCTGGTCTCTTCTTAGTGGGATATAGAGATGCTGGTTTTCCTCTCCAGGAATTTCTCCATCTAATGGCCAGGAAAGAGCTGGCAGAGGGAGTTGGGGACCTGGGAAGAAGAAGAGCTAAAGGTGAAAATCCCTGGTGGAAATCACTGTCCCACTGATTGCAAAGTCATTTTGAGACCTGGAGGTCAAGAAGTGGGATAAAAGGCAGAAGAAATGGGATAAAATGAGCAGAAAATAACATAACACACAGCTCTGATGACGCTGGCGGGGTTTGGTGGGTGCCAAACGGGTGGCTTGAGCTCACAGCTAACCCAGAGGTGAGACAGGGAGTTTGCAAAGCTCTCTTCAAGCCATGGGCTCTCTGGTGCTTGTGACTGCTTCTCCATCCTTGCATGACTTGGCTTTGGCACAGAGGCGGCCACCTCATGTGAACAAGAGACGTGCATAGTCCTACCAGTGCTACTGAGAGACACATACGGTCCTACCCTGTCCTAAAAACCACAGAATCACAGAATGGTTTGGGTTGGAAGGGACCTTAAAGCCCACCCAGTGCCACCCCCTGCCCTGGGCAGGGACACCTCCCACCAGCCCAGGTTGCTCCAAGCCCCGTCCAACCTGGCCTTGAACCCCTCCAGGGATGGGGCAGCCACAGCTTCTCTGGGCAACCTGGGCCAGGGGCTCACCCCCCTCACAGCAAACAATTTCTTCCCCAGATCTCACCTAAATCTCCCCTCTTGCAGTGTAAAACCCTTCCCCCTCGTCCCATGGCTCCCCTCCCTGCTCCAGAGTCCCTCCCCAGCTTTCCTGGAGCCCCTTTAGGGACTGGCAGGGGCTGGAAGGTCTCCCCGGAGCCTTCTCTTCTCCAGGCTGAACCCCCCCAGCTCTCTCAGCCTGTCCTCACAGCCTTTGGAGCATCCCACTAAAAATCCCACTAAATACCTAAGAGACGCCACATTCCTTGTCCAAGATCCAAAGACCCAAGTAATGGGAGTTCCCCTCAGCCACCACCAGAGCAAATGGCCACCACGAATCCAAGGGGATGTTAACACGGCCAAAGCAGTGCAACCTTGAAGCCTGCCAAGGGCCAAGCGGCAGATATGGCTCATTCCAGGGTGAATGGCATTAATTGGATGAGTCAATGCCGCGCTAACGCGAGGCAATAATTTCTCCTTATTCGGGAATGCCAAAAAGTCACGATGACGGTGGCTTCAAGCCCACGCAGACCCCGCCAGCCAGATTCCGTGAGTCAGAGCCACGGTCCGGGCAGGAGCAGAGGGAAAGGGCCATCACTTCATCCTCCATCCAAGATGGCCAGAGGTGCAAAATTAAGGGCGAAACTCTTGTTTTTCAAATCCCCAGCTCACAGCAGACTCGTTCTTCCCAGCTTTTGAAGACCCGTCTGCCTTCAAATTAGCAGACAGGGTACTCCTGCTCCTCCTCAGAAGGTTTTATTGTAACGTGCAGGCGAGAAACCGTGATATAGAAAGCACTGAATGCTTTTAGTCATTAAAAGATAGAATCACAACATTAATAATGCAGCGATTAATACATCGTATAATGCTTAACTGGTGATGGTAGGTAGGAATGTAAAAAAAAAAAATACGCTATTATAAGGGTCAATTAAAATAGCAGTTTTCAATTTTATGGGAAAAGTGAGAAAAGGAAAGAAGCGTTTCTTTTTGAAAAGAAAACTTCAAATCTACGCTCCGCTGAATCCTCGACAACGAGGATTAAATCTACCTGTATAAAACCAGCAGGTCCAACCGCGATGCTCGAACATCTCTGCCATTTGCTCCGTATTTGGTTTAAAGCCACTTTCTGGCTTATCCCACGCTCCTTTACTGATTTTCCCACCTAGAAACACCTGCTTGCGTTACAGGAAAGCACTGGAAAGGATCTACCGGCATTAGAACCAGTTTTCTGCAGACTGGGACAACCCTACTCTAGAAAACCATGATCAATCTCACCCCAAACCTCCTTGATCCTTCCTGATGAACCAACTCAAGTCTTATTCCACTGAATTTTTCTCCGGGGGGGTTAAATTTTTGAAGTTTTCATGAGAAGTTCCTACACAATCATTATTTTTTTTTTTAACGAGCGCATTTGGCCAGAGAGAAACTCAGCCCCGGTCACGTCTGGTTAATGAGGCTTTGAAGGGTTCGTCAGCGCCGTTGAATTAATTTGGCAGCAACGTGTGCAAATGAGGCCAGAAGTAGGTCAGGCGGCTGAAAAGCTCGCAGGAGCCGCGCGATCCGTATGGATTCGATGGGGCAACGTCCCCACGCGAGGACCGTCCGAGGGCTGAAGGCGGGCTGGGTCGGAGCGATTTGAAGTGGCTTTTTTGCAGCTATTTCCCCGTCGCCGGGAAATTGTTGAGGCTCATCTTGCCAGGATGCCCCGCTGAGCCCCCCAAAACGCCCCAGCAATTAATAAGCATCTGGTATCGAGATTGTGCGGGTGCATCCCATGGTTAATCTACGCTTGCAAAGCGCAGCCCCGACCTGGGTTCAGCTTAGTTGGGAGAAAAGGAAAACCCTGTCCCTCTTCCCCACCCCAACAGCTGCTTTCTGGGAAACCTCCAGCCAGGTGAAACTCAGCCCTTTAGAGAAACCAAAACTACAGCCACGGGTTTTCCCACAGATTAATTCTGCCAGCAAAAATACTGCGCTATCCTTACCCAGAACTCAAAGTGCAGCTACAAACGGGTTACGAAATCTGGATTTTTTTCTTGGTTTCGCCGGGTGCAGTGGGAGTCCCACGAGGGTCCTGGCCACCCCATGGGAGATATTGGAGTCTCCCCTTCCCTCGGGAGCCTGCCTACCCAGCAAGCCACAAGGAAATCAGTAAGATACTCGACAAAAAAAAAAATCCACTTTTCCTTATTCTCATTCATGCCCTGGGACGGGCACAAGTCACTCGGCGCAGTGGGACAACGGGCTTCGCCGTCCCCAGCTAGCGAGGGCAAGCGCTGCCCTCCCAATGAGCTCAGTCATTAAAATAAAGAAAGAAATAAATAAGGAAACAGAAAGCATTTTCAAACTCTGCCGGTCATCCCCTTTACCCTTCGCAGCCCGCCTGGGAACTCACGCAGATATTTCTGCAATTACACCCATGCAACGAGACAACACATACCACTACAGGCGCCCAGCCGTGCAAGGGGGAAAGATGATTAATTAGACCTCGAGAGGAAATATCTGTAAATATGGACTGGATTCCCCAAGAGTAACCCCAGGAAGGTGCTAATTCCGCATCTCGTGCATTAACTGAGGAGTCACAGCCCCCAAAGGGACGGGGAAGTTCTTGCTTCCCCCTCCCCTGCTCCGACACGTGTTTGCACCTCCCGGGTGCCGGGGAAGTCTTGCCTCAGTTGTAGCTCAATGATTCAAAACTGCTTAAAAACAAGCTTTATTTTTGCCTCTTAAAATAACCAACCTGGCTAAAATACCCGCCAGGCGATGCCTGCTTTCATGCCTTGCCCCTATGGAATGACGTAAAGGCAATGGCCGAGAGGGGCAGGGGGTCCAGGTGGCCCAGTGGGTCCTTGCATGGTGAAAACATGAAATTTCCCTGTTTATGCCTCAAAATGGGACTTGCCACCTTGAGGGATTTGTAAGAGCGGCTCCGGGGAAAGGGAGGCGCTCTTAAACCCACCAAAACCTGCAGTCTTGCCCACGATAGCCCATTTTAGACCCAGCACGAGGGGCTTCGCTGCACCAGGTTTTCCCGCAAGAATTTGATGCTTCGGAAGGGGAAATTTTGATACGGCAAAGTAAAATCCAACCCAGGGGGGTGGTGTGGCGGAGGGAAAAACACCAGGAAGGACAGAAAAGCAACCGGAGCACCTACCGAGAAGAGGGTGGCGTAGGTGGACAGGGCAAATTTGATGCTGTAGTAATAAAGGTGGGAATTTCGGCACTCGGAGGCTTGAGCCATCCTTGAAGCTCCGGCCAGAGGGGTTTGCTCGCTGCCCGCCAGCCCTTTCCCTGCTCCAGCCAGCTCCTGCCCTCCGCCGCGGAGCCGAAAAAGCGCCCACATGCACACGGGGAAGCCTTGAACTTGAACTGCTGGCTCCAACTTCCGCCTGGCAGGAGCGGAGAGCAATTAGAGGGAAGGCAGCAGCGGCACAAGCAGCCGGCATTAACCCTTTACTGAGTTCGATGCTTGGGTTCCGCAACGGCAAAGCTCCGTTTAAGTGGCTTTGCTCCAATAATTACTCCAAAAAAAAAAAAAAAAAAAAAAAAATCAATGTAAGCAAATCTTTAACGACAGACATATTGCGCTCAGGGCTGGATGCGGAGTATTTTTGTTACGACACTCCGGTATTGCGGATTTCAGTGGATTTTTCTTACATCGGCGTTGACTTCCATCCACAGCTGCTCAACGTTTTTGTTCACTTCTTATTATTGTAACTGTAGAGGCACAAGAAAGGTGAAGTCTCTGCTCTGGGAATGATTCCCAAAGTTTGTTCCGCAGGGCAAAATGTTGCAGCCCCGATGACAGGGATGTGGGATAACCTCAGCACAGCGTTCCCAGCTTTCTGCTCACGCGTTACTCATCTTAGAACGGATGAGAACTCTTCTGTTTGGGTTCTTTCTAATATTGGGTTCTTTCTGGCTTTCTGCTATTGAAGGTGAATAGGGTCCATTAAAAGAGAGACAAAAATACTAGTTTCTGGCATTCATGGTACGTAGCATCTGTCTAGAACAGTCATTGCCACAACTAAGCTTGTGATGGACCCTTCTTCATTGCTCTGGAACTCAGAGAAGTAAGAAAGTTTTATTTGGTCGTAACTAAAGTCTGTTAGTTAGGTGCTGCAATCACACAAGCGTTTCTAAAGATGTTAATTGAAGTTAAGACTGGACATTAGGAAAAGGTTCTTCACAAAGAGGGTGGCCGGTCGCTGGAAGAGGCTCCCCAGGGAAGTGGTGATGGCACCAATGATCCTTATGGGTCCCTTCCAACTTGAGATATTCTAGGATTTTAGGAGGTATTTAAAAGACAGGCAGCCTAGAGATATGGCTTAGTGATGGTTTCGGTCAGAGTTGGGTTGATGGTTGGACTAGATGTTCTGAAAGGTCCCTTCCAACCTGGGCAATTCTATGATAGAGCCCGTTCCAATCCTGCAGCAGCAAAGGGTGAAGTGGCAGCTCAAAATCCATCAAGATCAGGGACAAACGTCCCCCAGGCAGTTGCTCGGGGCCCAGTACCCGAGAGCAACGTCCAGATTTACCTGTCGTAGCTCCCTACTGCGAGCAACGCCTCCATTCCAACACCACCTTGAGCCGCCCGGCACTCGCGTGAGAAGGAAAAAGGAAAGAGAAATGATTCCACGCGGGCTCGGGGAGGTTTAATGCATGGAAGAAACGGGATGCGGAGCAAGAAACCTGCACCGGGAGATCGCACAGCTCCTGGAAGGGTTTGTACATCCATATAAATGTTAAGTACTAGAGAGCGTAAAAGTGGTGTTTAATAAAAAGAGGAGCTTGGAAAAGCCACGTCTACAGTCCCCGACGATGCCGGGCAGCACCCTTCACTTCCGCAGCCTGACTCGGTGCGGATCAGAGATAGGGAGAAAAAGCGGCAACGCGGCTCGTGGCCTGGGAAATGTTTTAAAACCCCCCAGCTCTCAGGAGGAAGGTGCTGCTTCTCTCTGCAGGAGCCGAATGGAGAATTTAAAGCAAGGTTTGAAGAAATAACGGCGACTTAGGGCTGCACCCGAAGAGGTGGGAGCTGTATTTGCCCGGCTTTTAGCAGACAGCGAGTGATTCAGGGCAGCAGAAGAGATCGCATCCCTTTCCTTTTACAAGCGTACAAGCTGCGAGGGTGAGAGCAGAGATGGGCTGAGAGTTGTACAATTTCCAGTGGCCAGCAGATCCCAAATACTGAGGCTATTACACTTCAGGACATGATAATGGGGCAAAACTGTCCCAAAATGTCCCAAAAATGACATTTCTAGCCACGATTTAGCTACAGCCAGCTGCAATCAGGCTGAACAAGCAGAGCAACCAACTTTTCTCCACTTTTTTTTTTTTTTTTTAAATTAATCCATTAATGAGCTTACAGAGTGTTGGAGCCTGGTTTATAGCAGCGCTTTCCATTTTGCTGACACCCAGCGAAGCTGGTGCTGAGACGACCCGGGCAAAGGAAGAAAAGAGCGACAGCGTCGCCCGCACGGAGCGTTCCTTTTCACCAGCCTTTGCTCGGAATAAGGAACCCCAACACCCAGCGTCGAGCCAGAGACATCTGGGGAGAGGAACAATGTATTTCCTCCGCCTTTTCTTTCCTTTTTGAAGGATGCTGCAGCCAGGAAAACAGTTAATTCAAAACAAAACACTTCTTTTTTCTTTTTTTTTTTCTCCTTGTTTTTCTAACCTCTTTCCATCAGGTTTGACTGGGCACCGGTGCGAGGATCACAGGTTTTATTTTCAACTCGTTGGCGCAGAGAAATTTTGGCATTTGGTGACTAACCCTCTGCGCATTCACCTATTTACATAATCCGCTTTTCTTCGCTTTAATTCACAAGTCAACTCTGTGTGCAAAAGAGCAAGGGAGAAACAGCATTTCCCTACAAAACCAGGCCATGACACAGCTCGGCGATGTCCGAAGCAGCAGATTTAAACCACCGGGTCCTTAAATAATGCTCAACTTTGCTTAAAATTTCCACATTAATTTGAAACCACATTTAAGAGAACGATTCACCGTAAAACTTTGGCTCCTCCCAGGTTTTAGCGTCAGTTTCAGGCTCTCTCCCCTTCTGCGCTGGATCCCCGGCAAAGCCCGACCCTCCGGAATAAATCAGGCCAGAACCCCGCGAGCGCATCCCAGGCTCTACCCCACTTCCTCATCAACCAGTAATTAACACCCGATATTCCGCAAGCGGTTAATTATGCCATACAACTCATCACTAAAAAAAAAAAAAAAAACCACCACCCAAAAACGAAAACAAAACAACAAAGAAAAACCAACGCACATTTTTTTGCCTGCAGGGATGGGAACAGCAATAAAACTCTCCGGCTACTTCTATACGACATTTTAATGCACTCAAGAAAGGAGAAATCTGCTTTTGTGGTGCTGATTTTTGCTGTTACTCGGCCCAGGAGGAGTCCTAGTGCATGGACATAGCAAATCCCATGTTTTTTATTCACCTTAAAAATGCCTTAATTTAAAAAAAAAAAAAAAGCTCATCTGCAAAAGCAGCATCAGGTATCAGGTCCCTCTCCCAGCTCCCACCCCCCCACGCACCAGCAATAATTCAGCATTTTCCCCAGCAAGCTCCAACCCCTTCAACTAAATGGCCAGACATCTCTAAATTTGACTTTCTTTCCCCCCGCCCCCCGCAAGCAAATAAAAATTTATACCGTGCTTTCCTTTCTCCAAAAGGGATGATAAAGGATAAGCGCTTTTCTGGCGGCGCAAATGCATACGGATGCTGCTTACATCCAGAGAGATGCACTTAGAGATGAGTAGACAGGACCTTAAATCATCCATTTATTTATACTAACGTTACCGTAATGGACGGATAATGCACGAGCCCTGCTGGACACGAGGGAGAGGCAGGCAGAGCTTTTAAAAAGCTTACCATTGAACTGAATAAATTTTGCAGGCCAAATTTAAACAGGACTTGGAATTTTGTTGGACTTACCGTCGCTCCGGTGTGACGCTCTGGGGGTACGGGGGGAGCGGGGAAGGGCAATGGGAATGGAGGAGGGGGGGTTTAAGTCTGGAATATTATTTTTTTTCTCCTCTGGCAACGCTACTGGAGCTGGGGGAAGGTCATCAAGTGGCTTCACGCACAGGCAACGAGCAAGCCCTTATTTATGGGTTTTAATCATTAACTGGACGCTGCTTCTGGCAGCGTCAGGGCCATGCAATCATTAACTGCAGGAAGAAATGACTCAGCCGGCGTTTGACGCTCGGGACCAACGGGGACCAGTCAAACCACCGGACATCCACCAGCGGGCAAAATTTGGGGGTTTGGAGCCCTTTGAGGGGGTGATGCTGCTGGTGGAGGAATATTTTCCACCGGCAGAGCCCTGTCCCCCTCCAATACCCAAAGGATGGGGATTCCCTTCCCACCCCACCAATCACCCCAGGCTTTACAGGCAGAAAGTCTCCTGTAATAACCCAGTAAAAGCAAAAACCGAGGCTACAGGAAAACACTCTAAACCCTCCGAAGGACCAAGCTATGCTATTAAGGTGCCCTCAGTGGTGCTTCGAGCAGCTCTGCATGCAGCCAGCATACCAAGCGCCTTCAATAAAGATGCTACTTCTTCCCCCGAGCGGGGCTCCCTGGCATATTAATTGCAAATCACTGGCAGGGCGAGCTCGACCAGCCAAGGCACCCGACTGCCACTCGTCTTTGCCAGCTGTACCTTCGCAGGTGAAATTTTGGCCCCCAAAAGCACAGGGAGGCCCCCAAGCAGGGTTTGTTGGTGCTTTGGGGTAAGGAGGGGACCCCACTGCCCCTGTGCACCAGCAGAGATGAGCCCTATGTGGGCAGCCAGAGAGGAAAAAAGGGCTTCGGGGAGCTTTTGGGCTCTAGCTTTCACGGACAAAGAACTAAATCTGGGGCCTGGTGGAGATCTAGGCAATTATTTTGCTAAGCTGCTAGATGGAAGTGGCTGCTGCACAGTGCCTGCTCTATACTGGGTCCCAGCTCCAACCCTCAGCCCAAACTGGGCAGCCTGGGGTCTCCCTTAGCTGCACCCAGGACTGGCTGAGCCAAAAAACCTCCTCATCAGCCCCAAAATTCATGTAAATGGGAGAGGAAGGGCCAGTTTGCAGCTGGAAGCACTAAGGGAGCAGACAGTGTTTGCTGCTTCGGCGCCTGGCTTCACTGCTTTAACGATGCCCAGTGCATCAATTAATTAGCGAGGCTTTTCACAGGATCCCGCTGCAATTCCCCAGAGCCAAGTTAGGACTGGGAAGTGCTAATTTCAGGTTTAGCACATCAGCCCAGGCAGGCCCAGGGCTGCCCACATGGATCCATCCCATCCTCTGGGAGCCGGGGAAACGGCCGCCCACCGCAGCCTCGCTCCATCCTTCTTCAGAGGGACACGAGAGCACTCAAATCAGGGTCCTGCCAACTAATTTAACACTTAATTCCATGAAAAGCAGCGCTGCCGCCGCTCTCATCTGCGCTCCTTTTGCGTGCTGAACATCCTACATGGGGAAAGTTTTGCAGCTGAACAGTAAAATGGGTTTAAATGACAAATTCCCTCCTCTGCTCCCGCAACCTCAGGCTGTCAGACCACATCACGCCCCTTTCGCTGATGGGGAGTTTGGTTTCACTCCCCCCCCCCCCCCCCCCCGGCCCCCTCATACCAGAACTGCAGAAGGCAAAAGTTTTACTCACCCCCACCCCTTCATTAGCAAGTATTTGTGCTAATCTTAACCCCATTTGCAAGCTTTGATGTGGGATTTCTAAGGCTTTTAATTGACCATTTTTGCCTGTGCCTTTCAGCGTTGTGATTCCTGTTGGTGCAAAAACTCCACGCCAGGAAGAGCTCCTTGTTTAAAAGCACAGGGGCTTATCTTCTCACAACGAATCCCAGAATCGGAAGGGACCTCTGGAGATCATCTAGTCCAACTCCTCGGATATACTCTCAGGGTTAGTTTTTCCATCCTCGTGGGCAACAGCAAGTCCCAGCCCCTCCTTCTTCTCCCAGGTCTTTCCAACCCTGCATCTTTCCTGTTGGAAAAAAAAAAGATTTAGCCAAACACTTCTTGCACCCAACGCTTTAGGAGCCAGGTGCAGGAGTTATTTCTCTTTATTGGGCCATGAATAAAGCAAGCTGCCACTTCCCAAATGAAATCCTACGTCTTGCACACACCAAGTCCAACCTAAATTTAAGCACCAGATGCCACGTTAAGCGTTTCCCTCGGCTTCGTCACTCCCTCCTGCAGCAGCTTTTTAGCCAACCTGTTTAATAAACACAGCAGCAAATGAAAAGACCTTGCAGTACTCAAATGACAACTCGGCCTGTGGTTTGGTGGGGTTTTCCCCCCCCACCCACCCCCCCCCAGGCAGGCAGTGATTAAAGTAGAAAAATGTTAATTTATACTGCTGCAAATCGCGGCGCAGCTGGTTTGCTCCGACCGTGAGCGTGGCAGCTATAAAGAACAAAGTGAGCGGCAGGGGGGCTGGGAGGAGAAATTGCTCCAAGGAGTTAAGATAATAAGCAAGCAATGCTGGAAGGTGATGAGCGGGAATAAAACCAAAGCATTAACGTGCAATTTTCGGATTTGTAAAACGCTCTTGATTACACGAGGAGGGCTCGGAGGTGCCAGGCTCGGCGTCACGCTGCAGCCACCGTGCCCACGCCTGTGGTAAAAGCGACGTGGAGAAGAGGAATCGCTCGCTCCTGCGGTTCGATTGCACTCGAGCATCTTCCTGGGTCAGCATCTGTCTGCAGAGCATCACTTCTAATGGCACGGGACAGAGCGGGCCTCCACAAGCCGGCTTTATTATCCCCTCGGGACTGACTGATGCTCCAGCCTCCGCAGCTCCAAGCCCTGCAATTTAATTAGAGAAGGTGGGACGGCATCGCCTTCCGCTGGGTATTTGCGAGGTCTGTATGCGCCCAGAGTTTCTGCCTCCTTCCTTGCAGCTCCTAAAGGCACCATTCACCACAGTCACTTCTCCTTCCTCCCACCTTTATTCTCCCACTTTTTAACTGTCTTGGTGTCTCTTTTCTGGCCACTTCACAGAATACAGAGTGACAGGGGTGGGAAGGGACCTCTGGAGATCACCCAGTCCAACCCCCTGCCAGAGCAGGGTCACCCAGGGCAGGGGGCACAGGAACGCGTCCAGGTGGGTTTGGGATGTCTCCAGAGACGGAGACTCCCCCACCTCTCTGGGCAGCCTGTGCCAGGGCTCTGCCACCCTCACAGCAAAGAAGTTCCTCCTCGCGTTGAGATGGAACTTCCCATGGTCGAGTTTGTGCCCGTTCCCCCTTGTCCTGTCCCTGGGCACCACTGAGAAGAGCCTGGCCCCGTCCTCCTGACACCCCCCCTTGAAGTATTTATAAGCGTTGATAAGATCCCCCCTCAGTCTTCCCTCCCCCAGACTGAAGAGTCCCAAATCCCTCAGCCTTTCTCCATCAGAGAGGTGTTCCAGTCCCCTCAGCACCTTGGTGGCCCTTTGCTGTCCCCTCTCCAGCAGTTCCCTGTCCTTCTGGAACCGGGGAGCCCAGAACTGGACCCAGTGCTCCAGCTGCGGCCTCCCCAGGGCAGAGCAGAGGGGGAGGATGAACCTCCCTCCACCTGCTGGCCACGCTCTTCTTGATGCCCCCCAGGATGCCATTGGCCTTCTTGGCCACCAGGGCCCATGGCTGGCTCATGGTCACCCCATTGTCCCCCAGGACTCCCAGGTCTCTTTGCACCGAGCTGCTCTCCAGCAGGTCAGCCCCAACCTGTCCTGGTGCATGGGGTTATTCCTCCCCAGGGGCAGCACCCTACACTTGCCCTTGTTGAATTCCATACGGTTTCTCTCTGCCCAACTCTCCGGCCTGCCCAGGTCTCTCTGGATGGCGGCACAGCCTTCTGGTGTGTCAGCCACCCCTCCCAGCTTTGTGTCACCTCTAAATTGCCGAGGGGACACTCTGTTCATCCAGGTCATTGATGAATATATTGAACAGGACTGGACCCAGGACTGACCCCTGGGGAACACCACTTGTCACTGACCTCCAACTAGACTCTGTGCCCCTAATCACGACTCTCTGAGCTCTGTCTTTCAACCAGTTTTCAATCCCCCCCCACTGTCCATTCATCTAACCCACACTTGCTCTGCTGAGCCTCAGCGCTGGAGGATGCAAATGCACAGAGCTCACTTGGGTTAAAAACCGCTCCCCACAGACACAGTGGGACACCTGACAGCTACCGCTTCGGCAAAACATCGCTTATAATTTGGGCTAGTACATGCCAAAGGGTACAGAAATTGCCAGGCTTATAGCCGCAAGAAATCAGGTTTTGCCAGCAGAGAAGTTATAATTGCAAAATGAAGATGAAGTTGTTGCTCGTAGTTGGCAGCTTTGCCTTTTCCCAGCTTTTCGGGTTTTTTTTTTAAAGATTATTTATTAGTTCATAAAACTCAAGAAAACGGGATTTTGATTCCATTTGCTATGCAAGCTATGGTCCCCGCGGCGCTGGGTAAAACCCACTGGGAAGCCACAGCCCCAAAGACTCTTTCCAAAACACTGAGTCACCGCAGTGCTCTCCGTTAAAAAGCCCTGCTAATTAACCCACAGCAAATGAACTCATTACGTAGATTCTCAACACTGAAAGTGGATAAAAACTAAAAATAACCTCTCTGTACCTTGACCCCGTGGCCAGTGTCGGGTCCGGGCCTATGTCTCCATCTGGGAAATGTGGATGGAGGTGCCGCAATTTTCTTCTTATACCCATTTCTCACTCAGGTCCTAAGACTTAGTCTCTGCCGCGCATATTGAAACCCTTGTTGTGAGATACCTGGCTAAATGTGCTAAAATAATAAAGCCGTGGGGCTGCAGAAATTATCCACCAGCTTGGGCTCCTGTCTGGGGGAAAACCAACCTTCCCCCTTCATTCTCAAGAGGGGTCAGATGGGTTTAATTAGCCACAAATTATTCTGAGCATATATTTTCCTTGTTTGTTTGAGTTGGGTTTTTTTTTTTTTCTTCCTCCCGCTGTGGTTGTGCATATTTTCTTTTTTAAAATCAAAAACTTCTTGGAAATCCCCCAGCTTGTTACGCTTCGCCCAGAGTGGGAGCCACTGCCATCAACCAGCTGCAATTTCATCCCCAAACGTTCCCCGTGTGATTTGCTCGGCATTTTCCAGTGAAAACTCCGCAGCGGGATCGACCGCCTCGGCACAACGGGTAGGATGGATCCGACGTCGAGCAGCATCACGGAAGGAGCCGCATCTCTCTGCAGTAGGTCACAGCAGATATCCCAGACAGATTTTGCAACCCAGGTGCTCGATGCACGGTTGAACCACTAACACGTCGCCTGGGAACTCGAGAAAAAGTCATCCGAGGCCACAGCTGGTAAGGAGACGTACAGGCTCTTTCCAAACTCCTTCCCACCAACGCACAACCAACCCTGGACCCACACACTCCATCCTACGGCAACAGAGAAACCCGAAGCCTCTAATGCAATAAAACCCCTCAATTTTGAGCCTCTGGCTCAAATGCCACAGCAACTTCTGGTTTCTCCCCCACCGCACAAGCCTGATTTACAGCCCTGATGATAATTAAGCATTGCTCAAGCCCAGCCGTACGACCCTGCTCTCATTCCCAGGCCTTCAAGTAATTAGGGACCTGAAAAATACCCTCCCAAGTATATCACGGGTCCTTGGTATTAGTGCCCAGCACTAACAATAAGGACTTGCTGCCCAAAGCCAGCCCTGGTGGTAGAGGATGCTATAGAGGGACAGCAAGAACCTATAGGAGAAGTTTAAAAATCACTACACATCACTACAAAAATCACATACCCAGAAAAATTTGTCCTTGCCGGTTGAGCACCTCAAATAGAAACGTGGAAATTGGCCTTTTCCTTCTTGGAAAAACCACGTGCCACAGCAGGAGGTTGGGTTGGGCAGAGGCCAGCGCTTTGCCCATTTAAAGGTCTTCTGCACAGCCAGGGCTTCGGGGCCGGGTTTTCCTCTGCAGGGTCTCGAGGAAGCAGTACGTTTCATGGAGGTGATGTTCAGCTCCACGGGCTGTAACTGCGGAGTAAATTCATTTACGTTCCTGTAATAACGCAGCTCTGCTTTACCACTCCCCTCTACCCAAAAGTCTCCCAGGCGTAGCTGTTTCCTAGGCACTTGAGACCTAGGAGCAGAAATGCCGCTTCGACAGCTTTTAAAAAAAAAAGTCTTTTTAGGTCTTTTGCACTTTCTGGAGCTGAGCCTTATGTCTTGGATGTGGTGATGATGATGACGACGATGATGACGACTCAGCCATAAAGATGAAGAGCAGGGAAAAAACAGATCTGAATTGGATATTACTCCTTACAGAGCTTTGGCACAAAATTAGAGCCATGCAATGGCTGAAAACAACCCACTGCTGTCTATCCTCACTCAAAACGTATTCTTGAGGTGGATTTAAAAGCTTTTATACCTCAGCAGATCACAAGACACAAGTGTAAAAGAGCCCATCGCCTCCCAACTACAGAATCCTCCCAGCTTCAGCTCCCTTTGAGACAGCAGAAGATCCTGTAACACACCTTGAAGGAGCATCCGAAGCCACCACAAGCAAGTACAGCTAACGGGGAAAACGCCAATCCCTTTGCTAAATTGCCCCAAAGAGCCAAAAGCTAAATTTGAGTCCAAGCAGCGCAGAAAGCGACCTTAGCCCTCCACAACTGCAGCATTAAACACCCTGCTCCACCACACCAGGGCGAGAAAAGCCATCATCTCGTGGTAGAAACCACTCCTGGCCACGAGTCAGACAGATCTATTTCGGTACAAGTTGCAGATGTGAAGTGTTTATGAATCAAATAAGCCAGATGTTACACACAGACCCAAAATCTCTGCATGCCATGGACCTATAGGCGTTACTGGTCGCCACCTCGTCTCAAGATCATAACCTTGGTGTGATGCTGTTCCGCCAAAGTCGTCATTTCCCTCCGTACACGTTGTTAAAAGCCAGCGCAACGCCAGGCGACACCAGCTCCTCTTTGCACCAAGTCACAGCAGGATCCACTCATTTGATATCCTGGCGAGAGAAAGGCCTTACAGCCAGAAACGTGTCACAACACCTGCGGCTGTGGGAGCGTAAAGAAAAAATAAGTCAGGGGAAATGAGAAAAAAAAAATCTCTGTTGGCCAAATAAATGCATAAGATTCATTCCACCTCCAAAATGTTGCTTTTGCCAGGTGGTCATAGCCCAAAACCTGCTCAGAGACAGCAGAGCAGGGGAAAAAAAAAAAACAAAAAACGACGCAATAAAGGATCATCTCAGTTTTCAGTGCCTTTTAACTCCTATTTAGTGCTGCTCACGTAAGTTTGGGAGTCCCCAGAATAAACAGGAGGCGCTGAGGGGACACCAAAAGGCACATTTCTGTGTACCCAAGCCCCAGATAAACAACTGCGTTGTGTTACCGCCGCACACGTCCTCGGGAGAGCGGAAAGCGCGTGAATCCACAGACGCCCAGCATCCACACGCTGAGCCTAGGTTAACAGCCAGCTCCAATTTCTCTGCAGTAAACACAAAATTTCTTTAATCCCTCGGTTGCTGCTTCCTCAGATGTGTCAGTCATGCTACAAGATATTTTCAGGCCAAGCATGAGGAAATTCGGAATGAATAGCTTATTGCTAAGAATAGCCATACTGCCTTGAAAGTCACCTTCCTGCAGCCTCTGTCCTGCCCCGGCTCCAGGGAGGGAAAAGCCTCCCAGATTACACCCATTTGCTATTTTAAAAGCATTTTTGTATGCAGCAGCAATAAGTTTAATTCATCTGCTTACTACCTGCGGGCTCCAAGGGCACCAGTTCTGTGGTCGAAGATCACGCAGGAGAGAAGTGCTCGGTCTCCGCTCCCCCCTGCGGAGGTGTTTGCGTGGGCTCGGAGAGGCTGTGCCAGATGATAACGTACAAGCAATGAAATCAGGCCCAAGAAAAAGTGCTATTTATCTTATTGATAACAGTCCTGCTGCCTCCAAACCCTTCCACACCTGAAGGATAGGGAGCAAGAATCATTGAGGTTGGAAGAGACCTTTAAGATTGAGTCCAACCGTTAACCCAGCACTGCCCAAACCACCACTACCCCACGTCCCTCAGCACCGCGTCTGCCCGGCTTTTCAATCCCTCCAGGGATGGCGACTCCACCACTGCCCTGGGCAGCCTCTTCCAATGCTTGACAACCCTTTCCGTGAAGGAATTTTCCCCAATATCCATCCTAAACCTCCCCTGGCGCAACTCAAGGCCATTTCCTCTTGTCCCATGGCCTGTTCCCTGGGAGAAGAGCCCGACCCCCCCTGGCTGCCCCCTCCTTTCAGGGAGCTGCAGAGAGCGAGAAGGTCTCCCCTCAGCCCCCTTTTCTCCAGGCTGAACACCCCCAGCTCCCTCAGCCGCTCCTCACCAGACTTGTGCTCCAGAGCCCTCACCAGCTCCGCTGCCCTTCTCTGGACACGCTCCAGCACCTCAAGGTCCTTCTTGGAGTGAGGGGCCCAAAACTTCATTCAGGTGGAGCCACCTTCCAGCCTTACTCCTCCCCTTAACACTTGAGTATCACCCAGACCTGAATTTCAGCCCCAAAATATTAAACTACATTTCATTTCTTTGACTTTCCCCCCCTCCCCTTACACTCCGAAATGGTCGCGGCAGCTGCTTTAGCTCTGTATCCCCGCGGCAGTGGGCGATGCTCACTTGATCGACACGAGTACAGACCTCATGCAGCCGGGAAAATACGGACTAAACAACACGCAGTCCGAGCTTCAGGAACATTTGCCATCCGAGGCAGAAGTGCCGAACACAAAACGAGTCGCCCAAGAAGCCTTTCCACCAGCGTTCCCCACTGCAACCCAGTACGCACCGACAGGGCCCGCATAAAGAGCCACCTCCTGCATTTGGGCTTTTAAATAATAAAAACACTGAAGGTTTTATAAATCTCTAGTTTTATAAATCTCTTCTAGCCAAGAGACATCAAATCCCGACAAGCCTCTGGATAAAAACGCCAAACATATGTTTAGCCACACTGCCAGAGATTAAATCCCCAAAAAGAAGAAAACTGGGTTCTAGAGAGAAAAATACTGTTTAGCATTAAATAGAGGTTTATCCGTGGGGGAATGCCAAAGGTACCCAGGACAAGTATTAATTGCCATTAATGACCAGCTGGACAAAAATTCCAGCTACTAAGATAAATTAGAGCTGCAAGTCATCTATGTCAGCGCTAATCAAACCTTATCGGATAAAACACAGCCACCGAGCTCAGCACCGCGCAGCTGCGAGGGCGGCTGTTTGTGAGATGCCTGGCATGACCAAAGAAAACCTCTTTTCCAAAAGAAAAATAAGGATTGGCATTAATTCTAGTATCCCTGCCCATTCCTGAGTGGGTGCTGGACGAGGTGGTCCAGAGGCCGATTCCCTTTACAATGATATTTTACCTGGTCTCAGCTCGAACTCATGGCACAAATGACTCATCTGCTGCAGGAAAACCAGCAGCCGCAGTCTCCGTTTGCTACAAAGGAAGTAAAAGGCAGCTTTGGCCAAGGACAGAGCAGCTCCGCTGGACCAAAACCCCAGCGGACACCGAGGGATCTGAATATCAATACAATATCCGCCACCTGCGCTTCCTCAGAAGTCAAAATTTAAGTGGAAAACATAAAAAGATGACTGTGTCTGCCTATAACCCCCCCGCCGCCTCCCTCCTCCGGCCGTTTCCGCATCCCATTCGATCCGTACCCACCCCAGAAGCCTTTCCCAGGCTCGAAAACCATGGAAATAATTAAGGCCTTTTCTATCTCTTGCCTTCAGGAGCTTTATCCATCCTGACAGTTGTTGGAGCTGCTCATGATACAATTATCTAATCGAGCCCTTCCTCCGGCAGCGCGCGTCGAGGAAGAGAAGGCAAAGCCCGGGTGCTCTGGGGGTGGCACCGAGGTGCTGGCAGGTCCCTTTTGCCATCACCCTGCCCTGACACAGCAGCGTACGAGCCACCGCAGCGCTTCCTCCGCACGATTTTGTGACGACGGGTGTAAAATCGCACGCAAGCCATAAAGATTTCCAGAGCACAACATTTATTTTATTTTCTCTCTCCCAGAACGGCAGATTTGTGGCTTAAAGCCGTTTTTCTCCCATCCGTGCTGGCCACAAGCTTCCACCCATGACACAGCCTCACTTCTTGGACTCGTTACAACCCTAGAAGAAACGAGGTGGAAAATGCAAACTCACTCACAGGTTGTCATGGTTTTGGCCCTCAAACCAGGACACGGGTATCTCTGCTGGCCCCCACCCCGCAGCCAGGATCCCCAAGGAGAGCGTCTGGGCACCGCTTCCCTTTTGGGGGGGGGGAAAGAAACAAAAAAAGCAAAGCACATCAAAGGACAATGCGCCGGGAAATAACAGCGCTCGCCTGACAACACCCAATACATTTAAAATTTGGCAATTTCTCAAACGGCCTCAGGAAATGCTTTTAAGGGGGGAATCCCAGGCTTTAGCTGCACCAGTCAACTATTTATAACCCTGGTTTCTTTGGCATACCCAAAAAAAAAAAAAAACCCCAACCTAATCATGCTGCAGGAAGCCTTAACTAACCCAGGAGTTTTCTATGGGAATTCAGGGCCGGCACACTCCTGGTCTGGCAAGCATCCAAACCCTGTCTGGCTTAACATCCAAAACATTTCTACTCATCCCAAGCACTGGTTGCTACTCTCAAACCATGTGGTGCAATGGCTGGACTTCTAGGAATCGAGCTGCAAACTGTTCAGGGAAGACGTGCACGGAGGCAGGGATTTGCATGGAGCCCAGATGCCAACAAATCCCCCCAAAATTATCCCTAAATTTCCCTTGCAGCAAGGCCAGGAGACTCTGCAGCCTCCCACCAGCTCCATGCTGTTTCCCTTCCACCCCAACCACCATCCCAGCAACGAGCCAAGGTGAGGCACATCCCCTAACGAGCTTTTAATTACTTGGAAACACTCTATCTTGGAGCATAAGCTTGCAAACACACGAGTCAACGCCCAAAAAAACCAAGAGGAGGAAGGGAGACAGGCAACCCCAGCAAGATGTATTCGGGTTTCAATTGCTCAGAGCAATCATCCAATTTAGCCGACTTCATTTCATTTGCGCGCAGCCGAGAGCACGGGGCTGCTCGCGTTACGGATAATCTCCGCTCTTCATTTAGAGGGCTTTTGGCAGACGTTGCCGGGTCGAAATAAAGCCTTCATTTAATAAATAAAAGGCCAACACTCGGAAGCACGCAGCGCTCTCGCCGTAATGAGGAGTTATAGCGAGCGGAAGAGCAGCGGAGGCGCGCGGCTGTTTCTTGGGGTGCTTGTGGAAGACTGGAACTTTAAAATAATCATCTCAAAGCTTGCTGAAGCTTCTGCGAACGGACGGCAGGCTTGCAGGCCGAGAAGAAGCTTGCTTGTATCTCTTTAGCACCTTCTGCAGACCATCCTCTTGCTTGCCAGTCACCACCCAAGGTTGCCATCAGCTGAAGACGGTGTGTTGCTCCCCCCAGCTGGAAAGGGTGTAGGCCTCTGGCTATCAGAGCAGCCAAACCCTGACTAGCCCCCCCGGGCCCACCCGAGCCTGCGTTGTTAACTCCAAAATTGCTGAAGCCAAGCACTGCCCAAACAGCAAGGGGGCAGGAAAAGCTTATACGGCGACTGTGTAAAATGACAATTAGCTCAGCAAAGGCCACCGCCACGCTGATTCGTCAAGCTACGGACCGACCTGGGCTACCTGGACTATAACTGGCGCAGCAACCCACCACAATTTGGGAACCGGGACCGAGACCCCCACCACCATCAACCACGGATCAACGGGACACCGCTGAACTGCCAGAGGACCGCCGACATCGTCGGGCCTGCGGTGGTGGCTATACTCTTGCTACGCTCCGTAATACTGCTTCTCTTTTCTGCCTTTCCTCTACTTCTGCCTTTCCTCTATCGCTTGTCTCGGTGACTTTCGCTGGGGAATAACAATAAACCTGCAGCGAGCAGCATCTGACCTTGTCTGCGTCTTAATTTCACACTTGGAGTCATTGCAAACCTCTCCCGGGCCCGATGCAGTCGGACCAGGACATAACAGTGCTGCAAGTCAACGGCCGAAGGGGCTGACACCAAACCTGAGAGGTTTTTCCCTCTGCCAACGCCGAAGGCAGGAGTTTGCAAGACGAGGTGACCTCCCGACAAAAACGCCATCATTAGAGAGGATGAGCTCGTACCACGTCCTGCAATTAGGGAATAACATTCCCTAATTCACCCTAAATTCCGCATCTTGAAATCGCTGCTGCCTTGCTCCGGACCTGACCCTGCTGCACGTCGAAGAGCAGGAGTATTGCATCCAGCTCTGGAGCCCCCAACAGCAGAAGGACACGGAGCTGCTGGAGCGGGGCCAGAGGAGGCCCCGGAGATGCTGGGAGGGCTGGAGCCCCTCTGCTGTGGGGACAGGCTGAGAGAGCTGGGGGGGTTCAGCCTGGAGAAGAGAAGGCTCCGGGGAGACCTTCCAGCCCCTGCCAGTCCCTAAAGGGGCTCCAGGAAAGCTGGGGAGGGACTCTGGAGCAGGGAGGGGAGCCATGGGATGAGGGGGAAGGGTTTTACACTGCAAGAGGAGAGATTTAGATGAGATATTGGGAAGAAATTGTTTGCTGTGAGGGGGGTGAGCCCCTGGCCCAGGTTGCCCCGAGAAGCTGTGGCTGCCCCATCCCTGGAGGGGTTCAAGGCCAGGTTGGACGGGGCTTGGAGCAACCTGGGCTGGTGGGAGGTGTCCCTGCCCAGGGCAGGGGGTTGGAATACAGGATCTTTAAGATTCCTTCCAACTCTAACCATTCTATCATTCTATGAAATCCGGAGCAGCTTTGCTAAAGCTGTAACAATCCCCCCCAAATCCTGCAGATCACCCTCCCCACCACATGCTCTCCAACAAGCCCTGGTCATTTGCTACAGGGAAAACATCAATAAACTCATGCTCAGCCTGGGATTGTGTTGCCATAGCTCTTGCTGCCACGACCACAGGACCTGCAATTTCTTTTTAAGTACAGAAAAAAGGAGATTTTTCATCTTCTCTTTGGTCTCCATTGCTGCCGCACACTGGCACAGAGGCTGTGGCTGGTGATGCCTCGAGCTTTTCAAAAGGACCTGACACCTTCCTATCAAAAAAGTCCTCATGAGGAAAAAAAAAAAAAATAGAGACATAAAAGCTTCTCAGAAGCGGAGATTTAACAGCTGCGTCCATCTCCAGCGAGAGTATCTGAACCTTTGGGCTCCCGCATCTCATGGCTTTGGTTGAGAGGCTGCTTCCAGGAATAGGGGCTTTTTTTTGTTTTCCTGCCCCCCAACCCTCTAGATGTTATTGAATTCACTAAGATAACAACAGCCAAGATGAGAACAGGTCCCCAAAGTTCCCGTCTCCGAGATGCCCACGGCTTGCAAGAAGGGAGCAGAAAAAGGATTTGCAGAGATGCCTCTCTTTTACAGAGAAGCTGGAATAGGGACCAGCAAATAAATAAAAAAAAAAAAGTCACATTTTGTATTCTTTCCTTAATTCTACCAACTCTTTCCTACAAGGACGCTGTCTAATTTGCCAAAAATATTTGCCCCGTCAGCCCGATGTACTCAAATAAATCCTATTTTAACTGGATTTGTTCCTTCAGGTGGTTCAGTGCCAAGGGGGTAAGGTCAGCCTTGCCGTATGCCCATCCTGGCATTGCTTGGGTTAAGCGCAGCTTAATTGGGTGCCAATTAGAAAAAGCCACCGGGCTGCTTCGTATGCTTTAAATCCCTAAAACGCTGCAAATTTGGCCCTTGGAGCGTGCTATATTGTAACCTTCAAAGAAGCTTTTCTCAGGCGGCAACGGCAAGACCAGCAACGCCTGCAGGAACGTGCCAAGCGCCGCATCCCACGTTCTCGAGCCTTTTCAGCCCAAATCCTCCCGCGTCCGTGGGCATCACGCACTTCTTAGGCCATCGCATGAAACTTTAATACTCCAAAAGCGTTTCCTCCCGTCTTTCAGCACAAAATAGTAAATAATTGGGGCAGGCGGCACGGAGACAGCGGCACACGTGGCCGTAGACGCCAGAAACAAGCAGCTGGAGAGCATCAGGAGCAGACGTGTCCCCCCGGCTACTGAGCACCGCTTTGTACCTTTAATTAAATAGCGTACATTGGCACGAGCTGCATACCTTTTTCCTTAATTAATCCATTTACCACACCAGACCCTTCTGCCTTCAGAGCACCACCTCAGTTCCCTTATGTCTTCCAAGAAGTGATTTTGAGAAGAATAAAAATAAGAAAAAAAAAAAAACAAAGGGAAAAAAACCCCCCACAATTTAATTTGCAGTAGCAAAAGTCCACCTGATTTTCCTCCTCGAGACACGTTTCTGCCCTGCAGTAGCTCCTCACCTTTTCACGTCGCCAATTCAACCGCTAATTCCTCTCTCCCCATCAGCCGCTGGCAAGAATTATCCCTCTTCCCCTCTTTTATCGACTTTGGAGCGGTAACACAAGAGTTTTCATACTCAAACCGATTGCTCACCTCTTATTCAATTTGGCCAACACATCCCTAGCTGTGCTTATACAATCTCAACCAAGTTTCTGGCTGAGTTATTTATGGCCATCAGCACAAATTGCATTTGGGGAGGGGGAAGAGAAGGGAACAACCACAGCTAAAATAGATTAACCACTTTTTTTTTTTTTGGAAGCAGCTAGAGAGCAAGATGCAATTTAGCTCGTGCTAAAACACTCTGGGCAAGTTTTCTTGGAGATTTATCCACTTGCGGCTCAGCCGGAGAGAAGGGCTTTCCAATCCACGTGTACCTCTTGCTACTAGCCCACTCCAAATTTGTGATCGCTACACCTCCAGCCCCGTCGTCTTTGCAGTTCGAGGCTCCACAACACAAACCCACCCAGAGCTCTGGTCCTCCTTGAGCCTCAGCATCTCTTTTGAGGACGTTTAGCCTTACTTTCAAGTCGGCATCCTTCCCGCACACATCCTCAGGTCCCCCATTGCCTCCAATACTGAGGATTTACACAGCAAACACCCTTTTCCCAACAGCTTGCCACAAAAAAATAAAACCCACTTTCTCTCCTGGAAGGTTGTTTCCCAGCAGTTTCAGTATTTCATCCATGAAATAACAGCGTGAAATCCCAGCCGGGCAAGCGAGCTGAAGACAAAATACACGTGAGCAACGGATCTGCTGTGAGAGAAGGGATTTTTGCAGTTATTTTTGGGGTAGAACAATACCAGCCAATTAAACCACACCAAAAAAATAAAAAAGAGCCATTAAAACAAGAGCCAACGCTTTGCATACAAAAAGTCCACACTAGAGAGATGTATTCCTCAGCTAAAAGCATCTCTGGCTGCTTTTATTTGCACAACTCGCTCTCTAGGGCCCCTGGGGTCAGAAGGTTGAAGTTTGGTATGGAAATAGCCTTCTGCGAGGAAGCAGCTCGCTCTCTCGAGTCCTCTGGCAAAAGCCGATCTGAATCTCCCTTAATATCGCATCCTTGCAAAAAGGATAAATTAAGAGGTTCTGGGAATCGAAAATAGTTTAATTAGCTACTGCTTGGTCTAGGGCCCAGCTCATTAATTCATCGACAGCTAGGGAGAGCTCGCAAAGCGGATTTTACTGGAGGAGATAATCATTTGTAACCACAAATATCACAACGATAGCATCACTGCCGGGTTTGGTTGTTTTTTTTTTTTGTTTTTTGTTGTTGTTGGTTTTTTTTTTTTTTTACATAGCAAGCAACAACTGGGGCTGCAAGAGGTGCCTGCAAGACAAATTCCTCCGCAACTGCCATCTGGATCAAGCTTGCCAGGGCTCACCAGCCCCAGGCACGAAGCATTAATAAATTTTACAAGCCCACTGTTAAATTCACCCACTTTACAAGAGTCATCAGAGCCAAGTTACTAGTGAGCCACAAAACTTGAACTATTTTTGTTTAGCATTTGCAGGCGTTTACTCTCAACTGAGCTCCTTGTGCCACCCAAGCTCCATGGCATTAGGCTAATTGCTGCTGTTAGCACTTCCAACTAGGGGAAAAAAAAGGCTTTTTCTCCCCAACTTTTCTCTCCCCACACAAGCTGCCGGTCTCTGGCTGAGCCCTTCATCCCCGAGACCTGCTTCGAAGCTTTGCAGACAGGATTCCCGCTAAAACACAGAGCTTTGGGCTGGCACTGGGCTCCTAAGCAAATTCCCCAGGCCAGAAGTGACCCTTGGGTGTGACGATGAGCTAGCAGGTAGCTCAGTTGCAAAGTTGGAAAGTCCAAGGGGATATTGTTAATTTTCCCAGCTCCAATAGCATGAGGGTGCTCAAACAGGGAGCCAGAGTGGTGGGGAACTGCCATCCTTGGAGATGCTCAAAGGCACCGAGACACGGACCTGAGCAAGCTCATCTAGCAGCTCAGCTTTGAAACCTCCAGGGTCTTTCCCACCCAAATGGTTTGCAGTCCCAAGGAAAAGCTGCAAACAACTTCCCGGGAACTGGACACCATCAGTCACATCGTCATTCAGCCCATCCATATATGATGTTTATCTGAATGGGTCCCTCAAGGCCTCTTAGGCTGTACTCCCATGGAAAACGTGACACAGCTGGAGCAGCAAACCTGGAGGAGCTACCCCCATGTTGCATTTGAGGTTGGTCTCAGCATGGAAACCTGGGTGAGGGGGGAGGAAGAGGTAATAAAACACAGAATCATCCAGAAAGTCTGCAGTTCTCAGCTTTCAGATGCAAAACAGAGAGCAAGCAGAATCCAGCACCACAGGAAAGCATCTAAGAGGAAGACAACCAGAAAGCGCCCAGAGACAGCACAGTCAGAAGACACCAAGTCTGATTTCATCTCCTGCACTGGTCACCCAAGGCTCCTCACCTCTCCGTGCCACAGCTGCAGTGGCTGCTCAGTCCTGTGACAGAAGCTAAAGCCAAAACCTTCATGTTTTCAACTCAAGAGGGTCTTGCACATCACTGCAGGCCGCTTCCCGGGGGGCACCCGGCTGGAGAAGCAAAGCCAAATCCACATTTCAAGTTCAACAACACAGAGGTGGGACAAGCCCCATCCTATCGGTTCCCAGAAGATGTTTTTCTGGGGGGAGAAAGAAGAGGAAATGCATCTCCCCTCAGGCTGAAACACACCTCCAAGCCAGGTCCGCTCTGGGGTGCCCACAGCCAGGTTTTACACGCTTTCCTTTACCACCAACCACCCCTCGCACTGCCGGGAGCGTTGCTAGGACACCTGCGCCAGGCTTCAGCAATTTCGGGCTGAAGATGTGTCAAAGAGCAGCAGGAGACACTGAAAAAGGAAGGAGAAATTAAGGAGCAAGCTGCCAGCAAGAAGTACTACCTGCTTGGAGGAGCCCGGCACTCAGGGCAATGCCAACACCGGCTCCGCTTCTCCTTTCCATTGGGAATTGCTCTTTATTCGGGACAAAAGACTGAGAGGAGGCTGGACAGTCTCTACACACTTGAGCATCTACCAAAGCAGCACCAGCTCTACCTCATTCACCCCTTAAACCTGCACACAGACTATTTTTGATCCCATTAACATTTTTGGGTTTTTTTCATAGAATCATCTCGGTTGGAAGGGACCTTTCAGATCATCGAGTCCAACCGTTAACCCAACACTGCCCAAACCCCCACTACCCCACGTCCCTCAGCACCGCGTCTGCCCGGCTTTTCAATCCCTCCAGGGATGGCGACTCCACCACTGCCCTGGGCAGCCTCTTCCAATGCTTGACAACCCTTCCCATGAAGGAATTTTCCCCAATATCCATCCTAAACCTCCCCTGGCACAACTCGAGGCTGTTTCCTCTTGTCCCATGGCCTGTTCCTTGGGAGAAGAGCCCGACCCCCCCTGGCTGCCCCCTCCTTTCAGGGAGCTGTAGGGAGCGAGAAGGTCTCCCCTCAGCCCCCTTTTCTCCAGGCTGAACACCCCCAGCTCCCTCAGCCGCTCCTCACCAGACTTGTGCTCCAGACCCCTCATTAGACAGATAACAGAGAGAGGCAAGGGGAAACCCTTCTCTCTCCTGGTCCTTTGGATCCCTCTCTGCAGCTCACGAGTAAAAGACACAACTGCCATTTCCATAGCAAACTGCCCCTCCACCAGCTTTTCTTGCTGGGTCACGGCTGGTCCAGGCTCATCCCCATCCTAGTCATGAATGTTGGGCAGTTTGGCTTAAATAAAGCGAGCCAGGACCTTTGAGGCCGGTAGCTGCTACCCCTGGGTACGTGCTAAATGCTTTACACCCTAAATTCTGCCCAAAGTCAAAGCCCCACAGATCCCAAACTGCTGCGCTGCCAGCTCTGAAGTTCAAAGCAAAGGCATTTTGCCTGGGGCAGGAGAAAAGGCTTTTGAACTTCCACAAAGGCTTCTGGAGAGCACAAAGACGGGTTATTCACCCACACATCCAAAGCGTTTGCTTAGGTTGGGCATGCCCAGCCTCAAATAAGAGTTAAAGCTAAGCCTAGGTTTGAGCCTGCTTCCACCTGACGTGGAGAATAAAGAAAGTAAATGAGGGGATGGAGAGGAATGATCCCTGCAATGGACTCCTCCAAGGCAGCTTTCAGGGAGGGGGGAAGCTAAATTGAAAAGAAATTTCATCAGGGAACACTTTGGGCCAAGTCAAGTGTTGCTGTTGTGAACTTGCATCTACTGTAAACAGCAAAACTAACACAAGCTGGATTAAATCAGCAAATAATTGCCAGGAGCGGGCTGCTCGGCAGCCAGGCCCTGGCTGAGGCCAGTTCAGCACTCACAGCCAGGTGCTAAATCAAACCCACCACCAGCAGTTTGGGACGGCTCCTTCAGGAACCTGCTGTCAGCCCCTCCTGCGTCAGCGTTTTCCTTCCCCTGATTATCGTGGTGTCACATAGCGTATAGCAGCAAACGAACCCCTATGTTTTATTTTGCTAGTGTAGGTTTTGCTTGCCCTTTTCCCCCCGCTCCATAATCCCAGTTATTTTCTCCTCTCACACTCCCAAAACTGAGGACTCCAGCAGCTCACTGCCACCGCAGGCAGCTTCGGAGTCACAGCGCTATCGCTGGGTTGACTTAGTTATAAGGCAGGATTTTAAAACCCCATCCCAAGTCACTTAACCTGGGGCAGATCTCAAGCTCCCCAAAGGTTTTCTCTGCAAACCACATCTCCCCAAATTCACAGCTCGCTCTGCTGGCCATTCCCCCATCGCTACATCTATCAAGGCTGTGATTTTGGCGGCCGTACAAGTCTCTAGCATAAGTCAGGGGGTTTTGCCCACCACGACCTCCAGCCTCAGGGTTCCACAGCGATGCGGAGCTGCAAGAAACCCCCCCAGTTTCTCCTCCCTCTTCTCTTGCTTCTGCAGCCCAGAGCTGCTGCGGTCACACAAGGACCCTATTGCAGTAGGGACGCTGCAATGCAACAGTTTTAGATGCTTTTTAGCTCACGTATGGGCTTAAATCCATACTTAAGAGCTCACTTGGTCAAGGAAGCTACAGAAGTCAGCACCAGCACACACACAACACTCCCTTAGTCACCAGCTTAAGGGTTACATTGCTGACAGCCACCACGTACTGCTCTCGCTAGGGCGGGAGCTGACTTACAGAACAATCAACAAAAACAACCTCAAAAAAAACCTCCTTATTTCTAAGGAAACCATTTAACACGCTCCTTCTACAAGGTCAGGAAACATTAAAAAAAAACCAAAAACCAGCAACAGAACAACGTGCTCTAAAGGGCTTTGCAAAGATTTCGTACCACCACGGCACCGCCCAAAACAGAAGATCTTGAAAACCCAGCGCCCCTTGCACAGTGCAGGCTTCCTCCCCAGCGAAATAAATCCCATTTCAGATCGCTCCAAACAAGGCGACTTCACCCACCTCCTGCTAAACAGCATAAAGCAAACTTACAGTTAGCAAAGACACCACTTTGGAGCCACGCAACCTTCATCCACCTTGCTTTTCAGCTTCTCCAAAGCACAAGGAGCTCCAGCACAAAGGTACCTGGGAGCAGGAAAAAACCCTCATTAATTAACAAACCACCCCAACCTGGGAAACACCAACCACCTGCCAAATACAACCCCCAAAGCCGAGCTCAGCTGTGCTCAGTTTAAAGCTGAGGCAACAGCACGGGGGAAGGTGGGGAGCTTGGAGAAGTGTATGTTTGTGCAACCCGGCTTGCAGGAGGCGGCTTGTTTCTGGGGCTTTTAGACGGGATGATTTCCAAATTAATCAGGAGGAGCAGGTTGGCAAAGTGAGTTATTTCTGCTGATGGATAGCTAAGCATCCCGGCGCTGCTCAGTGCTGTGGGAAATGGCTCGTGTGGCTCCTCGCTGTCTCTTCTGCTCGCACGGGGGCACGAGGAGAAGCTGCTTCCCTGCTCTGCTTGAGGGCCATGCCAGGCCAGATGTTCCCTTCTGCATCCAGCTGTTTTTGGAAAAGACATTATTGCCTTGCTGGGTGCAAGCCGTTGTCCCCCACTGGTGCCAGACCCCAAATTTAAAGCACAGCTTGATCCACCTGTGCTTGTTTTACCCAAGGAAGAAGCCATGCAAGCGCTTCTGCTGGCAGAATATTTGTGCTCTCCAGCCACGTTTTTTGGGGAGGTGGCAAATCTTCAACCTGCTCCCGGTGTTGCTTGTACCCAGCTTCGTGCGATGGGGAGACGGGGTCCAACCCCTGGCTGGGTTGGATGGAGGAGCCGAAACCTCCAAAGCTGGAAAACCACCATTTCTGATGGTTCCCTGAGGGATGAGGCCAGTTTTTCCTCCCAGACAACCGCGCTTTGTACGTGCTTGATGTTACACACCGGCCCCAGGGACTCTGCTGGGAAACCTATAATAGCACGAGAGGTTCCCGTCCTTCTGGAAAACACAACAGGAAAAGGCCAGGTTTTCTCCAGCTGCCTGTTACAAAGCCTTTCCCTGTGCTCCGAAAGGGCTGATGATGTAGGTGAAGGTATACGAGCATCCCGGGGAAAGGAAGGAGGGGGCTGCTTGGAACAACCCAGTGCCTTCACGCCCCCAGTAGCACTGGCATCTTCACGGGGACCCGCCAGCATTAATTAGTTGTCAAAAGCTTGCAATAATCTGTTTGGTTTTGCCGAGCAATAAATACATCTGTTCTCCCTCGCGCAGGTTTCCGTCCTAGGATTGACTGATTGATTTTTTTTTTTTCTTCTTAATGCAATCTCTTCTAATAGAAAGAAAACGCATCCTTTGGGTGAAATCCCCCACCCTCACCCCAAAACTACCCAACGCTCAGCAGCCTGATCATACCGACACGCACATGCCCCTTCCAGAGCCTGCTTTGGTCGAGACGTCAGGCTGCATTTCAATTCCTTGCACGGCAGCAAGGAATTGAACGGGGGAAAAAAATAGCCGGTTCTTTTCAATAGGAGTATGCAAAGGCATCGTCCTCTTTTTCCTCAGGAGGGAAACTGAGGCAGGAGGCAGGGATGCGCACTCTCTCAGCGGTTCTTGGGGTAATACCACCAGCTTGGAGCGATTCGAGGATGGAGGGAGTGGGAAAGGATTTGCTGGGGTGGGCTGAGATGGCTGTCAACATTGTCCCCATCTGCCAGAGTGTCCCCTCCTTTGGGGTTCACCCTTTGCCAAATTTATAATAATGCCCCGAAACAGCCTGGTTAAGGGCAGGGGGTGGGGGGGGAAATTGGAAATGCCATCACCAGGGAGCCTTCCCCAGCCCCGCCAGGCTGCTCGCCCAGGCTCCTCCTCTTGCATTTTTAGGCAATGCTGCCATCGAGTGGTCCCGGAGCATCCGGATGCGGGAAGAGCCAGACCCCCCGGACTGGCCTGGACCCCTCTGCGGTCACCCAGGCGGCCCCTGGCTGCTGGAAAAGCAGAGGCCCTGGCTGAAATACATCTCCCCCTTCACCCATCCCAGCGGTAAAAAGCTCAGTCTCACTGTAACAACTGACCTGGTGGTGGGGGCAAAAGATTTTCAGTCCCTCGGGCTTTCCTAAGGGGTGGAAGAGCCGAGCATTCTCCCTCCACTACGCTCAGCCGTGCAATTCAAACCCAGATTTCTCCCG
The DNA here is from genome assembly GCA_947846985.1 of Fratercula arctica. Taxonomy (NCBI): domain Eukaryota; kingdom Metazoa; phylum Chordata; class Aves; order Charadriiformes; family Alcidae; genus Fratercula; species Fratercula arctica. The sequence continues at coordinate 404,884 of CANTUZ010000023.1, read as the reverse complement.
GTTTTCGGGGAGCCGCAGCTTTCCCTGAGAGCGGTTCCTCCAGCTCAGTGCTCCTCTGCCACCGGTGTGGGAGGCTTCATTCCAAAAATGCGATTTAGGGACATCCTTTAGCAAACCGGAGGGATGCGCTCAGCTTCCCAAGGCGATTTTCCTCTTTGTTGATGCATCCCGAGGGAAAACCAGCTCTCCTGGCAGGCAGCAACACAGTTGTTACTTTTTTGCCCACGCTTGGCAATAACACAACACTGGAGGAGTAAGTTAAAATCACCCCTGTCTGATGGATGTTATAAACCCAGACTGTGGGAAGGTGCGAATCTCTGTTTGCAGTTTAATTAGACGCCAACAGCTTATTCACAGGAGGAAAGACTCTTTTCGCAGGGAAGGTTTCGCCAGCCCAACAGGAGCTGCGTTTGCTTTATGAGCGAAGGGGCACTAAAATGAAACATCCTGCTTGCAGCAGTCGGAAGCCGGTCGCACCGGAGCGGGAAGACCTTTTCCTTCTTCGAGAAGACCTTTTCCTTCTTCGAGAAGACCTTTTCCTTCTTCGAGAAGTCAAACATTTGCTTTGTTCATCGGGGCTGCAGAGCATTCACCCACCACAATGTAAAGCTGTTTGGAGAAATTCCACGGCCGTTATATTGGAAAGTTTACTAATAGATAATTACAATATAATATATAAAATATATAAGCTTTTTTAACAGCATGGTTTAAACTCCTGGTGACTTTTTAGAGCCCATTTGGCACAGATGCCAGTCACCTCCCCAAAAAAGGATGCAAATAAGGAAGATTTTGAGGGCAATGAGGTTGGAGAGGGGATGAGGAGGAGTGAAAATTGGGGGCGAGGGGGTAGGGGGAAAGCTGGGGGCTTCTGCCCGCTGGGGGGAGAGGGGGGGGCTGCAGCTCCGGGCCCCAGCGGAGCCCCCCCGGGCAGGGCAGGGGGACCTGGGGGGGCCGGGGGAGGGCTCTCGGTGCCGGCTCTGCCCATCGCTCGCTGGCACCGCCCGCCCCGCTCATAAAAGCCCCGATCGCGGCTCGCTCGCCGCAGCCGGCTCCGCGGCACCGGCTGCGCCCCGGCTCCCGCTCCCGAGCCGGGGAGGATCCGCACCCCCTCTCTGGTCCTTAACCGGGAGGCACCTGCACCCCGAATCGGCTCCATCCAAACCGAGGGGGACCCGCATCCTGCTCCGGTCCCAAACCGGGAGGGACCCGCAACCCCTCGCCAGTCCTGAACCAGGAGGCACCAGCATCCCGAACCGGGGGGGACCCGCATCCCTCTCCGGTCCTTAACCGGGAGGCACCTGCATCCTGCTCCGGTCCTGAACAGGGAGGGACCCACACCCCGAAACGGCTGTGCCCTGAACCGGGAGGAATCTGCACCCCGGTGCAGCTGCAGCCAAGCCCAGAGGGACCCGCACCCTGAATCTGCTGGTCCCAAACCAGGAGGGACCCGCATCCTGCTCCGGTCCTGAACCGGGAGGCACCTGCCCCCCGAATTGGCTGCACCCAAACCAGGAGGGACCCACATCCTGCTCCGGTCCCAAACCAGGAAAGACCTGCATCCCTCTCCAGTCCTGAACAGGGAGGGACCCGCATCCTGCTCCTGTCCTGAACAGGGAGGGACCCGCACCCCGAACCGGCTGTGCCCTGAACCGGGAGGAATCTGCACCCCGGTGCAGCTGCAGCCAAGCCCAGAGGGACCCGCACTCCAAATCAGCCTTGCATCCCACTCCGGCTGTGCCCACACCGGGAGAGACCTGCGCCCCGACCCAGCTGTGTGCCTTGACATGGCCGGGCACCCTGCTCCAGCTGCACCCAGAGACAGGAGGGACCTGCACCCCGCACCAGCCATGTCCCCCAAACCGACTGCACCCTGAAACAGAAGGGTCCTATACCCCAAACCCTGCACCGGGAGGTACCTGTGCCCTGAACCAGCTCTGCACCCCAAAAAGGCTGCACCCTGAACCAGGAGGGACCTGCATCCCAAAGCATCCATGCACCCTGATCCTGCTGCACCCTAAACCAGGAGGGACCTGCACCCCAAAGCTTCCGCGTGCCTGCTCTGGCTGCATCGCGGTGCGATGGATAACGCTCTGCCGCTGGAAGCGGAGCTGGAGCACCACTGGCTACTCAACGCCTCCCTGAACGAGTCCTTCTCGAACCAGTTTGTGCAGCCCCCGTGGCAAGTGGCCCTGTGGGCCGTCGCCTATGCCCTCATCGTGGTGGTGTCGGTGGTGGGGAATGTGGTGGTGATGTGGATCATCCTGGCTCACAAGAGGATGCGCACCGTCACCAACTACTTCTTGGTGAACCTGGCTTTCGCCGAAGCCTCCATGTCCGCCTTCAACACGGTGGTGAACTTCACCTACGCCATCCACAACGAGTGGTATTACGGGCTGCTCTACTGCAAGTTTCACAACCTCTTCCCCATCGCCGCCGTCTTCGCCAGCATCTACTCCATGACAGCCATCGCCCTGGACAGGTGAGTTCTGAGCATCAAACCCCAAACCCTCTCTGGCACCCAGGTCCGCCTCCACCTGGGTGCTGTGCTCAGCTCCATCTGAGCTCTGGGAGAACACTGCAATTAAAATAAAGCTCGTTTTGGTAAAAGAGGGCTAAAAATAATCCCTCTCCCCGCCCCGGTTGCAGGTGGCTTTGGGAATCCTTTGTCACCTCTGCAAAAGGAGCTCAAGAAAAGGCATTGTCACCCCCGTGCGTGGCGGTCTTGGGTGTGCATTTGTAGCATCGCTGTCCTCTCCATTCCCATCTCTTCTGCAGAGCCGTCCCTTCCTTTCCCAACCTCCTCATTTAAAACCAAAGTCGTTATTTAGCACAAAATGGCATCACCTCATGACATAAAATACATGCTTGTGTCAGACATGCCTCCGCTGTGCTGCAGGAGCTGTTTCATGGTGCGTGATCTGGATTGGGAGCCATCTAAGGAGCTTCGGAGAGAAGCTCGGGCTCGGGAAAAGCATCTTGACTTGGCGAGCGTGTTGTCGCGTTGCGTGCCGGCGTGTCCCCCCCCAGGCAAACCCACCCTGATTTTATTAGTGGGGGTGAAGGAGGAGAGGTGGGTGCCAGGGATTTCCCTCGTTTGGCTGCAGCCAGCACAGCTTAGTTGGGTTGTATTTTTTTTTTTCCACTGCCTGGTTTCTGCCGGCGCTGCCCGATGGCTGAGGGCTGTCGGCACTGCGAGATCCCACCTGCGTTTTGCTGCGATCAAAAGTTCAGCCAGCGCTTGGTGGGGTGCGATGGCACGGGGGGACGCTGCCTTTTCCACCACAGAGGGACGAACCAGGGGCCGACGGACGCAAAATACCCGTGCACCGAGCACCTCCAGCGCGCACCCCTCCTCTCCTCTTTCCCCCTCCAAGAAATCTTTTATGTGATGGCATTTTCACACCAGCGCTCGAGATCAATCGAGGCTCTCAAACAGCTTTGCGATCCCCTTTTGAGTACCGGCGTTTCAAGCGCAACAGACTTTTTTCCCAAAGCAACATATTTCCCCAAGACAGCTCGGCTCTGCGACACCTCTTTTTGGTCCTTCTTCCCAGGGAGTAAAAGACATTTTGGCTGGAGATACATGTGAAAAGGGGAAGGGGGGGGTAAGATTTTGCATCGCTGTGTGCCAGCACATTTTGAGCTGCTGTCTAAGCGCTGCACAAACTGGCAAGGATATTTCCCTACGAGAAATTATAGTGCTGCCACAACTCACGCACCGACAGCTTGGGAAACGGAGCTTGAGATGGATGATGCTCTCTTAAGTCATTAAAAACAGCCTGGGGTTTTGTTTCGCTCTGAAGCGGTTACAACATCCTCTCCCCAAAATAAATCGGACATTGCCAAGCTCTCATACTGGAGATGAGAGGAGAATTAAGGCAATAATGAATAAAAAGAGAAATACTACCAGCATATCTCTGTTTCTACTCGATGGTGTTGCTGCCTCTGTTTCAGGAGCATCTGCCTTTAGAGAATGCTGGGCATCAGCCGGCAAAGCCCCTTTCAGGTTAGGATGAATTAGAGAAATTATTATTTTTTAAATAGTTTGGGCTTTAACCTTCGGTCCACGCCCTGGAATAACCAGAAAAGCAAATTTGCCAGGGGAAGCTGGAGGAGCATGTGTAAAATGGGGAGCAAAGGCAGGTCTGGGAGCCTGGGGCTGAATTTTGGGGAGGAATTCACATTTCCAGCTTTCTTCTTGCACCTCAAACCCTTAACAGAGGCTTCCTTTTCCCATGGCTGGGCTGCAAAACCCGTGCGTGCAGGTTTGGCTCACCCACGAAGAAGGACTCAAAAGAAGCCGCAGCCTCGGTGTGCAAACCCCTCCTGCCCGGAGCTACCTGCCGCCTTTCTTGGCCCCAAATTTCCAGCAAGGTGGGAAATTGGGAAGGCGAAGGCAGAAAAGCCCATCCTCTGCCCCTCCAAGCAAGCAGCACACAACAACATCTCCAAACGCTGGAAAATTGATTGTTTTCCTGTGTCTGAGACCTGACAATAGTAACTTAAATGTATGAAATGCAGGAAGTTGTTCCAGGAACCCAAAAGGGAAGAATTTGTCCCGGCGAGTAGCAAAAAGCTGTGTGAACAAGGAAAGCAAGTACCTGAATTCGGAGCAGCAGAGACAGGAAGGCTCAGTAAAATGGGTTATTCACAGCCAGGACGTATCTGAAATGAAACATGACTGCAGTTTTGATTTTCATCAAAAACCAGGAAAGCAAATTGAATGTGTCTCGTGTTCCCAAACTGTATTAAGCCATCTATCAGCAGTCGGATACGGAGTCCGAAGGCTCGGAGGAGCATCAGCCTGCAGATTGCTCCCCTAAATCATCTCCGCTTGTGCTTTCTGCAAGCAATTTCCAGAACGTCCTCGCTGGAGGATACGGAACCACCTTGGAAAGACTCGGCACAGCCGTAACCGAGTCGTCGAGAGAACAAGTGGAGAAGTGGGTTTGATTCTCCCAATGGTTTGGGGTTTTTTCGCAGGACCTGCCATGGGTTTGCGCAAGAAAAACAAAAAGCCTTTGCTTGAAGGTAGACCATCCGCTCTTTCACTGGGACCTATTTCAGCCTGGGCACAACCACTCTGCAAAAAGAAAAAGTTAATCCTATAGCGAGTGTTATTCTGAACCCTGCAACAATAGCAGGAAATTCAGGAGTCAAGGCTGGCAGATGGTACAGTCTGCTCAGGAAAAGCCATGGTGCTGCTCCTCAGCATCCTGCAAGAAGTGGGGGCCAAACAGCTCGCTTTGGCACTGTAAAACTTGCCATGTCCTTCAGTTTTAGGCGTATCAGTGCCAGGGCACGTCACGTATCCCTTTCCGGCTTCAAGCCCTCCTTGTGAATTCATTCATTCGAAAGAGAGAGACAGAAAATCCTGGGTTTTTTTCCAGTCTTCCAGGAAAAGTGAGAGCCCAGCAGTGCCCATGGTGAGTCCAAGATAATTTGCAGCCCCACTTAGAGAAAAAAAAAAACAACCAAATTCTGGATATCCCTAAGGTGCAATGTCTATGGCACACGGGATGGAGCACCGTTAGATAAACTGTTGATATTTTCTCTTTTCTTGGGACCTGGATTCATTTCTGAGGAGCACCCCTCGCCCGCACCATGAGCAAACTTCAGAGGAATGAGTTTCCGTGATGATGGACAACCGGGAATGCAGCTGAAGGTGAAGATCCCGGATTACTTACAGAATCGGGGGAAAAAAAAAAAAAAAAAAATCTCTGATCTCAAAACTTTAAATGAGCTCAGCTAAAACCACCGTGGACTGAACAAATCCTGATGGGCAGGGGGAGAGCCCTGCCATGAACTCGGGGTGAGAACAGACTGTGCAGAGCTGGGCTATTTAATACAAAGCAGTTTTGCTTTTTCTGCAAAGCGTCCCCTGCTCTAAAGCAGCTATAAAAATGATATATGGTGGGACTAACCTCCTGCAACTCCTACACCAACTCGCTGCTTTTGCTCATTAAAAGACAGGGGGGGTCTCCGACCTCCACCAGCACCGACGCTGCCAGACCAGCACTGGGCTGGGAAATCAAACCAGGATCTTCCTCACATTCCCTTTTTTATTTCCAAATGGGTAATCAAATTATATGAGGTGTCTTAAGATCCATCAATTTACCAGCAGGAGCTGCAGAAGAAACATCAAATCAGCGAACCTTCATTCACCACCGCGGCTCCTAAAATTGCTAGTGTGCAGCCGAGATCTGCTAATATCTCCCCAACCACATATTATTTGCAGCAGAAAAACTGGCTCGGAAAATTATTTACTGCTTGCAAGCTTGAACTCCCAGGTTGGACAAACCAGCTGAATATCAGGAAGATATCTGCCAGCTCAGCGACCCCATGCCTTCCCCCACAGGCGATTACTGCAGAAAGAAACCCTCCGGAGCGGCCAAATTACATCAGCGCACAGACAGGTTAATTAGTTGTTTACACTCTAATATAGCACCAGATATTTTGGTTTTTTAATCTTGAATTAATGGACTTCTGGGGTTTGCAGGGCAGGACTTTGATCTGTACCCGGCGCTGTGTAATCTGGCTCTGCTGGGATGTCATTTGGAAGATGGAAGAGCAAAGGGGGAAGCGAAAAGGAGCCCGGGGTTTCAAGGCAGCAATAACCGAAGCAGCTTTTTGCGTTCCCAAAAAATCAAACATCAGCGAACACAGCAAAAAACCCACGAAGCTGCTGGATACCCAGCACGGAGCTGGCTGGAAGCATTGGGTTAGGAAGGGGGGGCACGGGGATGGACAAGGGAACGTCAAGGTTGGTTTATGCCCCTGCTCCCAGCAGTAGTCTCTGATCTGATGGGTATTAACTGGGATTAATTACCCCCCCACCCCCACAATACCCACTAGGTATGTATTTAGCCTGTCAAGAAATAAATCACATCTTGTTCCCCACCCCTTTCCTCTGGAAAGAAGAGAGGGCTTGAAACTCCCATGGCAATGAATAGAGAAGTAAGATGAATGTATAGAATAAATATAGAACTAAGATGAATTAGTGACAGTTTGGTGGCTGGGAGATGCAGACTCAGGTTTTCGACAAGCTTTTGGGGTGATCAGGGTGCTCATCTGCGAGCTGGGCGCTGGCACAAGCCACTGTAGGAGTTTGAGGACCTCTGGTGGGATATTTGGTTTATTGGATGGCTTTCTTAATTTATTCTTAATTCCTCAATGGCCCAGTGGGAACCACTCATGCACTAAGTGCGCCAGGTCTCACGGGTCACCAGCCCTGTGTTTCATGTGATTTTTTTTTTTTTTTTTTTTTGTCCTCTCCCTTCACTCTCCAGCTATAAACCAGTGCCAGGAATAATTGGTTGATAAGGTCATAATGGGTGCCTTGATTAACAGCATCTGCAGAATCTCTCAGCAGGGATGGGTTGTGCTTTGGGTCTTCCCATCCCATCCCACCCCATCGCCATTAGCAAATGTGGTGACTGCAGGAGGGAGCTCTGCGCCTCCTTAACAGCCTGTGGCAACTACCTGGGGTTTCATCCTGTTTCACCTGCATTTGGCTCTTAAAACCATGCCTGCCCCGGGGAGTTTGCAATGCGAGAGGTGCTGTGCAGGAAGGCAGGGAGTTCGCAAAGCTGCCGGAGTAACTCAGGTCGCTGTTTGGTGATGGGTAACACCTCCTTTTCGGTTGTGAACCTCTGCTGTGGGGACAGGCTGAGAGAGCTGGGGGGGTTCAGCCTGGAGAAGAGAAGGCTCCGGGGAGACCTTCCAGCCCCTGCCAGTCCCTCACGGGGCTCCAGGAAAGCTGGGGAGGGACTCTGGAGCAGGGAGGGGAGCCATGGGACGAGGGGGAAGGGTTTTACACTGCAAGAGGGGAGATTTAGATGAGATATTGGGATGAAATCCTTGGCTGTGAGGGTGCTGAGCCCCTGGCCCAGGTTGCCCAGAGAAGCTGTGGCTGCCCCATCCCTGGAGGGGTTCAAGGCCAGGTTGGACGGGGCTTGGAGCAACCTGGGCTGGTGGGAGGTGTCCCTGCCCAGGGCAGCGGGGTGAGACTGGATGGTCTTTAAAGGTCCCTTCCAACCCAAACCATTCCATGATTCTATGTGCTCAAAGGAATTACCAAACTGCTTTCAAAGAGGAAAGATGCTGTGCCATATCAGTGCTGCGGGGAAATGCCGGTGAGACGCCTGCTTGATGAAGACGCTTTGAGCGTTGAGCATCACTCAGGTCTCAGGGCAGGAACGCAGTGTCCGTCCCCCAGGTTGGACAGCCGCTGTCCTACGTCAAAGCAATAAATAGGAGGAAGCAGATGTTTGTGGCGCCGTCACACCCGGCGTTGTGTTTCAAGCACGCAGGGCTCAGCTAACCTCCTCGGCCATCATCCAGAGACATGAGGGATTTGGGGCCAGTGCAACAAGGCCAAGCTTCGCTATGCAAACCCGCTCGAGGGATGGGATTTTTGCATCCATGCTGTTGCGACACAATCCTCACAGAAAGCAAAAAGGCAGGATTTTCACTATGGCGCTTTTTGTTTGTTGCGTAGGAAGGACCCGGAACCGTGCCGGAGGTATCTGACCCACCTCAGTCCAGGGCATCTGCACTGATTTGGTTGCAAACTCCCCCAGGACTGACTCCACACTAAACCCCTCTTTGCTCAGGACGGGAAATCATTGTGCGATAAAACACAAAGCACAAAACTCTGCATCCTCGTGGTTACTCATCTCTTATCTGTCGTATCCTTATTACTTAGTGAAGCAGATAAGGAAACTCTGGGATGAAAGACGCTTCATAAATTTTTTGCTATTGTATTAATCTCATCTCCATGAGGGTGGAAACAATTGGGTAACGTTAGTTATCCAGACAGACTTCAGATTTCCAGATGCAATTAATAGATGGCTACACTGCCTCGAATGCAGTATCTATTTAATAACCGATACGCTCAGAGCTACCCTGGTATAACGTTGTACTCTGCTATTGTATCATCATGGTAACAGCCCTCCCCAAAACGCAATAAAATATTTAACGGCAAATTACCAACATCATCAAATAGCATCTGGTGTAAAGCCGCGTCCTTTAGTGCCAAGCCCATTAAATATGGTGGATTTAAAACATGAGACATGGTGGGAAAGGTGCAAGGAAAAAGCACCTGCGAGGGCATCGGGTCCGTTCTGCGAGGAGCTGGGCAACCCCGAGTTTGCCAAATTCAGTGACGGTTTGCGCTTGAACACGGTGCTTCCACCTGAAAGGAGAGCAATGCGGATCATTTTATTTTGAGGAACAGGTATCATTAAGTCTTCCCAACCCAACATCTGCAGGCAAATAGCCCTGTTCCCGGTGCTACCTCAACAAAACCTTTCCCTAACGCAGGAAATCTGCCCTTAAATCCTCAACCAAGAGCCAACTCCCTGCGACAAATTAGGACTTGAAGACCCCATGGTGGTTTGTCACCCGCTGCAGCGGCGAGGGCACGATGCTCACACGGGGATATGCTCCTTTTCCTCACCTCCTGCCAATAACCATCCCCAAAAAACCCCAACACCCAATTTTTTTATGGATGGAAAAAACACCCTCTTGAACGGCAGAGGAAAAAAATAAATAAATCTCTCTAATAGGATACAGCATCTTAGGGAGATGGGCAGAGTGGGGCCACAGAGGCACTCTGCGAGGAGAAATATGAGCTAATAAACTCATTAGCCTTGCTTTCCAGAACCCGCTTCTCGCCGGTGCAGCCAGGACCTGCGTGGCCGGGCCAAGGAGGGCAGCGGCTTCCCGGCCCTTAAGCTCTGATTGATGCCTTTTGTGCCCAGTGCTGCAAAACCCTCACGGGGCCCAACGCCCGCCAACACCTTGCCGACACCCCGGGCGCTGCTGCTGCATCCCATGGTCACGCTCTGCCTTTCCATTTGAATGCAAACTTGTTCGGATTCATAAAGAAAATAAATAGATCGGCAAGCTTTTTTTTTACTGAAAGGCAAAGTCAGGATTGACGTGTCATTCTTCTTCCCTGGTTGATGGAGGTTTGGCTGCAGCACCTTTCCTGGGAGATCGAACCTACACGGAGAGGAGAAGACAACCTGGAGGTACCCATGGTATAGCTCCGCAGTATGGGGTTGATTTTCTGCTTTGCATTTACTTGCTTGGAAGGAAGCTTTTATTTTAGGCTAACCAAAACCCTGCCGTAAAAACACACTACAAGGGGAGGGTTTGGCTGAAAACTGAGCGGAGTTGCAAGAAAGCCAACTGGCTTTTTGGGAATCTGTCTTCTGGATGCAAAAGAACATCCGGTGGTGGCCAAAAAACCGCCAAAAATTCAAAGACAGGAATACACACAAACCTACTGGATAGAGAAACATGGAAAGTCCAACGGGTCTACAAGGAACTGATAGTTATTTGAGCACAATGGTGGAAGAAGGCAAAAGAAGCTGCTTTGCTCCCAGGACTGAGGCTTTTCCACCCCAATATAAGCAAGACGGCGGCTGTCATCAGAGCTAAGGCGGCTACAAAACCGTATTCTCTGTTCCCCCTCACTCTCTGGTTTGATTTTTGCATCAAATGTTCTTGTTGGGGGGGGGGGTGGGGGGGGGGGCGGAAAAAAGGAAAAACAACAACAAAAAAAAAAACAGTTATTAAAATGTTAGGACAATTTTCTGCTTAGTGATACAATTATTGTATAATTGTATGATATTTTAATATGAAATAAGAGTCTAATTATTTTCAGGATGTTTGTACATTTCCATCTATCTCCAGCATTTTTATGGTCTGTAATACCAGCTCCTCCAAGCAGCCCAGACCCTTTTTATTATGTTCTTTTCTTCCCCGTCATAGCCCTTGTCTGGGAGAACTGTTATTATTCCCATTTTTAATCCTGATGGGCTGCTGAACCCAGAGCATCCCCAAGGGAATATTTCAGAGGTCACTTGGGACCTATGGTTTGTGAATCACTGACGAAAAATAGGATTTGGGGCCAGTTTTCCCCAAAGCACCGCTAGCTTGTTCCTCCTGCCTCCCTGACCCCATCCTTGCAATGCCAGCACGGTCCGATGCATTTTGCCATCTCCTTTCCACCACGAGACAGTGTTGCAGGCAAGTTGATGGTTCTTGGAAAGGTCTCTAGGTGATGCAGTTGGGTTTAGTTCATCGTTACGGCGATTAGTTGGATGTTTTATTCACCGCGAGTGTTTCTACAGTGTTTTAAACTGATGAGGAAAGTCCTACAAAATGCACTGACAGAAACAAGGTCAGAGATTTAAAAGCATTTCTGGCTGGTCGCAAACAAGCGCTGGTTTTGCTTTCCGGAGGTCTCAGCCTCAGATGTTTCTCCAAGCAAGTATTTCACCAGAAATGAGCCAACTTTTGTGGAAATTCCTTGTTTTCCATCCCGCTTGAACCATCAGGTCAAGCACCAGCAGCAAACTTGGGCGTGTTGACTTCTTGCTGCTTGGGAGGGTAAAGCCAGGGCAACCTGCTCTGAACCCCATGATAAAGCCCACCCAAACCTCCTCCAGCTCAGCAAACCCTTTAACGAGGGGTCAGCGAACACCAGGCTTTGAAGGATGAGGAAGAGGAAAGAGATGAGTCCTTCTGGGGTCCAGAGAAGCTGATCGCAGTCATAGCGCCATGGAATGGTTTAGGTTGGAAGGGACCTTAAAGCCCACCCAGTGCCACCCCCTGCCCTGGGCAGGGACACCTCCCACCAGCCCAGGTTGCTCCAAGCCCCGTCCAACCTGGCCTTGAACCCCTCCAGGGATGGGGCAGCCACAGCTTCTCTGGGCAACCTGGGCCAGGGGCTCACCCCCCCTACAGCAAACAATTTCTTCCTGAGATCTCATCTAAATCTCCCCTCTTCCAGTTTGAAGCCATCACACCTTGTCCTATCACTGCATGCCCTTCTAAAAAGTCCCTCCCCAGCTTTCTTGTAGGCCCCCTCCAGATACTGGCAGGGGCTGGAAGGTCTCCCCGGAGCCTTCTCTTCTCCAGGCTGAACCCCCCCAGCTCTCTCAGCCTGTCCTCACAGCAGAGGGGCTCCAGCCCTCCCAGCATCTCCGGGGCCTCCTCTGGCCCCGCTCCAACAGGTCCACATCCTTCTGATGTCAGGGGCTCCAGAGCTGGACAAGGGGAAGAGTCTGACAAGGGGAAAAATGAGAAACATGGATGCAGAAACCTTGATGCACCACCACCCGCTGTGCCAAAGCACCGCTAACACCCATTGCCTCGGCTCTTTCTAACCAGCTTCAGTTTCAAGCACCAAACAGATTTACGAGGGATAATTATCAGGTGGATTTTCAGCTGCACAAAGGCGATAAGGTTTGGTACCCCGGGGCTGAGGAAGAGCTGATGGCAGTACCTCCTGCCTATTTATGTATTAATCCCTACATCTTTGCCCCTGCAAGCGACCACCCAAAAAACTCAATACAGGCAGTATTTTCCATCTAGGAAAAAATTAAAAGGAAAAACTGTTCATTCTCTGAAAGGAGAAGGGATGAAGGGAGAAACAGAGGAGGTTGCAAACACCTCAGGCAATAATACATGCCAAGCGATGCAATGTTTCTCCTCTTCCGGAAGCGTGACGTGGAGCAGGGGGGGAAATAATATAAAAAATTTGTGACGTTGTCACTTAATCTTTCTAGTGCTGCCGGCTGCTGCCAGCTTTGCAAAACCAGATTTGTAGAGGGATAAATTCAATCTGCCTCGTTGCCACTGGAGCTTTCCCCATGAATGACAACTGATATTCAGGGGAAAGAGCCCACGAGCCGGGCAGGTCTAGGTGGCATCTCAGATCACCCATCCCGCTCCAGTCCAGCACTCTTATTTTTGGTTCTCCTCCTGTAACACTTGGCCCTGTGATCTACCGTAGAGAGACGATTTTGCGCGGGTGCAAAACTCCCGGGCGCTGCCAAAGCGGCTGCTGCCAGATGGCAGCATCGGGGTTGGCTTTGTACAAATTGGTCTTTGCAGAAGCAGCCGGTGGCTGGTTGCGTTAGCAAAGCTGTTTTTCAGCTAAAAGTCAATGAGTATCTCCAACAGGATTCATATTTCAAGGGTAAGATGCTGCAAAAGAATTAGAGTATTAGCTGGGGAATCCTCCATAAAGGGATTATTCGATGCTGTTTGCATTGTGCAGAGTGAGGCGCTGCCAAGATGCATTAAGGGGGTGTAAAAAGTCCGACCTCCACCCAAGTGAGACCTAAAACAGCCCCAAAAGCTGCAACGTTGGGGCTTTCCAGCCTTGATTTCTCCTTCTCCCACCTTGCAGGTACATGGCTATCATCCATCCGCTGCAACCCCGGCTCTCGGCCACCGCCACCAAGGTGGTCATCGGCGTCATCTGGCTCCTGGCGTTCCTGCTGGCTTTCCCCCAGGGTTACTACTCGGTGACGGAGGAGCTGCCGGGCCGGCTGGTGTGTCTGGTGGAATGGCCGGAGCACAGCACCAACATGTACGGAAAAACGTGAGTTGAATTTTTTCCAGCGGCGGGGACAAGTCACCATACAGAAACAACGCAAAAAAAAAAAAATATATATATAAAATATATGTATAAATATATGTGTATATATATAAAAATATATGTATAAAAAAAGAAAGTGAAAAAGGATGGGAATAGCTCAAAGCTCCATGGGACAGGGAAATCCTCCCCCTACCCCAGCAAGGACCAGTGCTATGTAGCTGACAGCAGCAGAATCTCCGTCGATATCATCTTGGGGCACATTCAGGTTAATTAAGGTGAGTTTAGCGCTGCTGACGGGCCAAATGTTGCCCCATGCTGTGCCGTGTTCTCTGTCCTTCTTGGATGCTCATCCTTGAGGGAAACTCATGTAAAACTGCTAAGACACAATATTTGGGCTGTGGGGATGGGGTCTGCATTGCCCCCAGGGGCTTATTCCTACGCAAAGGTACGGCTCTGGTTTTTGCAGCACCTTTCCTGCAATCCGTCTCTAAAGGCTTCCTGGGGCAAGAGTTATTCCTTCAAGAGGTCAATAGGGTTTTACCGGGGGTATCTTTGCCAGGCAATAACAGAAAAAAAAAAAATGGTTTAGGATTTACCGAGTCCAAATGCCCCAAAATTCACTCAACTGCTTAAAAGCCAAGCTAGAAAAAGAGGCTCAGTGGCATCAGCTCAGGCTGGGAGGCAAACGCTGGGCTAGGAGGGCTCAGCAGGGATCTCTCTCCTTCCCATTAAGGTGCCAGCTAATTAAATCTGGCATTTCCAAAGGGTCTGGGCAACCCCGCTGGTTTGCCAGCGCAGCAGTCCTCTGTGGTTTGCTCTTTGAAGTCCACGCGTCATACAGCGAGTTAAATGTCATGCACCGAGGAGAAAAGAAGGAGGGGAGGAAAAAAATAAAGGCATTTGTGATCTCCAGTCCCGTGAAGCGATGAATTAGGGCTGTGAAATTGTGCTGGAGCCAAAGCAAGGGACACACACGCACAGAGAGGTATTTAAAGCCAACCTGAGCCCGGCAAAGGTCTTTCCGCAAGACAAATGAGATGAGTTTGCCAGTCAGCAGCGAGCAGCAGATTGCAGAGAGCTGAACGGTATCATTTATTACCTTCTTGTTTATTTGCATTGTAAGGCAGGTATGGCAAGAACTAAGCTGGGGCTGGCCCAGCTGATCTCCAGAGGTGTTTTCCAACCTTAATTATCCCACGCCACCGTGATAAATGCAGCCAGAGTGAAGAAATGCCGCTGGCTTAGACAGCCCACGTGGATGGGATGGGGCTGAGCCCCCCCAGACCAAAGCAGCAACCAGCGCGAGCTCAGGGCCTGACTTCGACAGATCACTTGCCGTTCGGCTGTACGCCGGGGCCGTCGCTTTTTCAAATAGCTAATTCAAGAGAAAAATGCCACCATTAACCTATGACTGATTTGCCGCTGGAAGCCGGGCGCCGCTTCAAAGCCTGAGCATCCCATGCTTTTCGGCGAGTCAGGGGCTGTGCAGATACAGGAGGGCAGGCAGGAAAGCAGATGCTAAACAGAAGCTTTTTAAATAGCCAAACCCCAAATATTTGGTGGAGATTGAAAATAACTCGCAGCTCAGCAGCGTCTCTCCAAACCCCGTGAACTCACTTGCGCAGCGCAGAGCCCAGCAAAGCCCGAGATGTTATTTTACTGCCCCAAAATAACTTTGCAGGGACAGGTGCTGGCGCCGCTGTCAAACACCCTCCCCTGCTCGCATGGCCTTGGTGCAGTTATTTAAGGAAGGCACCGGCGGCAGCCGGCTTGTTTGCAATGCCACGATGAAAAATAATATTATTTTTTCAGTTCAGAGTGAAAAATAGGGGACTTCTCCCAACACCGGGGGGACCTTTCTCTTGGCAAATGGAGCCCGGAAAGCACAACCCCAGCACACGGAGTGTATCAGAGACAGGGATGGGCACATGAGGGTTTTTTTCACTAGGAAAAAATGTGCCTGTTTGTATGGGGGGAAGCGGACGAAGACCTCAGTGCAAGCGAGATGCTGCGCCTGCGACAGGAGCTGGCGATTCAGCTCGATTCAATTCAGCAGCTGCTCGCCGCCGCTAACCACCGATTCCCTCTCCCGATTTCGGTTTCGAAAGAGATGTCTGATCTATTCCACTTTCTTTAGCTGCCATTTCAGTTTGTCAAGGGAAGGGGAAAAGCCACTCCATTTGCCGGCTTCTCTGGGAGATAACAGCCTGTGGCGACCATCTGGGCTTGGCAAGGCCAAAGGAGATGGCAGCCCCCTCCTCCGGCATCCCTGTCCCGTAACTCCGACGGGCTCCTCCATCCTATACAACACCCTAAATCCCCACACCAAAGACTTTTACACTACAAAACCCAGGCTTCTCCAAGTGCTCCAATCCTGCAATTCTTGTAGACAGAACAACATATGGATGGTTTCACATGGAGACGGGTTTTCAGCGCCCAGGGTCCAAACAAAATGTCCCAGGGCTCTTTGGAAATCCCTGTCCCTAGCATGCCCAGGCAGCTCTCAAAATAACAGTGGATCTTGCTTATATTATCTAGCAGCTCCTCTGGGGCATTTCTGCATCACTCTCAGCTGTTTGCAGCTGGTTTAAGACTCTGCATTACATGGGAACCACAACGAAATCTTCATTGCAGAGCCACAGAGACGCCTCTTTAATTAGCAAAATAGAAAACAGCCCTACAAAATCCAGCTCAAATGCGATTAGCGCTGGGCAAAGAGGAGGCCAAATGAGATTGCAGGTACAAAACAAGGAGGAGATGGCGTGGCAGCATGGGTCCAGGGCCAACCCCGTTCCCTGCGGGACTTGCACCAGGCACAAGCCTGACCCATTCATTACACTTGGGTGATATTATTCAATCAAAGCTCCCGGCAGGATAAGTGCAAGATCGGAGCGTGGCTACGGGACCTGAGCCGCCTTGAGCAGATGCAGCACCTTGCATTCGAGCTGAGCATGCACCCCAAAAATGCATGCAGAGACCCTAAAACTGTTGGAATAAAATTATCTCCAGACTTGGTGGCATGCGTGATGCTTTGCAAGCCAGCCCAGTGGAAGCCAGCTGCTTTTCCGTACCGCTATCGCTCATCTTTCTGCAGGGAGAGATGTTTTTGAGAGCTCTAATGGTAGGAAGGAACCTACAAGGTCAAACCCTCTATCCCCATCCTGTTTATTAAAAACAGCATTACTTTTTTCCTTTTTAAACAAGCTACAATTTAACACAAATCCTTGACTGAACCCACTGCAATTCCTGCCAGGGCTCCACCGACTTCACAACAAAACAGCCTCAAGCCTGTGCTAACAGTTTAATCCAGACCCTCTCATTTGATTTTGGGTTTATTTACACCCATTCTAAACAAACACAAAGATCCTGCCCTTTCCACGAGCCTGGAGAACTGACACAGCCGCTGAACTCACAGATTTAATTCAAGTTCAAGTTTCAATAAACCTCTATTACAAGGGTTTAGGCTGTGGTTTTGGGGACTGAAGTTATGCCTTGTGCCACCTAAATCCAGTTAAACCCATGGTGGACCAGGATTTAGGCAAGCTGCATCCAAGACCCAGTATTTGCCCCCAGGGAAAGCCATTATTTCTTCAGCTTAGTATTCCCGTCCTTTGTATGTCAAAAAACCCCCACATTTGCTCCTGCAGGACTGCCAGATAAAAGGTGTGATAAGAGCAAGCATTCATCTCTAGGATAATTTGGGGTGTAAACAGAGTAGAAGTGAGAGTAGAGCCACTTCAGCTAAAACATCCTTGCCTCAGGAAGGTAACACAAGTTCTTCACTGGCCTCTAGTTATCGAGGCCCCATCCCTGGAGGGGTTCAAGGCCAGGTTGGACGGGGCTTGGAGCAACCTGGGCTGGTGGGAGGTGTCCCTGCCCAGGGCAGGGGGGTTGGAACTAGAGGAGCTTTAAGGTCCCTTCCAACCTAAACCATTCTATGATTCTCTATATCCCACCCCAGGAGGGTGCTAGGATGCCAAAGGCTGGCAGCAAAGGCTTGGAAGAGTTTGGGGTGAAAGTAGGGAGTCCTTCACAGCCCGAGCTCTGCAGGCAACGTGTCTGCAGGAACTGTGCCAAATTCTCTTTGCCCCTGTGAAGCACTTTGCCTTCAAGCTTGGTTTGCAAGGAAAAGACTGAACAGAATCACTTAGGTTGGAAGAGACCTTTAAGATTGAGTCCAACCGTTAACCCAACACTGCCCAAACCACCACTAACCCATGTCCCTCAGCACCACACCTACACACCTTTTCAATCCCTCCAGGGATGGTGACTCCACCACTGCTCTGGGCAGCCTCTTCCAATGCTTGACAACCCTTTCCGTGAAGAAATTTTTCCTTATATCCATCCTAAACCTCCCCTGGCGAAACAAGGTAGTGGACACACTCAACAACCACCATTTTTTACTAGGTATCACTTCTGCATGACCATCCTGATCTACTTCTTGCCGCTTCTGGTGATAGGGTGTGCCTACACTGTGGTCGGCATCACCCTCTGGGCGAGCGAGATACCCGGCGACTCCTCCGACCGCTACCACGAGCAGGTGTCAGCTAAGCGGAAGGTAAGGAGCTTCAGGCACGGTAAGAGCCATCATTCATGTCTAATCCCAACTAACCCCAGCCAAAAATACCTTATTGGGGGTGGAAATAGGTCAGGACTTGTTGCATGGTTGTTGCTAATAGCGCAGAGAGTGTCCTCCAGATGTGCGTCCTCCATGAACACGCATGTAAACCAAGATGTTGACTGTGTGTTCTCAGTTGGAATGGTTTCCAAGGCGAAAAGAGGTAGCCCCTTCTGGAGGGTGACAGCCTACCTGTGGGGTGTCCAATGGATGACTTTGCTTCCCTGCCCTCTCTTCTCCTCACAGGTAGTGAAGATGATGATCATCGTGGTATGCACGTTCGCGCTGTGCTGGCTGCCCTACCACATCTACTTCACCCTGCAGTATTTCAACCCGGAGTGGTACCTGCAGAAGTTCATCCAGCAGGTCTACCTGGCTATCATGTGGCTGGCCATGAGCTCCACCATGTACAACCCCATCATCTACTGCTGCCTCAACGACAGGTGGGTTTCGAGTGACTTTCGGCAGCATCTTGGTGCAACAGGGAGGGGAGGAAAGGGAGATGCAGAAGGGTCTGATGGAGGAGGGTATGGATGGAAAGTTTTTCCAGGATGGTTTTGTCCCATCCTCTGCCAGGGGCTGCTTCCAGCAGATGCAGGGACGATACAATACTCACCTAAGTCTGTTCTTTCCTAAAGCCCCCATGAGATTTGAGGGCAGGCATCAAAACAGTCCCAACTCCCAACTGGGATTTATCAGTGTTTTTTTCCTTCCCTTAGTGAAAAGTAGCATTTTTTTGTTGTTGTTTAGCAGTGCTTAGCTCTGTCTTCCCACTCCTAGCGAGGCCCTTTTGCCATCTCCACGTCCTTCACCCCTGCCTTTCCCCACCTCTTCTGTCCCCCCAGGTTTCGCGTGGGGTTCAAACATGCCTTTCGGTGGTGCCCATTCATCAGCGCTGGTGAGTACGAGGGCCTGGAAATGAAGTCAGCCAGGTACCTGCAGACTCAGAGCAGCATGTACAAGGTCAGCCGGATAGAGACCACTGTGTCCTCGGCGGTTGGCACAGCCGAGGAGGAGCTGGAGGAGAGCAGCAAGGCCAAGCGTCTCTCTGTAGACATGACCTCCAACGGTTCTTCCCGCAGCGACTCCAAAACAGTCTCCGAAAGCTTCAGCTTCTACTCCAACACACTCACCTAAGCGGTTTCCCGGCCACTCACAAGGGTGCCACCATCTCCTTTCCCTCACTGGGATGCTCCGGCGCTCAATCCACCCAGCGTCATCACCCTGGTTTGTGATGTGCCGTCTTTTTTCTGTGCTGTTTTACTGTCTCTTGCTGTGACCCTCACTCGCCATCCTTGGGCGAGCCTGAGAGCAAAAGCTTTGGATTAGTTTCATGTGCTCCACCATGGCTCATGTCCGAACACAAGAGAGGTTTGGCTGGTCTCCACCTTGCTCGCTGCCTGTCCAACCCACCATGTACCGGGCAGGTGGATAGGATGCAGAAATGGGACAGAGCTGGGTTTTTCTCCTGAACCATAAGTACAAAATTGGCAGGCGCTTCCCTGCTCTCTGCAAGGCAGCAGGGATCTCCTAGTGCATCCCACCCCACAAGAAAATGAACCAGTCTTACACTTTCCTCCTTCTACCTTTAATTTCATTCTCCCTGTCACTCCCAGTGGAATATCCAGAGGGGTATTCAGTTCAAAAATCCAGCAAAAAAGGCTGTTTTCAACTTCAGGAGCCTGTAACGTCCGTGGGGCACCACCAGCCACTCAGCGCTTCAACTCAGATCCAGGCATTTCTCTACAGTCTCCAGTCACCTCCGGCACCCGCATCCCTCTGCACGATGGTCTTCTGTTGCCACTCCACAACACAGCTCACCAAAACAGGGCTCTCAAAAAGGATTTCTGAACTGAGCCAGACTTTGGTGGCTGTTAATCAACCGTATGTGCCAAAAGTAATCACTGTGATTTCCTAAAAGACCCAAGGTGGCGGCTCTTGGTTAGATTTGGGAAGCCTGTGGAGGTCTGGAGAAGAAGAGACTGACCATACTGAAATGTTTTTCACAACCTGGAAATGTCTAGAGCTGCACAGAAAGGGGCATGGTAGGTTTCCATCAGAAAAACAAAGTTTTGCCAGTATACAAGGTTTGAAGGGAGACAAGAATTTTGCAGGCTTTTTTTTTTTTTAATCAGAGGAGGACTGAAACGATTCGCTTCCACTTTCTGGATTTTGTTTTCATCTGGGAAACTTTTTTTCTTTTCATCCCCCTGTCTTTTGCATAAAACATTAAGTTTATGATGTGTACATGAATATATCTAATATTTTAGTCTTGTTATGATGGATAATTTTCACTGGGGCTGTTCATGCCAAGGGCTCCTTTGGTCAACAAACGTATGGACATATATTCGAAGGGGAAAAAAAAAAGTAAATAAAATGAGAAGTGGGCAAACTTGGCTTGTTGGGAAAAAAGCCACAAGTCTGGGGGCATTTTGGGAGCAGTTGTACCAACTGCTCCTTGCTGCTGGTCCAGTCTCTCACTTTTGGTGTAGAAATCAGACTCCTGAAATGGATTCACTGCAAGACTGAAATGCTGGAGAGATGCACGGCAGATTTGCACAGGGCAAGGAAACGGCTCATTCATTTTAACGCAGCCGAACATCAGGCCCTGCTGAGCACACAGCAATTTCTGGAAGTAAAGCAGAGATGACTTTTGGAGCTTTTCAACTCTTCAGCCTCCAAACTAGCTGTTGGAAGATCCAGTCATCAATAAATCCCCAGCCACGATGGTTCTCAGAGGTAAAAATACACATATTTAAGCAATGACTCCAGCAGCTATTCAATGAATGGGCAAATAGGTGGATCCAAGAGCAACAAAATGGCTGTAAAATCACATTGACAAAAACGATCATCTTCATTTTTACCCAAAATCCTGCCAAG
Organism: Fratercula arctica; assembly: GCA_947846985.1. NCBI lineage: Eukaryota > Metazoa > Chordata > Aves > Charadriiformes > Alcidae > Fratercula > Fratercula arctica. The sequence continues at coordinate 383,984 of CANTUZ010000023.1, read as the reverse complement.
TGCCATCAGGGAGGAGCAGATCTTCCAGCCACTTTCGTGCTCTTTCCGACTGCCATGACTACGCAACGTTACAAACTACAACGAGCTTCACACACGCGCTGGAATACGCTATTTTTTTCCTGCTTAAACTTCCACTTCTCACCATTCTTGTCACCTTAAGACATATTCCCTTGCTGCTGCCTCCCGCAACCTTGCGGTGTGGAGAAGGGGGAACAGCACAAGCCTGTCTGGGGATTGGGTTTTGCAAAAAAAAACCCCCAGCCCCAGGCAGGAGGGATTGAAGGGATGGGCGATGTCAAGGGTTTTAACGCAAGGGTTGGACTAGAAAACTTTTCCCACCAACTCCACAGGAGCTGTGTTGCCAATACACAAGAAGGTGCTACAAACCAGAGCCAAATTCTGATTTACTCCCAGCTGCCAACCCAAATTCAAAATTAAAATGAAACCAAATATCTCAAAACGGTTCAAGAGAGCCGAATCAGGCAAGTAGAGATCTGCTCCATACGCCCCACGCACAAGAGTTTGTGTCAAGTTGTGAGCCTACAGAAGTCAGCATTTTTCTAAAAAAAAAAGAAAAAAAAAAAAGAAAAAAAAGTATGTGTGAGTGTGTGTGTGTGTATATATATATATAACCACGCTGCCCTTTTGTCCTCCGTGTTTTATTCCCCAAGGATGCTAAGGATGCTGTGATCATGAGATGTGCAGAGAAACGACAACTGTCTTCTCGCAAGCAATGCTCAGCTTGAAACGTGGGATAAGCCCAAGGGCGCGTGTGGAGACTTCAATTCAAGCTGACAGTTTACAGCCCAAAATGCTTCCTGTGCATCTTGTAGAAATCCATCTCTTGAAATCAAGTGGGAAAAATTCCCACCTGTTACAAATATCACCAACAACCGCAGCGGAGCCTGCCTGGGACACCCAAGCTGATGGGATTGTGTCAAGGGATAATTCAACAGCTGGAGACAGATGCAGCAAAACCAAAATGTTCTGTGTAAATGGGTACAACATGCCCAAACCCAGGTTTTCCTTTCCTTCCTCGAAGCGCCAAGTTATTTTATCAGTGGAGGCAGGAAGAGGGACAAGAGTCTTTTCACATTTAGGATCTAGGCCAACCCACAAGATAGGATGTTTGGGTCAGGTCCGTGTCCACACACACAACATGACAAAATTAGCTGGTTTCACCAACCTTGGGATGCTCTGTGCATCCAAAAACCACACAGAAGTCTTCATTTGAAGACCAAAAAGCCTAAAACGAGACACCCCTGCCCAGGCTTGGGGGTGGGACATCTAACCACATGGTGAGTCCAGCCTGTGTACTATTTCCAGCTCACCTTTCAAACAGGTCAGCTGTAATACAGAGGCTTTTTCTGGTTTATTAAGCCCATTTCCCTGCTTTGCTCACAGATCTCTGATTAGAAATTCAATTGCAAAGTGAGACGGTTTCTTTGTCTCTTTCCTGGCTCTCTGAAATGCAAAATAATAGCATTTGGGGAGAATCACTCAGCAGGTCTGCACACATCTCCTCCTTGGAGGCGCACGGATAACTCCCACCATCATAAAGGGGAGCTGCCTAAGCCCAATTACAATGCACTCCAAGCCAAAACCATTGCAGAGGGGACTTCTGAAACTCAAATCCCAGCCTGAAGGCATCTCCTGACCCCCAGGGGACTGACAGAAGCTCAGGTCTGCTTCCCGGCGCTCAGAAATTGCTTTTCCCACCTAGGTCCCAGCAAATCCCCATCTCCATACATACCTCAAGGTCTGCTCAATTGCTCAAAAATACATCATTTACACCCGTTTCACGTGTAACCATTTATCTCTCACCAGCTCAAAACAAAAAGACAGCAAAAGCCAAGCAAGAACCTGCTTGCTAGAAAAATTAGGTGGCTTTGCAAACGTGGAAGTCAAAGCAAAGCAGCCAGCGCCAATCCCCATTGTTTGCAGTGCTTGTGACGGGATTGCTGGTAGACACACAAAAGGCTGCCCGCCCACCACTTATCTTTATTATTATTTTTATTTTGCCGTCCCTGGAGGGATGCGGTCACTGCTTGGCCCAGGCGAGCGCACCACATCTGCCAACGGGTAGTGACTTGGGATGGAAGCAGAGTATCCGCTATTTGCTGCGTATTTCCGCAGAGCTAATGGGGTTTGGGTTTTTTTTAGCTTGCTGTGTCCTAGACAGAGCCCTCCTGCGAGATCACACAACCAAACTGCCCAGCTCAAGAGCTCCTAGCTTTTGCTTACCATTAAAATAACAACAGTAATTTAAAAAAAAATAAACACCACTTCTCAAGCTTCATGAATCTGTTTCTAATCTACCGAACACATCATCCTGCCCAAAACACATGTCTCCAGATGAATAATTAATACAGCAATTATAACACAAAGTTTAACACACAAATAGCCCATTTTCCTGTGGTATAGCCACCAAAAAAAACCCATCTCTGCTGGAAGCTAAATCACACTCATCAGTTAAACGCGGTGGTTGCCGCACCCCGGAGAAGGGACAGTGAGTCCCAAGAGCAGCTGAGGATGAGAGATGACTCTCGAGTGGCTCTGCCTTTCAACTTTCCACCCCAGACACAAAGGCTTCTGATTCTGTGCAATGTGATACAGTTGGGGCCAGGAGGGGATGAGACGGGCTGCGACGTACGTCTGGGGTTTGGTATTTGGTGTGTGGGGTGGTTGACAGGAGCTTCACGTGAAGTTCTTCCCACAGTAGCATCTCTACAGAGAAAAAGTCTCTAGACTTTTCTCCTCCACAGATTGGTTCTCTCTCTGATCGTCGGGTTTGTCCAAACGGATTTTCATAAATAAATGTCTCTTTTGTGAGATCATGTTGCAATCAATTAATGAGTGTGCAATGATAAGAGGCGGCAACTGGTGGCTTGGTGGGAGTGGGAGGAGAAGTGGTGAAACATGGCAAAGCCAAAATCAGGTGACGAGAGGGGTGAAAGGCAGCCAGTGGGTTTGAGGTGACCTTCGGTGTGAGGGGCATGCTCTGAAATTTCAAAACTACGGCAAGAAAAAGCATAGCCCACAAAACTCAGCCATCCACAAAGCCAGGACCAGCCACATGTCACCCATTCCCAAAGCACAGGAAAGGCTGGAATCGCTCCTTGAACGCGGGCAGGACTTACCAGCCACTGGCTTCTCCACGCGGGGCTGAAGCAGATGCGCGACTCGAGGATAGTAGATCAGCGCCGGCATTTCCACCTATTCCGCTAGCTGCAACGCAGAGCAATTCCCTTGATGAAGCAGCAAAGGCGTTTAGCTCCGGTCTCTGGTTTGGACTTCCCAAATCCCACTGCTCCACCAGAGCAGGCACCAGGGCAGCACAACCCTTGGCTTATCCAAGACCTCACCACACCTGATAGGAGAGAAAACACGAACATAAGGAGCAACCAGCCATTCCTCACCTCCCAGAGCAAAGTCCCCAACCCAGCCAGCCCTTGCAATCAGCTCCAGCCGGCTGTAATTTGCAGTTTTTAATTAGAGGAGCGTTACTGGGGCACAGCTGATTGGCATCGCTGCCAAAGGCCCTGTCCCATGTGCCTATTAAGCTCTTGTTATTTATTTTCATGGGTTATTTTATCATGCAAAAGGGAGAGAAGGAATAAACAGTGTCACGCACTGCTGCTGTGTTTCGTGCATGCATCTGCTTCCAGCCAAGCTTCCCGGCAGCGGGAACGCGAGAGCCGATCCCGCTTTACAGCAGGATTCGGCACATCAGATCCAAATGAGGGGTCATTTTATTTCTCAGCATCGATACATCACCTTTCCCAATAGGGTTCATGCCAGTTTCTAAATGCACCTGCACACACAGGCTAAATAAAAGCGATGAGAATGTGCTTATTGGTTATAAAAAATACTCATCAGCCACAGCAATCCGGTGCAGAAATGGTATGGGGAAATCCAGATTCATCCCGGTTTGCACATACCCTCCATCTGCAATCCGATACGGAAACCCCCAAAATCAAGAGCTACCCAAGGGTTTGGGTCAGGGCTGAGGCTCTGGGGAGAATTTAAGGTGGCTGTTTTACAAAGGAGGGGATTATTCCCTGCATTTGCAGCCTGGTGAAGTACTGCCAAGCTCTTCTCCTCTGCCCATCAGCACCCTCCTTCCCTAGCTGAGGCCTTTGCCACTCATTGCATGTCACAGTACCCTCGCAAAGCAAAGACACATTGGCAGAGTTGCCACTGTGGCTGCAAAACCCACCGGTGTCACTCACAGGGTGAAACCTGGACCCGCATCTGGTCAAGCCAAGACAGACCAGGTGAAAGCAGGACCGAGCACCCTAAAAGGTGACACCCAAAGGGCAGAGCCATGTTGTCACCCGCGCGACTGTCTTTTTATAGCTGCTCCCAGCCACCATGGCAAGTTTGGCAGACTTCAGTGAACCCATCAATCTGATTATCTGCTATAGCAAAGGCACAAGTTCAACTTAATTAACATTTATGGATTCCACAGTGTTTTGCATAAATGTTTGCTTAATACACAAGTCAAAAATATCCCCAGAAAATGAAAATTAAAGCTAGTTAATTGCTTGCAGTTATGCACCAGTCTGTAAACTGGGGTTTCCATAGCACCAAACGGTCTGTTAGATTGTTATGACAAAGTTAGAGCTTAAAGAGAAACAACTTGAGTTTCAAGCATCCAGAGGAAAGTGGATTCTTCATGTTCTTTCGACTTCATGAGCTCCCCACTTCAATTTCTGTGTGGATTGCAGCAGATTTTGGTTTCCTGCCCACAAACAGGGCGACCTGGTGGAGAATTACAGGCCACGGTGAAGCGGTGTCTGGTTGTTTAGACAAGCAATTACTTTTTATTACCGAACTAAATGAATTAAGCAGTAGCTAATGAAAGATTTGAGAACCCGCAGCAGCGATTCAAAACTCAACCCAATCCAGTTGCGAGTGTGAAATGAGGATTAACTGCAGTTTTCATATGCTTGGTGCCACGTAACCACGTCAAAGGGACTTCGCTTTGCATGGGCGAGATGCAAATACCTGAGGAGAGGAAGGGAGCAGGTGAGAGCGATGATTGCTTAAACAGGATGCTCAAGTGTGGCGACGACTGTAATGGGCTTCATTAAAAGCCAAATATTATTAATTTGAGCAATGTGATGGGCAGGGAAGCGTGTCGCAGAAGGGTCTAGGAAATCCTGGTGACCAGTGCTCTCACTACACAAGATCAGGGCTTCACAGAATCATAGAACCGTCTCGGTTGGAAGGGACCTTTCACATCATCAAGTCCAACCATCAACCCAACACTGCCCAAACCACCGCTAACCCCTCAGCACCACGTCTGCCCGGCTTTTCCATCCCTCCAGGGATGGCGACTCCACCATCGCCCTGGGCATCCTCTTCCAATGCTTGACAACCCTTTCCGTGTAGAAATTTTTCATAATAAATTTCATCCTAGAAGACATTCCAGGACGGAGATCTCCACCAGGACAAGCTTCCCGTGGTGCCAGAACCAATGCACCCACTCCTGTGCCACAGTGATCCTGCTTTCCCCATTCTCTTTTCCTATAAGGAAGGTGTAAGTTTGGCAATTACAAGCCTCCCAACAAAAAATATTCTGGTTACAGAAGACCAAGGTGTCAAGAAGAAATAAAAGCCCTTCCTGAAGCCACAGTCATTCTGAATAGCAGTATTTCAGGCTCAGAAGAGCATTACCATGCAAAGCACCTCCAAAAACATTATTCCTGTTATTGCAAAGCAGATTGTGCCGTCCAGGTTGATTAAAAAGGTTTCAGGGAGGTAATGAGAGCAATTTTCAACGCAGGTGAAAGGCGAAAGACAGAAAAAGAGGGTTGTTCTGAACCACTCTGCTTTCCACAGAGGCACGCAGCCATGAGATCAGAACAGCAGATAACATCTGAATTGAGGGATGCGTAGCTGATTATTACAAGCTGTTCACCGTCCAAAAGCTTCTCTGATGCGTGGCATAATCAAACAGCTGCAAATTTGCATTTAAATTGAAGAATTTAGGAATCCATACCCCAAAGAGGAGCAAGCCTCCTTGGGTGACACTTCTGGTATCTCAGCCTTCACAGAGGAAGACAAAAATTGCGTGTGACTCCAAAGCACCCCCAAAACCTCTCCTGCCACCCTTTGCCAAGACGTGTGTCTCTAAAAGATGTCTGATTCCACATCTGAACCACACTGCAGCAACCCTCCGGAGAGCAGAGTCCCTACGAGAGAGGTGTGCGTTAAGATTTGTGTCTTGCAGCACTAAGGTTGTCAGCGTTACAAACCTCTCCCCCCAAAACCTGCCCAGTGTTCGACACCCGGGCAGCAGTGGCAGACACTACCCACACCGGGATTTCAGCAGCAGCACAAAAAAGGCCACAAAACCGGTGGCAGAGGCACGCTGGGCACATCTCCAGGGACTTCTGAGTCACGCAGCATGCCCAAGGGATGGAGCACACAGGGGATAGAGATTACGTCCTCCAGAGCAGCTCCGGTCTGAGATGCTCTCTCAAGATCTGCCAGCAAAATTCCCCCCACGGAATTCACCCATGGCCTGTGCAAGCAGAGAAGCATGGTGAAGCACACTGTCCTGCTCTGCAAACTCTCTTCCTTTCCTCAATGGAATGAGCGCCCCTGAAAACACCAGTCCAGTTGGCAGCCTGTGCAAGGACTCAGAGTCCCACCGATTCCCCCTGGGATGTGGGGAAATCCTCTTGGATTTGGGTCCTGCATGTACACCAGTCCCCCTCGCCTCTCCCCAAAGCAGAGCTGTGGGAGCTCGGCTCTGCTCTAAGCCCCTCATTCCCAAGCACCAACCTAGTTTGAAATGATCGTTTCAAACTGCCGAGAGTCCTTAAATTATGAAATAAATAGAACTGAATTAACAAGCCACTGACCCAGCCACTCCATCTAGCAGCTCTGCAGCAGGTTCCTGCAGCCTGAAATCATTGCCAGCGTAATTCTCAGGGGCTGCAGGCTGGCGGTTGCGTCTGGACCAGCCTGCCCATTTTTCTTCCTTTCGCTCGTAAGGGAAAGTTGCCAAGAACAATGTGAGATGTATGAGCACAGTCAGACCAAAGCTGGGGGGAGGCAAAGCTTCATCTTGCTGCTGCCGGCCCCAACAGCTCCAGAGGATTTACAGCTCATCATATCACTCATCTGCTTTCGGCCCCTCAATCTTGTCTTGATTGCTCCATCAGGACCTTGAGGACTCTTCCTCAGCTGGAAGTGAGAGCCCACACTGTGACCATGCTACTGATGATACAACACTGCACTTGAAGAGTTATTTTTGTATTTGATTTCGCAGCCATTAGCGGGTCTGTGAAATCCTGGATTTTCTAGTACAAGTGCTTTACCTGGTGATAAAACACAAGAAATCAGAGCACAAAAGGTCAGCTCATCACCGCTCATCGCAAACGAGCCAGGCCCCTGCAAAGGGAGAAGTCGGTGAGGTCATCCTGAGCTCTGAAACCCTGTGGGATGGTCCTTCACGCCTGGGGTCATCCAGAGCCTCCCTGCTCAGAGCCACACTCCCCAAGGGGAAAAAAAAAAAAAATCCAAGCTGTGTTAGTGAAGCCCTGTTACAGCCTTTTCAGACATAGCACTGAGCCAGGGCACAGGAAGGCTGCTCGGGAATGGGCCTTCCTAATAAGACCTTAGAGAAATCAAATCATTTACCTCTTCCGAGGTTTCAACCTCTTCCTTGTGCCCCAAGGTACGAGCATCACCAGAAGTAGCTCTGCAGCAATAACAAGCAAAGGCTGAAAGCAGACAGCATGCTCTGGAAGGGGAAAATCAGACAGAGAGGCTGACCCTAGGGTGTCTGTCTGCAAAAATGATCTGCACTGAACACCAAAACCTTCCTAGTCTCTGTCAGCAGCCAAGCAGGTATTAAATTGCCTTTTATTACTGCGATGAGCTACAGTTGTTAGCATGTGAATAGTACCAGTGGGTTAATAAATGCTCCTGCAGTGTCTGCTCCAGCACAGGGAAATTACCAGATAATCTTTAGTTTACAGGTCATTTATAGAGGGGTGCGCCAGATCAACAAGAGGCAACCCCGCTTGTTTGGCATCAACAGTCTCAGCCACTGCAGCAGAGTCCCCAGATGCCTGGGGACATGGGTGCATGCAGAAGTGTCCCCAACCCACACACAAACCAAACCTCCAGCACTCCCATCACTGCAGGCAAGCGCCCACCCAGCCGAGGTCTGATGCTTGCCGGGGGCAGAGGTCCCAGTAACACCAGAAGGCTGCAAGTTCCACACTCTCTGGCTCTATTTTTAAGCCTTGCAGCTGAGGAGGATCCCTGTTGCTATGCTACCCATGTTGTGGGTCCATAGCAGTCAGCACATCCCACCCCTGGGACCCACTGAGCAGCTCAGCAGTCCCATGGACGTGACCAACAAGGTTTTAAGTCCATCACAGCAGCTGCAGCAGGCACACAGGACCGCTCTCCCCCTTCCTACCCTTCTCCTAAACTTCGCACCCCCCTCCAACGCTTGCCCGCACACAAGACATCCCCCATGTCCAGTGTCACCCCAAAATTCCCCACAGCCCCAGCACAGTGCAGGCAGGCAGGTGGAAAAGTACCAGCATCACAGCAGGCAGCAGTTGCTGTATGGTGGGCGGACAGCCGGCTTTCCCTCCTAAATCATTCTTTCCAGCTCCCAAGGCAAACCACAAATGAGCCTCCAGCATTCCCTCCAAGAGCAGGAGAATCCCAGCACACCTCCGTCTACCAGGGGATTTTCAGGAACGCATCCTCCAACAAACACCCACTGGCAAGTCTGAGCTGTAAATCAAGTTTCCCAAAGTCCTGCCAGTGATTTGTTAGCTGGGGAGCTGATCAAAGGGGGAGCAGCCATTTGTAAAAGTTCCTGTCACCAAATGATACATTCTCTTAATTTCCAGTTAAATACAGAGCATGAATATTTCTGTCCACGCCAGCATCACTAATGGCTGGGAATAATCAAATGCTCCACACATTGCTATTGCCACAGCAGGAGTAATTTATTTGGACATTAAAAACCTTCATAGTTCCTTCAGCCTCTTTCATTTCAGATGTATAGCTGGAGATATTGATTTGTTTATAACAGCCATTAAAAGCTTTGTTATGAGGCTTTTGCTCATAGAAAGACACATGGCAAAGCTTAAACTGGGTTTTACAGTCTCTCCATTTCAGTCTGGCCCAACTGGAGCCGCATGGAAGGGGCCAGACCACTTTGCTCCAACCCCAACTTACTTGGGGATAAAAAAGTCCTGCAGGGTTTTTGCCCCACCCAAGTCACTTAGTCCCTTGTGGCTTTTAGAAGTGCCCTGGGCCTCCAGGGTACTTGAGCTGTGCTTACGCATAGATGCCAGTCTCCACAAGTTTATTCTTTTGCCATTTTTGGGGTGGCTGGAGTCAGTGCAGAAACCAGCTGATGGCACAGCGACTCCTTGGCCGCTCTGAGTGGGGAGCAGGGGGGGGACTGCTGCCAGGGTTGGCTCAGCAGGGAACACAGCGCCTAGAGGAATGCTGTCGAGATCAAACCACATCTTTTCCTGCTGCCCCATCCAGTGGTCCAAACTGGAAGCGCACTTTGCAGTCGGGAAGAACTCAGACAAACTGCAGTAATGTCGCAGTCCCCTGTACCTAAATCCCACAAGAAGGACTGGGGCAGCTGCTGCTTCACCCCCCGAGGGGATGACAGCTGGGAACGCTGGCCTGGAAAGGCTGGAAAAGTTTCTTCTCCGGGTGGTGGCACTGGAGAAGCTGCTCTTCCCACCAGCTATAGGGTCAGGATGATGGTGGAGGCAGGCACAGGTCCAGGCCTGGTTGCCTGGCTTCTGCTAACGCTTCTACAGCACAGGACGTGCTACAAAAATAAAGCACACAGCTTTATTTTCCCCATCATCCAGCCTTGTCAATTATCTCAGCCTTCAATCCAGGGTGCTCTCCATACTAAAGCAAGGAGCAGATCTCTGCCCCCAGCCCAGGCACTGTGCCACAGGCGGGACTGCTGGCATCAGGCACAACAGGCCATGGCTCTGCTGGGAAAAGGAAATTTGAGGAGCAACAACTTTCCCCAGCAAACCCTCCTTACTAGTAAGCACAGGGAAACCAAAACAATACAGATAACCTGGCCTCATCTGCTGAGAGCTGGGGAGACAGGTGAAAAGCTGAGGTGGGGATATGGGGGAGCCTTTGTGTCTTCACAGGGTCCTGCACACAAAAGCAGAAGGGATGGGTTTTAGGAAGCATCATTGTCTCCTCACTTACCAGTCCCTCTGCCTGCAGCAAAGCAGTGACAGCAGGAGCTGTGACGTGCTCCTGCTCTGGCGGAGCATCCTTCCCGGGCCAGGCTGGGAGGGAGGATGCTGCGCTGGGCAGGATGGAGGGCTCTAGAGATACCTCAAGCCATCTGCTAGCCCACAACACGGGGCTGCCATCTGAGCTGCTGGGCACGGCCCAGCCTGAGACCATAAAGCCCCAAGACCCTCTGCTGTACCCAGAAACCACACAGTGGTGAAGAGAGGGCTTCAGGGCACACAGAGGGCTTATAGGACACACCAAAAAACACCTGGAGGGCCATGGGGTGCACAGAAACGAACACAGAGGGCTCTGGGGAACAGCAAGCAATACACAGGGCGGTTGAGGGACCGCCAGAAAGCACCTGGTCTGCTCGGGGGGGGGCTGCAGACCAAACTGAAAGGTCAGGCAGTCGGTCCTGGGGGCGCCTCCACACAGCCAGGGCTCCGGGGGACAACGAGAGGCAAAGGGAGGCCTCTGGTGAGGGGCATGGAGGCACCAATGACGGCGGGGACCACTGAAAGGCAGACAACGGCTGGGGGTGGGGGGGCGGTCAGTACCTAAGCAGGTCGGCTCTGTCGGCTCTTCTTCCTCCGAGGCGGGCTTTGCCCGCGGCTGACCGCTGCGAGAGGGACCCGGGGCACCACCGTGCGGCGGAGAGCTACCCCTCAGGGCGCAACCCGGAGTCAGCAATGCGGGAAGGCGGCTAGCCAACGGGCGACCGGCCCCTGACAGGAGCCGCGGGCGGCGCGTCCTCCCCCTCTGCCCGCCACCGGCCCACTGAGGGACCGCGCCCCGCCCCCGCGGCACAGACCGTTGCGCCCGGCGCGTGCGCGCTGCCGGCGGTTCAAACCCGGCGGGGGCGGAGCTGCGCGCCTCCGATTGGTCAGCGTCCCGGCGAGCCGCTCGCCGATTGGCTCCGTAGGGCCAGGGAGTGGGCGGGGCGGAAGGCGGTGGCGGGCCCCAGGCGGCGAGGCTCGGCTCGGCCCCGTCCCCACAGGATGAGCGCCCCGCCGCCCCGCCGGGCCCCGGCCGCCTCCCCTGCCCCGCGGCCCCTCGGCAGCACCGGCACCCCCGTGTTGGCCGAGTGCCCCGGGAACGACGATGAACGGGAAAGGCGGCAACGCCGGCGGTCCAGGGTTACCGACCTCCAGCTCGGCGGCACCGACTCGCCGCTGGGCCTCGCCTCACCCAGGTAGGGCCGGGCGCGGTGTGAGGGGCTGTGGGGAGGAGGAGGAGGAGGAGGGTCCCCAAAGCACCGTGTCTCCCCCAGGCAGGCGGAGGCATGGCTGCCGGCCCTCCCGCAGTGGACCAACGCTCAGATCTCGGATCACTACAGCACCTGCATCAAGCTCTCCACCGAGAACGTGAGTCGGCCGCCCCCGGGAGGGCTCCTCATCCCGGCCCCGCTCACACCACCTCGGGATGGCCCTGGTTGCAGAGCTGGGAGGGACTTTAAACTCCTCGAGCCTTAGCGAGGCGGTTATTCTTCCCCCAGGCCCTCTGAGACACATCCCTGATCCAAGCCACGACCGGATCTGGGCTTCTGTTGCTGCTTTCCTTCCCAGCAGTAACAAAGTAGGACGTGGCATGGAATCGTGGATGATATTGGGATGTATTGTATATCGTCTAGGCTGGAAGGGACCTTTAAGATCATCAAGTCCAACCTTTAACCCAGCACTGCCCAAACCCCCACTACCCCACGTCCCTCAGCACCGCGTCTGCCCGGCTTTTCAATCCCTCCAGGGATGGCGACTCCACCACTGCCCTGGGCAGCCTCTTCCAATGCTTGACAACCCTTTCCATGAAGAAATTTTTCCTAATATCCATCCTATCCCCTCGGTCCTGCTGTAAATACCCCTGCAGGCTGAGGGTTCGGACAGTTTTGACAGGTGTCGTTTGCCAGAGGATCAGTTCTGAGCTGTGTGCTTTGTTGCAGAAAATCACCACGAAGAATGCCTTCGGCTTACACCTGATCGACTATATGACCGAGATCCTGAAACAGAAGGACACTGAACTGACCAACTTCAAGGTGAGAGGAATCACTGCTTGGTCACAATGGTACTTTGTTTCCAACTGGCATTTAGCCTAAGATTTAATGACTAACAAACCTCGAAATAATGCTAAGGTAACTGAGCTGGTTGTTTCCACTAAAAATATCTGCTAGAGGCAGCACAGTCACTTTTTGCAGAAGCTTGCAGTGTTGAATCCTTTTGTAAGACAGAAATTAAAGCTGAATTCTTTCAGTTGTGGTCTTTCAAAAGGAGAGCTTATTTAAAATTAAGACTTGTGAGGCTTCCGAGGAAAATACTGGGTGTTAAAACCAGTAATAAAACAAGGTTGTAAAAGAAAGGAAGTTAGTGTGGCTAACTGCCGGACTGATTTTGATCTGGGTTGGATCAGAATAAGAACTTGCCAGGGCAAAGACTTACTCGCTATAATAGTTCACTGGTGGTAGGAGGGAGAACTGAATTCTTGGCTGAATGAACAAATGAATGTGGCCTCGAGGAACCCCTGAGCTAGCTGTCTCATGGTTGATGGAACTGAGGAAGGGACGGGAAACTGCACAGGTTTTCAGTGGGTGATCCTTCACCTTCCTGGGGGGGCCCGTGATCAAAACTTGGCATCTCCTGCGCTTCATCTCTTTTGACTTTGAAAACAGAATGATACCAAGAAGATGACCCAAAAGAAAGCACAAAGAGAGGTGGAGGAGAAAGGTCTCTTGGCAGATGCAAATCTGCACCTTTCTGCTTCTCCCCATTGCTCAATCTTGGCAACTTTTTAAGTATCTTCTGTGTGATCCCTTCTAAAAGACCTGATAAAGCAACCTGTAGGCTCTGCCAGGGAAGACATATCTTGACCTGTGCTGTGCACCTAGGTCTCCAGTAGATTTTGGAATAAATCCTTTTCCAGTTGTTCACAAGTTTGCTTGTAATACAGAGCATTCAGAAACTCAGGTCTACAGCTTGTCTTCTGCGTTTGCATCTTCTAGATGAGGTTTTTTCCTTTCTAACTAAAAATTGCGTCCTTTATTCCTCCTGTCAGATAGCAGCTGGCACGCTTGATGCCAGCGCAAAGATCTACGCCGTGCGTGTGGATGCGGTCCATGCAGATGCCTACAGAGTTCTTGGAGGCTTGGGCAGGGATTCGTCACCTACAAAAAACGTAGACAGCCCAGAAGGAGGTGTGCCATTCACTCATTTTCTGTTAAGCTATTGCTGTTCCGCCTGCATGTAAGAGAAATGTCAGTGTACTTACATAGCACCTGTGAATTTCAAAGCGCTTTGTACATCTAGGAGAGTACCAATAACTGTGTTTTTCAAGGGCTGGGAAATCCTGAATTAGTTTGCCTGGGCATTGAGCAGGGGAGGTTGAGATGAGAACATGAATCTGTTGCAGATTGTCTCGTCAGATTTTCATTTGGCCTAATCTGAAACACTAAGAATGAAGTGCCTCGCTCTTTGCTGTCCTTTGCTTTGAAACAAAAATGTGCTGTTGAGATAAAATAGAGTCAATAAAAAGAAATGCAGCATCCAGCCACTGAAACATTGGTGGTTCATGCTAATAGATACCTAATTGGGTAACTTCATGCCCACTGGTATTTTGTGTGTTTGTTGTACAAACTGAAGTAAAAGTTGTCCTATCCCTCCATAGGGTATTTTGGCAAGTTTTCTAAGTGTAACTTGTTCTTCTTTTCCTTTCAGAAGACAGTTCAGAGCCTGAGGCTGTCAAGAGAGTTCAGACAAAGAAAAAGCATTCATTCAAAACCATCGAGCAGAACTTGAATAACATCAATGTGTCGGAGGCTAATCGCAGATGTGAGGTGGGTGGAGGGGGGCTGCTGTAGCAGCTGCGTTCTGATGGAGGAAAGGAGATGTCGCCTCATCTTTCTCATTTCTATTGTTTTCTTTATTGTGCATTCCTCTTTTGGGCTCTAACATTCACATGCACGTCTGTGATTGTTCCTAGTCACGTATATTCTTCCTGTGTGAGGCAGCTGTGAGAGCTCTCTCCTCACTGGGAAAAGGATGCATGGGTCATTCATCCTTTAGATTTGTACTTTAAACTCTCCTGCAGAGACCTGCTTCACCCCCTTCATTTACTCCATTCCTTGATACTCTGCTTCATTCTGTACCTGTAGATTGATCCCATGTTCCAGAAAACAGCTGCATCTTTTGATGAATGCAGCACAGCTGGCATTTTCCTCACCGGGCTGCGTACCCAAAACTGCCACAGTGAGCTCCTCTTTGACTCCAAGATCGTGCCTCTCCCTTCTTCAGAGACCCTCACGCTGCCAAACTCTGATCCCGTGAAAGCGATGGATTTAAAACGTGAGTGCTGGCAACCGCTAAGCAAAGGGGGTCCATCAAGACCTTGCAATCCTTTTCATCTCCCAGGCGTGCTCATTTTAGTCTCAGCCAGCTTGGCTTGCACTTGTGTTTGCTGCTTGGCTTCCCTGTGGCACCACTGCCCTCATCCTGATCAAGTTGAGATTTGTTGCTGGAAAAACAGGACTTTTGTAGGTTTTAGATCACTATGTGTAGCTCAACCTCTGGCAGATCTGTCACGCAGCATGGATATGAGGTCTGAGCTGTGCTCCAGGTTAAGGACTGACATTTTCAGAGAGTTTTAAGCTTGTAGATACTACAGGCTCTGATAGGATTCTCAGCGTTATGCCCACCCTCGAGTTAGAGTAGCGATTAAACTCTCCCTTTCTGCTGAGAAATGAGCCCGACTGCTTTTGCAGTGAGCCCTGCGCAGCCCTACATGCAGGAAGTGCTGCCTACATATGCGGCTTTAAGAATGATTTAATGCCTGGCACTTGTTTTAGCTGCTGGTTGCTTCATCCTATATCTAATCTCTCCCCTTTGCTCTCCTTCTCTCTAGTCCTGCTAGTGCAGTGCATTGAAAAACGCCCCATCTGCACTTCGCTGGCTGGTTTCCAGTTTACAAAGTGGGATGCTGAATCCCACGATGAGGTATGTTTGTTAGCTCTGTGCCAGGTGGGATACTTGATCTGGGTGGGATACTTGAGCTGTATTCTGTGCTCGCCTCCAAAGCGATCTCTGAGGTACATGGGGCAGTGGGATGTCGCGCTGCAGGGTGGCTGATATCCTGCATTTTTTTTTCCTGAGCACTTTCTTCTCCTACAGTCAGTGTCAGCCCTGCTGGATAAATTTAAGAAGAGCGACCAAGTATTTGATATCAATGCGGAGATAGAGAGCGATGTAGAAGACTGTGTTCCCACTCTGCCAAATGACGACTTCCATTCTAAGTCCCCCAGGAGTACAGCAGCAGACAAGATTGGGGAATTCACAGAAAATCTCAACTCCTTTGGAACAGTCCATCAGAGCAAGAGGTAAGTAGTCACTGAAACTCTATAGCTTTGCGTTAATAGCAAGCAACAACTTCTGGCAGCTCTCTGGGCAATCTTTAATTTACTGTGTATGTGTTTCCCATCTGGCTGTAGCTTGCTTTCTACTCAAGTTTCGGGTACGTCCAGGAATACATTATAGTAATATCTCTACCCTCCAAGAGGACCTCTTCGTGTGGTCACATTTCCCCAGAGCGATTGCTTCTCTGCTCCCCAGTTTCTAGCTTGCCCTTTGGCAAATCCGCGTCTGTTTTTGCAGCAGCCTCACGAACTCCAGACGGCGCAATGCCCCCAGTACCGTTCACTGATTAAAGAGCGGGAGTCCTGCACACATGCTGGCAAAGGGAGCGGGCGATGTCTGTACAGAGCTGATCTGGATGGACATTAAATACCCGCTCAGGCATGTGCCAAAGGAATGATTTCACTGAGCAGCATGTGTGATTTTTCCAGAACTGATGCGGATCCTTTTGTAGAGGGAGACATCGGATCCATGTGCCTTCATCTCTCCATGAAACCGGGGGAATACTCCTACTTCAGTCCCCGAACTCTGTCAATGTGGGCTGGGCCAGAGCACTGGCGTTTCAAACCTCGACACAAATGTATGTATTTAGACGGAGGCTCGTACACTACAAATGCAGCTACTGCCAGGACCCGCGTACTTTTGGAGATGGGTGGCATCTGAGTCGTAAAGTAGGGACAGTAAAGAAGGGGACAAGCCTGCATGGCTCGTTTTTAGCCAGCTGGGAAGCAGTTCTGAGTTCAGACAGCAGGAAGGCTCTCAATCACATGCGGATCCTTTGATGTCTAACATATTCTCTATTGTTTGAGTTTTTTAATGATGCTCAACGTTGAGGGGGTGTCTCTCACTGCGGCAATAGGAGATACTAGCACTAATACAGCTCCAGCTGTTGTTTCCCACCTTCTGCATAAAAACTGAAGATTAAATTACATTTTTTCCTTCTGTGAAAAGATACTGCTGATCCCTTTAAAACACGAAGCTGAGAACAACACCTATTGCTTTCCCATAACAAAGGGAAAAACCCTTGTAGGTGACATTTCTGTGTGGAGCAGGTGCTCAAGTTAGGAGTGAGCTTTTTGTCCTTACTCTGTCGCAAAGCACTGACAGTTTCCTTCCCTTCAGCAGCAGATGCTGACTCTGAAAAAGAGACCAAGAAAAGGAGTACGAAGAAAGCATTTGAAATCAACTTTGATGAGGATATTGACTTTGAGACGTATTTCCGGAAGACCAAGGTATGTGCTGAGTTTCTGCCTCTTTCTGCTTTCTCTTTTGCCATGGCAATGTGTCTTGGAACTAACGTCTTGCAAACGGCTCATCTCTTGCTCCTGTGAAACTGGCTCTGTAAAGGGTCTTCTGACTCCAGGTCATGTTACAAGTAGAGAGTTGGGGCAGAGAATCAGGCTGGATTCCTCCTGCCTTATACCCTGTCAGGCAGAGACCGTGCCCGTCCAGCTGCGCGTCCCAGGGTGCTGCGTGTCCCAGGGTGCTGCGCAGAAGCCACTGGGTGCACTGACTGGACAACTGTGGAACTCCTCTTCAGAGGCACCTCAGAACTTGCACCCTTTCAGACAAAGACTTGTGTTCAAAGCACTTATTTATGCATTAATCTTCCGAGTAGTGGGTAGCTCATGGGTAATGATATTTATTACCTTCCCCAGGCATCTGTAACTCTAGCCAAATCCATTCTTGAAAGCGAGAACATGAAGAGCACCACACTTCCCTTAGACTTCAACTATGACCCTAACAACATTCTCCAGCTGTTCCTCAAACCAGCTGTTAAGGTAAGAGTTTTCTCTAAAAGCCTGTTAGCAATGATTCCGTGCACAAAACCACTTCTCGCCAAATGCTTGAAGCCCTTCGGGATGCTCCTTAGGGCCGGAGACGGGCCAGCATGTCTGTCACTGAACTGGCCCACTTGTGGATGCCAGAGAGGCTGTGCTTGACAAGGGGCTTACTGGAGGGCCGAGATGCGAGGAGGAGGAAGAGCCAGCAGGCTGGGAAAAGGGGAGGCGATGAAGCAACAAGGCGTAGGTATTGCTTGGGGAAGTGTTTAGGGTTTTTCCTTTCCTGACCCCTGGTCCTGTCTCTGTAGCTCTGCAGGACGTCTAAGCCGAACAGCTCATTGGATCACGAAGATGAGATCGGCGAGTACGATTACAACAACCCCAATGACACCTCCAATTTCTGCCCTGCATTGCAGGTAACTGGAACAAGAAGATTTCTTTCTGTTGCCTGTATTTGATATGTGATGGGAATAATTTAGAAAGAATCTGTGTTCAGAATTAATTACTAGGGAAAAAGAATTGACACTGCAGATTATGACAAAGCTGTAGAAGTCTCTGCTCTGTCCCCTCACTCTGACGACATCAACTAAACCGTCTGCCTTTGGTGTTTGCCAGTCAGTTTGCTGCAGAAACTCCATTCCGCCCTTTTCCATATGCATGTACCCTAAAGTAGGAGTAAATGCCATTGCTCACCTCTGCAGTCATCTCTATGCAGCGCGGTTTGCTCCCAGCTGTTTCAAGTGCCCGTTGAAGTAGATGTCTTCTAAAGCTTCAGCTTTCTGCTAGGCCAGTGCTGCCTCCTGAGTGTGTTTGTGACAAGTCTCAGCTGGTCCCACACTGGCAGGAGAGCCCTTGTGTTTGTTATCGTTCCGTGTAGAACAGTCTTTTGATAATCTGTGCTCTGGATCTCCCTTGGGTTTAGCCTTAGCTCAGCCTAAGCGCCGTGGGGAGAGGCTGAATAATAACATGCTCCATGGGGAAGGTGGACAGGTACCCGAGACGCGGGTGCTCTTGTTATCTCAGTGCAGAACATCTCTGGCTCCTCTAAGGTGTCTCTGGGTGGCCTCACTGCTGTATCTCTTCTTGATCAGACTGCAGACAGCGATGATGATAATGACCCCGTTCAATTCATGGGCCAGATGGGGGAGTTCAACCTGACTGCCCACCCTGAGGATCAAGAATTCAACAGGTTTGTTGGCGATGCCGATATCACAACGTATGGAGAGCTGAACCTCATTGCTGAGCCCCAGAAGGTAAGGATTCGTGTTGTCACCGAGCTGTGAACTGCTCTCTGGGCAGGTCTGGAGCAAAGCCTCTCAACACCTCAGGTGGTTAGAAGCCTGGACCTTATCAACACTTATAAATACTTCAAGGGGGGGTGTCAGGAGGATGGGGCCAGGCTCTTCTCAGTGGTGCCCAGGGACAGGACAAGGGGGAACGGGCACAAACTTGACCATGGGAAGTTCCATCTCAACGCGAGGAGGAACTTCTTTGCTGTGAGGGTGGCAGAGCCCTGGCACAGGCTGCCCAGAGAGGTGGGGGAGTCTCCGTCTCTGGAGACATCCCAAACCCGCCTGGACGCGTTCCTGTGCCACCTGCTCTGGGTGACCCTGCTCTGGCCAGGGGGTTGGACTGGGTGATCTCCAGAGGTTCCTTCCAACCCTACGATTCTATGATTCTAAGTCCTGAGATGGCAGTTTCCCCAGTGTAGGATCTCCTGCGTTTGCTACTGGACACTTTATTCCCAGATGAACCTTAGTGTATGAGGAAGGAATTAAAAATCAAAGGTTTAGTAGTAAGACAACGTTCACTGTTCCCAAGGAGAACCATGTTTTGATTGTTCCTATGGTCCTGCTTGAGGATAGTGCTGCTGCTTCTGCTCAGTTCCTCTCTACTAACTAACCCTGGCCAACTTTTCCTCAGGTCAACAAGATAGCGATTCAGTATGCAAAGACAGCCAAGAAAATGGACATGAGGAGGCTGAAGAAAAACATGTGGGACCTTTTGACTGATGAACAGAAGAAAGAAACAGTGGCAGAGGCGAGTGCAGGGGGGGACAGATACCTCAATAGGCACGAGGATAAGAGAATGCCTTGCAGGTCTCTGTGTTTAGCTCCTGCAGAGACCCTTGGGCAGGTTTAGCAGCAATCCCCTTCTAGAAGTCTTGTTGCCATGGGGTGGTTGGTAAGGACAGACTGAGTGTAACTTGAAGTGGTTTTTCCCTGAACACGGGGGAGCAAAGTCTGTCTCAGCAATGTCTGTCTTTTTGCTAAATAGATGGAAGATGCAGAGAAAGAGGAGGACACATCAGTGGTAGCAGGAGAGAAGGTCTTCAGCAGCATCACAAAGGAACTGCTTCACAGGTAGAGAGGCCCTGAAAAAGGTGGGACTGAAGCTGGGGGACAGACTTCAAGCTGAGCTTGGGCAAACGCTGACCTCTCTGTGTCCCTTACAACCAGCTAACTGAATCCCGGTGGGGAAAAATCTCTTCTCTTGCTCTCTGGGTTTGCTCGGGGGAGCTACGGGTTGCATCCAGCCTGGCAAATTCTTTGCTAGTGGGAGGGAAAAGGTAGAGAAAAGCAGATCCCTGGGGAGGAGCTAATCTTTGGCCACCTGGTCCTTGCAGGCATGCTCTGTCTGTTGGGTTTCAGCTCCATCCTGACCTCCTCCCTTCTCTTTTGTAGGCTGCCTTCCGTGATGGCTAAGAATCTGTCTATCCCCTTAGCCTTTGTCTGCCTCTTGCATTTGGCAAATGAGAAGGTAAGCGCAGCGTGCACGCAGGAGACCTGGTAGGAGCAGCGGGTGAATCGCACAGTGAAGGGGCTGGGGTTGTTCTGAACCTTCATTGTGTAGGTTGGGTTTTTTTATGCCAGGCCTTCGGAGTCGGAGGGGAAGAATCTGGCTTTGTCAAACTTTGCTTTTCTTTTATGTTCCCAGAATCTGAAGCTGGAGGGCACAGAGGACCTGTCTGATGTCCTAGTGAAACAAGGCAACTGAGCCCTGTGCGGAGCAGACCACCAGGGCTGACCCCCAGGACAGAACTCAGCTTCCCAGCTGACCGGTGCTCGCTCTGGACCTATCTCATCAGTGGCAGATCTTTCTCCTCCCAGCACCGTTGCTGTGAAATCCCACTGGTCTCTGCTCCTCCGGAAGACTTTTAAATCAAGGATGTCCTACCTAAACATAGGACCTGTACAGATGGATGGTTGCAGCTCAGCCTGCCTGGCTCCGGCCATCTTCAATCCACCAGCTCTTTCCTGTGTCATGGATTTCCTCCGTCTTACTGTGAACCGTCAGTGCCTGGTAGCGAAAGGCTCCTCTGTGTGTCACTCGCTGTCTGTCTGTAATTCCCAGTGTGCGGACTGACTGTTACTCATGTCTCCAGTTCCTCCTGTCGTCCTGTTCATCCCCTGAAATGATTTATCTTTTTTACTCAGCTTAAAGGTAATAAATTGTTACAGACTTTGTAGATGGGCCTTTAAGATGGGGAAGAAGAAGTCTCCAAAGCAGGAGAGAGATTAAAATCACACATGAGTGTCAGGGAGCAACAGGAACGGCGCTGCTCCCTAAAGAAAGGCGAACTGGGAGCCATGGGGGATCTCACGGCCGGAGTGTCACCAGTACCTGAATGATGTGAGCAGGACCAGCCTGGAGGAGATGATGACCAGGTTCAACCAAGAGTTGAGATCACCAGGCAAGTTCATGGTGCTGAGGCAGGTCCGAGGTGAAGCCGGGAAGTCAGTCTGCAGGTCAGGATTGGGTCCAAGGCGATGAGGCAGGGAGACCAGTGCTCCCAACCCGGCTCAGACAGGGACTGAAGCCCTTGATCTGAGCTTCAGTGGGGTCTGGGCCATGGGTCTAGGTTAAGGCCCCCCATGAGGCTGGTCAAGGCCATTAGGGCTTATTAGTGTGCTCGGGGCCCTGACGAGGTGGGCGCTGCTCTGTGCGGGGTCGGGGAGCCTAGACCTGCTCCAATGCTGGCCCTGTGCTGCCACCTCTGCCCCAGCGGCCACCTCTAGCCCAGAGGCTGGGCATGGGACCCCCCTGCCTGAGAGCTGGCCTGACGGGGCAGGCTGGGGGCACAGGACGCGCTGGTGGGGCATAGGACGAGGGGTTTTAAGTAAAATAGTCACAAACAGGGACTTCCTTCAAGAAAGGCTGTATTTTCCTGAGTCGCAATTCAGCTCAGGGGAGATTCGCAAGGGAAGCACCACCAACCCCCCCTGTACCCACAGCTTCGAGACCAGTGGGGTGACTTCCCCGAGGGGCTCCTGGGACGATTCAGGGTGGCAGCGCCTGTGTCACCCCAGCCCCTCCAGCATGGCAAGGGTCGGCTTAAACACACCCACGCCTGCCACCCCCAGGATCCGTACCATGTCCTTCCTGGTGGCTCAGTGCCGGGGCTCAGCATCCCTGGGGCAGGTGCCCCTCATGTCGCCTTTGAGATCCTTTGGTCCCATCTCCCAGAGGAGCCGTGGGACCGGTCCCCACGCAGCTGCCTGCCTCACTCCCCAGTAATCCCCAGTGGAGTGTCAGGACGGGAAGTGGAAGAAGCGGGTGATCCTGTTGCTGCTGTGGGCGCCGTGCAGCCCTCCTCTCCGCTGCACCGGCAGTGAGTTCCCCAGTTCCTCCTCCAACATCTGGAGGAGAGAAGCAGCGTTGCCATGGCCCGTGCCTCACGCCGCAGGGTCTTGCGGCGAGGAGAGCAGCCCTCCATCGCATCCCGTGAGCTGGGCCAAGATGGGGAGGGGATGATAGGGGCTGCAGGGCCACTCACCTCCTTGCGGGCAGCCAGCCGTTGCTTCCACTCGCTGAGCTCCATGGCATGCTCCTGGTCCAGCCGCTCCAGCTGCCTCCTCTCCTGCTCTGCCAAGAGGTGCATCTTCTCGCTCTGGGAGAGGAGAGGTGGAAACGGGAAGGAAGGTGCTCAAGGAGAGGTAGCAGGGGTGCGGGAAGCCCCCCGGGGTGGACAGTTTTGCAGTGGTCCCCGGTACCTGCATCTGCTCCAGCTCTGCCAGGCTGTCAGCCTGCTGCTGCTGCAGCTGCTGCAGCTGCTGCGCCTGCTGCTCCTGCTGCTCCTGTGCCTCCGCTCGCTGCCGCCTCTCCTCCTGCTGCGTGAACTGCAGTGGGGGACAGCCCGCATCACCCTCCCTTTCCCCAAAAGCCATCGCTTACAGCTTTTTGGAGACTTTGTGCTGGGGAACCGCGTTGGCCCCAGACCTCGTTGGCCCCTTGTACCTGCTTGGCCCTCTCCCTCTGCTTGGCCCCATTGGCCTCCTGGATCTTCAGGCTGTCCTTGAAGAGGGCCAGGCGGGTTTTGGCGTCGCAGCGCTGGCTTTTCAGCAGCTGAGCCCGCTCCTGCGCCTGCTGGCTCCTCAGATCCTCCACCAAGAGCTGGTGGAAGCGGTTCATCCTCTCCGTTTCCTGGGAAGGGCAGGAGGGTGAGCCAGGAGAGGGGTCAGGAGCGCCCAGGGCTGGGGGACCATCGCCGGTGGTTCCCACCTCACCTTCTCATGGCGTTTGCGGAGCTGCTGGCTCTGCAGCGTGTGCTGCTCCTTCACCTGCTGCCTGAAGAGCTGGTACTTCTCCTGCAGGTGCCCTTGTTCCATGCTCCACACCACTGACTCGCGGGCTGCCGGGCAAGACCGCAGCACCGTGACCACCTCCAAAAACCCCCAGCCAGACCCCCTGCTCCCCTCCCCAAGAACCCTCCATCCTCATCCTCCTCCCAGCCTGGTGCACCTCTCCTGAGGCTATGGATCTTGCTGATGCACTCCCAATCGATGGACTTCATCTTCTTCTTGTGCTCCTGGACGACCCTCTGCAGGGCTGCATTGAGTTCCTCCTGCTGCTGCTGCAGGAACTGCTGCTCCTGCCGTGAGCAAGGGAGGAGCTTGATCCCAGCACCCAGGGGAGATGGTCCCAAGGCTCCTGGTGGCACGGCTGGGGGAGCCAGCACTGCCCCGGCCCCTCACCTCTCTCCTATCGCCCTTCAGCTCCTGCATCCTCCTCCTGCAGTCCTTCTCCTGGAGGGCCTTGAGGCGCTTGGCCTCGTCTCGCAGCCTCACCGTGTACTCGAGCTCCTGACGTTCCTTCAGCTGCCGGTAGCGCCGCTCCGAGCTCTCCACCTCCCGGTCATAAAACTCCTTCTTGCTCTGCCATGCAGATATGGTTAATGGGTGCTGCAGGGACCAGAAGTGGCCACCGAAGCAACCAAACCCCCCCTAGACCCTGGTATCTCCCACCATGGGACCCCAGCATCCCCTTGCATATGTCCCTCTCTGACCATATCACTGCACCAAGGGACGATGGTCTGGTTACCATCATCTCCTGCTCGATGTGACGAAACATCTGCTCCCGCTGCTGGTGAAACTTCTGCTCCAGCTGGCTCTGAGCTCGCTGCTCTTCCTTCTGCAGCACCCGCAGCTCACGGAGCTCCTGGCGCCTAAAGGTTTGGGGAATCGGGTGAGAGGGGGCCCAAAGGACCTCTCTCTGGAGGCACCTCTCTCTCTCCCAGGATGGCAGACTTGTAGGTCGCTAAAGGAAGGGAGCGGCTCAGCCCTGGTGCAACATCAAGAAGAATTTCTCCAGCAAGAAGGAAGATGGGACACCAGTTGGTCCATGGTGGCCATGCTCCCAAACTCAGCCTGTGTTGCTGCCCCTCCATCTCCCCCTTCATCCTTTCCTGCTCTCCTTGGGTGACATGAGAGCTTATGGGAGAAGATCTTCCCCTCTTCTTTCCTTAAGCTGGCTGCTGGACACACCAGATATGGGGCTGGGCAGCGTTTTGGCTCCTCATGTGTCCCTCCTGCACAGCCCTGAGGGTGCAGGGAAGGGCTTGCTCGTGCTCTCTTGCTGGAGTAGACCTTGGCCAGGGAGGCGGATTGGGTTTCCCAAGCCTGGAGGTCAAGCTTTGCACAGAGCCCCACAGACCCATCCTCCCTCCTGCACCCTCTCTCTTTTTCCCCTGGTTCTCCTTGTCCAGAAATGGATAGGAGATGCCTGGTGGCCCCTCCACTACCAGCATCACTCACCGAGCCGAGCGCACCATCTCATCCCTTGCCCCAGCCTTGTCGACGGTCCTGGAAGTTGTCACGCTCACCTCCTCCCCATCCACAACAAACCTCCGGGTTTTCTTGACCGTCCTTTGAAGCGAGGCAGGTTCCTGCGACCAGGAGCAACGGTTTGAGCTCAGACAGCCCAAAACTACGTAAACCCAACATGGAAGCCCATACAAGGCAGGGCAGCTTCATGTGGCCATGTTACCTGCAAGCTTCTCACCGGCTGGGCTTCCCCGACAGAGGGGAAAGGCTGCGCTGCTGCAGGGAGGACAATTGGACCTTGTATATATGCAGGATTTTCCACAGGGAATGGGTCCTCTCCTTGCTTTGACGTGATGGCTGGTGGATCTGGTACGTTCCCTACTTCCCACACTGCCCGCGCCTGGGAAGAGCTGTGGACAGGGGCAGTGTCAAAGTTCACAGTCTTTGTGGCCTGTGGATGTCCACCGAGGGCCTCCTGGGGCTCACGCACTGCTCCGTGATGCTCCAAGCCACCCATCTCCTCTCCAGGTCCATCCCTTGATGACCCTTCAGGAGCTGGAGCAACCTGCACGGTATCTTCTCCAAGCTCTCCATCATTTCCATCTTGTCCTTTCCAGACATTCCCATGAGCAGCTTCTGGCTGGTTGTCTCTGATGCTATTTCCTGCTTTCTCTTCTGTTTCCTCTTCAACAGGCTCCGGGATCTCCATGAGGGATGAATCCTCTGCTGAATTTTGAGCCTCCTCATTTCCAGGCCCCTTTCCTGCACATGGTGCAGAGGCCACCACCTCTGGTTCCTCTCCTGCCAGCATCACTTTCCCCAGCCTGGCTGCATCTCCCACTGGGTTACAGTCTCCAATCAAACACCTTTTTACAACATCCTCTTCCAATTTCACTTCTGCTGGCACCAGGGCTTCCTCGGGAGAAGTTTCCACCCCAATTTCAGTGTGAACTGTGTCTTCCTCATCATTCTTCCCCACCTCCTGCTCAACCAGGTCCAGGGGGTCAGCGATGGGCTCACACACAGCTGAGTTTCTCCCCTCGTTGTTCCTCTCTCCGTCCTCTCCCGGACCAGCTGGGGGCTCCTGCCACCCCTTGAGAACGTCTGTCACACTGGGCATCAGCGATTCATCACCCCGTGGCACCCTCTCCTCCACCAGCTCAGTCTCCCCAGGCTCTCCAGCTCCCTCAGATCCCATGGGTGCCCTCCCTGCTCCATCACCATCCTTCCCAAGGCCATCTTCAGCCCCGGTGGAGCCAACCTCAACCTCAACCTGCTCAGTCTCCCCAGGCTCTCCAGCTCCCTCAGATCCCATGGGTCCCCTCTCTGCTCCATCACCATCCTTCCCAAGGCCATCTTCAGCCCCAGTGGAGCCAACCTCAACCTTCACATCTAGTAAGGACCGAGTAACCCGGTGCTGATGCTCTGCCAGTGACTTGAAGCTCTGGGTTTTGGTCCCCATGGTCCACAGGTCCAGGGCTGCCACCAGCTGCCCCACGGCCGAGCCTCTGTGCCAGTCCCTGTCCGTGGGTGCAGGCAGGGCCAGCGAGTTACAGGTATGGTCTCTGCTTGACTCCTTTTTTGTATCGCTTTTGGGGGCCAAAATGGTGCCCGGTTGGGCTCCAAGCTGTCCCTCCATGGATGTTTCGGCCACCGGTGATGCGTCAGCATGTTGGCTTTCCTCCTGGGGCTCTGCCTTGGGTCCAACCTGCTCTGCCTTCAGCTCTTGTAGTTCAGCAAGGTCTCCTGCCCGCTGTGGTCCCAAGGGGAGCTCAGGCACGTTGCAGGGGGTCCCCAGATGGCTGGTCTTCTCCTCTCGACACCCTTGAACTTCTCCTCCTGCCTCTGCTGGGACTGATGTCCCTTGAGGAACATCCAATGCCATAATCTCCAACCTGTTTGACTCTGCCCCGTGCTGCTCCTTAGCTGTTTCTTGGGACTTCATCCCTCCAAAAAACGACCTGCGCCGTATCAGCTTCAGAAGCTCGGACGACCTCTTTGCAGGGAGCCTCATGGAGCCCACGGGCTCAGGTGAGGACCTCCTCCTCATTTGCTTCAAGAAGTCGGATGCTTTCTTGGTCCTGGGCTCTTCCACCACCTGGGTGTTGGATGGGATGCCCAGCTCCTTGCTGGCTCTCCCCACTGCATCTGGGGGCTGATGGTCCAGGGGATCCCCTGGGGTTGGGGGGCAGGAGGACTCTCCATGTTCCTGCCCAGGCTGTGGGGTGGACAACAGGGGAAGAGGTGAGGCCCAACGAGCTCATGGAAAGGGTTAGAGGGATCTTGCATCCCAGCTGGCCGCTACTCACGCACCAAGGGGACCGGACCTTCCTCCTCATCCTCTTCCTCCAGCACGTCGGCTCGGGCTTCGGCCACCAGCTCCCGGAGCGGTCGCTTGTCGGAAATGCCCGCCACAAAGGGGTGCTGGGTGGGAGAAAGGAAGGTGAGCGAGGCCAGCACCAGGGATGGGTCCCACTACCCCAGGCAAGTGCCGATGGGTGCTACCACCTGCAGGAGCTGGCTGGCCGACCACCGCGCCTCGGGGCTCTTCTCCAAGGATTTCCTCAGGAAGTCCTTGAAGTCTTCAGACCTGTGGGATGGTCCCTGTGAGCATGGGGCCAGAAGCTCCCCATCATCCCCCACTGTGGGCCCCACAGACCTTGGGGTGATGCTAGGGACACCCAGGCTCTGCTAGCACCTTGTCAGGAGATCCCCACCCCAGTGCTGCCCACCAGTGTCACCTTCTGTGGGCAAAGGTGGTGTGGTGGGAAACCCATGGTGCCACCTCTGGAGCTGGGCTTGGAGGAATCACAACCAGCATCACTTATGGTCCAAGAGCCCACCCCAGCTGCCCAGACATGGCTTCGAGCAGGAGCTGCCCCATGGGACAACTTCTCCCACCATCACCGACGCTGGAGTGACTGCTCCACGCAGGGACTCACCACCTCTTGGGGTGACGCAAGGTGGGTGGCTGGGACTTGGTGATCTTCAGCAGCACCCGGAGGGGGTTCAGCTCATGGTAGGGGGGCTCCATCTCAGCCATCTCGATCAACGTGATGCCCAGTGACCAGATGTCAGCCTTGTAGCCGTAGGGGCTCTCCTTGGACGTCTCACACTGCACCACCTCCGGGGCCATCCTGTGCATAGGAGAGGGGAAGAGGTCCAGCCTGTCCTGGGCTGGGATCTCACCCTGGAGCCAAGCCCAGGTGCCATCTCCTTTGGAGACAACCCTACAGGCAGAAGAGGTGAGAGTCAACCCCAATTCTTCCAACGCTGCCCCAGCAGGGCTTGCACCCCATGTGTCCTCTCCAGCCTACTGAGAAGCCCACCCTGGAGCAGATGTTGGCTGGAAGAGGAAGGATCTGGTTTCTTGAGGTGCTCCCGGTGTCGAGGAGCCAGTTGCAAGGATCCGCAGGAGGAACAGGACACCTGGACCTCCCCATCCCGCCTGCCTGCATGCTCAGATCCCACCATCCCCAGGGATTCCTGCCCCACACCTACCAGTACGGGGTGCCGATGAAGGACGCCCGGCGCTGGACGGTGCTGGAGTTTTTGGCCGAGACGCCAAAATCGGCTGCAGAGCAGGAAGAGGCGGTTAGAGAGGATCCTTGGGGCAAAGCATCCCTGGGGCTCCCCCCCTCCCCGGCCTCCCTCCGCCCCACGGGGCCCCGATTCCCCCGGGACTCACCCAGCTTGACGTCCCCGTCGAGGGTGAGCAGGACGTTGCCAGCCTTCACGTCCCTGTGGATGATCTTGCAGCCGTGCAGGTACTGCAGCGCCAGCAGCAGCTGCTTGCAAGCCGCCCGGATCTGCTCCTCCGTCAGCCCTTTCTCCAGCTCTGCCATTAGCGCAAACGAACCCCGCCGCTAACAATGCCCCCTGCCCAGCACCCCCCCCATACACACCCGGGAGGTACCCGGAGGAAGATGCCCCCCCCCACCGCCCCCGCAACCCATCCTCCCTCCTGGAGACGCTGCACGAGCCTGGGATTCCCTTCCATGCCGTGAAATTTGGCAATCCCATCCCGAATCCTCCGACGGCCGCTCACCAGCCAGAAAAATGCATTTATTTACCCAAAATCGCTGCATCCATGGCCCCTCCGGCACAGAACTCCACCAGGATCTGCAGGGAGAGGTTTCCCACCCCGGTCTGAAAATGGGTCCCCTCCAGCCCGAGTCCCCCAGCCCCAGGATGGCGGTGGGACCCCAGTGCGTGCCTGGCGGGGGCGGGGGGGGGACACCAGCACCCCCCGCAGCTCACCCAGAGCCGCCCGTTCCAGTAGAGCGCGTCCAGCAGCTTGGTGATGTTGGGGTGGTCGCAGCAAGCCAAGATCTCGATCTCCACCACGTAGTCCTCCAGCTCCTCCTCGCTCGGGGTCTCGATCACCTTGGCGGCCGCCAGCGCCCCCGTCACCTTGTTCTGAGCCTGGGGGGGGGGTGAGGGGTGGGGGGGGGGAGTTTCACAGGGTGCAAAAGGAGCAGCCCCACAATTTTTGGCGAGGGCAAAGCTTGTACCCGTCGCATCCTTCCCCAGGTGCTCGGTGCCACCGAGTCAAATGCCGGGGATGGACATGGGGACCCCACTGTCACCAGAGGGAGCTGATGGCACCGTGCCACCCTGTGCGCGGGCCCCAGAGCATCCCACTGTGTCCCAAAACCCTGTGCGTGGGTCCCAGAACATCCCGCTGTATCCCCAAACCTCCTGGCCCTGGTATGGCTGTGCCGCCTTCTGTGTGGGTCCCAGAACATCCCGCTGTGTCCCAAAACCCTCTGCATGGGTCCTGGAGCATCCTGCTGTATCCCATGTGGGTTCCAGAGCATCAGCTGTATCCAAAAAACCCTGTGCGTGCATCCCAGAGCATGCCACTGTGTCCCAAAACCTTCTGGGCCTGGTGTGGCTGTGCCATCCTCCGTGTGGGTCCTGGAGCATCTTGCTGTATCCCAAAACCCTGTGTGTGGGTCCCAGAGCATCCTGCTATGTCCCAAAACCCTGTGCGTGGGTCCCAGAGCATCCCACTGTGTCCCAAAACCCCGTGTGTGGGTCCCAGAGCATCCCGCTGTGTCCCAAAACCCTCTGCATGGGTCCTGGAGCATCCTGCTGTATCCCATGTGGGTCCCAGAGCATCAGCTGTATCCAAAAAACCCTGTGCGTGCATCCCAGAGCATGCCCTCTAGGTGGGTGACGGAGTGTCCCACTGTATCCCAAAACCTTCTGCTCCCGGTGTGGCCATGACACCCTCTGTGTGGGTCCCAAAGCATCCCACTATATCCCAAAATGTTCTGTGTGGGTCCCAGAGCATCACGCTGTATCCCAAGACCCTCTAGGGTGGGTGCCGGAACATCCCACTGTGTCCCAAAACCTTTTACCCCTGGTGTGGCCATGCCACCCTGTTCATGCATCCTGGAGCATCCCGCTGTATCCCAAAACGCTCTGCGTGGCTCCTGGAGCATCCCGCTGTATCCCATGTGGGTTCCAGAGCATCCCACTGCATCCCAAAACCTTCTGCCCCCAGTGTGGCTGGGCCACCCTGTGTGTGGGTCCCAAAGCATCCCACTATATCCCAAAATGTTCTGTGTGGGTCCCAGAGCATCCTGCTATCCCAAAACCCTCTAGGGTGTGTGCCGGAACATCCCACTGTGTCCCAAAACCTTCTGTACCCAGCGGGGCCATGCCATCCCGTGCGTGGGTCCCAGAGCATCCCGCTGTATCCCAAAACCTTCTGCCCCCAGTGTGGCTGGGCCACCCTGTGCGTGGGTCCTGGAGCATCCCGCTGCATCCCAAAAGCCTCTGTGTGGGTCCCAGAGCATCCCGCTGCATCCCAAAAGCCTCTGTGTGGGTCCCAGAGCATCCTGCTGTGTCCCAAATAATTCCAACCCTGGTGTGGCCATGCCACCCTGTGTGTGGGTCCTGGAGCATCCCGCTGTATCCCAAAGCCCTCTGTGTGGGTCCCAGAGCATCCCGCTGTATCCCAGAACCTACTGCCCCCAGTGTGGCTGTGCCACCCTGTGCCTGGGTGCCAGAGCATCCCGCTGTATCCCAAAACCCTGGGCATGGGTCCTGGAGCATCCCGCTGTATCCCAAAGCCCTCTGTGTGGGTCCCAGAGCATCCCGCTGTATCCCAAAACCCTGTGCA
The DNA here is from genome assembly GCA_947846985.1 of Fratercula arctica. Lineage (NCBI taxonomy): Eukaryota > Metazoa > Chordata > Aves > Charadriiformes > Alcidae > Fratercula > Fratercula arctica. The sequence continues at coordinate 353,359 of CANTUZ010000023.1, read as the reverse complement.
TGGGTCCCAGAGCATCCTGCTGTATCCCAAATAATTCTGACCCTGGTGCGGCCATGCCACCCTGTGCGTGGGTCCTGGAGCATCCCGTTGTATCCCAAAGCCCTCTGTGTGGGTCCCAGAGCATCCCACTGTATCCCAGAACCTACTGTCCCCAGTGTGGCTGTGCCACCCTGTGCCTGGGTGCCAGAGCATCCCGCTGTATCCCAAAACCCTGGGCATGGGTCCTGGAGCATCCCGCTGCATCCCAAAAGCCTCTGTGTGGGTCCCAGAGCATCCTGCTGTATCCCAAATAATTCCAACCCTGGTGTGGCCATGCCACCCTGTGTGTGGGTCCTGGAGCATCCCGCTGCATCCCAAACCCCTCTGTGTGGGTCCCAGAGCATCCCACTGTATCCCAAAAGCCTTTGTAGAGGTTCTGGAGTATCCCACTGTATCCCAAAAGCCTTTGGCAAGCTCCATCCTCCCACGGATGCAATGCAGCTCCCGTGGGCACAGCCGCAGCGAGCGTTGGCACAGGGGGCTCAGCAACCCCCCACCCCCCCCCCCAGGGACCTCTTGGTGGTGAAACCCCATCCCAGGAGCGATGCCGCGGCATTCGGCTGCCCCGAAAACACCGCAGAGAGAAGATGGGATGGGTTTGGCCAGTGGAAGCCCAGCCGGGCTCGGGGCCCATCACTGCCGTGTGCCACCAGCCCCAGTGCCGGAAGGCGGCTGCTGCCGCGGGTCTGACGAGCGGCGAATTTGGGTTTCCTGTCGCGCTGGGGCTCCGCACCGTGTTTCGGAGAAAAACAGCCCCGTCTCAACCCCCTCGCGCCGACCCAGGGGCAAACACCCGCCGGCAAACGGGCCGCCGGCACCGGGAGCCGGTGGCTCTCCCCGAGCCGAAGGTCAGGGATGGGCTTCAGCCGGCCCCAGGCGAGGACCCCGCCACCCGCTGCTAGAAATTTGGGGCTGGTTAGCGGCTTTTTAGCCGGAAGCTGCAGGATGGGAGGCAGCACCAATAAATAAATAAGTAAATAAGTAAATAAATAAATAAATAAATAAAGTAAAGCCCTGGGGGTGCCGACGGGGTTTTTTTTGGGGGGGGCTTTCCTACCTTAAAGACCTTGCCGAAGGCGCCGTCGCCCAGCTCGCCCAGCACCAGCCAGGCCTCCTCGGGGTCCACGTCCCGCCTGACGTGCTCGTACCGCCTGGGCGCCTTCTTCTTTTCCGAAAAGCCAAAAAGCCGGCGGAGAAAAGCCATGGGGCCACCTCCATGCAGAGCAAAGGGGGCGGCCGGGCTGGAGCTCCTCCACCTTCGCGGCCTTCGTGGCCCTCGGCTTCTTCCTCCTCCTCCTCCTCTGTGGGCAGGAAGGGGCTGAGCGCTGCCCCGGACCGCGCAGGATGTGCCGCGAGGTGGAGGTGCCACGAAAAGAAGATGCTTTCGCTCCACACTTGGCGCATCCTGCCCTCGGTGGTGGTGGTGGGGGGGGTCAGGATGGAAGAAAAGGGTCCGTGCTCCCCCCAAAGGTGCTGCCCGCACCCCCCTCGGCAGCCAAAGGTGTCACTGCACCCCTGCCGAAACCACCTGGGTGGGGGTATGGGGGTCCCGGGGGGGGCCCCTCGGCAGATATAGGGTCCTTTCCAGACCTGGGTGCTCGTATGTAGGTGCCCAGCACCATGACCTGACACATCCCGTCCATGTCCATCCCCAGGGCTCAGCACCAAGAGGCTCCGCTGGGCTTAAACAGGTCCCACGGGTGCCCCAGGCGAGGTCGTTAAGCTTTATTAGCGTCCCCACGAATTAATTAACTCTCCCTGCAAAGACCCCGGCGGCACCGCTTTGGGGTGGAACTGCAGTTGCCACCTCATTCTGCAGCCCCTCTCCATGGGGGGCACCCAAAGCCCCCCCCCCCCCGGCACCCAGGGTGCTGCAGCAGCACCCAAAAGCATCCAGCTGCGGCTGCTCCCCAAAACCAAGGTGGTTTTTAAGCTCCTAAATAATAACACACACACACACACCCCCCCTGCGCCGGTGTGGGCGCAGCATCCCCCCAGTGCTGGGGGGGGGGGTTGGGGGGGGTTGGGGGGGGGCTCAGCTCACGTGTGCTCCCCAAGGAGGCTGTTTTCCCGGTGATGACATGGGTTAATCATGGGATAATTAACTCCAGGGAGCTGGTTTACAGCTTTGTGTTCATCCTTTGTAGCGTCAGGCTTCGGCGCAGGGCTGGGTTCTGTGCCAGCACCCGACGGGTGAGCCCAGGGGAGGAGGGTGCTGGTGGTTCCCCCCTCCCCCCCCCGTCCCCAGAGCCCCCCAGAGCCCCGGGATAACGAACCCTCTGGCCGCAGGTTGTGCCCCAAAGGGATGTGGGTGCCCCCGGTGCTGCCGAATCCGGCACCGTCCCCAGCAGCCGGGCTTTTGGGTTTTGGCTCTTTTCTCTCTTCCTTTTCCATTTCCCCCAGCTCCTTCTCCTTTTCCTTTTCCTCCTTCTCCTTTTCCTCCTTCTCCTTTTCCTTTTCCTCCTTCCCCTTTTCCTCCTTCTCCTTTTCCTTTTCCTCCTTCTCCTTTTCCTTCCCCTTTTCAGTCTCCTTCTCCTTTTCTTTTTCCTTCTTTTACTTTTTTCTCCTTTTCCTCCACCTCCTTCTCCCCCCCCTCTTCCTTTTCCTTCTTCTTTTCCTTCTTCTCCTTTATTTTCTCCTTTTCCTCCGTCTCCTTCTCCCCCTTCCTTTCCCTTCTTTTCCTTTCCCTTCTTTTCCTTTCCCTTCTTTTCCTTTCCCTTCTTTTCCTTTTTCTCCTTCTTTTCCTTTCCCTTCTTTTCCTTTTTTCCCTTCTTTTCCTTTTTTCCCCTTCTTTTCCTTTTCCTCCCTCTCCTCATCCTCCTTCTCCCTTTTGGGCACTGGGGGCTGAGCCCTGACACCTTTCAGTGCACCAATGGCCACAATCACACCTTTCAACCTCGATAATTCCCCTTTTCCTCCAGCACCTCTTCCATGGGATTAAAAAATATCCCCCCCCCCCCCTCCTTGGGAAGCAGTTTTTCCTCCCATTGGAGCGGAGCCCCAGGGGCCACATCCCCCCCCCTCTGGGGGTGCTCAGCTCCCCCCAGGACCCTGAAATTCCATTTATTCCCATCCAGATGGACCACACAGGCAGCCGCCGGGTGCAAGGGGAAACTGAGGCAGGGCCCCCCCCCCCCCCCCATCTCCCGACCCCCCCATTCTGCTCGAATAGAAACCGGATCCGGGAAGAGAAACCCAAGTGGGGTTTTCTTATTGTGTTTTTTTTTCTCTTTTTCATTAAATCTCATTATTATTAAGTAGAAGGCGGGCGCGTTCCTGGAACGAAAGGGTTAATGTCACCCTCGGAGTCCTTCACCCCCTTTTCTAGCCCGGGGGGGGGGACAGGAGCCAGCTGCTCCCCCCGACCTCCCCCCACTTCTGCTTTCTCCAGCTCTTGGCCCAAAATGAGTCACCGGGGGATTTTCCTTTGTTTTTTGGGGCTCTTTCACAAGCCGGGGGGGGGGGGGGATTCTCAGGGGGCTGCTACGGGGTTGAGCACCCATGGGTGCTCTCCAGCAGAGCCCGGTCCGGCCCCAATTGTCCCCCACTTATGGGTGGCTTCAGTCCCATGGGACTGGGGTGCCCAAGCTGGGGACAAGGGACAGTGTCCCTGGAAAGTGGTACCCAGCAGCGGAGAGATGCTGGGGGCTCTGTCCCCATTGGCAGGATGATGCCCAGCCCTTGGGGACACCAGTGGCACTGTCCCCATTGGCAAGGTGGTGCCCAGCCCTTGGGGACATGGGTGGCTCCATCCCCACTGTCAGGATGATGCCCAGCCCTGGGGACACCATTGGCTCTGTCCTCGTTGGCAGGATGATACCCAGCCCCTGGGGACACCGGTGGCTCTGTCCCCATTTGCAGGATGGTGCCCAGCCCTGGGGACACCAGTGGCTCCGTCTCCACTGTCAGGATGATGCCCAGCCCTTGGGGACACCGGTGGCTCCGTTCCCATTGTCAGGATGATGCCCAGCCCTTGGGGACATGGGTGGCTCCATCCCCGTTGGCAAGATGGTGCCCAGCCCTTGGGGACACCATTGGCTCTGTCCTCATTGGCAGGATGATGCCCAGCCCCTGGGGACACCGGTGGCTCTGTCCCCATTTGCAGGATGGTGCCCAGCCCTGGGGACACCAGTGGCTCCGTCTCCACTGTCAGGATGATGCCCAGCCCTTGGGGACACCGGTGGCTCCGTCCCCATTGTCAGGATGATGCCCAGCCCTTGGGGACACCGGTGGCTCCATCCCCATTTGCAGGACAATGCCCAGCCCTTGGGGACATGGGTGGCTCTGTCCCCATTGGCAGGATGATGCCCAGCCCTGGGGACACCAGTGGCTCCGTCCCCATTGGCAGGATGATGCCCAGCCCTTGGGGACATGGGTGGCTCTGTCCCCATTTGCAGGATGATGCCCAGCCCTGGGGACACTGGTGGCTCCATCCCCACTGTCAGGATGATGCCCAGCCCTGGGGACACCGGTGGCTCCGTTCCCATTGTCAGGATGATGCCCAGCCCTTGGGGACACCGGTGGCTCCGTTCCCATTGTCAGGATGATGCCCAGCCCTTGGGGACACCAGTGGCTCCGTCCCCACTGTCAGGATGATGCCCAGCCCTTGGGGACACCGGTGGCTCCGTTCCCGTTGGCAGGATGATCCCCAGCAAAGCCACCCTCAGTGGGGGACCAGGACCACAACCCCATGAGCATCCCGGCCACCAGGACCCGGCCGTGTCCCAAAGCCCCTGGGGAGCGGGTGACACCACGGCCACATCGCCAGCCCCGGGGTGTGTCGGTGTGGGGGGGGGGGTGGCGCTGGAAAGTCCGGCACAGTCATTCAGCGCGGTGCTGGGCTGCCCCCGGGCCAGAACCCCAAAAAGCCCAACCGTTCCGGTAACGAAAGAGTCAATCGCACACGTAAACACGCGCTGACACACACTGACACACACTCACTCACTCACTCACACTCACACTCACACGCCACTTCCCTGAGTGGGGGATGACTCATCCCCAGCCCGTCATCCCGGCACCGTCACACCAGCAAACCCCAGAGCTCTTCCTCCGGCCGCCCTGATGAGCCGCCCGCCTGCGCCTCCTCAGCCCGTGAGTACCGGGGGGTCCCGGGGAGGGTGGGTGTGGATGTGGGGGGGGGGGGTCTGTCACCCATCACCACCCACGTGTCACCCCATCTCGCCACCCTCCTCGCCCCATCCCACTACCGGGCTGAGACCGGCCCAACTCGGCGCACGCCAGGGCAGAGAAACCATCCGGCGGGTGCCAATCCCACGGAGAAAAAGAGGGGACCCAACCCCTTGGGGACACCCGTGACCGTCCCCAACCGCCTCAGACCCCCTTCTCCCAACCCCCGGCACCCGGTGGGTCCCTTCGCTGGGTGACGGCGGGGGGGTTATTGTCCCCCCCCCCGGCCGGGGAAGGGATGACTTCAACCCATTACTCACCCGCCGTAATGGCCTGGCGCCGCTCCCGCGCTATTCCTAGCCGTGACGCTCTGACCGCCGCCAGGCACCGGGAATTTGGGCCTAAAAACCCTAAATTTAGGTTAAGGGGGTGATTCTGGTAACGAGGACGAGCCCCAGAGGGGCAGCGAGGGCTTTAGCCGGGGGGGGGTGGGGGGTGGAGCGGGAGGTGCGCTGAGTTTTGGCCGGTCTCAGCCCGCTCCGGCCCAGCTTTCGCCCAGCGGTTTCTCGAAAGTGCCGCCCCCGCCCGCGAAAGCGCCGTTAATTACCATCACGTAATTAAACGCGTAATTACAACCCGGCCGTCACCGCCGGCCAACCAAATTACCGCCACGAAGGTGCCCCCCCCCCCCAACCCCGGGGTGATGCGACGTGGTTTGTTTGCGCCGGCTTGAGGTGTTTAGTCCCAAATTGTGCGGTTTTCACCCCAAAAGCCCCCGTTGTCGTGTGTGTGTGCGTGTGCGTGTGTGTGTGTGTGTGTGCGTGTGCGTGTGTGCGTGTGCGTGTGTGTGTGTCTGTCCCCGGTTTCCTGCGAGGAAATCACGTCACTCGCGGTGCCGGGAACCAAGTCTGAGCCGGCGAAATCACGGGCAGGGCATGGGGGGGGCCGGACACGCGTGTACTTCGCGTGTACCTGTACGCACACGCATGTGCCCACCTGTGCGCGGGCGCGTACGCACAGGCGTGTGCTCAGCCGTAGTGGTGCGTACGTGCCCACATGCGTGTGCTCACCTGCATGAGGGTGCCCGCATGTATGTACTCACCCGCACCCACACGCCTGTACACACCTGTGCTCACAAGCACACGCGTGTTGGCACTTACATGCCCCCACGAACGTGCCTGGGCACATGTGCCCACCCTGGCACACGCATTTACCCACACATGTGTGCTCACCTGCAGCCAGGTGCACGCGCCCACACGCGTGTGCCCACCCGCAAGAGGGCACCCACATGTATGTACTCACCTGCAACCACACGCACATGCCTGTACTCACATGCACAGGCGTGCTGGCACCTGTACACCCCCAGGAACACGCCTGGGCATGTGTGCCCACCCGGGCACATGCACTGACACACATGTCTGTGCTCACCTGTAGCCATGTGCATGTGTGCACACGCGTGTGCCCACCCGCACGAGGGCACCCACATATATGCATTCACCTGGACCCACACACACACCCCTCTGTACTCACGTGTGCTTGCCCGTACTCACAAGCACACGCGTGTTGGTACTTACATGCCCCCATGAACACGCCTGGGCACATGTGCCCCCCCTGGCACACACATGCACCCACACACATGTGCCCACCTGCACATGAGAGTGTCCTCATGTATGTACTCACCCGCATGCGCACATACACGCCTGTACTCACGTGTGCTCGCCTGTACTCACAAGCACACGCGTGTTGGCACTTACATACCCCATGAACACGCCTGGGCACACGTGCCCACACATGTGTGCTCACCTGCAGCCAAGTGCATGCGCTCACACGCGTGTGCCCACCCGCACATGCGGGTGTCTGCATGTATGTACTCACCTGCAAACATGCCTGTACTCACATGCACACGCGTGTTGGCACCTGTACACCCCCAGGAACACGCCTGGGCACGCGTGCGCATGCATTTACACGCGTGTGCCCCCGGCCCACACACGCACTGTACCCCCCAAAATACACGAAACCCCCCCCCCGCATCGAGCTACACGCCCACGCGTGACCATACACGTGTGAACACACGTGGGCGCCCCCGGACATGCCAAGAACACGCGTGTTCAGCGTACACACGCGTGTGCCCCCGCATCGCACGGCCACAGGCAGGACTACAACTCCCAGCAGGCCCTTCTTCCGGGTGGAGGGGCTCAGGACGAGCAGCGCGGCTGCCCAATAGGAGGAGGGGGCGTGTCGACGCCGCCCAATAGGAGCGCGGAGGGGGCGTGGCCGCGCCGCGGGGTTTTGGCGCGGCTGGGAGGGGTTGGGGGGGGGGGCAGTCACATGGCGCGGCGGCGGCGGGTGAGCGGGAGCGCGATCGGCGCCGGGGGGGGGGGGGGGGGGGGGGGGGGGGGGAGGTAAAAAACACGGGGGGGGGGCGGGAAAAAACACGGGGGGGGAGTAAAAAACACGGAGGGGGGGGTCCCCCCCACCCCCTGCCTAAGTTTCCCCACGTTGGCATTGCCTTTTTTCCAGGGGTTTCCCCCCAAAAATGGGCGGGGGGGGGGGGGAAGTTGGGGGGGGGGTCCCGGCCCCTACATATTTTGCGGGGGGGACGGGACGACGACAGCATTCGGCCACGGCGTTGCCCGCCAGTGGCCCAAATCACCCCAATTTACCCTTAAATTTGGGGGGGTGGGTGGTGGTGGTGTAACAATTTGGGGTGTCTCACCCCCCCCCCCCCCCCCCCCCCCCACTTCTTTCAGGTCCCCTCCTAAAATGAAAGACGACGAGCCCCCCCCCATGGAGGACAAGCAAGAGCCCACCGCCCCCAAACCGGCGGTGAGTGCTGACCCCCCCCCTCCATATATAACCCCCCCCCCCCCATTTATTTTTTTGGGGGGGGTGTCTGAGGTGCTGGGGGGGGGGGGAGCATCGCTTTGGCGGCCTGTGGAAGCGAGGATGAGGAAGAGGAGGGTGAATTTCCCCCGGGGGGGGGGGGGGGGGGGCATACCCAAAACGGGGCGTTTTTTAGGGAGGAAGGAAAAAATGTAGTTTTTCTCATTATTTTTTTTTAATGCTGATGGAGGGGAGCGGGGGGGGGGTGGGGGGGGTGGTTTTACCCCACCCTCCAGCGGCTTTTTATCTCTCAAAATAGTTCAGCTGTTAAAATCCCGCGTCCGTCACGAGCGGCGAAAAAGAATAGAAAGAATTAAAAAAAAATAAAAATGAAAAAAAAAAAAAAAAAAGAGAAATAAAAAATAACATTAAAAAAAAAAAAAAAACCAAAACCCTGAAGTCCTTGGGAGCCGGAGCAGCTGCTTTGCCCAAAAATAGCAACAAGTTTTATAACTCCGGAAAATGTAGAACAAACAAACGAGGAACATTTTTAGCTGAGAAAGGCGGCGGGGGGCGGCGAGGCGGGGGGGGGGGGGGGGGGGGGGGGGGGGGCGGGGGGAGGGGATGAATTTCTGCCCGTCTGTTTTCCTGGAAGCCGTTTCTCACCCGCTTCCAGCGCTTTGACCAACTTGGCCGGTGGCCCGGAGCTGCCGGCTAACGAACCCGGAGCTCGTTAACCAGCCTTTGGGGTTGTAAAGCAGCCCTGGAGGGGGGGTGTGGGGGGGGTGAGGTGGGTGCTTCTGCTCTGCCTCAGTTTCCCCTTCGGCTCCTTCCCCCCCCCCCCCCCCCCCCAACCCCGCAGGGCTCCGAGGATGGCTCCGAGCGGGAGAAGGCGGTGGGAGAAGGGCCGAGCGGGGGTGAGAAAGAGGAGGAGGAAGCCTTCCTCATCAGCCTCTACAAGTTCATGAAGGACCGGCACACCCCCATCGAGAGGATCCCCCACCTCGGCTTCAAGCAGAGTATGTGGGTCCCCCCCCCCCCCCCCCCCCCGCCAGGGCCGGGAGGAGCTGCCGGTGGCTACGGTGACCACCACGGTGACCGCCATGTCCCCCCATCCCTCGGCATCTCCTCTTTATTTCCAGTTAACCTCTGGAAGATCTACAAAGCCGTGGAGAAGTTGGGAGCCTACGAGCTGGTAAGTGATGGCCACCCAGGGTGCCGCCATGGCTACTGGGTGCCAGGATGGCCACTGGATGCTAGGATGGCCACCGGGTGCTGGTATGGCCACCGAGATGGCCACTGGGTGCTGGGATGGCCACCAGGTGCCAGGATGGCCACCGAGATGGCCATCGGGTGCTGGGATGGCCACTAGGATGGCCACCAGGTGCCAGGATGGCTACTGAGATGGCCACTGGGTGCTGGATGGCCACCAGGATGGCCATCGGGTACCGGGATGGCCACCGAGATGCCACTGGGTGCTGGGATGGCCACCAGGATGGCCATTGGGTACCAGGATGGCCACCGAAATGGCCACTGGGTGCTGGGATGGCCACCAGGATGGCCATCGGGTACCAGGATGGCCACCGAGATGCCACTGGGTGCTGGGATGGCCACCAGGATGGCCATCGGGTACCGGGATGGCCACCGAGATGGCCACTGGGTGCTGGGATGGCCACCAGGATGGCCATCGGGTACCAGGATGGCCACCGAGATGCCACTGGGTGCTGGGATGGCCACCAGGACGGCCATTGGGTACCGGGATGGCCACCGAGATGGCCACTGGGTGCTGGGATGGCCACTAAGATGGCCATTGGGTACCAGGATGGCCACCGAAATGGCCACTGGGTGCTGGGATGGCCACCAGGATGGCCATCAGGTACCGGGATGGCCACCGAGATGCCACTGGGTGCTGGGATGGCCACTAAGATGGCCACTGCGTACCAAGGTGGCCACCAGGTGCCAGGATGGCCACCAGGATGGCCACTGGGTGCCGGGATGGCTACTGGGATGGCCACCAGCGTGGCCACTGGGTGCCAGGGTGGCCCCCAGGATGGCCCCCTAGGTGCCAGGATGGCCACCTGGTGCCGGGAAAGGGCTAACCCGTCCCACTCCCCGCAGGTGACGGGGCGCCGGCTGTGGAAGAACGTCTACGACGAGCTGGGGGGCAGCCCCGGCAGCACCAGCGCGGCCACCTGCACCCGGCGCCACTACGAGAGGTGGGGGACGAGCCGGGGCCGGGTGTGTGTCTGTGCCTCAGTTTCCCCTCCTGGCGCCGGTTCTCACTGCCACCCCCCCATCCCCGCAGGCTGGTCCTCCCGTACGTGCGGCATCTCAAGGGGGAGGACGACAAGCCTCTGCCCCCCAGCAAGCCCCGCAAGCAGTACAAGGTCTCCAAGGGGGCAGAGACAGGCGAGAAGAACAAGAGGGGCAAGAAGGAGAAGGGCCGGGAGCAGGTACGTGGCCCCCAACACACCCCCCCCCCCCATCCCAGAGCCCGGCTGCTGCGGCTCCAGTTTGGGAGCCCCACACTAGTCCCCATCTGTCCCTCACCGGGGGGGACCCACTGGGGGGGGCTGGGGAAGAGCCAGGAGGGATGCGGTTGGGAAAAGAGGGGAGTGGAAGGGCTTGAGGGAATCAAAGATCGGGGGGAAGACTGGGGGGAGCCAGGACCCCAGCACGGGGATGCAGGGGACCCTGGCACAGGGATACAAGGAACCCTGGCACAGGGGACGTGGGTGACGCTGGCACCGGGGGACATGGGGGGCACCAGGGGACCCCAACACCCACACCCCGACTCCCCTTTGCTCGCAGATGCCTCCAGACAAGGCGAAGCCGGGGGCAGCAGCCGTCACGGACGATGCGAGGGACACTCCGGAGCGGGGCCGGGGGGCAGAGGGATGCCCCAGCCCCGCAGTCCCGACCCCGAGCCCCGCTGGGGGGTGTCCCAGCCCCTGTAGGACCCACCCCGAAACCTACAAGCGCCTTTTCTCCAGCTTCTACTCCAAGGGCAACCACCCCATCATGTCTCCGCTGGCCAAGAAGAAGCTGCTGGCCCAGGTGAGCAAGGCAGAGTCCTTGCACTACCACAAACGCCACTGCCTCGAGGGCCAGCGGTCGGCGAGCAACGCTGGCCCCAGCTCCAGCCCCGAGCCCCCCCGGCTAGCCACCGGCCCCCACCTGGATGAGGAGACGAGCCCGGAGCCGGCGGGAGCTCAGGATACGACTCTGAGCGTGGGGAGCGAGGTGGGACCCCTTGGCAGTGGGAGGGACAACCAACCCTGCCCGCGGGCCGAGGACGGGGGTCCGGCGCCCGCCGTCTTCACCGGCTGCTTCCATGCCTACCGCAACGAGGTGCTGAAGCCCGTCGGCTGCCACCCCCTCTGGGGGTATTTCTCCGGCTTGAAGGATTTTTTGGAGCCGCCTTCCGCCTTCCCGACACGACCCGAGGAGCCGGAGCAGCCCCAAGACCTGCGGAGCAAAGCGGGGCACTCGTGGGGCAGGGAGAGCCGGCGAGTGGCCACCTGTGCCACCGTCAAAGCCTGCTGGGTGCCCCCCGGGGCCGGCTTCAGCCCCACCGCGCCCAGGGGCAAGCGTGGCCGGGAGGAGGAGGAGGGGGCTTTCGGCCCCAGCGCGAAGCTACGTGCTGTCTCCCCCTTCGTCAAGGAGGCCGATGGCAGGGACACGGGTGCCAGCTCGCCCCGGGGCCAGCAAGGGCTGGCCAAACCCAAGGCAGTGGTGGCCAGCCCTGGCTATGCCGCATCGCTGCCGCAAGCCCCGGACGTTTACAAGGGAGCCATGCTGCATTTCCCAGCCAGCTTTGGGAACCCGCTGGAGCACCTCAAAACCCAGGGCGTGCCGGTGGCACCATCCCTCTCCGTCAACCCCTTTGTCATTCCCGCTTTCCCCAGCCCTTTGGTAGCCACTTCCACGCAGCCCTCTGACCTGTGCCGGCCGCTGGCGACCGGCCCCGGGCACTACCCAGCGTCCTACGAGAGCTCGCTGCGGCACCGGCTCTACCCGGCAGCGCCGTGGCACAGCCAACCCACCTATGCGTCCCCGCACGTGCCGGCCTTTCACCGCCACACCAAGCTGTAGCGCTTCCATCCCGCTCCGCATCAGCCTCCTTCCCTGGGGAGGAGGCGGCGGTTGGGATGCCGCGGTGGCTAAGGCGGGCAGCGAGGAGCGTGCCGGAGCCTGGCACCGCTTCCGAGCCTGTGGCAAGGGGACTAAGAGGAGACAATCTGGACCATGTCATTTTTACTCTTGATCTTAGAGCTGTTTGTATCCGACATCGTTACGCCGGTGACTTAACTACCAATATCACAAGGTTTTATATATATATATATATATATAATATATATATACATACACATAAAAAAAAAAAAAAGGGAGCAAAATGACTTGTGGAGGTTTCTATTTTGCTAGCGATGCCGTGCCATGGCGAGGTTTCGCATGATGCGGCGAGGAGGCCGAGCCGGATGATACTTATTCCCATGCCATCGTGGCCGGGATGCTCAGCGGCTCCCTGGTGCAGAGCCCCGGCTGGCTCCCACCACGCGCTGCAATTTCGGGTTTTTTTTTTAATTACGTTGCCTCCGTCTGGGGCCCCGGAGGTTTTTTCAGGGTTTCAGGGTTTGGGACCGCGGCTCCCGGCCGCTGGGTGTGCTGCTGCTCCGCACCCCCAACAGCCGCTGCGGCGGAGATGGGGGCAGAGGCAGCGCCCGAAATAAAACTGGTGGTGTTTGGGGCGTCCTGGATTTTTGAGATGGGGGCAGGGTTTGGAGGGATCCTCACCCAACGCATGAAGCCTCAGAGGTCTTTCGTGATGCTGCGGGAATGGGCTGAGACGTGCCTCCGGGGCCTCCCCGATGCCGTGGGGAAGGAGGTGCTTTTCTGCATCGATTTTGGGGGAATTGCAGCCATTTCCAAAAGCAAACCAGCCCAGCGACATCTCCAGGTGCTTTTTTGCCTCCGGGAGCTCCTGTCGAGCTGTTGCGAATGACCCAAGGGCTTTGTCGGAGCCGCAGGACTCACTTCTCTCGCGCCGGCTGCTCCCCACAAGTGCGTCTGCTCACCGCCATCCCGGGACATCGTCACGAGCTGAAGTGGAAAGGGCAGAGGGACGGTGGCACTCGCTCATCCCCAGAGAGGGTTCCGGCTTCAGGTGGAGCAGTACATCAGCTTTTAAGGAATGTTTCTGCTGTATCCATGGAAAGGAAAAGCTTTGGGATAGGAACTGGAAGAGGAGAATTAGCCCCAGGCAGCCCTGGTGTCTCCACGGTGCTTAGAGACTTGTTGAGAAGTGCAGCAGTATGGATCCAACCACTCCCGGATCCTCCGGCTGGATGGCGGGAAGGCATTGCACACACTGCAGTCCGTCCCGGCTGTACCCCAAGAGCTCTGCTGCCAAAACACGCACCATTAAGCCCAGTTTGTGAGCGAGGACGTGGCCGCGGAACTCCAGGCTTCCCACGAAGAGCTGCCTCCGCACCTGGGAGCGAGCGCGCTGGAGGTGCCACATCCCGAAGGGTGTCTCAGCCGTATTGTTGGTATTGCAGCGGAGAAATGGGGATTTCAGACCTGGAAAAGAAGAGTTGTGCTGCTTAAAAACACCGCAGGTCGATGGCAGGAGCCTTTGTACCGGACACGCTCGTGTCATCAAGCGGATGCTAGAGTGGAGTGTTAAGTTCATCCCGGTTTTCCCATCGCTGTCAGCGCAGGGAGAAGGTTCCACGGTAGTGGCATCCCATCGGCAAACCCCCTGTGCCAGGTATTAGCTCAGCCTTGGAGTTCAAGGTCATCCCGCACCCACAACATTCCCTGTGGGAAACTTTGCCTGGGCTGAACCCAGGTTGCTGGCAAAGTAAAAATCTTGCCCTTTTTTTTTTTTCCCCCCTCCCCCCCCCCCAAAACCCCAGGGAAAAGGGAAGCGCGGGGCTCGGCAGGGTTTGGGGTGCTGGTAAAGCTCAGCATCCTTAATGCTACTCACCATGGTGGCCGTGCGAAGTCCGGGGTGCAAGAGGGACAACGAAGGCAAAGCAGGACAGTCCCCAAAAAGCCAGACGGCATCCGGAGCGGTGTGTGTATAGCCCAGGAGGGGCGGGAAGGGACTCGGAGCCTCTCATGACGAGCAAATCCAGCCATCAAAGGGGAAAACGGTTACTCTCCTGCTCTGGTTTTGGGCTCCCTGTAACAAAGACCCCGCTTCTGCTGCGGTGTGTGCTGTCCCGGCCAAGCTGAGCCAACCCCAGGAGCTTCTCACCAGCCGGCAGGATGAGGAAGTGAGCAGGGATTTCGGAAGTGTGCCTACCCTCGGGGGGGAACATGGGGCCACCCCGGCACCTTGGGTCTCTGTCCGCGCTCCCCGAAAGCATCTCAGCCAGCAAACGCTGCATCACGCCCTGCGTCCCTCCGGGGAAGCGAGGGTCGAGGGCTCAGCAGAGCCACAGCGGGGGACGGAGACACACAAAAGCGTTGAGAAACACAAGATGACCCACCAAATCCCAGCCCTAAGCAAGTCCCCGAGCCCAGTGACAGCCCCCGGGGGGACACACTTGTCCTGAACGCTGGCAAAGCACCCCTGACAGTGCCAAATTCAGCCTCGCTTCACCCTCTCAGCACCCGTTCTGGGGCTCAGCACCTTTGTATTGCTCCTTCTGCTGCTTTCCTCCTTTCAAGCCAGGTCCTCAGCGTGCTTGTGTGCAAACGCAACTACAAAAGTTAACTCAAGACTCAGAGCAGATTAATGTTGGGCCTTGTTCAGCACGTATAAATATTCCCAATAGTAGGAGGAATTGGATGAAACTTCTACCTGGAGGAGGGAGGTACTGGCAGATGGTAGAGGCAGGAGGAGCTGCCCCATTTGCTGCCCAGCCTGCACCCAGAACCCACGGCACCAATCCTTCCCTGCCTGCACAAAGCTGCTTTGTCCCTCCACGCCCTCTACGGCAAGAAAAATGAGCGCTGGACAAAAAAAGGTCGAGGGCTGGGCTACAACCACAGCTGCTTTTGGAAGGAACACGCACAATGAAGTCAGTAAAGAACAAAAAAAAAAAAAAAAAAAAGTTTTATTAAACAGCAACAAAACCAGAGAAACATCCCCCTAGTTTGCCCCGTGCCCACGAGGCTGCTCTTCTCCCACCCCGAGCTCAGTCTCCCCGAAGTGCCCGGTGGCAGCTGGGGGGTCCCCGGGGGTCCCCTACGGCTTTTGGCTGAGCGTGGGCCCCGCCGTGGCGATGATGGAGGAGCTGGCCAGGCTGCTGCCCAGCGTTATCAGCGCGGTGCCAGCCCCGCCAGGCAGCACACCCTGGGGCAGCAAGTGTCTGTTGGCCAGAGCCTCTCTGGTGTGGATGATGGTGCTCCCGTCGTCCACCACGGAGGGAACCCTCCCCAGGGTCTCCACTGTCCCCAGAGCGTGGCCGAGGGCCGTGGCGCTCTTGGTCAGGCTGACCTTCTCCCCGATGTGGCCCAGGGGTCCATCGCCCTTCACCGCAGCCAGCGTCGAGGTCAGGATGACGGTCTTGGAAGCGGTTTGCAGGACAGGTCCCACCTTGGAGTGTACCAGGCTGCCGGGAGGGCTGGGGGTGCTGGCCAGGGGGGAGGTGGGAAAGGTGACAGCGCCAGTGGGAGAGGTGGCAGAGGAGGAGGAGGAGGAGGAAGGCTGGATGCCCGGCAGTTTGAGGGGGACAGAGGTAGCCTCACCCATCACAGATTTGGTAAGCGCAGACAGCTTGGCGTCCGACATGACGTAGAGCGTCTTCATGGGGCTGGTGGTGGTCACTGCGGAGAAGGGGAGAGGGCGGTCAGCGGCCGTGGGGATGTGGTGCCCACCCTGGGCTGCAGCCCCCAGCCGCAACAGCGGAGTCGCGGCCTTCCAGATTGAACAGAAAGACCTGGCCATTTCTGCTCTCCAGAGCAAGACCCCAAAACAAACCCCAGCGCTGCCACAGCCTGGGCAAGGAAAGCACAACAGCCAAACTCCGTCACCACCAGCACCGCTCTGCTCCGCTCCCCCAAGGAAGCCCCTCTCTTGCTTCCGTGTCTGATCTTCTCCCCCAAAATGTCCCTTCCTGCTGGGAACAGGACGTGAAGACTCCATCTTGCCCTGTCCTACCTGCCGAGCTGCCAGAGACCACACTGAGCTCACGCTGCTCCCTGCAGCCCGGCTCAAGGCAAGCTCTTGCTCATCTCTGGCATGTCCAGCTCCGTCCCACCAGCAGTACTGGGGGCGCTCAGCTCATCATGCTCCACCCCAGGACATGGCTAAAGGACTTCAGGCTTCACGAGATGTGCTCTACAGCAATGGCAGAGGTTGCATCGTGGTGGTTACCTGGTCCAAGTTGGCTCCCCAGCTGGATCTGCAGTAGCCACAGCCCAGAGAGCAATAACGGGAAGAGAGGCTTCACCGAAATCTAATCCTGGGTTTAGATGTGCTCAAGGGATGGGAAAAAGCCTGGAGACCCACTGCTGGTTGAAGAAAACGCTGGCCAGAAAGACCACAACCTGGAGCAGCCCGTGGTTTGCCCCTGCAGTCGCCCACGGCTGTGACTGGCTCCGTCCCTCGGGATTCCGCACCGAGGAGCGGAGAGCGGCTCGCCCAGCCGTGCTGGGGCACCTGGCACCCAGCACCGCATCTCTCCCGTACAGTGGCATCAAAGATGCACCGCGGCGTCCCTCGCGCTCGTCAGCGGTGACAGCATGCCACGAACACCACCAGCGCAGCGTGGAACTCTCCGAAATGAAGTGGCTCAAGCAGGGAGGGCACGGAACGAAGGATGATGACCAACCGTCTAACCGGGATGGGACACCGACCCCACCATCCAGGGGTCCGGGAGGGCAGGAGGACGTCGGGAACAGGCGACTCCAGCCACCCTTATGCCAGCTGGGAAGCTGCAGACACGCGATGATGCTGTTAGACACCAGCAACGACCGCTCCACAAAACGAAAAGCCTGGAAAATTTTCTGTGCTAACACCCCAGCAGCTTCCCTACAAACTGGTCCTCCCCACTGGATGCAAAGCCAACCTCAGCCTCCAGCGCAAGCAGGTCAAGTCCTCCACAGATCAAACTTCATCCCCCAGCTATGGCAAATAACAAAAGGAACATGAAAAAACACACAGAAGACGACTTAAGCCCAGGCTTAAGCACCTCCCGGTTGAGTCCTGGGGGAGAAAAGCCGAGTTTGAGGGGCTGCAGAGGACGGTTAGCTGGGTTTAACGCCTGCAAGGAAAGCCGGCTGTGGTGAAACACCGATGCTGCAGAGCTGCCTCGTTCGCCCTTTGGGAAATTGGCACAGCCCCACTGAACTTCATCCACCAGATCCAGCCCGAGCGCTGGCTACCTGCTCACCCTGCCGCTTGCTTGGAAATCGGCTGGACCGAGGAAACCAAAAGCACCAGCTCGGCTGGTGGCGGGCTCTTTGGTACAGAATGCATCTTTGAGGATGCAACAGACCGCATCGCCGCTTTGTGTCCATTTTATTTTTTTCTTAAGTCTGAGGCCGGGTAGTGGCTCTGCAATATTTATTTAGCTGTAATCGGATGGGTGCGCTCTCCGCAGGCAAGGTAAATAAATCGGCAGCAGGGAAGAGCGCTTCGTGCTACGAGCGCATGATGGGGGGCCCTAAACACAAACTGCAGAAAATCCCTTCCGCGTTTGGGCTCAAGTTTAAACACCTTGCTCTCCATCAACGGCTCAAAACGGCTGCATCGAGCCAAAACTCCTTGTGCAAAGAAACCACAGGGGAACCTAACTTAAAGGGAGGGGGAGGAAAAAAAAAAGCGACGGGCTTAAAAATAAGCAACATTCAGGCAGTGAATTCCCCAAAATGACTCCGCACACATCACCCGGCGGCATGGCTCCAACCCGGCCTCCGCTCTGGTCCCCCAGGCCGGCTGCCCGCGCCCCACGACTGCCATGCGCCTCACCTACGGGTGCTGCCGCGGCGGCGGTCAGGCGTGCGGCGGGGTCGGCGGGAGCCATCTCTGCGCCAGCCTGGGCTTTGCTGGGATCCATCTGAGACAGCAGCTTGCCAGGAGAGGCGGCGCTGGTAGCTGGGGCGGCCAGGTTCCCAACAGCACCGTCTGGAGCCTGGAAGGGTTAAAGTAATGGAGAGCTACTGGAAGTGCCCTGCTGACAAGGATACACCATCTGCGGGGGGCTGCAAACATTCCTCGGGATCTGTGCTAGCTCTCACCGAAAAAATAGACACCAGAGCATGCCCTTTCCCTGCTTCTTCTAGCCTTGCTTTCGCTCCGACCAGTTATTACCAGGCTCAGGGAAAAATCTGCAGAGATTTGTATTTTAAAAGCACGATGGTGTCATCTGCCAGCATTGACACCAGTCGGTGCTTGGGCTGAGACCGGCACAAACTCGTTGCCTTTTTCTGGAGCGGAATGGGATGGTTCTTATCCCCACCTCTGGCTGTCAGGGAAATCGGTCCTGCTCTCATTTCCTCTACAGCAACAGTGAAGCAACAGCCAGGAATTCAAGAAGGATGCCTGCGTCGTGCAGACCCGCTTGCAAGAATGTCGCGCTATTACCAGTGAAAGCCCAGCAAAAACTGGGAGCAGCACACACCGTCCTCTGCATCAGAGGAGCTTCCTTCTTGCTTAAGGAAGATGTACAAGCCCCTCTGACGAGAACCAGCTGGTTACACAGCACCAGTGTCCAAAAATCATAGAATGGTCTCGGTTGGAAGGGACCTTTAAGATCATCGAGTCCAACCATTAACCCAACACTGCCCAAACCCCCACTACCCCACGTCCCTCAGCACCGCGTCTGCCCGGCTTTTCAATCCCTCCAGGGATGGCGACTCCACCACTGCCCTGGGCAGCCTCTTCCAATGCTTGACAACCCTTTCAGGGAAGAAATTTTCCCCAATATCCATCCTAAACCTCCCCTGGCGCAACTCGAGGCTGTTTCCTCTTGTCCCATGGCCTGTTCCTTGGGAGAAGAGCCCGACCCCCCCTGGCTGCCCCCTCCTTTCAGGGAGCTGCAGAGAGCGAGAAGGTCTCCCCTCAGCCCCCTTTTCTCCAGGCTGAACACCCCCAGCTCCCTCAGCCGCTCCTCACCAGACTTGTGCTCCAGACCCCTCACCAGCTCCGCTGCCCTTCTCTGGACACGCTCCAGCCCCTCAATGTCCTTCTTGGAGTGAGGGGTCCAAAACTGGACACAGCACTCGAGGTGGGGCCCAGTCCTGCTGGCCACACTGTTCCTGATACAGGCCAGGATGCTGTTGGCCGCCTTCTGATGTCCAAGAGTGGGACAACAAGGGGTTTGGATTTGTATCCTAAGGTGGATGGCACCACACCCTGGAGAGCACTGCCAAGCCTCAGTGAAATACTTGGAAATTCCTCCATTTGAGGGGTTCTTCAAACACCTCTGGGTTCCCTACACTTGCCTGAACCATGTCCAGGTGCCTCTGCAATCCCATACTGCAGAGAGCCGGCTGCATGCGCTCCTGCGCTCTCCCTGGGAGCCCTCGCAGCCCCGAGCTGACACAATCCAAGCTTCAAAGCAGCTTTTCCAGCTACAAAAGCAGAGACCCACCTCTTCGGTCAGACTTCTCTCAGCCGACTTGCTCGCTTTCCACCACCACTGACGAGCACCGCTTGAGCTCAAGTCTGAGACACCCTCCGCTACCTGATGCTCACGCAGGTTGCAGCCTGCTTTTCCAAGCCTTGTGGAGCAATTTAATGGTGCGCCATTAGCTATAATTAATATTTCTGTCCCTGGGAGTGGAAAGGATCAGACTTGGGGAAAAGAAAGCGCCTGCTTGCAGCCAGCAAAGGCTGGAGTCGGAGACCTCCTCGTGCCATCTAAGGGAGACCCTTGTCCAAAGCTCAAACCACGACCCCTCAGCTTGCAGCTCCGGTCATTGCAGCCTAAATCTTCATGCCACTAAGCAGAAAACAAGAGCGTGGTCCAGCATCACTCCCCACTTTATGGAGCTGCTATCAGGATACAACCAGGCTGCAGGGGGGAACCCATACAAAAGGCAACGTTCAAACCACTGTGGAGCAGTTTCTTGAAAAGAGAAGCTGATGCTTGCTCGTATTTTCACTTTAAAGCCACCCAAACACTCACGCTTCTCCTTATTCTGCTGCTCACAGAAAGCATTTGCACCAAACTCCCCAGGGAGATTCCTCAGTCTCCTGCCTCCCGTTTTAATGCCCACGGGGGAAGGGAAAGAGTTACCCACTCAAACAGCATCTCAGCTGCTACAGGCATCGCCTCAGCCCCCAGAGTTTAAAAATCACAGCACACAGCTGATGTGTGGGCTTCACACTTCCTGCACAGGCACAGCGGAGCCGTCCGCTGGAATTTCAAAGGGAACCCAACGAACAACAGCTTTGACTACTGCTGAAAACACAAGAGCTTAAGCCCTTCGGAGTTATCCCCCAAAGCCGTTTGGAAATCTGCTCTTTTACAGGAAGCCCTGCTAGATTACGTAATCCTTATGTGCTAAAGGTACACACAAGCTGATGTCAAGGGCTATAATTAGTTACAAAAACACACAGCTCATTCCATTTCCTGTAAAAGCCAGCTTTCAGTTTGCTTTTCAAGCAACTCTCACAGCCGGCTGCACAATTAAGCCCTACCTTGAACACACAAGCTCAGCATTGTAGGCAAAAGTCACAGCGTAGGATCCAATATCCAGTTCCAAGTGCCTTAAAACATTAACCCGTACATGAACCCGTTAACCCTGGAGTCCATCTGGCCCAAGTTTCATTACACTGCGGAGTTTCTGTTCGGCTGCATATTTAGGGTCTCTCAAAGGTAACAAAGGACATAAAGGGAAGCACGCCAGTTCTGACGGTTTATTAAACGGCTTTTGAAGAGCACAAAAACTGCCTCCAAGGTGGGTGAAGAGTTTCAGACCCACAAAAGCCACTCACCCACTGCTTCGGTGGGATACACACTGAGTGCCACTAGCTCTGTGTTTCCCAGCTCTACCTTAGCCGGCTCTAAGCTCAGCTCTGCCAAGGCTCGCAGGCTCTGTCGCGCTTAGCAAAGTGACTGAAAGAAACACAGAAAAGTCAAGGGAAAAATGTGGATGCTCCCAAATCTGAGCTGTAACCAGCCAGGACTCTGCATGGAAACTACCGGCAACGGTGGACACAATGCCAGTTCTAAAACAACGCAGAAGAAATTAAGGATTTGTGGCTGCCACTGTTAATACTTGCTCAACTTCCACCCAAAGGCTTCACCCTTAGGATAATGCCTCCAAAAATGTATCTCAGGGCTTCAAGCAACCTCAAGCAGCCTCTGCAGACAGCAGCAAGGAATAAAAGCGCTCTCTCTGCCTCCATGAAGCTGCCCGCAACTTGAGCCACCCCGGCAACAGGCACCAAAACTACAGAGCTTCATCTATAAAGCGAAGACTGCTCTGCCTCTCCTACCCCAGCTGACCTGCCTGGGACGTGCGCTAGTGCTAACGCAAGTAGCAAAATCACATGCAAGAGGGGAAAAAAGAAAAAAACCCCAAAACAACCCAACCCTGTCAATCTGGAGTGATCCTGGCATCCTCAGCCTTCAGCGCCAGCTCGTTCATCCCTGTTGGGAACTGGAGCTCGGTCCCCACTGGAGATTCCACACTCGTCCGACTGCCCACGCCGCAGCATTTATCATTCTGGGAGCTTGTTGACCTGTTCTCTGAACTACTTTCTCCCTGCAAACGCCTGCCTCAAATCACTACGGTCAGCATCTGTTGGACAGGGAGTTATATCCCGCAGTACACACTCAGGGAACCAGCAGCCCTTTTCCTGCAATGCCTCCTTCAGTCCCGTGAGGCAGATCACAGGCCTTGGGCTGCCTCTTTTCTCCTACACCCCCACATCACGTCCAGGAAAACATCTACGGGAGAGACCCAAGTGCCGTACAGCGCCGGAGCTGGGACCCCGGGGAAGCCACCTGAGCTTGGTGGCACATCACAGCCACCGCTGGCCAGCCCTCCCGCACAGGGAGTCAGAGCCAACCTTTCCACCCTCACATTTATGGATCCAGCTCAAACTTGACAGTGGTTTAGGATGGAGCCCAAGGACACACCCGCAGTCAATTCGCCCCTTTTGCTGCCTCCAGGATTTGGGGTTGCGAGATCCACGTTACAGTGCCCAAGACCACTGTGTTCACAACAAGAAACAACCCTCTCCAACTTGGCATCTTGCGCTTTCAACTCAACCGCACCAAGACTGAACCTAGGAAGCAGGAAGGCATCCTTAAGACAGTACCTCGCACGCGTTGAGAGTCCAAATAGTAAGAGCTTTTCCTATCGTCAGTGATCCACCTCCAAAAGGAGATCTGTATCGAACAGATACAACCTTGGAGCATGCATTCGGCCCTCCATAAATTGGTTTCAACAGGATGGCAGTGAGAAAGGGCAGGGGCTGGGGACCTGCAGGAGGAAAGCCAACGGTGTCCCCAACACGCACAGGGCCCAGTCTCACATCAGGGCCATCTAATAGTGAGTAACAGCATTTTCAAGAGGAATATGGCTCCAAACAGCACGGCCAACCCACTCTCCTGCCTGAACAGGCAGGGTATAGACACTCTACGAGCAGCTTTCCTCCTCCCACCAAAACCCGTTGCTGCCAAGAAAGCCTGGAGCTTCAGTAACAATTTCCATGCCGATGTCAGCTTTCCAAGTCCAGCCGCAGATTCCCTCCGTGCGTGATATCGAGCATCATCGACCCTGCCACTAACAGGCATGGAGATGAACCAGACCCTCTTAACCGCCACCTTGCAAGGCCCCTTTCTGCATGGCCTCAGCAAGTTAACAAAGCTCATCACACCCAAGAGATGTGACCAGGAACACTTTCCCCACGACAGCTATATCTGCCCTTGACTACGACGGTCAGAAGAAGCTCAGAAGAGCAGCAGCAGAGACTTGCTCTACAGAGAAGATGCCAAAAATTACCTGAGGTGCCTGCGTCTGCATGGGCTGTTCCTCGAGCTGGGGCTGGACCGTCCCCATCGCAGCCTGGCTAAGCGTGGTCACGCGGCTGGGCTGCCCACGCAGCGTCACAGTAATGGTCGTTGGGGCCTTCAAGCCTAGAAAACACAGGAATGAGACGTCCCTGAGACACGGGGACTGTAGAGGCCATGGTCACCAATCGGGGGCTGCATCAGAAGCCTCTTCCTATTAGGGGAGGCTGCTCAGAAATTGCTAGCACACGCAGCTGGCCATAGCTACAGCTCAAAGGCAAAATAAGCTTTAGAAACATCACTCTCGGGGCGATGGGGTGCTCCCCGCGCCTGCATCACACGTCTGTCCCTTCTCCCTCACCTGCTGCCTGGTTGGAGATCTGAGCCAAGCCAGGAAGACTGCTGGCCAGCTTTGCCAGTCCACCATTTGTCAGCAGCTGGTGAATGGCCGTGGGCTTCCCGCTCGCTGAGGCTCCCAGAGACAAAGAGGTGGCAACCGGGATGGTGCGGACAATTGTGCCAGTGCCTGTGGTTATGGCACTCAGGTTCTGGATAGGCGCGGGTGTCTTCACAGAGGAGGTCTGGAAGGAGAAGCAGAAGCACTGAGTACCTGGAAGGAAAGAGGATGCCAGGATGGCACGGCCTCTCCCTCCCACAGAAACTAGAGGTCTTTAGAGGCCAGAGTTTCCACACTTCATTCTGGTGGCCACAAGCAGGTCTAAAGGCAAGTAAACTTGTCCCTTCCAGTCTGCACATACTCATTTCAACTTGAAAGCATGACTGGGAGAAACTGTGGCCCCGCTTCTAATGAAGAGGTCGCCTCAACCTGCAGGGATGGGGAGCTCGCCTGAGAGGTCAGAGGCGTGTGTTTTCCCCAGAAGAACAAGAAGAAGAAAACTTGCTGATCCCCGCCCTGTCCATTCTCCGACTCCTTCTCAGCCTTTTCTAAGTGGCTGCCTAGAAACACCTTCCCACAGCCCTGCTTCCTAGACCTCTTGCCACTTACGGGAGCCGCCGGCACACGGCCAAGGCTTGGCTGCATCATTTCAGCTGCAGTTCACACCCAGCATGCCTCATCTCTTCTAGTCCTGGAGCAAACACGGCCTGTCTACGTTCCCTCCGCCTCCTACCGCTTTATCCCCCACATACAGCTTCCCTCCAGAGAGGGATCTCTGATGCTCGCAGGCTGCGTACCTGCACGGGCTGCCCAGCAGCAGCCACGCTGGCAGGAAGGGCCGATGACTTTGTCCCGATGTCCTGCAGGCTGAAGCTCAGCCCTTGCAACAGGCTGCTGGCAGATGCTGCTCCTAAAAAAGTAAAGAATAACGAAATCAGGCTTGGAGAATTCCCCAGCATGAAATTCCAGGTCTGTCACGTGGCAGGTGTCTGCAAAACTGTTCTTTAAAGAGCAGCGTCCCAAGCAGCCTGCCTCGAGGTCGGCAGGGATCCTCCTAGTCAGTCCAACACATTTCATTGCCGCAGCTACAAACGAGGTTAGCTGTGAAACCCCAGAGGCAAGAGGAGGTCGGGTTTGGTGTCTCAAGGCATCATTACACACAAATGACACAATTAACAGGTCACCTACTGCGCCTTCAGCCTCCCTTTATGGCATCCCACTGGATCTCTGCAGGCTCTGCGATAGCAAAGCACTGCAAATGCTGCCTCAGCCGAACCCAAAGCAACCAGGGAATGCAAGAAAGACGACCCAGCAGGAGATTTTGAACCTGGTTTACCTTTTACATTCACAAGAGAGACACGGAGAGAGGCAGGTACCTTGGAGGGTACTGGCTGGCTGGGCCTGCATGCAGTGGGTGCTGCTGGCCACCAGCCTGCTCTGCAGGGCATGGAAAGCACTGGGCACCGTGCTGCTGGGGATCACGGCAGACGGAGCAGGACTCGTGGAAGAGGTTTCTGCTGCCGAACTCAGCCTACAAAGCCAGCAGAAGAGAAAGACTCCGGTTAGTGAGAAACTACACAGGGGCAAGGGGAGATGCCTTTGACAGCAAGCTGTCAGTGGCTTATTGCAACCCAGCGGGACTCCTGGAAGCGTAAGGCAGGGAGTTGACGAACTACAAAAACCCAAAGCAAGAGAAGTTTCACTATGTCCACTGTGGCAGCTAGAAAAAGGAGGAGAGAGAGCATATTTCCAAACTGGAAGTGAGCTTGTTATCACATGTGCGCCCACCTAGGTGCTGCAAGGGCTGCATCACCCAACGCAACAACAATCTACCTTGCAGTGACACTTCTCCTGTCTAAAACCTATTTTAAGAACAGCTCTTCTTCCTCTCCCAGATTGGTCAGAGTCCGGCTCTCCAAAGCTTGGTTCTCATTAAAAGGGAGAACAGTGATTCATTCCCCAAGAGAAATCCCTATGGCCAGCTAATCAACTTCATGAACTGATGTTGAGGCTTCTTTCCCTTATCTTTGGGAAAAAATGCTTGACTTTTAGAGGAAAAGGAGGGAAGGATTAAAGACAACACCGAATTTCTGCCAAAGACACCATAGTCATTCAAGAGAGATAAGCAAACTTGGGTTTGGGAAACCATATGGAAACCCCAAGAGCCACAATACCTTCTGCTTCTGCCCATTTCTGGCATTCTCAGGCTCAGCTGCCGGCTGACAAATAGTTTTCAGGAGCCTAAGTGTCTCCTGCACTTCAGAAAACTCCAGTCATAAGCAAGGCACTAGAAAGCTCCACATGCAGAAATCACCCCGTTGCCGTGCCTCCCATCAGCAGCCTGTCAAAGAGACCCACAGCTTATAAAAAACGAAGCCGCACTCACTTGGGGGTGGTGAGCAGTCCTGACAGCTCCTTTGCGCCCGACACAGACTGGCCGACAGCCATGGGGACCGGCTTTCCGGCGATGACTGCAAAAGAAAAAGAAGAAACCTCATTTTCTCTCCTCCGCGAGTCTTTAGGGATTTCCCCTCTCTCACACAACTACCCACGGGCTGCAGGCCACGGGCTCATCCTGCTCACAAAGCATCTTCTCAAGGAAATCTCCGCTGCAGCCATAAACACACGCTCCAGCCACCGCACTACGTGAGATCGGGAGTATCAAACAGAGCAGAGTTGCGAATTAAAACCGGAAAGCTGTCATTGTGGAAGTGTTACCATAGACAGGATTGAAGGAATCAGCTTCAAAAAAAAAATAAAATCTGTAAACAGTGAAATCTCAGGCCCTCACCACCGAATGCAATTCTCTCTTCTACACATTATCTCCACTAACCCCCTCCTCCTAGTCCAGGTTTACCGCCTTGACCGATTAGTTCGGATCTGGCTGGTTGCTTGCGATCGATTTTGTAAGTATTCTTTAAAGACACTTTACAAAATACACAGCGATGCGACGAGTCACAAGATTTGTTTATTGCGACATTTTGGGATACAACTGCGTTTGTCTTGTGCATTCCTCCTGCGCACACACGGTAAGAGGGAATTCTTGTTTTGGTTCATGTTTACTTCTGCAATTCATTTCCTTTCTGTGAAAAGAAGTAAAGTTTGGAAAATTAAAAAAAAAAAAAAAAAAAAAAGAAAAATAAAAAGATTCCGGAAACCAGAGATTTTCAAAGCTGCCAGAAGATAAACTGTGACCTTAAAAAAGGATGTGTATTTATTAGTTCATTTTCACAGTTCAAAACAACTGTTAAATTAAGCGAGAGATGCCTCCAAAGGAGCAGAATTCTTTCTCAGCTTTGAAAAGCTCTAATTTCCCATCAGAATGGAGACGCTGACCTTTCAGTCCTGCACTGCATCGAGCTAACGCTAATAACGAGCGACTGCTTTGCACATCTGGGGCTCTGCACTCTGACGTGAGGAAGTGACAAGTAACAGGGCAACATCCTTCAGGTACAAAGGTGAGAGCAGCCAAAGCTTCTGGCTTCCTTGGAAAGGCTCAAGGGGAAGAAGACGGAGCACATCACCTCTTCTTGGACTGCAGGGACCTCTGGAACGCTCGTTGCAGTGGGTTTTCCCAGCCATAGAGGCATGAGAGGAGCTGGAGTTTATTTATACGTGTATCAAGCGCATATTGTGCCAGACTTCAGGCCCGAAGGGGATCAGCAGAGTGGGGCACTCAGCTGAAGATTGAAGTCTGAACGCACAAAGATCTTCCAGAGGAACGTCCAAATCGTTCCAGAGGAACGTCGCTGTCATCCCTAAAGCAGGAGCATGTTCCAGGTGAGAGCTTCGCGCAGGAGCGGGCAGCAGAACCGGAGATGCGCACGACCTACTCAGAGCAAGGGGTCCGCCAGGACCAGCATCCTGCTTCCAGCAGCGGCTCGATGCCTCGGAAGAAGGTGTAAAATTGGCCTCGCAGCTCACAAGGCTGCAGTTGAGCGTTTCGCTGGAGCGTGCGATCCCAAACTGCTATGGAAAACAGAGGCTCCTGCCAAGCTCCTGTGTGCTGTCAGCCCCCACACTTCCCCAGCTCTCCCCGCGTCACTCACACCTTGAACCTCCGTCTGGTTTCTGCAGCTAACTCCTCCAAAAATTTTTTTAAAAAAAATTTAAAAGTCACCGATCCCTCCCCTCCCCATGCCGTGCCCCAGAGGAACGAGTCTGGGCGCAGCCACGACCTCGCTTTCTGGATAAAAAGCGGCTATGCAATCGCAACTCACTTTCTGCCTGGGTGGTGAGGGGTGCTCCGTTCCCCACGCCAGCAGCATCTCCGTGAGAGACAATGGTCACCTTGATTTTGGCTCGTTTGGAGGGTTTGGTGCACTGGGTCGGGCTGGGGGTCTGATGCCTCTTCAGCTGCATACGCACATCATCTTTCTCAGCCCCTTCCGAGTGCTCTGAGGAGACTGGAACTAGGGGACACAGAAGTAGCTTTTTGAAAACTGGTGGCTGATCCCTCGAGGTCGGCGCTGCTCCACTGTGCGCACCAAGGTGCGGAGAAGGGACACATGCCCATGCACACTTCCACAGCTCCCTCCATGCCAGCCTTGCCCATCTCCCATGCACCAGGAACCCACACTCCTCCTTTTCACCACCTACGCTGACTTCCGCGTGCCCTAAGCTGCTGTCGTAGGGCAGGACTTAGCTTAAACTACTCACAGGCTAAGGCAGGACAGCATATAAAGCCTCTGCAGCAAAGAAAAATGGATGTCTACAGCGATATCACATCTTCACACACACGCTTTTCATTTCAAAGTGTGGCATAATCAATCCCGGCATCGGGCCCCTTCAATATCCCTAATTTCCAGGTGAGGGGACGAGGGCGCAGAGACTTGCAGAGCTGGTGCAGGCAACGCTGCCAGCGCTGGGATTAGGGCTCAGCCCGCTGGCTCCTCCAACACGCACCAGGTATTTGCACGCCTGTCGTTCGGCGCGTCCCTTGCAGCGCTCCTAACCGGCCCTCCGGGAGCTGGGCTGAAGCGTACAGGTTTTTTAGAGGCACTAAGCGAAGCAGCCGTGAGCACAAAAGGTGTTGCAGCAAAGCCAAGCCCCCACAATACCCTACGCTGCTTGGTGCTAGGGGAAAAAAAACACGAGCTGCGATTTCTCTTCCGCACCAACGGCTGGTTTTGCTGCCACGTCCTTGACCCATCACATCCACTTCACCCTGCACAAGGTTGCTGGGGCCAGGGCTATTCGAAAAAGCACAGAGGATCCACAATAATCGCCTCTGGGCAGCCCAGGAACAAAACACAGTCACGAGCTGCCACATCGTGCCCATCTGCTCTCCACGTTTCCCTCCGCTGGCGTATGATCATCCAGCCCCGGCCTGAAATGCTGGTGGACCAGGTCGAAACAAGGGCACAGATCTGCCTCTGGCTGTGGTGTTTGCAGCCTGCCAGTGCTCGGAAACACAGACGCCGCTATGCCCGAGTGCTGTCGTGATCTGCGGCAAGGGGGAAAGACCTTCATTCAAAGCTATGGAGAGCCCTCTCCATAGAGAGCTTCTGCAGACCACTGCTGAGCCAGCCAACCCCCTCCTTACAGATAGTCCTGGGCATCTAAGCCATGTATTCAACAGCCTAGAGGCCAAGATGCACATACATTTTTACTTATATATATCTAGATATGGATATATTATATAAAATCGATACAGATATAGACGTGTATGTGTGTATTTACGCATATATATGCTCCCTGCATACCACCTACGTACCTCCGAACAGTAGGTGTAGGACAACAGTGCAGCCAAACCCCTAAATGTCAGGCGACTCAAAGCATTTCGGGGCTGCTCTGGTCCCCAAGACAAGTGACAAGCTCGCTGTGCTGCTATCGATGGACGGATTTGTGGCCTGAGCATGTTGACTTGTGACACTCGTGCAACGCTCCCGTGCTTCCCACCCACCTGCAAACATGCATGGTCCAAATCACCGTCCAGAGAGACCTCACCAGGCGTGCACAGACTGCAGGCACCAAAGCCTCCCCCCTGAAAGTGCCACCAGCCAAGCAGGACAGTGAAACGGCACATGCACAGGCAGTGGCGTTAGGTGACCCTCAAAGCATCGGCGAGCAGTGACCCAACGTCCCTCCGTGTCCCCACTGCATGAGAGCAGAGCCTGCTTCTGCTCTCGCAGCGGTACGCAGACCCCTGCCGCGAAGGGCTGGCTGCGTATTTGGGAAGAGCACCCTGCTCCCAAAACAACAGCAAATACTCCCAACGCAGTAAGGAGCCCAGAGATCTTAATAGGTTTTTAATCTTATCGAAAGGCAGCCCAGGCTGGTGACAGCCTCTCCACATCTTCCCACCAGCAGGAGAACATCCACTGTGGTTTCTCTTCCCAGCAGATGCTGGGTGGGAGGACTCCGGATAAGCACAGGGCTCCATGCGTGCTCCCAGGCCAACCTCATCACTCAGGGGAGAGCCTAAAACAAGGCTCAAGGGAGAAAGAAACCTTTAAACAAGGCTCAAGGGAGAAAGAAACCTTTAAAACAACCAGCTCGGGCCAATACTTGCCTCAGGAGTTTGTTACCACGGTTGTATACGTGCAGTTTGGACTGTATCTTGTGTATGTTGAGGGTAAGCAGAGAGTCTGTTATCTTAAGAGTCTCTACACAGCATGCCAAAATACCATCAGCTTCTCTGCATCCAGCGCTTGCCTGGTCGAGTTAGAAGTACTGGCATTTGGGGTGTTGCAGAGAGGCAGTTATCACCCACATCAATGCTCTCAGCACCCTGGGGTCACCCGAACAGAGAACTGACACTGATAGCTCACAAGATGACACCGCAGCCTCCCAAAGCCCTAGATTTCAACCTCTCATCCTCTCCTAATCCCAGATCCACACAGTCACTCCATTCGAGACATCAAAACGCATCTTTAGATACACTGTGGATCTCACCCCTTGATCCCTAACCCTCACAGCACCCCTCTGCGTGCTCCAGCACCCAGCATGAGACCACCGGACTAAAGACTGCTCACCTCTGCGTGTCTCCTGATCCAGACAGCATCCTTCTCCCACCACATCACCGTCTTCCCAAAGCCATCCCTCTCCCTGACCTCTCCGCTCTTCTCCAACTCTCTCTGGCCACAAAACGCTGCTCCACGTGTCTATATCTGCCCCTTCCAAGTCACTCGGCATTCCCTTGTTTCTGCTCCCGCTGACAGGGAGCTGCTCCACCAGCACACACAGTCTCCCAGGCTGGTGTCCACATCCCTTTCTCAGCCCCAGCACAGGAAAGGGTTAAACTCACAATCACAAAAAGTCACCGTATCATCCACAAAGCTTTAGTCCGTCACAGCAAACCAGCTGCCAGACTACACGGCTCGAAGAGCAGCATTCACCTCCCCAGGCAGGGAAAGAGCTCAGGAAAAGTTAATGCTCTCAGCTAGCAAGTGGGCCATTTGCTTTAGCTTCAAATGCAGCAATAAGAAAGCAAAAAAAGCAGGGGGACAAAGGGGACACGTTGGGCCACATCCCCAAACCAATGCAAGGGAAGAGGAAGATGATGAAAGAAGGCAGGAGAGACAGAGAGAAGGAGGGAGACAGAGAGAGAGAGAGAGAGAGAGAGCAAGAAGTGAGGAGATACTCACCAAAGAGACATGAAGAGGTGCCAGGAGGAAGAGCTTTCCTCCCCAGCATGTTTTGTTTCAGAAAAGCAGCGAACTGAGCTGAAATGAATCAGAGAGAATTACAGCATCACAGCCCGGCTCTGAAGGGGGACAAGGAACTCCAGGGACACCACTGCGACCCACAGACAGAGACCTCGGAGCAGGCAGGCAGCGAGCTCCGGACATAACTCATCCAGCCACAGGGCACAATGGAGACACACCGACCTCCTCCGGGGACGGCAGCGTAGCACATCCGAGACTAGAAGGGGGATCATCCCAGCTTTCACCGAGCGCACCTCCCAACAGCACGAGCCCTCTCCAGCCCCACAACCAACGGGAAAAGGTCAGGTGCCCAAGGAACGAGAGCAGGCTTGGCCGTGAGAGGCATGGCTAGCTTGACCGAGCAGTTGCGCCGAGAAGCTAAGAGCAGCTGGGAGCCATCAGCCAGCACATCCCTGAACAGCTGCGGCCACAAAAAGGCAGGCCAGAAGCCACGCTGCAGCAGCGGTCCTGACAAAACGAGGCGTCCACACCACACACCACTCCACCGACCCTCCTTCTGCCTCCCACGTGCTATCTAGAAACTCCCTCGACTACAAGAAGAAAGGAATAGATTTCAAGCTCAAACTTCCCCCCCTGGAGCCTACCCTGTGTTAGAGAAAGACGTGAGAGAATGTGGAGGGTCACACTATCGCAGAAGCCAACAACAAGCCTGTTCAGGTCTGTCTTGAGCAAAGAAATAAGGAGAGAAGGGAGGATGGAGGACTATTCCCCAGGCGCCGCTGATATTTGCCAGAAGGGATCAACAAAACCATTACCTACATTCACAGCGCTCACAATCAGACTGAAGCTGCATCCTAAGTTTTTTAATGAGCATCCAACAGGACAGAAAAAAAACCAACCCCACAGCTCGAGCTGTTTTCTTATTCAGGGTAGGTTTTCCACTGCCATTTGATGGATGATGACTCTGTAACTACCCCAAAGTCCCACTGTTTCAGTCACAATTCAACAGCCTTAATCACCTCCCGAGTATCTTTAGTCTCCCTCCCAAGCAGCCTTTGAGGATATGAGACACTAGTCAAGGGGCTCACACTTGAAAAAGAATCAGAGTGGTGATTTGGTCAGACAGAGGAAGTGAAATTCCTTCCCACTTTCAACAGCAGCAAGGCTCCACAAGCTGAGAAAACACCAATTCCAACCTGATTTCAACCCTCCCCAGGCTGCTGCTTTCGGATGACAGTGATGGGGGACCGAGCTGTAGAGAAAGCTGCCACGGGGAGCTTGGAATTCAAGACAGAACTCAGAAAACAAAAACCCTAAGCACGTCAGGACAGATAAAGACCAAAAATCCAGATGCCAAGAGGGAAGCGGGTGGGAAAGCTGCAGGGCATTACCTTGTGCCTGCTTGTGCGTCAGGACAGTGTCCGTCCTCTGCACCTGCCTCTTCAGCAGCTGCGTGGTGCCCATCTGGCTGGGCTTCTGGATGGAGGAGACAGCAGCCATTTTAGTCTTGGGGCTTGAAGTGGGACTGCTGGAGACACTGGACAAGTCCTGCTCGAAGAGAAGGAACACCTCTTACCCCCAGGTTTCCCTAAGAGGCAGTCGTAACCCTCAGCACAGCAGCGCACAGGCAAGAATCACAGAGTGACAGGGGTTGGAAGGGACCTCTGGAGATCACCCAGTCCAACCCCCGGCCAGAGCAGGGTCACCCAGAGCAGGTGGCACAGGAACGCGTCCAGGCGGGGTTGGAATGTCTCCAGAGACGGAGACTCCCCCACCTCTCTGGGCAGCCTGGGCCAGGGCTCTGCCACCCTCACAGCAAAGAAGTTCCTCCTCGCGTTGAGATGGAACTTCCCATGGTCGAGTTTGTGCCCGTTCCCCCTTGTCCTGTCACTGGGCACCGCTGTAAAGCCTATCCCCATCCTCTTGCCACCCACCTTTAGCTATTGCTGAGCATTGAGAGATCCCCTCTCAGTCTGCTCTTCTCCAGGCTGAACAGCCCCAGGGCTCTCAGCCTTTCCTCCGCAGAGAGATGCTCCAGCCCCTTGATCATCTTTGTAAAGAACGTACATCCTTTTGCTGGAGCAGATCTATTCCTGAAGGTTCGTTTGCCCCACCGCGAGCCATTAATCCCTCCATATCCTCTCTCCTCCCTCTTCCAACACTAACCACGTCTCTCACCACATATTCCAGCGGTACAAAAACATCTCTTTACACAACCCTCAGCCTCCCCCACCTCAAAGTATCCCAGAGAGAGCCCTCACCTCTGAGCCCGAAGGCGAGGCGGGCACTTTGGCTGCTGGCGAGGCGGGCCTGCTGCTTCTTTCTGGCAAGTCAAACGACAGATCCCTCCTGGTCGAGTCGCGCGGCTTCTTCTTCTTCTCAGCATCCAGGTCACGTGGATCGGAGCCCGAGTGGCTCTCCGCTCGGGTGAGGACTCCAGTCAAGAAGTCAGCTATTTCATCCTAGAAGTATAAAACAAATAGTTAGACTAAGTGAGGTGCAGGTCTAAACAACTGATCTTCACAGCTTGAAACAAAAAAAGAATGAAAGATTCACAAAGGGTCAAACGGATAAGGCTCTCTAGCTTTAATATTCCACAAAAAGAAACTCTAAAACCTTACAGATAGACCTTGGCTTCCTCATTAAAGCTCAAACTCCACTGATTTCTGATACGTGGGAGAGAAGCATGATGGTTTCTCCAATGCTCCCCAAAGTACTGCTTGCTCCCCCAGGCAGATGTACTGGAAGACTTGGAAAACACTGCTCTGTTTAAGGGGCACTACCAGGAGCTCACGGCTCTCCTCCTGAAAGGAGACAGCCACTTCAAAATCCCACTCAGGAGACAGATTACCTTCGTCCAACCAATCCTGGCAGTAAGGTTATAACTTGTGGTCACCAAGACACTTCAGCACAGATTTTTTTTTATGATATGAGGCGTAAAAGGAAGGTTTCTGTGGTTACCTGGATGCACCGGTCCACCATGCTCTGGGTCAGGCCTTCCGACTTCTTTTTGGCTTTGCTTATCCTATTAAAAAAACCAGATGGAAGTCAACACATGTTTGGTTTTCCCCTTTCACACTCACATCATTCTTCACCTGAGAGAAAGATCCAAACGACAGCAGGCTCGCTCCCTTACCCAGTTTGACAAGAGGCAGCTCTCAACTCAAGAGCACCGTCTACCGGAAAGAGATTCATCCTTCAGAAGTGCCGAGGGAAACTTCGATGACAAGGAAAAAGGCTCAGCATCCCAAAGCATTTTGCAAAGCAAATCTGACGTTTCCTTTCCTTCAGAGCTCCATCTTCAGACCCGGTATCGGAGTTTTACGTTTCTTTCTTTCCTCTCCTTTACAGATTGTCCCTACTACAGATTTCTGACTTATACGATGCTCCAAAGCCTTGTTTGCGCTGCTGGCTCCAGCTCTAGCAGCAGCCCAATCCTATTCTCACACACAACTTGCTCAGGTTTTTGGTGCAGTTATTCCAAACACGCACAAGCGTGACAGGAGAACAAGCTCCAAAGTTTACTGAAACCTTAAGTTCCTTGCCTCCTGCAAGGCTCTTCCAGCCTCCCTCACCCCAATTCTGTGCACAGCCCCCAAAACCTACATATTCCAGAGCCAGAGGGGCGCATGAAACAGCAAATACTTGCCATAGTGTCATACCGCACTGTACCCTGCATCTTTGACTTATCACTGGGAGAAACGACGCAGATTTATCACAGAAAACCAACTATCCAACACACCAGGTTTTGAATAACAAAGTTGACCTTGATGGATCATTTTTATGTAGTTCCCATCTAGTTTCAATACCAAATCTGGGGGGGTTTTTTGTGTATGCAGCATGCTCAGATCTTGCCCAGTTCCTGGGAAGCGAGTATCCATCTCGCAAACTGTTACCTGAGATTATCATCTGCTCCTCCCACCACCACCATGCTGTTATCGGCTCGTATTTTCTCCCGGAAATCTTCCATTGCTTCCATGTTGCACTGCAGGGAATTCTGACCGATCACAAAGAGGACAGGGGTCTTCATCTCCAGGAGGGGGTCGTCAACATCCTGCAAGAACAAGGGGAAAATGTAATCCCGAAGGACCAAAAAAGGGAAAGCACGTGCCACGGAGGCAGACAGCGCTTCATGTGCAATCCCCGTATATATCAACAGCGCCCTGAAATGAGAGAACTATAAACTGTGCGCATCGTTTAAACATAACGTGAGAAAGACTGACTCAGAAGTTGAATGAGTACACAGTAACAGCTCAGACCGATGCCCTTCCCCTCAGAAACCCTATTTTCCTCCTTCCAAGCTTTTGCTGCGAAAACCCAGGATAAGGCTGAAGAAGTGCCAAGAGCGAAGGACAAAAGAAAAAGGCCTCAATTTGCGCCAGGGGAGGTTTAGGATGGATATTAGGAAAAATTTCTTCACCCAAAGGGTTGTCAAGCATCAGAACAGGCTGCCCAGGGCAGTGGTGGAGTCGCCATCCCTGGAGGGATTGAAAAGCCGGGCAGACGTGGTGCTGAGGGACGTGGGTTAGCGGTAACTTAGCAGTGCTGGGTTAACGGTTGGACTTGATGATCTTAAAGGTCTCTTCCAACCATAACAATTCCATGATTCCTGGGCTGAGTCCCCAGTGGGATTTACACAGCCGTACTAAGTCCTGAAGACACCCCCGCTCGAGAGTTGTGCCGTGCTCCAGCAAATGCCTTTTATACAGATTTCCATTACCCTCAGAATTAGCCATTTCATTAGCACAACCGTAATCACTCCCAACCCAGTCCCACACTGGTCAGCTAATAAAGGAGCAATTTGGGCTCTGTATAAATCAACCCGAGTTGTCCTCTCTGGTGCCAAATGACACAGTTAACAAGTGACCCGCACATAAGACCCCAGGAAGGAGCTGCAAAGACATGTCCCAGCAGAGACAAGCGAACACAGGACTTCTCATGCCTGCTATTGCATCAAGAATCCCACCATGAACGCAACAGTCCCGCCTGCTGGGCACACCTCCTCCAAATAAAAAGCACACAGACATTCCTCAAAAAAATCTTCCAGTTACCATCGGACTACCAAGCCCGATTTTATGAGAGAATCTAGGGAGATTAAGAAAAAAGTACAGTTCTTTAAATGGCTCCATCTGCCTTTGGTCCTTACCCCTCTGGGGCCATCAACGGTGAGAAGCGGGAATCCAAGGCACACAACTGCAGTGACATACTCCATCACTGAAACCTGGGCACAAAAAGCAACAAGTCAGCATCCTAACAGTCAAGCGCACGTAAGGTGCGAAGGCTGCTTTGCCAAGCTAACTATCTTCCATATTTAAACCTTCCTTTGTTGATTGAGTGGGGAAAAAAAACATTGAATGGCTCAAATCGCTTATGCCCCCATGACCAGAAAGGATGTCTGTCTCAAAGCCAGGCTTTGGGAAGAGAAAAGGGACAAGAAGAACCCCGACAGAGCCTCAAAGGCAACAGTAATTCACACCTAACTCCGAACTGAAGCTGCCAAGTGGGGTCTGAGAGGATGTAAAAGAACTGGGTACTTACGTGACAGGCCACCAAGGCACCCGTGTTCCACCCGATCAGGATGATCGGCTTGTGAGAGAAGTGGTTGTGAATCTACAGGAGGAAAAAAAAAGACATGAATGGAGAAAAGGGACAGACGACGGGACAATGCACTGGGGCAGCACAGCACCTACAGGTGAGGTGAATCGTTTGAAGGGAGCGGCAAAGGCTCCCCGACGCGCTCGTTGCTCGCTCTTACCTCCGCCACTTTGCCCCTCACCGCCCCGATCATGTGCTCGAGACACTGCAACACTCCCACCCCGCTGCCATTGTTCAACAGGTGGGTGGCGATGGGAATCACCTGCGGTTTGAAATGAAAGATCGATAACTAACAAAGGCATAACTGGGAACAGCTACCAACAACAATTAGCATGGACTGGAACCCAGTTTATGCATGAACTTGTGCTTTCTCTCTCCTCCTCTCCCCCAGGATTCACTTCTAGCTACTGAAAACCAGAGGAAATGGAGAATTCCACACAGAGACAACATCTGCCACTCACCTCGCTCCTGTACACCCAGTACATCTACCGCGTTAGGAGGTGTAGGAGCAGCTCTGTATCCCGGCAGAGGACTAAGGTGACCTATAATCTCTCTCCCCCAACCTCTTCCTACTGGAGGACTCATCAATCCTTAATCACCGCAATGATACAATCTAAACTGCTGAAGGTGGATGGCTTTTGTCGGTGAGAGACCCCAAACGCATCAGGTTTGGGCAACTTCATCCCCTGCGCAGTGTCTCAAACGCTAAATGCTGCAGGTGGCAGATACCAGCCTCCGCTTTCAGCAGAACCAAGTATTTTGGTACGCTGAAGGCTTATAAAAACAAGCTCAGCAGCTGCAGTCTAGCACAGCTGCCAGTTTGAACTTCCCTCCTTTCAAAACCACCCATACCAACCTTTCCCAAGCAGGAAAGCTGCGACTGCCAGAATCGATGCCGTCGAGAAGTGGGGAACATGGAGTTGGAAGGTCCAGAGGAAGCAATCAGGATGAGGGGGGAACCAGGCAATTTGCTCTACGAAGTTCAACAAGAAAAGTGTAAGGAAAAGCAATTTCCCTGCCCGAGACCTCGCTGCCCAGCCTGGCCTGCACAACGAAGCAGGAGGGTTCTTATTAATTGACCGCATTTTCCCCAGCCAAAGCTACATCAGGGTAGTACGGGGGGAATGTGTCCAACAGAAGGAGTCCCCCTCACTGAGCAGGTCTAAAGTGGGAGGAAAAGAGCCCAGGAAGCAAAACGAAGGCGGAAAGAAGAGAACAGCAGAAGGATGGGAAGAATAAAGCAGACGTGAGGCCAGCCTCTCACGCCCTGCAAGCCCCAAGAGGTACTCACGGGTTTATTATGCGACAAGACACCCACTGCTGGGTCCCAAGGTCTCTTCAGCAGCAGAGACAGAGCCTCAGCACCCGCTGCCCCCGTCTTCGCGGTAGAGGAGAGCAGCATCCTGTCGATCAGGGTGGGGATCTGAAAGCAGAGGCCAGAAAGGACTAAGAAAATGCACGCAGCCCTTTCGAGGGGCTTTATAACATCATCCCCACCACTCCAAAGGAAAAAAAGACTCCATCAGCTTCCTTTACAAAGGGAGAACATTCTAAGTGATAGCAAAGTCTTTCACTGCTTTTATCACCTTTCCTTTCAGCGTTTGCAGAGCATCCAAGTAAGCAGCCAGCACCGGCAAACTGAGAGTCTCCACTAACGTTGTGTGAAGCCACTGGATGAGTTTGGTGTCCCAGTTCACACTGGCCAGAGCCTGGCGGACCCTCCGAGCACATTTGTCCACTGCTATCCTCCTCAGGACCGGCTCGTTGCAAGCCTAAAAACCAGGAAATTAAGAAGAAATACAGTTATGGGAAAAATCAAGCGTGCCACGCGCATCCCAAGCCACTGGAAAATATTGGCTTGGGCAGCTTGAAGTCCTCTGGCAGCACGCAAAGACCAACATCCTCCCAGTGAGGACAAAATCATGCCTCCAAGAAGCCCAGAACTGTCTGTTTCTTAACGCTATGCAACCCAACGGCCAAGACTTCCATCTTGACTCGATCTGGCTTTGCTGGAAAGGACTGATAAAAACACACAGGCAGCAACTCTGCTGGAAAGGGAAATAGGGAGTAAAAGACCTTACCCCTTCATTAGCCAAACGAGCCAGCCTGTCAGACTGTAGCGCTTTGTGGATCTTATTAAATAGCTTGTTCTGGGCCATCGTCCAACCCGTCCTGTCGAGAAAACCAGAGAGGTAATGTAGGTCACTGTCACACAGCCATACAGGGCCTGCAAGCTGCTCCCAAAGGCAGTCGGCAGCCCAGCTGGGCATCGGCTGCGATTGCAGCCTCCAAAACCCATTTACAGCCCTGGACAAAGTGAGTTTGGCTACTGAGGATTTAATTATTGCAATGGCTCAATAAAAAAATACTCATTTTTAGATGTCACTAAGGCGTGTCGGCAAGCATCCAAGCATCAGAAAGACAAGAGTAACGGCAGAAGCAATAAATAAGACCAAAATAATCACTCCTTTTAGCATAGGTTATTGCCGTGTTTCTCAAACTGTCCAGAAAAAAACTAACGCCATTCCGCATAACGCCAAGACTGGCATGACTACAGTTACAGTGCGGGTTTTTAATAGGGTGGAATTTATACATAGCCCCATTTTTAATTTTTGACATTGGAATATGGCTGAATTGAGGATCTACGTGTAATCTAACGACTCGCTGTCCCATCCTCCTCCAAAAAGAGCAGAGCGCTTCACATGAAGTATGCGGGAGAGGTTGCAACAGCTGGGCCAGCCTCTCCCATTACATCCCACAGCTTTCACAGCAGGCAGACGAGGAATTTGGACGCAAGAATTCATTTTCTTTGAACATTATTCAGTTCCGGAATGTCACTGCGTATCGAGTCACACCAAAATAAAAAAAAACCCACACCGCGCAACAGGTGGCTGTTTAGTGCCCAAATTTCTTTTCTCCGCTATCCCCACGCTACCTGTTGACGTGTTCCTCCCAGTCGTCCGGCGGCGGAGGGGCATCAGCGTCCGTGCGAGCAAACATCACATGGCGCTCGCACTCGTTCATCACGCTGCGCGCCTTCTGGTTGTCGTAGAGTGGCACGGGCGTGGGCGTCACCGTCTCGATGTCGATGGGGACATCTGCTTCGCTGTCGGGAATAATCCCACTTTAGAGAAGGGAATCGCTCACCTTGGGCTCTGCAGTGCTTTACAATGCAAAGTCCACCCCCACCTCAGCCCCGACACCTTCCCACAGCCCATCCCCACGGATCCCCAAACCTGCTATGGTCTCCCAACCCACACTCTCCCCCCAACACCACACCAGCCCCACAGGATGCCCCCCACCCCACACTCTCCCCTCACAGACCCCTCGAGACCTAACACAGCTCCCCCAGCCCCACACTCTCCCCTCACAGACCCCTCAGAACCTACCCTATCCCACAGGCCCCTCAGGGATACCCCCCCCCCCAGTCTCTCCACAGGTCTTTCAGCCCCACAAACCCCCCCACTCTCCCCTCACAGGTCCCTCAGGATCCCCTCACCTACCCCATAGGCCCCTCAGGGACAGCCCCCAGGCCCTCCACAGGCCTTTCAGCCCCACAGACACCCCCACTCTCCCCTCACAGGTCCCTCAAGACCCCCTCACCTATCCCATATGCCCCTCAGGACCCCCTCAGCCCCCAAATAAGCTCCTCAGACCCACAGTACCCTCCCCTCTGCTTCACAGACCCCCCCACTCTCCACTCGCAGACCCCTCAGAACCCCCCCAGGACCCTCAACCCCACACTCTCCCTCCCTCACAGACCCCTCAGGACCTAACACAGCTCCCCCAGCTCCACACCCTCCCCTCACAGACCCCTCAAGACCTCCTCCAGTCCCCTCACAGGACCCCCGCACCCCACAGGTTCCTCCCCTCATTCCACACACCCCAAACCTTCCCCTCACAGGCCACTCAAGACCCTCCTCCAGCCCCTTCATAGGCCCCTCAGGACCCCTCGCCAGCCCCCACATAGGCCCCTCAACCCAACAGGACCCCCCCTCACCTGGCCCTCAGGACCCCCCAGCTCCTACATAGGCCCCTCAGCCCCACAGGCCCCACACTCTCCCCTCACAGGCCCCTCAGGACCTCCCCCATCCCCCAGATAGGCTCCTCAGACCCACAGAACCCTCCCCTCTGCTTCACAGACCCCCCCAGTCTCCCCCACAGACCCCTCAGGACCACCCCCCCCTGCCTCACAGGCCCCTCAGTCCCCCTCCCCCCCCTGCAGTCCCCACGTAGGCTCCTCAGCCCGTCAGAGACATTCCCTGCCCCACAAGCCCCCCACCCTCCCATCACAGGCCCCTCAGGGCACCCCCCACCCGCCCCACAGGCCCTTCTGGACACCCCCACAGGCTTCTCAACTCCACAGGCCCCACGCTCTCGCCTCACAGGCCCCTCACGACCCCCCTCCATCTACCCCACAGGCCCCTCAGGATCTACCCCCTAGCCCCTCCACAGGCCTCTCAGCCCCACAAGCCCCTCACAAGCTCCTGAGGACACCCCTATCTGCTCCACAGGCCCCTCAGGACCCCCACACAGGCCTCTCAGCCCCACACTCTCCCCTCACAGTCCCTTCAGGACACCCCCACCTACCCCACAGACCCCTCAGGGAGATGCCCCCAGCCCCTACATACGACCCTCATCCACACAAACCCCTCGCTCTCCCCTCACAGACCCCTCAGGACCCCCCCCAGACCCACAGGACCACCCCAACTGCCCCACAGACCCCCTCAGGGCCCCCCCAACCTGTCCCACAGGCCGTTCAGCTCCCCCCCCCCCCCCCAGGCATCTCAGCACCCCAGGCCCCACACTCTCCCCTCACAGTCCCTTCAGGACCCCCCACCTACCCCACAGGCCCCTCAGGGAGACCCTCCCAGCCGCCACATAGGCCCCCTCATCCGCACAGATCCCCCACAGACCTCTCAGGACGCCCCCAGCCCCACAGGATCACCCCACCTGCCCCGCAGAACCCCTCAGGATCCCCCCCCACCTGCCCCATAGGCCTCTCAGCCCCACACTCTCCCCTCACAGTCCCTTCAGGACCCCCCACCTACCCCACAGGCCCCTCAGGGAGACCCTCCCAGCCACCACATAGGCCCCCTCATCCGCACAGATCCCCCACAGACCTCTCAGGACCCCCCCAGCCCCACAGGATCACCCCACCTGCCCCGCAGAACCCCTCAGGATCCCCCCCCACCTGCCCCATAGGCCTCTCAGCCCCACACTCTCCCCTCACAGTCCCTTCAGGACCCCCCACCTACCCCACAGGCCCCTCAGGGAGACCCTCCCAGCCGCCACATAGGCCCCCTCATCCGCACAGATCCCCCACAGACCTCTCAGGACGCCCCCAGCCCCACAGGATCACCCCACCTGCCCCGCAGAAACCCCTCAGGATCCCCCCCCACCTGCCCCATAGGCCTCTCAGCCCCACACTCTCCCCTCACAGTCCCTTCAGGACCCCCCACCTACCCCACAGGCCCCTCAGGGAGACCCTCCCAGCCGCCACATAGGCCCCCTCATCCGCACAGATCCCCCACAGACCTCTCAGGACCCCCCCAGCCCCACAGGATCACCCCACCTGCCCCGCAGAACCCCTCAGGATCCCCCCCCACCTGCCCCATAGGCCTCTCAGCCCCACACTCTCCCCTCACAGTCCCTTCAGGACCCCGCACCTACCCCACAGATCCCTCAAGGAGACCCTCCCAGCCCCCACATAGGACCCTCATCCGCACAGACCCCTCAGGACCCCCCCCCCCCCCCACAGAACGACCCCATCTGCCCCCCAGACCCCCTCAGCCCCGCCCCCCAGACCCCTCTACCCCACATTCTAGCCCCTCCCGGAGCTCACAGGGCGGTGCCGGGCTGCCTCCGCGGCGTGAGGAAGAGCATGCGGGTGGGCCGAGCGGCGCTGGCGTCGGGGTGGGCGCTCCAGGGTTTGGCGTAACTGTGGTCCAGGCAAACCAGGTCCAGCTCCCGCTCGTGCGCCGACAACTGCAGCAACAACGACGTCCCCATCCTCCGCGCCGACCACTGCAACTCCCGGTCGCGATCCCGCTCCCGGTCGCGATCACGATCCCCTCCGCGCTGCGACATGGCCCTATCGCCCGCCGCGCCGCATCCCGCCGCGCCCGGCCCGCCACCCCGCCGCGCCGCGCATGCGTCGGCCACGCCCCCTGGAGGGGGCGTGGCCGACGCATGCGCGGCGCGGCGGGGTGGCGGGCCGTAAAAAGCGGAGACTGGATTTCACAGGAGCGGAGCGGAGTCAAAGCGCGGAGAGCGGAGCGGAATGGAGCGGAATGGAGCGGAATGGAGCGGAATGGAGCGGAATGGAGCGGAATGGAGCGGAATGGAGCGGAACGGAGCGGAATGGGTGGGCGGGGGGAGATAGGGACATGGGGATGCGGTGACATGGGGATGTATGGAGATGGGGATATGGGGACAGATGGGCATGGGGAGACGGTGATGTGGGGACATGGGGACAAAGGGACATGGGGATGCAGCGGTGCGGGGACATGCGGACATGGGGATACAGTGATATGCGGACATGGGGACATGGGGACGCAGTGACTGATATGGGGACACACGGATGTGGGGGCACATGGATGTGGGGGAATAGGAACACAGGGACATGGGGATGCCGTGATGTGGGGACATGAGGATGCAGTGACATGGGGACACATGGGCGTGGGGAGACATGGATGTAGGGGAATAGGGGCACATGGACATGGGGATACAGTGATTGATATGGAGACACAAGGACATGGGGACACACAGCCGTGGGGACACATGGATGTGGGGGAATAGGGGCACATGGACATGGGGATACAGTGATTGATATGGAGACACAAGGACATGGGGACACACAGCCGTGGGGACACATGGATGTGGGGGAATAGGGACACAGGGACATGGGGATGCAGTGATGTGGGGACATGGGGACACAGGGACATGGGGGCACAGGGGCACGTGGACATGGAGACATGAGGACACGCGGACATGGGGACAAATTGACATGGGGACATAGGGACATGTGGACATGGAGATACGGGGACACAGGGACATGGGGATGCAGAGGTATGGCGACATGGGGACACAGATGTGAGGACACATGGACATGGGGACGGGGACACAGATGTGAGGACACGTGGACATGGGGAGAGGGACACGTGGACATGGAGATATGAGGACATAGGTGTACACAGACATGGGAATGCGGTGACATGGGGATGTATGGAGATGGGGATATAGGGACAGATGGACGGGGGGATGTGGTGATGTGGGGACACAGGGACACGGGGATGCAGTGATGCGGGGACATATGGACATGAGGATACAGTGATATGCGGACATGGGGACACAGGGACACGGGGGTGCAGTGATTGATATGGGGACACACGGACGTGCGGACACGTGGATATGGGGGAATAGGGACACAGGGACATAGGGATACAGTGATATGGGTACACATGGACGTGGGGACACATGGTCGTGGGGACACATGGATGTGGGGGAATAGGGACACAGGGACATGGGGACGTAGTGATTGATATGGGGACACACAGACGTGGGGACATGTGGATGTGGGGGAATAGGAACACAGAGACGTGGGCATGCAGTGACATGGGGACACATGGACATGGGGAGACAGATGTGGGGACACACAGATCTGGGAGCATAGGGACACAGGGACATGGAGACACGGGGACATTGGGACATACCAGTACACAGACATGTGGATGCGGTGACATGGGGATGTATGGAGACGGGGATATGGGGACACATGGGGATGCGTACATTGTACATAGATACGGGGATGCGGTGATGTGGGGACATGGGGACACAGGGACATGGGGATGCAGTGATGTGAGGACGTGGGGACATGAGGATGCAGTGATATGGGGACATTGGGACACATGGACATGGGGGGACACAGCCGTGGGGACACATGGATGTGGGGGAATAGGGACACATGGAAATGGGGATGCAGTGACGTGGGGACATAGGGGACACATGGATGTGGGGGCACTGGGGACACGTGGGCATGGAGACATGAGGACACACAGACGTGAGGACACATTGACATAGGGACATAGGAACATGTGGACATGGAGATATGGGGACACATGGACATGGGGATGCAGTGATATGGGGACATGGGGACACATGAACAGGGGGATGCAGTAATATGGGGACATGGGGACATGAGGATGCAGTGATGTGGGGACATGGGGACACATGGACATGGGGGCACAGGGGCATGTGGACATGGAGGCACGGGGACATGGGGACATAAGGGTACACAGACATGGGGATGCAATGACATGGTGACACATGGACATGGGGAGACACGTGGTCATGGCGGCACAGGGACACGTGGACATGGAGATGTGGGG
The DNA here is from genome assembly GCA_947846985.1 of Fratercula arctica. Lineage (NCBI taxonomy): Eukaryota > Metazoa > Chordata > Aves > Charadriiformes > Alcidae > Fratercula > Fratercula arctica. Next base: position 308,454 of record CANTUZ010000023.1, on the reverse strand, counting down.
ACATAGGGACACAAAGGCATGGGGATGCTGTGACACAGGGATATATGGAGGCAGGGACATGGGGACACAGGGACACAGAGACATGGGTACCCGGTGACACGGGCATGCGGTGGCACCCACCAAGCCAAGCCAACAGCAGCGTCCCTGCCCTGTCCCATCCCCATCCCCCCCCCCGCCATTCTGGAACATGTCCCGGTGCCGTGGTGACAGCATCTCAGTGGCACAGTGGCATGGGGATGCGGCCATGCTGCGGCTGCTGGTGGCCAGCGCCCACATCCCCGGGGCCACCGGCTCCGGGCCCGGTGTGCACGTGTCTGCCCGCTTCAGAGGTACTCTGGGGACAGAAGGGGGGACACCGCGGTGGCCATCCCCGTGGGACGGAGTGGCATCAGCCATAACCATGTGACAAGATGGTGCAGCCATCCTGGTGCACGGGGGTGGCATCCTTGTGTGACAGGATGGTGCCGGCCATGCCTGGGGACAGTGCTGGCCATCCCCACATGTGGGGACAGTGCCAGCCATCCCCTGATGTCCCCACCCTGGTGTGCCACCACCCTCCCTGCTGTCCCCCCCAGGTGTCCCCAGGAGCACGCGGGTGGTGCCGGAGGAGCGCAACCCCACCTGGAATGAGGTGAGGTGACCCCAGGGTGGCCCGCAGTGGCATGAGGACACTCGGGTCACCCCTCTGACCCCTTGTCACCTCCCCCCCAGACGCTGGCATGGCCACTGGGCGTGCGTCCCCTGCACCCCATGGCCAGCTTGACCCTGCGCCTCCGGCACTGGGGACAGCCGGCGCCACGGGGGTGAGTAGCACCCATGGGTGGGCACCCTGGGGGAGACCACCCCCGGCATGGCCACCCTCACCATGTCCTTCTGTCCCCGCAGGGACCTGGGTGCCACCACGGTGTCACTGGACCGCTTGGTGGCCGACCCCGGGCTGCCGCTGGCCCTCAGCCGTGTCCCGCTGCTGGACTCTCGGGGACAGCCCACGGGGGTGAGCACCCACCCACGCGCCCACCCAGCAGCACCCCAGGGTGCCACCAGGCACGGTCTGGGGTGTCACCTGTCCCTTTGCAGTGCACCGTCACCCTCCGCTGCTCCTACATCCCCCGTGGCACAGCTGGGGACACCACAGTCCCCTTGCGAGGACGGGTGCCACCACGGGCGATGTCACCGGGGCCACCCCACCACCCCGACAAGCCCCCGGAGGGGAGTAAAGAGGATTTCCAGGTAGGACACTTATGGGCACGGTGGCTCACAGGGGTGACATGCCATCCGATGTGTCACCGCCTGTCCCGTAGGTACGGGTGAGAGTCATCGAGGGCCACCAGCTCCAGGGCAATGACATCAAGCCGGTGGTGACGGTCTTCATCGGCCAGCACCACTTCAGAACCAGAATCCGGGTGGGGAACAACCCCTACTACAACGAGGTGACACCGGGGAGGGGACACGGGGACCCGCTGGTGTCCCCTCACCCCACCCTCACCTTGTTTTGCCCATTTCTAGGTGTTTTGCCAAAATTTCCACCGGACGCCCGCCCAGTTGGCAGCAGAGCCCATCCGCATCCAGGTCGGGGCGGGAATCGGTGGCACCGGTGGGGACGGGGACAGCGGGGTGGCTGCTGATGCCGTGTCCCTCCCTTGTCACAGGTGCTGGACTCGCGGGCCACCCGCGCCAAAGCCGTCATCGGCGTCTTCCAGGTGAGGACGGTGGCGCGGGGACGGGGCGTCGTGCTGTGGTTTGCCCGCTCTCACCCCATTTTCCATCCCCGCAGCTGGACGTCGGCACCATCTACCGCGCTCCGGGTAGGCGAGAGGGTTGGGGGTGACACGGAGGTGACAGCGGGGTGACAGCGGGGTGACGCCGGCGGGGGGGGGGGTTTGTCCCGCCGTGCCAGGACGCAGCTTGAGCTGGAAGTGGCTGAGCCTGCAGCATCCCCACCGCCCCGACGCCGGCTCCCGCGGGTACCTCCGCGTCAGCATGGCCGTCCTCCGCGCCGGCGAGCCGCTGACGGTGAGTGTCCCCCCCACCCTCCCCAGCAACCCCCCCAAAAAAATTAGTCCCCATTGCGAGGTGGCTGGGGGGGAGAGGGGGAGTGTCCCCAATTTTTCCACAAACGCCACCAAGGAGCAGGAGGAGCCGGCGGGGGACGAGGACGTGGAGGCCAACCTGCTGCGGCCACCGCCGTGCGCCGCCACGCTCCAGCTGCGCGTCTACCGCGCCGAGGACCTGCCGCAGGGTGGGTGGGGGGTTTGGGGTGACGTGACCCCCCCCCCACCCCACCCAAGGGACCCCTCCACACACACCCCCCTTGCCCACCTCTCCCCATCACCGGTGCAGAGCCGCCTCAGCAATGTCTCCCCGCGGTCGGCGGCAAGAGGGGCTTCGTGGCGGCGGCGGTGCGGGTCAGCTTTGCCGGCAGGACGGTGGGTGCCAGGGCAGGGGACATGGTGGGGGGGGTGGATTTTGGCGGGGGGGGGGGGGGGGGGGGCATGATGATGGGTGGTGGGTGGGTGGGTGCTGACAACTCTGCCCAACGCAGCTCTGCACCCGGGTGATGCCCCCCGACGCCAACCCGGCGTGGAACGAGGTCTTCTTCTTCCCCCTGAGGGTGAGGTGACCCCCCCGTCCCCCCCCCCCCAGCCCCACACGCGTCCTGCACCCCCTTCCCCAAAGTGGGGGCACCCCCAAAATGGGGGGGGACCCCTTTTTTTTCCCCTCTCCACAGCTGCCCCCCATCTGTGAGGAGATCCAGCTGGCCATCCTCAGCGGGTAAGTGGGGGGACACCTCCCCCCCCCCCTCGATTTGGGGAGAACACCCCAGTTTTGGGGGATCCCCCTGGTTTTCGGGGACCACCCTGGTTTTGGGGGACCGCCCCAATTTTGGTGGGCCACCCCAGTTTTGGAGGGCCACGCCGATTTTGGGGGACCATCCTGGTTTTGGGGGATGTCCCCGATTTTGGGGGACCATCCCAGTTTTGGGGGATGTTCCTGATTTTGGGGGACCACCCCGGGTTTGGGTGGCCACCCCAGTTTTGGGGGGATGACCCCGATTTTGAGGGACCACCCTGGTTTTGGGGAACCTCCCTGGTTTTGGGGACCACCCTGGTTTTGGGGGACGTCCCCCATTTTGGGGGACCACCCCAGTTTTGGGGGGACCACCCCGATTTTGGGGGAGCACCCCGGCTTTGGGTGGCCACCCCAGTTTTGGGGGAACACTCTAGTTTTGGGGAACCATCCCGATTTTTGGGGACTACCCTGGTTTTGGGGGGCCACCCCGATTTTGGGGGATCACCCCGGGTTTGGGTGGCCACCCCAGTTTTGGGCCCCCCCCGATTTTGGAGGACTACCTCAATTTTGGGGGACCACCCTGGTTTTGGGGGACGTCCCCGATTTTGGGGGACCATCCCAGTTTTGGGGGATGTTCCTGATTTTGGGGGACCACCCCGGGTTTGGGTGGCCACCCCAGTTTTTGGGGGGATGACCCCGATTTTGAGGGACCACCCTGGTTTTGGGGAACCTCCCTGGTTTTGGGGACCACCCTGGTTTTGGGGGACGTCCCCCATTTTGGGGGAACACCCCAGTTTTGGGGGGACCACCCCGATTTTGGGGGAGCACCCCGGCTTTGCGTGGCCACCCCAGTTTTGGGGGAACACTCTAGTTTTGGGGGACCACCCCGATTTTTGGGGACTACCCTGGTTTTGGGGGGCCACCCCGATTTTGGGGGATCACCCCGGGTTTGCGTGGCCACCCCAGTTTTGGGGCCCCCCCCGATTTTGGAGGACTACCTCAATTTTGGGGGACCACCCTGGTTTTGGGGGATGTCCCCGATTTTGGGGGACCACCCCAGTTTTGGGGGAACCACCCCAGTTTTGGTGGGCCACCCCGATTTTGGGGGACCACCCTAGTTTTGAGGGACCTCCCCAATTTTTGGGGACTACCCTGGTTTTGGGGGGCCACCCCTATTTTGGGCGACCACCCTGGTTTTGGGGGACCTCCCCAATTTTGGTGGGCCACTCTGATTGTGGGTGGCCACCCCAGTTTTGGAGGGACACCCCGATTCTGGGGGACCACCCTGGCTTTGGGTGGCCACCCCAGTTTTGGGGGACCCCCCCGGTTTTAGGGGACCACCCCGATTGTGGGTGGCCACCCCAGTTTTGGGGGACCCCCCCCGATTTTAGGGGACCACCCCGATTGTGGGTGGCCACCCCAGTTTTGGAGGGCCACGCCGATTTTGGGGGACCACTCTGGTTTTGGGGGACATCCCTGATTTTTGCAGACCACCCTGGTTTTGGGGGACCTCCCCGATTTTGGGGGACCACCCCGGCTTTGGGTGGCCACCCCAGTTTTGGGGGGACCACCTCGATTTTTGGCGACCCCCCCGATTTTGGAGGACCATCCCGATTTTGGGGGCCCACCCCGATTTCAGGTGGCCACCCTGGTTTTTGGAGACCACCCCTGTGTGTGTGTGTGGGGGGGGGCACCACTCCAGTTTTGGAGGACACCCCCCCCCATTTTTGGGGACCCCCTCCCCATTTTTGGGGGACACACCCCCCCACCCCCCACCCCTTTCACTGCCCACCCCCAGGTTCCGCAGCAGCAGGGTCCTGGCCACCGCCACCCTCCACCTCTCCCAAATCTCCTCCGCCGGTGCCGAGCTTGAGGGTGAGCGGGGTCCACCCTTGGGTGGGGGGTCCCCAGCACCCAGCCCCCCCCCCCCCCTCACTCCTTCTCCCACCGAACCCCCTTTTTTGCCCCCAGAGGGGACCCCCGGCTTCTTACCCTGCTTTGGACCCAGCTTCCTCCCGTTCTACGGCCCCCGGCCGGATTCTGCCAGGACACCCAGTAACGTGAGTGGGTGGCAGGGTGGGGACAGCACCCATTTTTTGGGGGGGGGGGGTGTGTGACGGACACACCCTCCCACCCCCCCTGTTATTTTAAAGGTGGCTTATCGGGGCCGGGTGCTGCTGGAGCTCAGCACCCACATGGGGAACCCGGACGGACGCCAGCGAGACACCATCGCCCCCGAGGACATCGCCCAGGTGCAGGTGGGGACACGGTGTGATGCCACCCCCGGGCGGGGTCTTTTTTTTTATTATTATTATTATTATTTTTTTAAGTGCCATTTGGGTATTTTTGGGGGGTCTTTTTTCACCCTTTTTTTTTTTTTTTTCTTTTTTTTTTTTTGCCCCACAGCGCCACTTGCCCCGTCACCGGTTCGGGCTGTGCGGCATCTTTTATTCGGCCACCATGGTGCCAGCCGGCCCCGAGCTCCTGCGCTTCGAGCTCAGTCTCGGCAATTACGGGGACACGGGCGATGCCACCTGCAAGCCAGCCGCCTCCGTCACCGCGCACGGGTGTCCCCTCTTCGATGGTGAGCGGGTTGTTGGGGTGGAGGGGGGGGAAGACGCCGAGGTGGTACCCACTGGCATCCCATGGGATGCTCGGTGCCCTCCGGATGCAGGCAACCGCTATCACTACCTGCCGTGGTACGGTGACAAGCCGGTGGCGGCTGTCACCTCGTCCTGGGAGGACGCCAGTCACCGCTGGGATGCCCTCAACCTCCTGCGTGCCCTGTGCCGGCGGTTGGTGAGCACCCATGGGTGACGGTGGGGTGGGATGTGACCACCCCCGCCCTGCCGAGGCACTGGTTTGGGATGGTTTTGGTGGTGGTGGTGGGGGGGGTGGTTCTTCGCAGGAGAAGAACGTGGCGGAGCTGCGGGGCGCCCGTGGGGACACCGTAGGGGACATCGGCAGGAGGCTGCTGCGCCAGCTGGCCCAGGACTGCGGGTGAGTGGAGGGGGGGGGGGGGGTGGTGTCCCCGGGGTGGGGGGGGTCCTGAAGCGGTGGGTGGCGGGGTGCTGGGGGGGGGAACACCTGCCAGACGGTGTTTGAAGGGGGGGGGGGGGGAAGGGGGTGTTTGGGGGGAAATGGGGCATTTTGGGGGGGGGGGGGGGATGTGGAATTTTAGAGGACAATGGGACATTTGGGGTGAAAATGGGACAGTTGGGGGGGGAAATGGGGTATTTGGGGGAGAAAATGGGGGCATTGGGGGGGGGAAATAGGGTAATCGAAGGGGAAATGGGGTATTTGGGGGGGAAATGGGGCACTTTGGGGGGGAAATGGGAGTATTGGGGGGGAAACGGGAAAATTGAAGGGGAAAAGGGGGATTGGGGGAGGGAAATGGGGCATTTTGGGGGGAAATGGGGGTACTGGGGTGGGAAATCGGGGCAACTGGGGGGAGGAAAACAGGGAAATTGGGGGAAAATGGGATATTTGGGGAGGGGGATTGGGATATTTGGGGGGAAATGGGGCACTGGGAGGGAAATGGGACAACTGGGGGGGGAAATAGGACAACTGGGGGGGAAATGAGGGATTTTAGAGGACAACGGGACATTTGGGGGGAAAATGGGACGATGGGGGGAGGGATAGGGCATTTGGGGGGGGAATGGGACGATTTGGGTGGAAAATGGGGCAATTGGGGGGAAAATGGGGCAATTGGGGGCAGCAACGGGGCATTTTGGAGGAAAATGGGCCAATTGGGGGGGAAATCAGGGCAACTGGGGGGAGGAAAACAGGGAATTTGGGGGGGAAATGGGATATTTGGGGGCTATTTGGAGGGGGAATGGGATATTTGGGGGGAAATGGGGCACTCGGAGGGAAATGGGACAATTGGGGGGAAAATGAGACAATTAGGGGGGAAATGAGGAATTTTAGAGGACAATGGGATATTTGGGGGGGAAAATGGGACAATTGGGGGGGGAGAAATGGGCCATTTGGGGGGGGGAATGGGGCAATTGGGGGCAAAATGGGGCATTTTGGGGGGCGACAGGGCATGTTTTGAGGGGAAAAGTGTATTTTTGGGGGGGGGAAATGGGGCATTTGGAGGGGGGAAACGGGGCGTTTTGGGGGGAATACGGGGCATTTTTGGGGGGGGCCTGTTTGCAGGCGGGCGCTGCCCCGGCTGGAGGCGCAGCCCACCCCCACGCCGCTGGACGCCCACCTCCGGGCCGCCCGGCTTCACCTCCTGCGGCACGTGGCAGCGGCGGCGGCGGTGCCACCGAGAAGTGGCTGGGACACCTTGCTGCCGGTGGCCCAGGGCTGGCTGGGACGTGTGGCCGCCCTGGCTGTGGAGGTGGGGGCCGGGGGAGGCTGGGGGGGGTGGGCCATCGCTGCGGTGAGTTGTGGCCGGTCTCAGCCCGCCGGTCTCTCTGCCCTGCCCCGCAGCCGCAGGCCGGCATGCCCGACGTGGTGCTGTGGCTGCTGCGGGGGGAGCGGCGGGTGGCCTGCGCCCGTGTCCCCGCGCCCGACCTCATGTTCTCCCGGGGCGGCCCCGGCACCTGCGGCAGGTTCTGCGGCCGGCTCCAGACCCTCTTCCTGCTGGTAGGCATCCCACCTCCCTTCCCTGTCACCTCTGCGTCCCCTCCGTGTTCCATGCATGTCCCCTCCATCTCCTGTATCCCATCCATGAACCCTTCACATCCCCTCTGTGTCCCCTTCATGTCCCCTCTCTGTCCCTTTAATATCTCCTCCATGTCTGCTCCGTGTCCCCTCCACATCCCTTCTGTCCCCTCTGTGTCCCCCTCCATGTCTGCTCCATGTCCCCTCCATGTTTCCTGTGTCCCCTCCATGTCCCCTTTGTGTCCTCACCATATCCCCCTTCATATCCCATCCATGTCCCCTCTGTGTCCCGTCCATGTCTGCTTCATGTCCCATCATGTCCCCTCTATATCCCCCCCACGTCCCCTCCATGTCCCCTCTATGTCCCTTCTAGATCTTCTCCATGTCCCCCCCATGTCTCCTCCATGTCCCCTCCACATCCCCCATGTGTCCCCTTCACATCCCCTCCATGTCCCCTCTGTGTCCCCTTCATGTCGCTTCCATGTCCCCTTTGTGTCCCCCCATATCCCCTCCATGTCCCCTCTATGTCCCTCCTAGACCTTCTCCATGTCTGCTCCATGTCCCCTCCATGTCCATGTATCCCCTCCATGTCCCCTTTGTATCCCCTCCACATCTCTCCCATGTCCCCTGTGTCCCCTCTATGTCCCTCCCAGACCTTCTCCCTGTCTGCTCCATGTCCCCCCCATGTCCCCTCCACATCCCCCCCATGTCCCCTGTGTCCCCTCTATGTCCCTCCCAGACCTTCTCCCTGTCTGCTCCATGTCCCCCCCCGTGTCCCCTCCACATCCCCCATGTGTGTCCCCATGTCCCCTTTGTATCCCCTCCATGTCCCCTTTGTATCCCCTCCATGTCCCCTTTGTATCCCCTCCACATCTCTCCCATGTCCCCTGTGTCCCCTCTATGTCCCTCCCAGACTTTCTCCTTGTCTGCTCCATGTCCCCCCCCCTGTCCCCTCCACATCCCCCCCATGTCCCCCCGGTGCCCCCACCCATGCTGTGGGTCGCAGGGCTCCGGGGACGTCCGTGCCCAGCTCCGGCTGCGGCTGTGGCTGGGACGAGTGGCCGACAGCGGGGACCTGCCACGGCACCTCGAGGGCACCCTGCGCGTCTACGCCGAGACGGTGAGCCCTGGGGTGGGGGGGGACACCCCAGGGTGCCCTCCTGGCCCCTCCCAACCCCATGTGTGTGTGTCCCCCCCCCAGTATGAAAACCAGACCAAGCTACTGGGCAAGTGGGGTCCCCGGAGGCTGCTGGGGTGCCCCGGCTTCTCCGACAGCGCCGGCAGAGGGGGGGTCCCCCGCCACCGCATCCGGCCCCCCAAGGGCTGGCGCTGGGACGGAGCCTGGACCGTGGAGCCCCAGCGGCGGTGAGTCCCCTGGGGTGGGTGACACCCGCCCTGCCACCTCGGGGGGGGATGACCTCGGGGAGGGTGACACCGGCCTTGTCACCTTGTCCCCGAGGCTGCTGCTGGACGCGGAGACCAACGTGGGCGAGGTGCTGGAGGAGGTGTACGAGAACGAGAGCCGGCAGCTCGGTGGGGAGTGGGGACCCGCCGCCGTGGCCACCACCGATGCCGTAAGTGGGTGACAGCGTGGGGGACACCGGGGGGGGGGGATGGGGGGGGTGACACAAGCACATCAGGGCTCAGCTCTCGCCCGGTTCTGCAGAGCGGTGCAGCAGTGCCACCCAAGGAGGAGGTGGCATGTCCCCAAGGTTGGCACGTCACCGACGGCTGGCGGGTGGACGCGACGGGGGCCGTGGATGAGGCTGGTGAGTGGGTGTCCCCACCGGGCACCCCGGGGTGGGTGGCGGCGGTGACGAGGACACCTGGGCGCCGCAGGTTGGGAGTACGGGGCGAGCGCGGCCCCCGGCAGCCCCCCGCTGTCATGGCACGCCGCCGAGAAGACGTACCACACGCACCGGCGCCGGCGCTGGCTGCGCACCCGCCGCAGGGACCCCGGCGCCCAGGGACGGGAGCAGGATGTGGCCACCTTCCTCCAGCTGGACGGGGCGGTGGGGACAGGGATGGGGTGGTGGGGAGAGGGGTGGCAGGGATGGGGTGACAAAATGGGGGTGGCAGTGGCAGGGATGGGGGTGGCAGGGATGGGGTGGCAGGGAGCGGGGTGGATGGGACAGTGGTGGCAGAGATGGGGGTGACAAGATGGGGGTGGCAGGGATGGGGGTGACAAGATGGGGGTGGCAGGGATGGGGGTGGCAGGGGTGGAATGGCAGGAATAGGGGTGACAGAGATGGGGGTGGCAGGGATGGGGATGGCAGGGACTGGGGTGACAGGGAGAGGGGTGGCAGGGATGGGGTGGCAGGAACAGGGTGGATGGGACAGTGGTGGCAGGGATGGGGTGGCAGAGATGGGGGTGACAAGATGGGGGTGGCAGGGATGGGGTGACAAGATGGGGGTGGCAGTGGCAGGGATGGGGTGGCAGGGAGCGGGGTGGCAGGGATGGGGGTGGCAGAGATGGGGTGACAAGATGGGGGTGGCAGGGATGGGGGTGGCAGGGATGGGGTGACAAGATGGGGGTGGCAGTGTCAGGGATGGGGTGGCAGGGATGGGGTGGCAGGGATGGGGTGGATGGGACAGTGGTGGCAGGGATGGGGGTGACAAGATGGGGGTGGCAGGGATGGGGGTGACAGGGGTGGAATGGCAGGAATTGGGGTGACAGAGATGAGGGTGGCAGGGACTGGGATGGGGTGGCAGGGATGGGGTGGCAGAGATGGGGGTGACAAGATGGGGGTGGCAGGGATGGGGGTGACAAGATGGGGGTGGCAGGGGTGGAATGGCAGGAATTGGGGTGACAGAGATGGGGGTGGCAGGGATGGGGATGGCAGGGACTGGGGTGACAGGGAGAGGGGTGGCAGGGATGGGGTGGCAGGAACAGAGTGGATGGTACAGTGGTGGCAGGGATGGGGTGGCAGAGATGGGGTGACAAGATGGGGGTGGCAGTGGCAGGGATGGGGTGGCAGGGAGCGGGGTGGCAGGGATGGGGTGGCAGAGATGGGGGTGACAAGATGGGGGTGGCAGGGATGGGGTGGCAGGGGTGGAATGGCAGGAATTGGGGTGACAGAGATGGGGGTGGCAGGGATGAGGTGACAGGAACAGGGTGGATGGGACAGTGGTGGCAGGGATGGGGTGGCAGAGATGGGGGTGACAAGATGGGGGTGGCAGGGATGGGGTGACAAGATGGGGGTGGCAGTGGCAGGGATGGGGTGGCAGGGATGGGGTGGATGGGACAGTGGTGGCAGGGATGGGGTGGCAGGGATGGGGGTGACAAGATGGGGGTGGCAGGGATGGGGGTGACAGGGGTGGAATGGCAGGAATTGGGGTGACAGAGATGGGGGTGGCAGGGACTGGGATGGGGTGGCAGGGATGGGGTGGCAGGAACAGGGTGGATGGGACAGTGGTGGCAGGGATGGGGTGGCAGAGATGGGGGTGACAAGATGGGGGTGACAAGATGGGGGTGGCAGTGGCAGGGATGGGGTGGCAGAGATGGGGGTGACGAGATGGGGGTGACAAGATGGGGGTGGCAGTGGCAGGGATGGGGTGGCAGAGATGGGGGTGACAAGATGGGGGTGGCAGTGGCAGGGATGGGGTGGCAGGGAGCGGGGTGGCAGGGATGGGGGTGACAAGATGGGGGTGACAAGATGGGGGTGGCAGGGATGGGGGTGGCAGGGGTGGAATGGCAGGAATTGGGGTGACAGAGATGGGGGTGGCAGGGATGGGGATGGCAGGGACTGGGGTGACAGGGAGAGGGGTGGCAGGGATGGGGTGGCAGGAACAGGGTGGATGGGACAGTGGTGGCAGGGATGGGGTGGCAGAGATGGGGGTGACAAGATGGGGGTGGCAGGGATGGGGTGGCAGGGACAGGTCCTGGCCCATCCGTGCACTGGAGTGAGCAGCCCTGTCCATGCCCTTGTGCCATTTCCCACCACGCTGTCCCCTGCCATGCTGTCCCCTGCGTGCCCTGTGTCCCCACAGCACAGCCCCGCGGCGGCGGGGGCCGAGGGCTGGGAGTACGGGTCCCTCTGGGGGTCCCGCTTCCACCTCCAGCCCCGGGCGGGCGACGTGTGCCGGCGGCGCTGCTGGCACCGCGGCATGGTCCCCATGCAGCCCCCGCCCGTGGCACCCCTCTTCCTCCTGGAGGGAATCCCGGTAGGAGAGGAGTGGGGGGAGCTGGGGGGCAGCAGGGGGGGCCTGGGGGTGAGGGGGGGATGGAGGGAGGGTGGCACGGAGGGATGGAAGGAGGGAGGGAGGGATGGAGGGATGGATGGATGGATGGAGGGAGGGAGGGATACAGGGATGGAGGGAAGGGATGGATGGATGGAAGGAGGGAGGGAGGGATGGAGGGAAGGGAGGGGTGGATGGATGGATGGATGGATGGATGGATGGAGGGAGGGAGGGAGGGAGGGAGGGAGGGAGGGATGGAGGGAGGGATACAGGGATGGAGGGAAGGGATGGATGGATGGAAGGAGGGAGGGAGGGATGGAAGGAAGGGAGGGATGGATGGATGGATGGATGGATGGATGGATGGATGGATGGATGGATGGAGGGAGGGAGGTAGGGAGGGATGGAGAGAGGGATGGAGGGAGGGATACAGGGATGGAGGGAAGGGATGGATGGATGGATGGATGGAGGGAGGGAGGGATGTAGAGAGGGATGGATGGATGGATGGACGGAGGGAGGGATGGAGGAAGGGATGGAGGAAGGGATGGGGGATGGAGGGACGGAGGGACAGAAGGACAGAGGGATGGATGGATGGATGGATGGATGGATGGATGGAGGAATGGATGGAGGAAGGGAGGGACAGAAGGACAGAGGGATGGAGGGATGGATGTAGGAAGGGAGGGAGGGACGGAAGGACAGAGGGATGGAGGGATGGATGTAGGAAGGGAGGGAGGGATGGAAGGACAGAGGGATGGATGGATGGATGGATGGATGGAGGAATGGATGTAGGAAGGGAGGGACAGAAGGACAGAGGGATGGAGGGATGGATGTAGGAAGGGAGGGAGGGACGGAAGGACAGAGGGATGGATGGAGGGATGGAGGGATGGATGGATGGATGGATGGATGGATGGATGGATGTAGGAAGGGAGGGAGGGATGGAGGGATGGAAGGACAGAGGGATGGATGGAGGGATGGATGGATGGATGGATGGATGGATGGATGTAGGAAGGGAGGGAGGGATGGAGGAATGGAAAGAGAGGGAGGGAGGGACAGAGAGATGGAGGGAGGGGATGGATGCATGGATGGATGTATGAAGGGATGGAGGAATGGAGGGATGGAAGGACAGAGAGATGGATGGATGGATGGATGGATGGATGGATGGATGGATGGATGGATGGAGAAAGGGAGGGAGAGAGGAATGGAGGGAGGGATGGAGGGATACAGGGATGGAGGGACAGAGAGATGGAGGGAGGGAGGGAGGAAGGGAGGGAGAGAGGGATAGATGGAGGGAGGGATGGATAGACAGAGGGTGGGGAGAGAGGGATGGAAGGAGAGAGGGATGCAGGGATGGATGAAGGGAGGGATGCAGGGACAGGGATGAGGGGAGAGAGGGACGGAGAGATGCAGGGACAGAGGGATGGCGGGATGGAAGGAGAGAGGTATGGCGAGATGGATGGAGGGATGGATGGATGAAGGATGGATGGATGAGGGATGGATGGATGAGGGATGGGGGGATGGACGGATGCTGGGGCAGCACAACATGGGACAGCGGGATGCAGGGCCGGGGGACAGCAGGGAGAAGGGGACCCCCCCACCCCACCTCCCATCCCGCCGCAGGGCGCAGAGGACCCGGCCAAGGAGGACGAGCTGGCTGCGGCAGAACGGCAGGCGCGGGGCTCGTGCCGGCCCCCCCCGCAGCAGCCCATGCCCCTCATCCTCTGCACCTTCCAGCGTGAGCCCCGGGGGACATGGCGGGGGGGGGGGGGAGGGGATGGGCCTGGACGTGCCAGGGGGGTGCCCGGACCCCCCTTCTAACCCCTGCCTCTCCCGCAGGACCCAACTTCTTCCAGCTCCGCTGCTACATCTTCCAGGCGCTGGAGCTGGCACCCCGCGGCACCAAGGCCACCGCAGGTGGGACACCCCCCCCACCCCCCCACTGGCCCCCGGCCCCCACCCCCGTGGGCACCCCGGGGTGCTGACGGTGTTGCTGTTGCCCAGACCCCGTCGCCCACGTCTCCTTCGTGCACGTCAGTCAGAGCACCCGGGTGCTGCCCGGCACCCTGGACCCGCTCTGGGACCAGACCCTGCTTTTTCACCGGGTGCTGCTCTACGGGGACCCCCGGGGGGTGCGGGATGAGCCCCCCGTGGTGGCGGTGGAGGTCTTCGACCAGGACAGAGGGGTACGGCACCCGCAGGTGGGGGGGGCACCCGCAGGTGGGGGGGGGAGCCCCCACGCCCAAGCGATGCCTTGCAGGGTGCCGGTGGTTTCCTGGGGAGGACTGTGTGCACCCCACATGTTTGGCTGGACGTGGGGCGCCGGCAGCCCCCCCGCCTTCGGCGTTACCCACTGGGGGGGCCGGGGGGGCCGGCCGGGGAGCTGCTGGCTGCCTTCGAGCTGCTGCACGACACCGAGGTGAGGGGCTGGCAGGGGGGCGGCGTGGGGGGCACCCAGGGGATGGGGTCTCGTCATCGTCGTCATCGTCGTCATCGTCATCATCCCCGCCCCCCCCTCCCGGCAGGATGGGGCCCTGGCGCAGGTCAGCACCCCGTCATGGAGGCAGGGGGTCTTCAGCATCCCCCTGGGTATCCGACCACTCCTGCGGCTGGTGGCACTGGAGGTGAGACCCGGTTGGGGACATGGAGGGGGGGGACACAGGTGGGGCCAGGGCCAGGGATGAAGGAAGGGATGGGGTGGGATGGGGAGAAGGACAGGGAGAGGGATGGGGACAGGGGTGGCTGGGGACAAGGACGTGGATTGGAACAGGGATGAAGACAGGATGGACAAGGTCTGGGATGGGGAATGGGTTGGGATCAGGATGGGGACAGGGATGGGAAAGGGATGGGGACAGGGATGAAGGTGGGATGGGGACGAGATCCGAGATGGAGACTGGGAGGGGAACAGGCTGGGGACAGGGACAGGGATGAAGGTCCTGGGGATGGGATGGGGACAAGGTCGAAGACAGGCTGGGGATGAGGTCAGGGATGGGGACAGGGACAAAAATGGAGATGGGAGGGGAGGAAGGACAAGGACAGGGATGAAAGTGGGGACGGAGATGGGGACGAGGCAAGGATGGGGACGGGCACTTTCAGCATCCCACTGGGGATCCAGCCCACTGGAGGTGACCCCTGGGCACCCCAGGGCGGGGTGACAGCCGCTGGGTGCCCCCCCAGGTGCTGGCGTGGGGGCTGCGGGGGCTGCACGGTGGCGTGCGGGCGCCCAGCCTGGAGGTGCAGTGCGGGGGCCGGACCCTGCGGACCCCCACCATCACCGACCTCTCCGTCAACCCCAATTTCCCCATCAACGCCTTCCTGCTGACGCTGGTGAGATGATGGGGGGTGGATGGGGGGGGGAGTACCCCACCGCTGGGTGCTGCCGCTGGCACCCCGGGGTGACGGCGCGGCTCGGCCCCCAGCACCTGCCGGCGGAGGAGGAGTACGTGCCCCCCATCCGACTGCGGGTGCTGGACACGCGGGGCTTCGGCTATCGGCCCGTGGTGGGGCAGGCCTGTGTGCGGGACCTGGGGCAGTACTGCTGCCAGCCCCACAGCGAGGGGCAGCCCCACGGCACCGGAACCGCCCCGCCTGGCTCTGGTACAGTCCTGGTAGCCCCTGCCCAATCCCTGGTTCATCCCTGGTACCCCCTGCCCCATCTCTGATACCCCCGGCCCCATTCCTGCCCCATCACTGGTACCCCCTGCCCCCTCTCTGATACCCCCTGCCCCATCCCTGGTACCCCCTGCCCCATCTGTGCCCCATCCCTGGTACCCCCTGCCCCATCACTGGTACCCCCTGCCCCATCACTGGTTCATCCCTGGTACCCCCTGCCCCATCTCTGGTACCCCCTGCCCCATTCCTGCCCCATCTCTGATACCCCCTGCCCTATCTGTGCCCCATCTCTGATACCCCCCTGCCCCATCCCTGCCCCATCTCTGGTACCCCCTGCCCCATCCCTGCCCCATCCCTGGTACACCCTGCCCCATCTCTGGTACCCCCTGCCCCATCTGTGCCCCATCTCTGATACCCCCTGCCCCATCTCTGATACCCCCTGCCCCATCCCTGCCCCATCTCTGGTACCCCCTGCCCCATCCCTGCCCCATCCCTGGTACCCCCTGCCCCATCTCTGATACCCCCTGTCCCATCCCTGCCCCATCCCTGGTACCCCCTGCCCCATCTCTGATACCCCCTGCCCCATCTCTGATATCCCCTGCCCCATCCCTGCCCCATCTGTGATATCCCCTGCCCCATCTGTGCCCCATCTCTGATACCCCCTGCCCCATCTCTGGTACCCCCTGCCCCATCTGTGCCCCATCTCTGATACCCCCCTGCCCCATCCCTGGTACCCCCTGCCCCATCTCTGGTACCCCCTGCCCCATCTGTGCCCCATCTCTGATACCCCCTGCCCCCTCTCTGATACCCCCTGCCCCATCCCTGGTACCCCCTGCCCCATCTGTGATACCCCCCTGCCCCATCCCTGGTACCTCCTGCCCCATCTCTGGTACCCCCTGCCCCATCCCTGGTACCCCCTGCCCCATCTCTGATACCCCCTGCCCCATCCCTGCCCCATCTCTGATACCCCCTGCCTCATCTCTGATACCCCCTGCCCCATCTCTGATACCCCCTGCCCCATCCCTGCCCCATCCCTGGTACCTCCTGCCCCATCTCTCTCCCCTACAGGCAGGACCCCATCCCTGCCCCACGCTGCTCACCTCTGGGGGGGTTTCTTTGCCCCTCTCCTCCCCACAGCCGCTCCCTGGGGCAGGATAGCTCAGGTGAGCCCCTGCACCCCCAGCACTCGGCACCCGACCTTGGCCCCACCGCGCGCCGGGGTCCCCAGGCCTGTGCCTCAGTTTCCCCAAGTCATCCCCTTTGTTCCCTGCAGATGCTGCCCAGGATCACCGCAGAGAAGGGGGCTGCGGATAAGGTGGGCACGGGAACAGGGCCATCAGGGCCACCAGGGCCACTCATGCCACCTGTCCCCACCTCATCCTGCTCCCCACCAGGCTGTGGAGGAGGAAGATGAGGATGAGGTCGACTGGTGGAGCAAATTCTATGCGGCCATGGGGGACAAGGCACAGAGCCGGCGGAGGAACAACAGGGACAGACTGAAGGTGAGCCAGATCCTGGGACCTGGGGCAGGGGACAAGGATGGGGATGCAGACAGAGATAGATGGGAACAAGAATGAAGCAGGGGATTGGGACCAGGGATGGTTGGGGACAAGGATGGGGACAGGGGTGGATGGGAACAGGGACAGGGATGGGGACAAGGATGGGAACAGAGACAGGGATGGATGGGAACAAGAATGAAGCAGGGGATTGGGACCAGGGATGGTTGGGGACAAGGATGGGGATGGGGACAGGGATGGATGGGAACAAGGATGGGGATGAGGACAAGGATGGGAACGGAGACAGGGATGGATGGGAACAAGAATGAAGCAGGAGATTGGGACCAGGGATGATTGGGGACAAGGATGGGGACAGGGATGGATGGGAACAGGGACAGGGATGGGTGGGAACAAGGATGGGGATGGGGACAAGGATGGGAACGGAGACAGGGATGGATGGGAACTAGAATGAAGCAGGGGATTGGGACCAGGGATGGATGGGGACAAGGATGGGATGGGGATGGATGGGAACAAGGATGAGGATGAGGACAAGGATGGGAACGGAGACAGGGATGGATGGGAACAAGAATGAAGCAGGGGACTGAGACCAGGGATGGTTGGGGACAAGGATGGGGACAAGGATGGGAACAGGGACAGGGATGGATGGGAACAAGAATGAAGCAGGGGATTGGGACCAGGGATGGTTGGGGACAAGGATGGGGATGGGGACAAGGATGGGAACGGAGACAGGGATGGATGGGAACAAGAATGAAGCAGGGGATTGGGACCAGAGATGGCTGGGGACAAGGATGGGGACAGGGATGGATGGGAACAGGGACAGGGATGGGCGGGAACAAGGATGAGGATGGGGACAAGGATGGGAACGGAGACAGGGATGGATGGGAACTAGAATGAAGCAGGGGATTGGGACCAGAGATGGTTGGGGACAAGGATAGGGATGGGGAGAGGGATGAAGATGGGGTAGGGATGAGGTCAGGGATGGGACAGGGATGGAAATGGGATGGGGATTGGGACAGGACGGAGATGGAAATGGGATGGGGACAAGCTCAGGGATGGAGATTGGGAGGGGAACGGGCTGGGGACAGGAAGAGCGATGAGGAAGGGGATGGGATGGGGACAAGGACAGGGCTGAAGATGGGATGGGAGCAAGGATGAAGAAGGGGACGGGGATGGGGAGAAGCGCCAAGGTGGGGACAGGGACGAGGACAGGAGCCGCTCCCCAGATCTACAGCTGCGAGCTGGAGGCGGTGCCCGAATTCGAGGGGCTGCAGGATTTCTGCCAGACCTTCCCCCTCCACCAGCCGGGGGGTCCCCCCGTGGCGGGGGAGGACCCCGTGCCCGTGGGCGAGTTCAAGGTGGGTGAGAGCCCCCGGGGGACCCCGGAGCCGGGGCGAGGAGCACCCCGGGGTGCACGGCCGGGCGGCTCTCGCAGGGGCTTTTCTGTCTCTACCCCCTGCCCGAGGACCCCGGGGTGCCCCCGCCACCGCGCCGCTTCCAGCAGCTGCCCCCCAGCCAGCCCCAAAAGTGCCTGGTGCGGGTCTACGTCATCCGGGCCTTCGACCTGCCCCCCCGCGACAGGAACGGGCTGGTAAGGTCACCCATAGGTGCTGGGCAGGGGTGCCCTGTCCTCCCCCCACCACCCTGACGGTGCCCTCCCTGCTGCCAGTGTGACCCCTATGTCCGCGTCTCGCTGGGGACGAAGACGCTGGGCCAGCGGGACCAGTACGTGGCCAACACCCTGGAGCCCGTTTTTGGCAGGTATGGCCAGGGCGGGTGGCCCGGTGGCACTGTCACCCCTGGGTGGCACCAGGCCTGGGGGGGTCTGGCACTGAGATGAGGTGCCCAGAGGGGCTGGTGGGGCCCCATTCCCCATGTCAGCATGTCCCCGTGCCACCAGGTCCCTATGCCACCAGGTCACCATGCCACCGCATCCCCGTGCCACCAGGTCCCCGTTCCCCATGCTGGCAGGTCCCCATGTCAGCATGTCCCCGTGCCACCAGGTCCCCATGCCACCATGTCACCATGCCACCGCATCCCCGTGACACCAGGTCCCCGTTCCCCATTCTGGCAGGTCCCCATGCCACCGCATCCCCGTGCCACCAGGTCCCCATTCCCCAGGCCAGAAGGTTCCTGAGCCTCCAGGTCCCCGATTCCTCTGCCAGCACGTCCCCATGGCAGCAGGTCCCCATTCCCCATGCCAGAGGGTCCCTGTGCCACCAGGTCCCCTTTTCCTCACAACAGCAGGTCCCTGTGCCACCAGATGTCCCATTCCCAACATTTACAGGTCCCCATCCCACTACATCCCCATTGCTCATGCCACCAGGCCCCCCCTTTCCCACAACAGCAGGTCCTCGTGCCACCACATACCGCAGTCCCCATGCTGGAGGGTCCCCATGCCACCAGATGCCCCAGTCCCTGTGCCACCAGATGCCCCGTTCCCCATGCTGGAGGGTCCTCGTGCCACCAGATGCCCCAATCCCTGTGCCACCAGATGCCCCATTCCCCATGCTGAAGGGTCCCCGTGCCACCAGATGCCCTAATCCCTGTGCCACCAGATGCCCCATTCCCCATGCTGGAGGGTCCCCATGCCACCAGATGTCCCAATACCTTTGTCACCAGATGCCCCATTCCCCATGCTGAAGGGTCCCCGTGCCACCAGATGTCCCAATCCCTGTGCCACCAGATGCCCCATTCCCCATGCTGAAGGGTCCCCATGCCACCAGATGCCCTAATCCCTGTGCCACCAGATGCCCCATTCCCCATGCTGAAGGGTCCCCGTGCCACCAGATGTCCCAATCCCTGTGTCACCAGATGCCCCATTCCCCATGCTGAAGGGTCCCCGTGCCACCAGATGCCCTAATCCCTGTGCCACCAGATGCCCCATTCCCCATGCTGAAGGGTCCTCGTGCCACCAGATGCCCTGTTCCCCATGCTGGAGGGTCCCCATGCCACCAAGTCCCTGTGCCACCAGGTCCTATGGGTCCCTGCTCCCCATGCCAGGGGGTGCTAGCCCCCATGTCGGCATGTCCCTGGGGCTGATGGCACCCCCGCCACCAGGCTATTCGAGGTGACGGGCACCATCCCGCTGGAGAAGGACCTGCGGGTCTCACTGCTGGACTACGACCTGCTGCCACCCGACCAGGAGATTGGCACCACCACCATCGACCTGGAGAACCGCCTGCTCTCCCGCTTCCGCGCCCACTGCGGGCTGCCCACCCGCTACCGCACGTGGGTGCCCCCGGGGCTGGGGGGGACTGGGGGGCACGATCCTGAGTCCAGGAGCGGGCACGGGGGCAGGCACTGGGTGATGGGGAGGGGACACGAGGTGGGGACAGGGCGATGGGGAGGGAGAGGGCACAGGGTGATGGGGGAGAGGGGGAAGGGGTGGGCACAAGGGATGGGCACAGGGTGAGGGAGGGGGCACAGGGGTGGGCACAGGGAATGGGCATGAGATGGGGACACGGACACGGGGACAGGGTAGGCACAGGGGGGTGGAGACGGGCACAAGGTGATGGGGAAGGAGAGGGCACAGGGTGATGGGGTGGGTACGTGGGGGTGGACACAAGGGGATGGAGAGGGAGTGGGTGGGGACAGGGATGGCACAAGGAGGTGGGGACAGGGTGGGCACAGGGGATGGGCACAGGGTGAGGGAGGGGGCACAGGAGTGGGCACAGGGAATGGTCAAGAGATGGGGACACGGACACGGGGATAGGGTGGGCACAGGGGGGTGGGGAGGGCACAGGGATGGGCACAGGGTGATGGGGTGGGTACGTGGGGGTGGGCACAAGGGGATGGGGCGGGAGTGGGTGGGGACAGGGACGGCACAAGGAGGTGGGGACAGGGTGGGCACAGGGGAATGGGGACAGGATGGGGACAGGAATGGGCACAGGGTGATGGGGAGGAGGAGGGCACAGGAGTGGGCAGAGGGGAACGGAGGTGGCACAGGGGGATGGGCACAAGGTGGGGACAAGGAGGTGGGGAGAGGGTGGGCACAGGGTGATGGAGGGGGAGAGGCCACAGGGGTGGCACAAGGAGATGGGGACAGGGATGGGGACAAGCAGGTTGGGATGGGGTGGGCACAGGGCTAAGCAGAGGGGGGTGGTTATGGGGTGGGCACGGGGCCATGGGGTGGCACAGGGACGGTCACAAGGAGATGGGGACAGGGTGGTACATGAGGGTGGGCACAGGGACGGGGACATGGGGATGGGGTTGGCACAGGGGTGGACGTAAAGAGATGGCTATGGGGTGGGCACAGGGAGATGGGGGTGATGGCCAGGGAGGGGACAGCCAGGAGGGTGACACCACGGCCCCCAGCCCACCCGCTGTCCCCGCAGCGCCGGCCCTGGGTGCTGGCGGGACCAGTTGCCCCCCAGCCGGGCACTGGAGCACTTCGCCCGCGACCGGGGGCTGCCAGCACCCGAGTTCAGCGCCGAGGGCACAGCCGTCACCTTCGGGGACAACACCTTCCTCCTCAGCCACTTCGGTGGGTGGGGGTCCAGGGGTGGGGGGGATGCGGGGGGCGGGGGGGGGACGGGATGGATCCTGTCCCGTGGGTGTGATGGCTCGGGCTTACAGAGGGCAGCCCCCCCACGGACCGGCACCCCGGGCCCCCCCGCGAGCGCCTGGCCCTGCACGTGCTCCACGCCTGTCACCTTGTCCCCGAGCACCTCGAGACCCGCACCCTCTACAACAGCACCCAGCCTGGGCTGGAGCAGGTGGGGACGGGGACAGGGAGGGGACATGGAGAGCCTGGGGTGACGGGGATGTGGCCAGGGAGGGACGCCAGGGTGATGGGGACCTTGGGGTGTAAGGGGATGCCAGGGGGACAATGGGGACATCAGGGTGACAGGCCCTGGAGGTGGATGATGGGGAACCTCAGGGTAATGGAGACTTTGGGGTATAAGGGGATGCCAGGGGGACAATGGGGACCTCGGGGTGACAGGGACCCTGGGGGTGGGTGATGGAGACTTTGGGGTATAAGAGGATGCCAGGGGGACAATGGGGACCTCGGGGTGACAGGGATCCTGGGGGTGGGTGGTGGGGACCCCAGGGTATAAGAGGATGCCAGGGGGACAACGGGGACATCGGGGTGACAGACCCTGGAGGCGGTTGACGGGGAACCTCAGGGTGATGGAGACTTTGGGGTAGAAGAGGATGCCAGGGGGACAATGGGGACATTGATGTGACAGGGCCTCTGGGGGTGGGTGGTGGGGACCCCAGGGTATAAGAGGATGCCAGGGGGACAACGGGGACATCGGGGTGACAGACCCTGGAGGCGGTTGACGGGGAACCTCAGGGTGATGGAGACTTTGGGGTAGAAGAGGATGCCAGGGGGACAATGGGGACATTGATGTGACAGGGCCTCCGGAGGTGGGTGATGGTGACCCCAGGGTATAAGATGATGTCGGGGGACAACGGGGACCTTGGGGTAACAGACCCTGGGGGTGGGTGGTGAGGACCCCAAGATATAAGAGGATGCCAGGGGGACAACAGGGACATTGGGGTGACAGGGACCCTGGGGGTGGGTGGTGAGGACCCCAAGATATATGAGGATGCCAGGGGGACAACGGGGAGATTGGGGTGACAGGGACCCTGAAGGTGGATGATGGGGAACCTCAGGGTGATGGAGACTTTGGGGTATAAGGGGATGCCAGGGGGACAATGGGGACCTCGGGGTGACAGGGACCCTGGGGGTGGGTGGTGGGGACCCCAGGGTATAAGAGGATGCCAGGGGGACAATGGGAACCTTGGGATGACAGACCCTGGGGGTGGGTGGTGGGGACCCCAGGGTATAAGATGATGCCAGGGGGACAATGGGAACCTTGGGGTGACAGACCCTGGGGGTGGGTGGTGGGGACCCCAGGGTATAAGATGATGCCAGGGGGACAACGGGGACATCGGGGTGACAGACCCTGGAGGTGGATGATGGGGAACCTCAGGGTGATGGAGATTTTGGGGTATAAGGGGACGCCAGGGGGACAATGGGGACATTGAGGTGACAGGGGCTCTGGAGGTGGGTGATGGTGACCCCAGGGTATAAGATGATGCCGGGGGACAACGGGGACCTTGGGGTAACAGACCCTGGGGGTGGGTGATAGAGACTTTGGGGTACAAGGGGATGCCAGGGGGACAAGGGGGACCTTGGGGTGACAGGAACCCTGGGGGTGGGTGACAGGGACACCAGGGCAGGGACAGATGCTGGGGAGGGGGGATAGGGGCTCAACAGGGACCCCGGGGTGACGGGGACAGTGAGATGGTGAGGACACCGCCAGGGAGGGACCCTGGGGCTTGAAGGGAGGCCAGGGCTTGCCTTGGGGACACTGGGGTGACAGGGAGGCATGCCGGGGGGGTGATGGGGACCCTTGGGTCAGGGGGGACACCAAGGGGATGACGGGGACCCCAGGGCAAGGAGGGATGCTGGGGACCCTGGGGTGACAAGGACCCTGAGGAAGGGACGGATGCTGGGAGGAGGGGCGGGTAGCAGAGACCCTGCAGTGACAGGGACCCCAGGACGGGCTGGGACGCTGAGGAGGGGGGGGGGGGGTGATGGGGACACCCTGGGACAGGGGGGGGACGCTGCCACAGGGACCGAGGGGTGCAGATCCCAGCCTTCCCCCCCCCCCTCCGTGCCGCGCAGGGCAAGGTGCAGATGTGGGTGGACATCTTCCCCGCCAGCCTGGGGGCCCCCGGCCCCCCCGTCAACATCACCCCCCGCCAGCCCCAGAGGTGAGCACCCGGTCGGACCCCAGGGGGTGGGACAAGGACACGCTGGGGGAGAAGGTGACACGGTCCTCGTCCCCCCCACCAAGGTACGAGCTGCGCTGCGTGGTCTGGAACACGCGGGACGTGGACCCGGGGGACACCAACCTGCTGGGGCAGCAGATGAGCGACATCTACGTCACCGGGTGAGCCGAGGCCGCCGCCGTGTCCCCCCCCGCCCCGGGGAGGTGACGGCGGGGCTGGGGACAAGGGTGATGGCAGCGTCCCCTCCCTCCGATGGCACGGTGGCAGGTGGCTGGACGGGCTGGAGGAGACGCGGCAGAGGACGGACGTACATTACCGCTCGCTGCAAGGGGATGGAGCCTTCAACTGGCGCTTCGTCTTCTCCTTCGAGTACCTGGCGGCCGAGCAGCTCTGCGTCCTGCCCCGGAAGGCGAGGAGCACCCCAGGGTGGGGGGGACGACGACACAGGGGATGAGCATGACACCCCCCTGCCCCGGCAGGAGCATTTCTGGAGCCTGGATGAGACGGCGCTGAAGGTGCCCCCCAAACTCATCCTCCAAGTGTGGGACAACGACAAGTTTTTGGCCGATGATTTTCTGGGTGAGACCCCCCCCGTTACCCTGCCCTATGTCCCCCCATCAGCAGGGGGGGAGGGACACCCACAGGTGACAGGGGCCACCCACAAGTGATGGTGAGCCCCCATGGGTGACAGGGAGCCCCCACGGGTGACAGCTTGGCTTTTCCCCGCAGGTGTCCTGGAGCTGGAGCTCACCAAGCTGCCGCAGCCGGCCCGGCACCCCCAGGCCTGCACCCCAACGCCGCAGGGGACCCCCCGAAGGCCCTGGCCATGGCGGGGGGCGCAGGTCCCCTCCCGGCTCTCCCTTTTCCGACAGAGACGGGTGAGGGGGTGGTGGCCCTGCACGGTGCAGGAGGGGGGCAAGCGGCGGCTCTCGGTAAGTCAGGGGGTAGCGGGATGGTGGGGGACGGCGATGACAGGGTGGGGGGACAGGTCCTGCATCCCATCGCCCCCCTCCCAGTAAGTCGGGGGGTAGGGGGATGGTGGGGGACAGCGATGACAGGGTGGGGGGACAGGTCCTGCACCCCATCGCCCCCTCCCAGTAAGTCGGGGGGTAGGGGGATGGTGGGGGACGGCAATGACAGGGTGGGGGGACAGGTCCTGCACCCCATCACCCCCCTCCCAGTAAGTTGGGGGGTAGGGGGAGGGTGGGGGACAGCGATGACAGGGTGGGGGGACAGGTCCTGCACCCCATCGCCCCCCTCCCAGTAAGTCAACGGGTAGGGGGATGGTGGGGGACAGCGATGACAGGGTGGGGGGACAGGTCCTGCACCCATCACCCCCCTCCAGTAAGTCGGGGGGTAGGGGGAGGGTGGGGGACGGCGATGACAGGGTGGGGGGACAGGTCCTGCACCCCATCGTCCCCCTCCCAGTAAGTCAACGGGTAGGGGGATGGTGGGGGACAGCGATGACAGGGTGGGGGGACAGGTCCTGCACCCCATCACCCCCCTCCCAGTAAGTCGGGGGGTAGGGGGAGGGTGGGGGACAGCGATGACAGGGTGGGGGGACAGGTCCTGCACCCCATTGCCCCCTCCCAGTAAGTCGGGGGGTAGGTGGAGGGTGGGGGGACAGGTCCTGCACCCCATCGCCCCCTCCCAGTAAGTCGGGGGGGTAGGGGGAGGGTGGGGGACAGCAATGACAGGGTGGGGGGAGAGGTCCTGCACCCCATCGCCCCCCTCCCAGTAAGTTCGGGGGTAAGCGGAGGGTGGGGGACAGCGATGACAGGGTGGGGGGACAGGTCCTGCACCCCATCACCCCCCTCCCAGTAAGTCAACGGGTAGGGGGAGGGTGGGGGACGGCGATGACACGGTGGGGGGACAGGTCCTGCATCCCATCGCCCCCCTCCCAGTAATTTGGGGGGTAGGCGGAGGGTGGGGGACAGCGATGACAGGGTGGGGGGACAGGTCCTGCACCCCATCGCCCCCTCCCAGTAAGTCAACGGGTAGGGGGATGGTGGGGGACAGCGATGACAGGGTAGGGGGACAGGTCCTGCATGCCATCACCCCCCTCCCAGTAAGTTGGGGGGTAGGGGGAGGGTGGGGGACAGCGATGACAGGGTGGGGGGACAGGTCCTGCACCCCATCGCCCCCTCCCAGTAAGTTGGGGGGTAGGGGAAGGGTGGGGGACAGTGATGACAGGGTGGGGGGACAGGTCCTGCACCCCATCGCCCCCCTCTAGGGTAAACTGGAGCTGAGCCTGGAGCTGCTGACGGCAAAGGAGGCGGAAGAGCGGCCGGCAGGGAAAGGCCGGGGGGATCCCAACATGTACCCGACGCTCCCACCGCCTGTGTGAGTCCCTGGGGCGAGCGGCTCATCCCCCCGCCTCGGGGAAAGGCAGGACACTGGGGACAGGGGGTGGCTGAGCTGGGTGTCACCCGCAGGCGGCCGGAGTGGTCCTTCCTGTGGCTACAGGCGCCGCTGCGCGTCCTACGCCACGGCCTATGGCGGCACCACCGCTGCCGCCTCAGCCTGGGGCTGGCCCTGCTGCTGCTCCTCGCCCTGCTCTTCACCTTCGTCTACGCCGCCCCGGTGAGCGTGGGGGGGGGGGCACGGCCGACCCCCAATTCCCCCCCGCAATTCCCCCTCCCATCAGGGGTAAAACCCCCCTGCCGAGCTCCCCTCTCTCCCCCCCCTCGCAGGGTTATTTGGCCATGAAGCTGGTGAACCCGCTGGAGGGTTTGCGCCGTGCCAGGGGCGAGCGTCCCCCCGGCAGCACGGGCCAGCCCTGATGCGCCATCCCCAAGGACGCCACCCATCCGCGTCACCTCTTTAATAAAGCCACCCGCAGTGACAGCCAAAGCATCGTCCTCAACTCCCTGGGGTGGGAGGGGACCGACAAAGAAGCTGCTCCATTTTGGGGAGCCCCACAGCACCGGGACGCAGCCCCCGACTGGCGAGGGCATGGGTTTGGGGAGGAAATGCTGCATCCAGGGGACTGGGGGGTGACAAAAGGCACCACCACGTCACACACACCGATGTTTATTCCGAGACACCAGTTACAGCTCCAGGGAGAGGCGGGCACCTCCGGCTCCTGGTTTTCAGGCAAAGAGGCAAAACACCGGAGGAAAAAAAAAAAAAAACAAACAACCAAAACCCGCTCCTTTCACACCACAACCACCATTGGGCACTTCGGAAAAAAAAAAGCTCCCACCTACGCTGGTGACAACATCCTGCCGAAAAACCACCAGCCACACGTGTGTGTCCCCCGCCCCGTCCCCTGGGTACCACTGGGACACCCCCCCCCCCCATGGGGGTCCATGCTGGGTGCGAGTGTCCTGGAAAGCAGCGGGACAAGGACACAGCTCCCCGGGCCACCAGCGAGGAGGGTGCTGCCAACCCTGGGGCTAGCGGGGTGGCAAATTTGCCATCTTGATGTCCCCAGAGCCACTAAAACAGCCCTGGGACAAACTGACCTAGTATCTCCCTCGCCTGGGTCCCGGCCGGGGACCTCGCGCCCTCCTTGCCACCACCTCACGGGGTCCCTGGGGTGGGGGGGGGAAGGCAGCTGTGACAGCGGGCAAGAGAAACACAGAGAAATCGTTGACCAAAAGCAGTCACTGAGGTAGGAAGAAACTACGACTCCCTGAAAGGCAGCGAGAGCTCCGGCTCCGAGAGGCTGGGGAATCGCCCCACAAGGCTCAGCTCCTCCGGGGGATGATGCAGCGAGCACCGAGGCAGGGGGGAGGACGGAAAAATCCTGCCAGAAGCCACGACACGACATGCAAGACGGCACAGGAGGCGTGCGGAGGCGGCAGCATGCTCGGTGTCAACCCTCCGGAGCGGGGAGAGGGGCCGAGCCCCGAGACGCAGCAGCAAATTGTTCTTAAAAATCGGGAAGCCAGAGCTACACCCCACAGCGAGGAGGGGGATGTCCCCCAAAGGGGAACGGCCGGTCCCCAAGGGGGGAGCCTGGCAGCCAGGCAGGTTCCCAGCTCGACCTGCCTCACCGCCAGGGAAAACCATGAGCATCCCCTGCCCCGAAAAAACCCAAAACTTCGGCGTCCTGCGGGACAGAGAGGGGTTGCACGGCGGCGGGGGAATCCAAAGTACAAAGAAAAGCAGCCCCATCTCCAAAGGCAGGTGATGGAAAGCAGCCGGAGCAGGATGAACAGCTTGGAAAATCCTTCCTGGAAATGAAACCGCTTGAGACAAAGGGTTGCGAGGGTTACAGTAACGCTGCAAAGGGTTGTCGTAGGAGTCCGGAGAGGAAAGCAGGCGCTCGCTAGCATCCCTCTCAGACGGATTTCACAGCCGAGGTGGTGTCTTCTGCCGGCGTTGGGGCTCCCAGTACGGCAGAGAGATGGCTCAGCTCCGCCGGCGCCCCATGGCACAGCCCTGTCCTCCCGAATAACTCACAGGGCAAAGCTCCTTTGGCCCGTCCCCGCGGCGCTCGGCTCCCAGTCCGTCGTACGCCACGCTGGGGATCCCCCCCACCTGCGCCCCGGCGGCAGCGTGAGAGTTCTGGAGCCCAGTAAGAAGCTGCAGCCGTTCCCGCTGGGGATTTCAAGGGGGACACGAGGGTCCCTGCCGTGAGGGTTGGTCCATCACGCTCCGGCCAGTCTAGGATGGGTGGGAGTCGGGATGTGGCTAGCAAGGACTAGCAATGGGCCATCCCCAGGGGGCAGTTCCCAAGTCAATAGAAGTGTTTCCGGCTCTGCTCCTGCCACTTGTTGTAGACGATGACTCCGATGACGATGGCGAAAACGATGGCAACGAGGGAGAAGAAAACGATTAAGAAGAGAGCCAGGCCGCTCATGGGCTCCAGCGGCGCCTCCACTGCGTGGCAGAGGAAGAAAACCAGCCTGTGAGCACCCAGAGTGCCCAGCACCCCAAAACCCCGCTGAGATTTGCCTGCACGAGGTGGGTTTAGCCGCCCCACGTGACACACCAGTAACCCCACTCACACCCTGCCAGGCTCACACCACTCCAGGGCTGGGCTCCCCAAAGCTTTGGGGCTCAGCTCATCTGAAAGGCCAGAGCCCCGAGACCTCAGGACGCACAAGGGGCTCGTGGACATGTCTGCGGCGGGATTTCTGGGAGGAGAGGTGGCACCGTTGAGGTTCAAACCTCCGTGAGCTTCCAGTGGACCAGCACACCCCGTTTTGGTCACGGTACGAACCAAAGTGGAGTGGACACGCTTAGCCGAGCAGGCTGGGATCCTCCAGGAGGGCAGCGCTCCTCCGAGGAGGAGCGCTGCCGCCCGCTACAGCCACACCAAACGGGCTGTGACACCGGTTGTGCCGCACAGGGGACGAGAACAACCGCCGGTGGGAAGAACAGGGCACAAACCTCCCGATTCCAGCTGGAGCTCGGCTGTTTTGCTGGCGAGACAACGCGGTTTCTGCTCCGCGAGCACCACAGCTCCACACCCCTGCAGGTCCCTCCCCATTCCGTGCTGGTCCCACCTTCCCCCCCGGCATGAGGCCGGTGGCTCCTACTCACTTCCCGGCAGCTTCAGGTTGTCCACGACCGGCAGATACACCTCTCGGTCCCGCTTCTCCTCCTCCGGCGTCCGCTCCACCGTCAGCTGGTAAAGCTTCAGCGAAATGATGTCGTGGTTGTCTGGAAGCAGAGCGGAAACGTGTCCCGAGGCATCACCGAGAAATACGGCTCTGGCCAGGGGACTCGAGTGCCACAGGGATGCTCTCACTCGGGGCAAAGGCGCTGGCTCTCCCTTCCCATGGGGGGAAACTCACCTCCGCAGGGCAGGATCTACGCCGGGCCCAGAGCTGCGCCCAGCGCAGGGCCCTCTGCCAACAGGAGGAACCTTTTAAGCTACTTAAACTGAAAAAAAAAAAACCAAAAACCAACAAACAGCCCCAGAGCAGGAGATCATCTGACTCGAAACCACTCGGCCAACCCAAAGGGAAGGCGTTAGCATCGGCCTCACGTGGTCCTACTTCCTTCGCTTGTGATGGCGGGGTTATTAGCGGGAGAAGGCGAGCGCTCCAGGCCAGCCTGCCAGCTCCCCGGGCACAGATCGGAGAGAGAAAAGGAACTTTTGTTGCAACCAACAATGGGCCCAGACACCGGCCATCAATGCGCTTTTGTCGAGGCAGAACTCAAATCGGGCTTAAAACCTGCCGAAAGAGGCCCAGGGGGGTAACGTCAGGCTTGACGGCACCTCAGGCAGCGCCGGGAGGGAAGGATTATTCCGAGGAAGGCGGGGATCTTTAACTTTAGCTCTTTGCAAAACCCCATGTACGTCGGCCCACGTTGCGCCGCCGTTTCCGAGCGCACCTGGCTCATCCCTCCCTCAATAATGGGCGGGCGATAGCCAGCGGGCTACGAAATCCAAAGCGAAATACACCCAGAGACAGCGTCAGAGATGAGGAGCGAGCACCCTGGCTTGGCTCTAACACCTCCGGTGTCTGCAGCGACAGCAGCAGCTCTTGCCAGCACTGCCCTCGGGGCTAACCCAGCCACCGCGGGTGGCAGCAGGAGAGTGGAGATGTTTTTTTTCAGTGCTCATCCTGTTTTTACTCCTCCCAAGGCAAGTGTTTTGGAGACAGACCCTCCGGCCAAGCCGGTACAGCCACTTTGCCGCTGTGTCATTAAGAGAGGCCGGCTGAGGTCGGGCTGTGGCCACGCTGGGAGCTTAAGGGAAGCGGGAAGCGCCGCCTAGACAAAGCGCTCGGGGAAACAACGTGCCCAGACAGGGCTTTGGGCTCCTCGGGAGTTGCTGCAAGACAAAAAAACAAGGCTCCCACTCGCAGCTAAAGGGTGTTTAAAGCATGGAAAGGTCCTTGGGCGCTTCTGTAAGCCCCACCGGGTACCGAGCTGCGCCTCCAGACACCCAAAGCTGCGCAGGAGCTGCTTGGAAAACAAGACCCCGGGGCAGTACCTGACAGGTCGCCGGTGACAGAAGAGGTCCCAAAGTAATACCCGCGGGGCAAGCGCACGCCCGGCACGTCGATGCAGTCTCTCCACTCGTGCTTACCGTCGATATCGATCAACACCTGAGAAAGAAGAGGCTCCCTTAGCCCCGCCGCGGCGCCGCTGCCCGCTCTGCCCCGGCAGGCAGGACTCACCGTCAGTCTCCTCTTCACGTAGCGGATCACCAGGAAGGTATCGTGGTTGAGGTTGCGCACCATGGCCGTGCAACCCCCCAGCTCCGTCGGTCTCCCATCCCGGTCGTGGTCGTAGGTGAGGGAGCCGTTGTTCACCATGGCCGAGATGTAGGGGAAGACGCGCTGCGAAGGGGAAACAAGGCTGGGGGTGAGTTCCTGCTCTCACCCCGCTGGCCACGGCTCCGGGGTCAAGAGCCGCGACAGCCCTACGGATCCCAAACTCCTTCAACCCTCCAAGAATCCGTCTCAACAAGATAACGGCACGATGCCGCTTCATCCCCCAGCCTTCCTCAGGGCTCCCAGACATCCGGGATGGAGGACAGCCGGTTTCCATGCAGTCTCCCAGCTCACCCAGGGATTTCTGGGCTCACCCAAGGATTTCTGGAGCTCGGAAGAGGGAATTCCTCGACCATAAGCCAAGGTGAAACCCAACAGCGTGGGAACGGGTAGGTGAGCAAGAGCAAGTACCTGATTTCCCGGGCTGTACCTCCTCTTCTGAGCCTGCCAGTCCAGGGTTATCGCAAAGCGAGAAAGAGCACAGAAGCAAGACAGTCACGGACCAGAGTTAGTATTAACCTGCAACCCGGAAACTTCCTCCCTGGAGAGCTCAGCGCGTTATCGGCTTAGCGGAGACTAAATCAGAGAGGGCTTTAGGCGCTGAATCCCGGGACACGCGGCTAGGAAACGGCGCTGGTGGGCAAAAGCCACATCAACTGTCAGCACGTACTTGGCGTTTCTCCTCCTCACCGCGCAGGAGCTCACTCGCACTAAAGCCAGCGCCCCAAGGGGGGACACATCAGCCACAACCGCTCCCCAGGGACCCACAACTAACCTGTCCCTCTTCCCTCCGGAATAAAATCCTTCTTTTTCATCCTTTTAAAGGCGAGGAAAAAAAAAAAAAACCAAAACCAAACAACTGTGAACCCACACGCCATTCCAGCAACTGGCCGACCAGCATTTCTCCATCTCTTCCCTTCCTCAGAGCTCAACCGGAGGAGGGCAGCCCTCCCCGAGACACCAGACAGCCACACTACGCTGATTTTTTTTTTTTTTTTTTAAAATAAAGCCTGTTGTGCGTCCTTTTACCCCACAAAAAAGCAGAGCCGCCACCCCACAAATCAAGAGGATCCCATCCAACACCACGCTAATCCCCGAGCGCTGCCGGTAACGCGGTGCCAGGCAGCTCGTAAAAGGTTTTTAGGAGCACAAAGTCCACCCCCGCGCCGGAGCCGGCTGCTTTGGATGTTTAAACAAAAAAAAAAAAAAAAAAACCCAAAAAGCTGGTAGTTACTCAACGTTTGCTCAGCAGCTCCTAGGTCAGGGCACATCCCAACTGCGCCCTTTTGGCTCTCTCCCTGGGCTGAAGAGATTCCGGTGGGGCAGCGGGGTTGATGCCAAGGTCTCGGCGTAAAACAGAGCCTATTTTTTAGGATAAACTAGAAGTAAGGAAAGGTCCAGCTTTGGTTTCGGAGTGATGAAACCCATTCCAGCGTAAGGGTGGGAAGGACCCAGTTTTAACTACCTCTGCGCTCCCTTCGCCACCAGAACGGACGCCAACAAACCCCAAACAAGCAACGGCCACATCAGGAACACAAAAAAACGTTTAGTCGGGCGTCTTTTGAAGAGGCAGAACGCAGTCACGCCGCATCCCTGAGAGCAGGGAAAGCCTCCCGCCAGGAAACAGCCCCGGCGCGCAGCCAGGCCTGGGCTGGCAGCTCGGGTACCACTCTACTCAAGGTCTACAGAGACCACAGGAGCTCACAACGCAGAGGTGGTGTCATCAGCTAGTTTTCTCCTGCCCCTGGAAGGCTTTTCTCTGGGTAAAGCTGACCACACCACCACCCCGCAGCTTTTTCTGAAGAGTTAGTGCCTCCCTAGGGAGAAAAACCAACTACGCAGAGCACGGCGGGGAACGGCAGCGGAGAAATATCTAGTCTCTGATTTAAGAGCTCAAAGAAGATCGCACCGCACCGATGAAGAGCTGCGTTCGCAGCGACGCAAGCCGTAACCTCGGCGCTGCCCGTGCCACGCTCAGCAGGCAGCCAGCAAGGAGCACGGTCCCGTTTATCCTCTCTAGCTCACCTCCTGCTGCTTCTCCTCGTTTGGGTAGGTATCCACGAACACTCCCAAGCCCAGGAAGTTATCCTTGCTTCCGAAGACAGGTCCTAGAAGGAAGAAGAGGCTATGGATAAGGACAGCAAGGCCAGGCAGGCGTTGCAAAGGGTTCGTTAGCCATCCCTTCATGTTGTTCACTGTATCGGGTAACGAGGCAGCCTTGAGCTGCCTTAATTGAGTACGCAGACCCTCCAGGGAGGGAAGTCAGATTAAATCCCCCACCTTTTGCTGGTCAAGCATCGAGCTTCCTCTGCAGCCTGTTTTTTAAGGAGCCAATTCCCAGCACGGGAGGCCCCAGGTGTCCCATTAACACCGTCCATCTCAAGATCAGGGCAAAACAATCCCAAAGCCGCCTGCCCCCGAGCTGACGCCAGCCTCCCAGGGTAAATCCCCCAGCCCAGGGTGCCGAGGCTCAGAGGCAGCCTCATGCACGGTCCTTACTCCCTCTGTGCCTGCCAGGGTGAAAGAAAAACAGCCCTAAGGCCCCAAAACACTGCGATTCCTCACGGAGATTTCCCCGAGCGAGCCTACAGACGGGGGAGAAAGTGGCACATACCACCCGACACCTTCCCCTCGAGGCACAGCCCCCCCCCAGCAGCTACCACAGACACTTTACCCGGCTGCATGCGATCCTTGGTGTACCAGATGGCAAAACCATCTCCGTTCAGGTTTTTCTTGCCTTGGCCGTGGATTTTAAAATGCACCTGCATCTCCCAGTCTCGCAGGTAACACGGCTGCGGAAAAAAAAAAAAAAAAAAAAAAAAAGAGAGCGAGGGTGTGAAATGTGGATGTCCCTCATGCCAGCACCCTCCGCTGCACCGTCCCCTGCCATCGCCAGCAGCTCCACGTGCCACCAAACCGAAGAGCACACCGCCGCTCCCCGTTTCCCTTGCCCACAGACCGCCCTGTCCTATATTTCGGATGCGAGCAAGAATAATTAATCCCAAGGGACATCACGAAGCCGAGGGAATTGGGCATTACCCAGAGCTATAAAAAGCCAAAGAACCAATTCTGATCTCACACTGTTCTCAGGCAACTCTGGCAAAAATCAATAACTCACACCTGGGGAAAAGAGAGCAGAAGGAGCCTGAGAAGCAGCTCCAGCTTCTTAACTGCTGATGAGCCAATTATTTCTTGAGCTACCAACAGATTCCCTGCGCGAACGGGCACAGAACGTGACAAGCTCACAACAGATTCGCTCAAGTGATGTGAAGCCGGCCATTGGCCCAAGTGAAAAACCAAATCTCCCTCAATATTTTATAAGAGAAGTCGAGCGCGATGGATCACTTCTGGTCTCGTAGAGCATTTCCTAAACCACCATGGAGCGGGCTGGATTCCGGGGCACAAAAATCCCACCGATTTCAACCCCAAATTGAAATTAAACAGGAATTATCAAGGTATTCAAGGCAGCTTTACTGTCTGCCAGGCGAAAGGCTCGCGAGAGGCAGCAAAACACCTTAACAGAGCGCAGCGCTGGCGCACACACACCACCTGGAGCTGCCGCTTTACCGGCCCCGCTCTGAGACACGCGCACAGCAAAGGGGGCTGCGGGGGTGCTCTGGTCACAGCGGTCCCACGAGAGACCCCAAACTGGTCAGGATAGACAGCCCAAATTCACCGGGAGGGCGGGGGGGGGCTCAGCCCTTGCAGGAATCGCCACACCAAAGGCTGGAAGCTGATGTGCTGCTGGTACCCCCAGTTCCAACCCCCACGGACCTCCCCAGCCCCACTCACAGCCAGCTCCCCACCACTCCATGGCCCCCACAGCCCACCCCAATTCCCTCCACCATCGTCTTGGCCCAGACCCTCACACCTCCCCAGCCCCAACACCTCCTGCGTCCCCAAAAAACCCCCAAACCAGCCCCCACCCATCCCCGTAAACCCCCTATAGCTCCTGGCCTAGGCCCCCACTCTCTCTCATTTGGCCCAGACCTGCCCAGCACCCCCCAGCCAAGACTCCCCCCCAGCTCAAACACCCTTACCCCCCAGTCCTACCCACACCCCCATCCCCCTCACTCAGGACCCCCACCACCACCCCCAGCTCAGTCTCCAACCCCCCAAAACAACCCCCCCCACCCCCAGTAAACCCCCCACCACGCTCCCTCATTTGGCCCAAACCTGCCCACTCCCCTCAGCCAAGACAGACACACACACCCCCAGCTCAAAGCCCCTTCCCCAGCCCCCCTCCCCACCAGTCACCCCCTCCCCAGCCTTACCCACACCCCCATACCCCAAACCCCCTCACTCAGGACCCCCCCCACCCCCAGCTCAGTCTCCAAACCCCCCACAAGTACCCACCTCCCCCCCAGTAAACCCCTCCTGCCTGCTGGCCGGGACCCCCACACTCCCTCACTTGGCCCAGACCTCTCCTTGTCGGTGTCATCGTGTCCCCCCACACTCAAACCTCCTTCCCCAGCCCCCCCTCCCCACCAGTCAACCCCTCCCCAGCCTTACCCACACCCCAAACCCCCTCACTCAGGACCCCACCACCCCCAGTTCAGTCTCCAAACCCCCCACAACTACCCACCTCCCCCCCAGTAAACCCCTCCTGCCTGCTGGCCGGGACCCCCACACTCCCTCACTTGGCCCAGGCCTCTCCTTGTTGGTGTCATCGTGTCCCCCCCCTCAAACCTCCTTCCCCAGCCCCCCTCCCCACCAGTCACCCCCTCCCCAGCCTTACCCACACCCCAAATCCCCTCACTCAGGACCCCCCCACCCCCAGCTCAGTCTCCAAACCCCCCACAAGTACCCACCTCCCCACCAGTAAACCCCTCCTGCCTGCTGGCCGGGACCCCCACACTCCCTCACTTGGCCCAGACCTCTCCTTGTCGGTGTCATCGTGTCCCCCCCCACTCAAACCTCCTTCCCCAGCCCCCCCTCCCCACCAGTCACCCCTTCCCCAGCCCCCCTCCCCACCAGTCACCCCCTCCCCAGCCTTACCCGCACCCCAAACCCCCTCACTCAGGACCCCACCACCCCCAGCTCAGTCTCCAAACCCCCCACAAATACCCACCTCCCCCCCAGTAAACCCCTCCTGCCTGCTGGCCGGGACCCCCACACTCCCTCGCTTGGCCCAGACCTCTCCTTGTCGGTGTCATCGTGTCCCCCCCCTCAAACCTCCTTCCCCAGCCCCCCCTCCCCACCAGTCACCCCCTCCCCAGCCTTACCCACACCCCCATACCCCAAACCCCCTCACTCAGGACCCCCACCACCCCCAGCTCAGTCTCCAAACCCCCCACAAGTACCCACCTCCCCCCCAGTAAACCCCTCCTGCCTGCTGGCCGGGACGCCCACACTCCCTCACTTGGCCCAGACCTCTCCTTGTCGGTGTCATCGTGTCCCCCCCACTCAAACCTCCTTCCCCAGCCCCCCCTCCCCACCAGTCACCCCTTCCCCAGCCCCCCTCCCCACCAGTCACCCCCTCCCCAGCCTTACCCACACCCCGTCTCTCTCAGGAACCCCCCCACCCCCACCCCCGGTTCAGTCTCCAAACCCCCTCCCCAGCCCCCAATTCCCCCCCACTCACCCCAAAACCCACTCCCTCCTCTCCCAACATGGCTTGAACCCGCTCCTGCCGCCCCCCCCCCCCCCCAACACTATCCCACCCCCACAGTGGGGCACCCCCCGGCCCCTCAGCGCCCCCCACCCCATCCCGGTTCACACACCCACCCGCCCGCCGGTGCGGGCCTCCCCCCCCCTCGGGGACTCACCACTCGGTTCCAGACGGCTCCCTGCTTGCTCTGCACGTCGGGGGTGAGGCGGATGTACTGGGTCATGACCATGGCGTTGCCCAACAGGTCCCACAGCCCCGAGCTGGCCGAGCCCACACCTGCGGCCCACACGCACCGTCGGTACCGGGCGCCGGTAACGGGTACCGGACATCGTCCGCCGCCGCCCCCCCCTGCCCCACACTCACCCTGGTACGGTTTGGAGAGCGAGTGCTCACGCTTGAGGTGCTCCTCCGTCTGCTCGGCCCGCGGCCCGCCCAGCCCCAGCGCCACGGCCAACAGCGCCAGCCCGGCCCGCCACCGGCCCGCCGCCGCCATCTTCCCTCCGCCGCCCCGCCCCGCCCCGCCCCGCCCGCCCATTGGCCGTCGCGCCGCCCCGCCCCGCCCGCCCATTGGCCGTCG
Organism: Fratercula arctica; assembly: GCA_947846985.1. Lineage (NCBI taxonomy): Eukaryota > Metazoa > Chordata > Aves > Charadriiformes > Alcidae > Fratercula > Fratercula arctica. The sequence continues at coordinate 271,641 of CANTUZ010000023.1, read as the reverse complement.
CCCCGCCCCGCCCCGCCCGCCGGTTGGCCGCGCCGCCTGTCTGTCAACGGGGAGGCGGGGGGGGCGCGGAGGCGACGTAGGTCCGGCGGATTTAAAGGGTCCGCGCATGGATCTGGCGCGCATTTGCCTCGCTGACCGCCCGGTCCTAGTGCCCTCCACCCCCCCCCCCCCCCCCCGCCCTAATGCTCCCCCGGTCCTAGGGTCGTCGCCTTCCCCCCCAGGTCCTAGTGCCACCACCGGTCTCAGTGTGTCCCCCAGTTCCAGTGCCCTCCCGCGGTCCTAGTGTCGTCGTCCTCCCCCTCCCCGGTCCTAGTGTGTCCCCCCCGATCCTAGTGTGTCCGTCGTCCCCTCCCCCCCCGGTCCTAGTGCCCCCCCGGTCCGTTCGTCGTCGTTTCCTCCCCCAGATCCTAGTGCCCCCCCCCCCGGTCCTAGTGCCCCCCCCCCCCCCCCGGGTCTTAGTGCCCCTCCGGTCCTAGTGTTGTCGTCTTCCGCCCCAGGTCCTAGTGCCCCCTCCCCCGCAGGTCCTAGTGTTTGTGTGTGTGTGTCCCCAGGTCCTAGTGCCCCCCTCCCCCCAGGTTCCAGTGTCTCCCCACCCAGGTCCTAGTGCTCCCGCCCCCGGTCCTAGTGTCGTCGTCCCCCTCCCACAAGGTCCTAGTGCCCCCCAGGGTCCTAGTGCCCCCATCCCCGAGGTCCTAGTGCCCCCCGCCAGGTCCTAGTGCCGCCCCCAGGTCCTAGTGTCCTTTGCCCCCAGGTCTTAGTGCCCCCCCCCCCCCCCCCCCCAACAGGTACTAGTGTGTCCGCCAGGTCCTCGTGTCCCCCCAGGTCCTAGTGAGTGTCCCCTCCCCGGGTCCTAGTGCCCTCCAGGTCCTAGTGCCGCCCCCCTACCCCCCAGATCCTAGTGCCCCCCAGGTCCTAGTGAGCGTCCCCTCCCCAGGCCCTAGTGCCCCCCAGGTCCTAGTGCCCCCCCCGCCATGGTCCTAGTGTCCCCCCTAGTGTGTCGTGTCCCGCCCCCCCCCCCCCCCAACTCCTAGTGTCCCCTGGCCCCCCACGCATCCTCCTTCCCCGACGGACACCCTCTACCCAACCGATACCCCCCACCCCCAGTGACACCCCCTCACCCCTCTCCGGGTCTCCCCCATCCCCCTCGCACCCCCCCGCTACCCGCGGTCCCCACCCTCCTTCCATTGCCCCGCCGCCACGGCCTCCTTAAGGCGCGCCGGCGGGACGGGGCGGGGGGGGGGGGGGGTGAGTGACGTCGTGTGTCCCCCCCCGTTCCCCCCCCCCCCCCCCCCCCGAGGGCGTGGCGCGGCGTGTGACGCTGCCGCGAGCGCGGCGGCCCCGCGAGACACCAACATGGCGCCGGGCGGCGGGCGGCGGCGGCGGCGGGGCGGCGGGGCCGGGGGGGGCGGCGGCGGAACCCCCTTCTCATCGTTGTCGCTGTCGTCTCCCCCCCCGCTGCTAGCCGCCGCTTCTGCTGCTGCTGGCGCTGCCCGGCGGCGGGGCAGCGGTGCCGGCGGGGGACAGCATGATCCTGGGGATGCGGCTGGAGGAAAGCACGAAGCCGGCGGCGGGGGCTCCGACCCGCGGGCCCATCCAGGTGACGGAAGGCAGCGAGGTGCTGCTGCGCCTCTACGGGCTGGGGCTGGGCCCCGGCACCAGCGAGCGGGTGGCCTTCGCCGAGTTGCGGCCGGCGACCGCCAACAACGCTTCGGTGGCCAACGGCACCTGCCCCGAACGCTCGCAGGACCTGCTGGTGCAACCCGGCCTGGCCGAGGCCCGCGACACCTCGGCCCTGCTGAGGGTCCGCGTCCAACCCCTGCGCAAAGACGAACAGGCCAAGACCTACGTCCTCTGCACCCAACGCCAGCCCGGCCAGCCCTGGGTGCCCCACCAAGGCGCCGACGGGCAAATCGTGGTGTTGGAGGAGAAGAAGTCGCTGCTGCCCCTCTGGCTGCAGGTGATCCTCATCGCCGGGCTGCTGGTGCTGTCGGGGATGTTCAGCGGGCTCAACCTGGGCCTGATGGCGCTGGATCCCATGGAGCTGCGCATCGTGCAGAACTGCGGCACCGAGAAGGAGAAGCGTTACGCCCGGAAGATCGAACCCATCCGCCGGAAAGGCAACTATCTGCTCTGCTCCCTGCTGCTGGGGAACGTGCTGGTGAACACCACCCTCACCATCCTCCTCGATGACCTCATCGGCTCCGGCATCGGCGCCGTCGTGGCTTCCACCATCGGCATCGTCATCTTCGGGGAGATCGTGCCCCAGGCGCTCTGCTCCCGCCACGGCCTGGCCGTGGGCGCCAACACCATTGTGGTCACCAAGTTCTTCATGCTGGTGACGTTCCCCCTCTCCTACCCCGTCAGCAAGCTCCTGGACTGCATCCTGGGCCAGGAGATTGGCACCGTCTACAACCGGGAGAAGCTGGTGGAGATGCTGAAGGTGACGGAACCCTACAACGACCTGGTGAGGGAAGAGCTCAACATGATCCAGGGGGCCCTGGAGCTGCGCACCAAGACGGTGGAGGACGTGATGACCCCGCTGCAGAACTGCTTCATGATCAACAGCGACGCCATCCTGGACTTCAACACCATGTCGGAGATCATGGAGAGCGGCTACACCCGCATCCCCGTCTACGAGGACGAGCGTTCCAACATCATGGACATCCTCTACGTCAAGGACCTGGCTTTCGTCGACCCCGACGACTGCACCCCCCTCAAAACCATCACCAAATTCTACAACCACCCCGTCCACGTCGTCTTCCACGACACCAAGCTGGACGCCATGCTGGAGGAGTTCAAAAAGGGTGAGAGGGTCAGGGGGGAGGCTGCTTTCTTCCCCTCGGAGGAGGAATTTCGCCCTCCGGGGCTGGAATTGCCCGTGCCGGGGCTGCCTGGGGTTCCCGCGGTTCTGGTGGTCGCGATCCGGAGGGCACCGGGCGCCTGCGGTGCTGGACACGGAACCGGGAGCAGCTGCTCGGTGCCCGCAACCGTTCGGGCTTCCGGGGTTTGGTGCGTAACAGCGCTGCGCCGGGGAGGGAAACCCTCTGCTTTACCGCTGACGGAGCACCCAGCCTCAGGAAACACTTTGGGAGTGTTTACTTGCTCCTTCTTTTTAATTATCGGCCACGGAGGCCCTTGAAGAGCTGCTGGAAAATTGCTCCGGCTCTCTGGTTTGGGCTTGGCTCCCTCCTCTGGGCCTTTCCCTGCCGCAGGGGTGCCGGCCCCCATCTCCGCTCTGCTCCCCGCTCTCAGGAGCACCCAAAACCGAGAGCTGGGAGGAGGAGCGGGATCCAGGCTCGCCGGAGGCTGATCGGGGAAAACCATCTTAGCTCCGAGGCAGGATTTTCCCACTCAGGGCTTTGCCAACCCGGGCAGGGGCTGCTCCTGTACCCCCCCCCCGCCGCCCCGCAGCTTCCCGCAGCTCCCACCAGCTCAGGACCGGGCTGGGACGACACGAAGAGCCCGGTTGTGCCGGGTGATGCCAGGCCAACCCTCCGCCGTGCGTCACCCCGCGCTTTCCTCTGACTCCCCTTCCACCCCCCCCGGCCGAGGTTCGGGCGCGTCACGAGAGCCGGGAGCTTTTGCTGCCGTTTCGGGGGACGGGGTGGGGGGGACCTTGCCAAGATTGAGGGGGTTTAATAATTCCTCCCGCAGCGAGAGCTTGGCGGGAGGGTTTGGGAGCTGGTAGGTCCGAGCCTGGCCGATATCTGGGGGTAGGGAGGAGGCAACAGCTCTGTTCCTGCCTCCCTTTGCGACCGGGCTTCCCTGGCACCCAAAAAATATCGGCGGGGGAGCAACGCCCCTCGGTCGCGGCTCGTGGTTGTGACGATGACGACGGGATCTCGTGGCCTCGGAGCTGCCCTGATTAGTGAAAACCCTCCCTGGCAAATGTTTTCCCGTCGGTTCATCTCCCGCCGGTTTGAGAGCCGCCGTAGGAGCGTGCCCGGCCGTCCCGCTTGCCCCCCCCTTTCCCAAAACCAGCAGCGGAGAAGCGGAGCCCTGTTGCTGCCGGAACTAGAGTTATCCCGGCCGCTGGCACCGGCTTTCCCTCCGACGAATCCTTATTAAAGGATTTAAAGCACGCTCGTTCCGGTTACAAAGCCGCCCGTGTCCCGTATTGTGGATTTTTTTTGCCTCTCGGGGTCAGGAGCGGGGGATTTGTGGGGCTGGTTATCAGGTGTGTCCCCTGTCCCCCCCCCCCCACACGAATTCACCCCGTTCCTGCTGGGTGCAGCACCGCGGTGAGTCTCTGCCCTCACCCCACTCAGCGGGACCCGGAGCGGGAGATGCGCCCAGGGAAAGGATAAATAGGGGAAAAATAAATCAACCGGCCGCGCTTCTGATCGTCCTAATGGCGGGGCTTGGCAGCCGGACCTCTCCCCCCCCCCCGCCCCCCCCGGTGCCACCGAGGTGTCCCAGGCGCTGGCCTGGGGGTGACAGTTCCCGCGGTGATGCCCAGCGCTCGGCTCGGCGCCTTTTCCCCCATTTTTCTTCTTTTGGCGCGGGCCCGGCGTGAAGCTTTGAGCGGGGAACGCCGCGGGGGAGCTCGGGGTGTCGCTCTCCCTCCTGGGGTGCGGGCTCCGAAGGGGGTGCCGGGGTTGGGGTGCGGGCTCCCGTCACACCCCCCCGCGGCCGCCCTTTGCTCGGGCGGTTGGGGCTCCCCGCGGCGCGTTTGCTTTGCCGCCGGCCGCTCCCCATCGCGCTCAGCCTTGGCCGCCGGGCCCGGCAAGGAACCGCTGCCTGACTCATCGGGGCTGGCCCCGCAGCCCCGCTCCTTCCACCTCTCCCAGCTCCTTCCGCCTCTCCCAGCTCCTCCTTCCACCTTTCCCAGCTCCTTCCACCTCTCCCAGCTCCTTCCACCTCTCCCAGCTCCTTCTTCCACCTCTCCCAGCTCCTTCCACCTCTCCCAGCTCCTTCCACCTCTCCCAGCTCCTTCCGCCCTCTCCCAGCTCCTCCTTCCACCTCTCCCAGCTCCTTCCACCTCTCCCAGCTCCTTCTTCCACCTCTCCCAGCTCCTTCCACCTCTCCCAGCTCCTTCCACCTCTCCCAGCTCCTTCTTCCGCCTCTCCCAGCTCCTTCTTCCACCTCTCCCAGCTCCTTCCACCTCTCCCAGCTCCTCCTTCCGCCTCTCCCAGCTCCTTCTTCCACCTCTCCCAGCTCCTCCTTCCACCTTTCCCAGCTCCTTCCACCTCTCCCAGCTCCTTCCGCCTCTCCCAGCTCCTTCTTCCACCTCTCCCAGCTCCTTCCACCTCTCCCAGCTCCTTCTTCCACCTCTCCCAGCTCCTTCTTCCGCCTCTCCCAGCTCCTCCTTCCACCTTTCCCAGCTCCTTCCACCTTTCCCAGCTCCTTCCACCTCTCCCAGCTCCTTCTTCCACCTCTCCCAGCTCCTTCCACCTCTCCCAGCTCCTCCTTCCACCTCTCCCAGCTCCTTCCACCTCTCCCAGCTCCTTCTTCCACCTCTCCCAGCTCCTTCCACCTCTCCCAGCCCCTCCTTCCACCTCTCCCAGCTCCTTCTTCCACCTCTCCCAGCTTCTTCCACCTCTCCCAGCTCCTTCCACCTCTCCCAGCCCCTTCTTCCACCTCTCCCAGCTCCTTCCACCTCTCCCAGCTCCTTCTTCCACCTCTCCCAGCTCCTTCTTCCACCTCTCCCAGCTCCTTCTTCCACCTCTCCCAACTCCTTCCGCCTCTCCCAGCTCCTTCTTCCACCTTTCCCAGCTCCTTCCACCTCTCCCAGCTCCTTCTTCCACCTCTCCCAGCTCCTTCCGCCTCTCCCAGCTCCTCCTTCCACCTTTCCCAGCTCCTTACACCTCTCCCAGCTCCTTCCACCTCTCCCAGCTCCTTCTTCCACCTCTCCCAGCTCCTTCCACCTCTCCCAGCTCCTTCTCCACCTCTCCCAGCTCCTCCTTCCACCTCTCCCAGCTCCTTCTTCCACCTCTCCCAGCTCCTCCTTCCACCTCTCCCAGCTCCTCCTTCCACCTCTCCCAGCTCCTTCCACCTCTCCCAGCTCCTTCTTCCACCTCTCCCAGCTCCTTCCACCTCTCCCAGCTCCTCCTTCCACCTCTCCCAGCTCCTTCTTCCACCTCTCCCAGCTCCTTCCACCTCTCCCAGCCCCTTCTTCCACCTCTCCCAGCTCCTTCCACCTCTCCCAGCTCCTTCTTCCGCCTCTCCCAGCTCCTTCCACCTCTCCCAGCTCCTTCTTCCACCTCTCCCAGCTCCTTCTTCCACCTCTCCCAGCTCCTTCCACCTCTCCCAGCTCCTCCTTCCACCTCTCCTGGCTCCTTCCACCTCTCCCAGCCCCTTCTTCCACCTCTCCCAGCTCCTTCCACCTCTCCCAGCTCCTTCTTCCGCCTCTCCCAGCTCCTTCTTCCACCTCTCCCAGCTCCTTCCACCTCTCCCAGCTCCTTCTTCCACCTCTCCCAGCTCCTTCCACCTCTCCCAGCTCCTCCTTCCACCTCTCCCAGCTCCTTCTTCCACCTCTCCCAGCTCCTTCCACCTCTCCCAGCTCCTTCTTCCACCTCTCCCAGCTCCTTCCACCTCTCCCAGCTCCTTCTTCCACCTCTCCCAGCTCCTTCTTCCACCTCTCCCAGCTCCTCCACCTCTCCCAGCTCCTTCTTCCGCCTCTGCCAGCTCCTTCCACCTCTCCCAGCTCCTTCCACCTCTCCCAGCTCCTCCTTCCACCTCTCCCAGCTCCTTCTTCCACCTCTCCCAGCTCCTCCTTCCACCTCTCCCAGCTCCTTCCACCTCTCCCAGCTCCTTCTTCCACCTCTCCCAGCCCCTTCTTCCACCTCTCCCAGCCCCTTCTTCCACCTCTCCCAGCTCCTTCCACCTCTCCCAGCTCCTTCTTCCACCTCTCCCAGCTCCTTCCACCTCTCCCAGCTCCTCCTTCCACCTCTCCCAGCTCCTTCTTCCACCTCTCCCAGCCCCTTCTTCCACCTCTCCCAGCTCCTTCCACCTCTCCCAGCTCCTTCTTCCACCTCTCCCAGCTCCTTCCACCTCTCCCCGCCTCCCGAAGGAGCCGCCGCGCCTCACCGAGGGGGTTCGGCGAGCGGATAAAGGAATTTCACAGCCCGAGCAGCAATTTTAGGGGCTTTTCCTCCCTTTTCCCATCGCCTTTTTTTGCGGCGGGGTTGCCCGACGCACGTGAGCTCGGCTGAAGAAGGAGACAAAGGGGAGCTGCGCGGTGCCCAGCCCTAAAATTAGCTTTTCCCTGAGCGACAAGGGGCCTGCGGCCGCCAGCTCTAAAATTAAATAGCAGATAATGTCGGGGAGGGCAGATTTGCGCTGGGGCCGGAGCGGGATGGCGAGCGGGGCGCCTTGCTGCTGGCCCGGGGGCGAGCGTGGCACTTGAGGAGGTAGAAGGGGTTTTATTTCAGGCTGTGTCGAAGTCAGGGAGGGAAGGTCGCCTTCCTCCGTGCCTCAGTTTCCCCAGGCTAAGGATACCGGTTCTGCGGGTGCGTTGGCCTCGCCTGGGCACGCTGCGGTTTCCACGCGGCCGCTCGGCTCCTCTCCCCGGAGCAGAGGTGGATGTTCCTCGTTCGAGGAGTTTTTCCCAGCGGCTCAGTGTGATTTTGGGGTGAAGCAGGAGAAACATCGGCTCGCGGAGAGGCTCGCCGGGCGGCCGGCAGCTGGGGCAGGAGCGACACCAGCTCCACCGCGAGCCGGCGGGTCGGATTTAGCCAGAATAAGGCAAACCACATCCTGCCTGCGTGGGGCGAGGCTGGCGGAGCGAGGGGAGTTGGGAATTCAGGGCTGGAGAGGTCTTCGTGCCGGCAGGGACCAGCTGCTCGTGGCCAGGGCCGGCCGGGCAGCGGCTGCTGCTTGCCCTTGGCTCTCTTCCCCCGGATGTTTTGGCTCCGGGATCGGGCGGCCATTGCAGCACCAGGTGTCCGGAGCGTTTCCTCCGGGATGGGCCAACCCCGGCTCAGCTTGGCAGAGCTGCCGAGGAATTTCGGAGAGAATGGGGGACGCTGGCAGAAACCCCATTCGTGGCTGCGTCCTCCGTGCCGGGGTGTCGTCACCCCGCGGCCACTCACCCGGCGTCACCGGCACCGTGCCATGCTCGGGTGACACGGCACGGGCTGCTCCGAGGACACGTCCCATCTCCGGTGACCCCTTGGCCAAGCCCACACCCCATGGTGGCACGGAGGCGCCACTGTCATGGGCTTAATTACTGTCATTACACTGGGAATTAGTGCCCAGCCCAGGGGCTCGTTAAGATTTTAACTGGTTTATTGTTTCCTGCTGGGGGAGGGGAGGGAAGGGCTGGTCCCGGTGACATCCCTGGGTGCGGGGACCCCACGGGGAGGCTGGGGGGTGCCCTGTTTGGGGGGAGGAGGGGGTGTCTCCCTTCTAACATCCGTGGGTCTGTCCGCAGGGAAGTCCCACCTGGCCATCGTGCAGAAGGTGAACAACGAGGGCGAGGGCGATCCCTTCTACGAGGTGCTGGGGCTGGTGACGCTGGAGGACGTCATCGAGGAGATCATCAAGTCGGAGATCCTGGACGAGTCGGATATGTACAGTAGGTTTTGGGGCTCGGCCCCTCTCCCCTCACCCATCGCGTGCCGGGGTCCCTCCTTTCCCCTGCTCCCCCCCGACGCCCTGCTCCCCCCTGACACCCTGCTCCCCCCAGCCGACAACCGCACCAGGAAGCGGGTGGGCACCCAGAAGAACAAGCGGGACTTCTCGGCCTTCAAGGACCCCGTCAACGAGCTGAAGGTGAAGGTCTCCCCGCAGCTGCTGCTGGCCGCTCACCGCTTCCTCTCCACGGGTGAGTTTTTTGCTGGGGGGTGGGGGGCGCTCAGGACACCCCCTCGGGCTCAATCCGGCTGCGCAGCATCGGCACCGATGGCTCCATGTCCCTGGCAGCCGCGTGGGCTCCGTTCTCGTCCCCCCACCGGGGAAGCGTCGCTCCGACCCATCTCCTTCAGAAATTGTGGGGCTCTTGCGTCTTGTCCCACTTTGCTCCCCTCGCAATGAGGAGGGACGGGGTTGGGGGATGCCAGCCCTGCCCCTGACTCTTGGCACGTCCCTGTCCCTCCAGGATGGTCCTCTTCCCCGGCTGGCACGCGTGTCCCCAAGGCTGGGGCTGGCCTTGCTGGGGACCTGGTGTTGGGGCTGGACCCGTGGGCTTCTGCCCCAGGGAGGTGTCGAAGGGGCCCAGCCTGATCCAGGCACCACCCGAGGGCCTGGGGGGGGGGTGTCACACCTCCACGTGGAGGGTCGGGAAAGGGACAAGGACCGTGGCTCTGACCCCCCCATCCCCTCTCGCTCTCAGAGGTGACGCTCTTCACCCCCAACTTCATCTCGGAGAAGATCCTCCTGCGGCTCCTCAAATACTCCGACGTCATCCAGGAGCTGAAGTTTGACGACGAGAACAAGAAATCCCCGCGCCACTTCCTCTACTGCAAGAACAAGGCAGCCGACTACTTCATCCTCATCCTGCAGGTACCCGGCCGCGGGGTGACACGGGGGTGACGCTGGGGTCCCCTTCACCCCGGGAAGGCTGCCATGGGAGGGGGAGTCTCAATCCAGCCCAGCCCTGCGGGATGTGGCTCACGGCGTCGGACGCCGTCTCTCCCCTGCAGGGCAAGGTGGAGGTGGAGGCCGGCAAGGAATGCATGAAGTTTGAAGCGGGAGCTTTCTCCTATTACGGGGTGATGGCCATCAGCCCCCCTCCTGTATCCGGTAAGCACCCCCCCGTCACCCGGGTGCCAGCGCGGGCAGAGCCCTCCCACCCTGTTTCAGAGCTGCCGCTGGGAGTAGGAGATGCTGGGAGCTCCGAGCCCCCGCCGGTGTCCCCTGAGCCATCCCGGGGGGCTGCGTGGCCAGCGCTTGCCCTCAGGGAGACACCTGAGCGTGTCCGGCAGCGAGCGGAGGGTCTGTGCCCGAGCCGGAGGTTTAAAACTCGCTGTCCTCATTTCGGGCCACCCTCCCGTCGCTTCCAGGCTCCGCGAGCGGCCGGACACGGGGCCCTCGCGGCTCGGTTTGGTGTCGTGGTGTCACCTCCGTCACCGCGAGGGGCAGAGGTCCCCACAGCCCCCCTCCTTTGCCCCAGAGGCTTGCTCTTGACCTTGTCCTCTGCGTGTGTGTTGTGTTGTCCGTCTCTCTGCCCTAGCCCTCCCAGCCCAGCCCCGGCGCCCAGCCACAAAGCGAGAGTCATTATTTGCCAGGTTGACAGGTAAACGGTGCGGCTGCATGGCGTGCCAAACCCTGCTGTGACCGCATTAACCCGCCGCAGTGGGCGTCCCCACCCCCTTAATGCAGCACCGGGTATTTTGGCCCCCACAACGGGCCGGCTACTAGCCGTATCGTCCGGCTCTGTGCGCCGGGGGGGCCATCCTGCCTGCCCCTCCCCTGCTCCCGGTGCCATGGGCTTCTCACCCCGCGTCCGAGCGCCTCCGGAGGAGGAAAGGCGGCTCCTGCCCCCGGTGCGGGCTGCGGCATGGGGCTGGAGCTGGGCAGCGCCGCTGCCCGGTGTCACCCGGCCCCGCTGACGGTGGCGTTTGGGTCCTGCTGGTCCCCGATTTCTCCCAGCTGCCTTCGCTGCGGCTACGGCGTGGAGCAGGGGGACGGTGGTGGCTGTCCCCGCGCCGGCTGGCTGGCGAGGAGGTGCCGCTCTCCCTGCTGCTGCATGCGGTTCCTGCGTCACCCCGGCTTTCCGAGCACGTCACCATGTCCCCGTAACCCCCACCTCGTCCCTAACCCCACACAGAGAGACTCATCCACCAGTTCAGGGAGTCACATTGTCCCCTGGCACTGTCCCCTGGGCAGCACCTGGCCCTGGAGCAGGGGGACCAGCGGGTCTGGCCAGGCTCCGGACTCCGTGGCCGGTGGCCGTTTGGCAAGTGACGGGCAGGGATCAAAACCGGCGCTGCCCGGCAGAGCTGGGGGATGGCAGCGCTCGGCCATGGGGGGCACAGGGCTGCACTGGGGTGGACGCGTGTCCCATCACTCCCTGTCACCGCTGGGGTCCGTGTCCCCGGAGCCTGCGGGGACGGGGCTCTCCCTGCCTGGCAACCACCAGAGCCAGGGCCGGTGTCACCAGGGGCTCAGCGCCCCGTGGAGAGTTGCCAGGCCTCGTGCCAGCGCGGCGCAGGACCCTCGGCGGCGTGTCTGACCCCGTCCCTCCCGTCCCCGCAGAGATCCGCTCCCCGTCCCACGTCAGCGGCCTGAACCGCTCGGCCTCCCTCAGCTACCACGAACGCTCCGACTCCGTCTCCTCCCCCGTCAGCGGCAGCAACAACCAGCTCAACGCCAGCACCGGCGCCCAGTACGTCGCCGACTTCAGCGTCCGCGCTCTCACCGACCTCCAGTTCGTCAAGGTGAGGAGGGACAGGGGACGGGGACAGGGATGTCACCGGTGGGGTCCGGCACCGCTCCTCACCCCCCTCTTATTATTTTTTTCCCCGGCACAGATCACGCGGCAGGAATACCAGAACGGCCTGATGGCTTCCCGCATGGACAGTTGTCCCCAATCCCCCGACAGCAACGCCCCCAAACCGGACACCGTTTTACCGGAGAAACCGGAACCTTCCGCCCCCGCCGACGAGACCACCAGTCTCCTCAACGAGAGGAACTGCCTGAGCCGCCGGAGCAACCACAGCCCCCTGGAAAACTCCATCTGACCCCGGCCCCGCCGGCACGCGCCGGGAAGGACCCTCGCGTGCCCGTTTTAGGGACCCTTTTCCCCGGTAGGAAAACGCTCGGCGTCTCCTCGGGTGACGTCGCGCCGGCTGCCGCGGTCGCCGGAGGAGCCCGGTTGAGCTGGAGGAGGCGGCACGGTGGGAAACGGAGCCGGGATTTGCTGCTGCTTTCCAGACTGGCTTATTTTTAATTAATTTAAACGGATGGCGGCGGAGACGGCACGACGACTCTCCGCCGGCCGCCCCGCCGACGGCGCTCGTTCAGCTCAGGGAGCTTCAGGTCTCGTACGCCGCTTCGGGGTGGGGGGCGGAAAATGGCTCTGCCACGGCCCCCCCGGCACGGGCACCCCGGTGGTTTTTGGGGCGCAAGGGTTGGACGGGGTCGTGTGGGATGTGGCGTGACCACAGCGGCTCGTCCTCCCAGTGCCGCGACCCTTCTCCTTGCCCGTTCCCCTTTCCCGCTGGCCCGGGGCTCCGGGGGGATCGGGTGGCGGAGAGCTCAGCGCAGGCCTGAGGTCCAGGGGATGGGCTCGGCGGCTCCGGGCATGGCCGAGACCCCCCCCCCACCACCATTCCCGGCCCCTCCGCCACCCACCGGTGTCATGAGCGTGCTGAGGACGGCAGGGACGGCCACCCCCCGGCGGTTGCGGTGCCTTCCCCCCTGCCGTGGGGTGTCTCAGGGTATCGGTGCCGGGGGGGGGGGGTGGGGGGTAGGGGGGGGGTTGGGGCGCAGGATCCGGCTTTTGGGGTGGCACAAAGCTAGTGACCAAAGTTGTACAGGCAGGAGGGGGCCAGCGCCACGTGTCTGTCGTCCCCCCCACCCTGGCACCGGGGGACCCCCAAATCCCCCGGTGACCTCCTCGGGGCAGGACGTGGGACCCCCGGTGAGCACCGGCCGGACCCCCCCAGCCCCGTCCCCGGAGCTTTGTGCCCAGTGGGGGGTGGAGGGAGACACAATCCCCCCCCCCCCCCCCCAAAAAAAGCACAAGTTCCCTGGGTGAACTCTGTAAGTTATTGGGAGAAGGTTAATTATTTTTGTTAATCACGTCTCGACGATCAGGTCCTAGGTCCTTCCGTGGGGAGATACTAGAAATAATAATAATAATTAATAATAATAATAATAATAATAATAATAAACCAAGACAAAAAGAACCCTTTTTTTTTATTAAATCTTCCTCTATGCAATCCCCTCCCCGCTCCTTCCTCCTGGGAATTCATATTTATTTTTCGCATCAGGTTTGATTTGTATATTTGGGGGAGGCCGGGTCCGGTGGGGAAGGGGGGAGGGGGGGTTCGGGGGGGGGCCGGGCCTCCCCCTCCCGGTTGTGTTCCCCCCCCCACCCCCCCCAACGTCCTCCTCCCACCGCCCCCTCCCGGTTGTGAAACCGACTCTGGAATTTTATTCGATGGGGTTTTGGGTTGGCTTGAGGGTTTTTCGGGTTTTTTGCCAGTTGGGTAATAAAAAAAAAAAAAATTATATCTGTACGTCGGTCTCCTCCGTGCTTCGGGGGGGGGGGGGGGGGGGGGGGGGGGGGGGGGGGGGGGCGGGGGGGCTTATCAGTCTTCCAGGACCCCAAATGCAGCCAATTCACCCCAAAAAGCATCGAGACAAAAATCATCCCCCCGAGCCATGGCAGCGGGATGGTGACGGCTGCCCCAGTAGCCGTGGCCCAACTGGGAACCGTGCCCTGGGCATGGCTGGGGGGGGGGGGCCTGGGGGGGGGGGGGGGCCAACCTCCGTCCCCCATTCTTCTCGGGGCCGTGGCACAGCGGAGCAGCCAGGGGGGGTGGCCCGATTGGGGGTGTCCCCTGCGAGGCTCCCTCCTCTCCCGCGTCTCCTTCTCCAGCTCGGGCGCCGCGAGCTCAGCGGCCAGTTGACACCGAACCCTCCCCCGAACCAACCCCCCCCCCACCCCCGTTTTTAGGGGTTTTTTTTATAGGAAAGAAAAGCCACCGGAGGAGTTGGCAGCCAAAAAATGGTGCTGTGACACCCCCCCGGCCCACGCCGGGACAGACGGAGACGGCGTTGGGTGCCAACGGCTTCCTTTACCCATGGGAGACGGGCTCCGGTGGCACCGCCTGTCCCTCGGGGCGGTGGCTCTCCTGGTCCCAGGTATCCAGCAGGTCCCTCACCGCCGCGGTGGCCACATCGCGGGGCCGCCGGCCCTTGGCGTCGGGGACGGTGGCCAGCGCCGGGCTGTGCCGCAGGAGCAGGGCGCAGAGCTCCGGGTGGCCTTGCTCCGCCGCCTGCGGGTGACACGTCTGTCATCACCGGTGTCGTGACATGGAGGGGGGGGGACACAACACATGACATCCCCCCCCCAACCCTGCCACCCACCTTGTGCAGGCTGGTGCGGCCGTCCCCGTCGGCGGCAGCCGGGTCAGCGCCGTGGGCTAGCAGTAGCCGGGCGATGGCCAGGTGGCCGCAGTAGCTGGCGCGGTGCAGTGGGGTGGCCCCCCCGGGGGTGCGGGCGTCGCAGCGGGCCCCCTGCTGCAGCAGCAGCCGGCAGACCCCCAGGTGCCCGTTGCGGCTGGCGTAGTGCTGGGGAGGGGGGGGAACAGGCAGGGGGGTGGGCAGGGGGCTCTGCGCCCCCCCAGCACCCCCAGATAGTGGTGTGTGCCCCCCCCCCCGCCCCCCGTACCAGCGCCGTGTACCCCGCCATGTCGGGCTGGCTGGGCTCCCCCCGTCGCTCCAGCAGCTCCAGCACCCGCCGCTCGTCCCCGTCCCGCGCTGCCGACCAGATCCCTGTGGGGAGGGGGGGGGGGGCAAGTCAGGTAGGGGCTGCACCCCCTCCACACAGCCTGCACCCCCCCAAGCCCTGCCTGTACCTCCCTAGGCCCTGCCTGCACCCCTGCCTGCAACCTCTCAGGCCCTGCCTGCACCCCTGCCCTGTATGCAACCCCCCAGCCCTGCCTACACCCCTGCCTGCACCCCTGCGTCCCTGCCTGCACCCCCTAAGCCCTGCCTGCACCCCTGCCTGCAACCTCTCGGGCCCTGCCTGCACCCCAGCCCTGTCTGCAACCCCCTGGCCCTGCCTGCACCCCTGCCTGCACCTCCCCAGGCCCTGCCTGCACCCCCCTAGGCCCTGCCTGCACCTCCCCAAGCCCTGCCTGCACCCCCCTAGGCCCTGCCTGCACCTCCCCAAGCCCTGCCTGCACCCCCCTAGGCCCTGCCTGCACCCCCCAAGCCCTGCCTGCACCCCTGCCTCCACCCCCAGGCCCTGCCTGCACCTCCCTAGGCCCTGCCTGCACTCCTGCCTGCAACCTCTCGGGCCCTGCCTGCACCCCAGCCCTGTCTGCAACCCCCAAGCCCTGCCTGCACCCCTGCCTCCACCCCCAGGCCCTGCCTGCACCCCCCCTAGGCCCTGCCTGCACCTCCCTGCGCCCTGCCTGCACCCCTGCCTGCAACCCCCCAGGCCCTGCCTGCACCTCGCCGGGCCCTGCCTGCACCACCACAGGCCCTGCCTGCACCCTCAGGCCCTGCCTGCACCCCTGCCTGCAACCCCCCAGGCCCTGCCTGCACCCCTGCCTGTCCCCTCCCCGGCCCCCTGACCCCGCTCGAAGTCCATCTCGGGCAGGCTCTGGTGCACGCTGGGCACCGCCACCCGGCTGGGGCAGCAGGGACCGGGCGGAGAGGGGCGGCCCGCCGCCATCGGCCCGGCCCGGCCCGGCGCGGAGGGCCGAGGGGAGCCGGGGAGGGCCGGGGAGACCGAGCGGAGCCGGGAAGGGCCGAGGGGAGCCGGGAAATGCCGAGCGGGGGACGAAGGGAGCCGGGAAGGGCCGAATGATGCCGAAGGGAGCCGGGAACGGCCGAGCGGGGCCGAAGGGAGCCGGGAAATGCCGAGCGGGGCCGAAGGGAGCCGGGAAATGCCGAGCGGGGCCGAAGGGAGCCGAACGGCACGGTTCCCCCAGCGTTAGGGCGCATGCGCGCTCCGCCCGCAGGGCCCCGCCGCCGCCGCCAGGGGGCGCCCCCGGCCCCCAGAGCCCGGGACTGTGCCCCCCCCCCCGCCGCCATGGGGGTCCCAGGGGACAGCCCCCCGGCTATGGGGGTCTCAAGGCTCACTCCCCCCCCCCCCGGCTATAGGGGTTACAGGGCTCACACCCACCCCCCCTCCAGTTATGGGGTCCCAGGAATCATCCCCCCACCACCACTATGGGAGTCCCAGGGCTCTCCCCCTCCCCAGGCATGGGGGCCCAGGGCTCACACCCCAGCTATGGGGCTCCCAGGGCTGCCCCCCCCCCCCCCCCCCAGCCATGGGGGTCCAGGAGCTCTGCTCCCCCAGTTATGGGGGTCCCAGGACTCACACGACACCCCCAGCATGGGGACCCAGGGATTCCCACACACCCCCCCCCCAGCTATGGGGGTCCTAGGGCTCACCCCCCCCCAGCCATGGGGGTCCCAGGGCTCCCCCCCCCCCCAGCCATGGGGGTCCTAGGGCTCCCCCCCCTCCTCAGCCATGGGGGTCCCAGGGCTCTCCTCCCCCAGCTATGGGGGTCCCAGGACACCACCCCCACCCCCACCCCCCCCCCCAGGCATGGGGGTCCCAGGGCTCCCCCCCCCCCCCAGCCATGGGGGTCCCAGAGCTCTCCTCCCCCACCTATGGGGGTCCCAGGACACCACCCCCCCAGCTGTGGGGCTCCCAGGGCTCCCCCCCCAGCCATGGGGGTCCCAGGACACACACCCCCCCCCAGGCATGGGGACCCAGGGCTCACCCCCCAGCTATGGGGGCCCAGAGATTCCCTCCCCCCCCCCTTATGTGGGTCCCGGGGATTACCCCCCCCCCCCCCCAGCTATGGGTGCCCTAGGGCTCACCCCCCCACCCCCCCAGCTATGGGGGTCCCAGGGCTCCCCCCCCCAGGCATGGGGGTCCCAGGGCTCTC
The DNA here is from genome assembly GCA_947846985.1 of Fratercula arctica. Taxonomy (NCBI): domain Eukaryota; kingdom Metazoa; phylum Chordata; class Aves; order Charadriiformes; family Alcidae; genus Fratercula; species Fratercula arctica. Next base: position 255,118 of record CANTUZ010000023.1, on the reverse strand, counting down.
CTCCCTCAGCCATGGGGGTGCCAGGACACCCCCCCCGCCCCGCCCCAGGCATGCGGACCCACGGCTCACCCCCCAGCTATGGGGGCCCAGGGATTACCCCCCCCAGTTATGTGGGTCCCAGGGATTACCCCCCCCCCCCCCCAGCTGTGGAGCTCCCAGGGCTCCCCCCCCCAGGCATGGGGGTCCCAGGGCTCCCCCCCCCCAGCCATGGGGGTCCCAGGGCTCTCCTCCCCCAGCTATGGGGGTCCCAGGGCTCCCCCCCCCCCCAGCCATGGGGGTCCCAGGGCTCTCCTCCCCCAGCTATGGGGGTCCCAGGGCTCCCCCCCCCCAGCCATGGGGGTCCCAGGGCTCTCCTCCCCCAGCTATGGGGGTCCCAGGGCTCCCCCCCCCCCCAGCCATGGGGGTCCCAGGGCTCTCCTCCCCCAGCTATGGGGGCCCCAGGACACCACCCCCACCCCCACCGCCCCCCCAGGCATGGGGGTCCCAGGGCTCCCCCCCTCCCCCAGCCATGGGGGTCCCAGAGCTCTCCTCCCCCAGCTATGGGGGTCCCAGGACACCACCCCCCCCTCAGCCATGGGGGTCCCAGGGCTCCCCCCCCAGCCATGGGGGTCCCAGAGCTCTCCTCCCCCACCTATGGGGGTCCCAGAACACCACCCCCCCTCAGCCATGGGGGTCCCAGGGCTCCCCCCCTCCCACCTGTGGGGCTGCCAGGGCTCCCCCTCCCAGCCATGGGGGTCTCAGGGCTCCCCCCCCCCTCAGCCATGGGGGTCCCAGGGCTCAACCCCCCCCCCCCCCCCCCCACCCCAGCTGTGGGGGTCCAAGGGCTCAGCACCCCCCAGCTGTGGGGCTCCCAGGTCTCACCCCCCTTCCATGGGGGCTCAGCGCCCCCCCCCCCCCCCCCCCCCCGCCCCCGGCCCCTCTTCTCACGCCCCGGGGGCAGCCCCTGGCCCCGTTCCCAGCCTTCCCCCCCCCACCCCCCCCCCACCCCCGGGTCCCGCTTCCGTCCGCTTTCCCGGCAGGGCCTCCCCGGGGACCCCCCCCCCACCATTGACCCCCGCCATCCCGGGGGGGGGGGGACGGGACGGGACAGGGCATGGGGCCAAGCCTTGCCCCCCCCCAACCCCCCCCCCCCGGGCCCTGGGAACGGCGCCGCGATGCCCTTTTATAGCCCCGACCGCGGCCTTTTTCCATGAGCTCAGCGGCCCCGGGGGGGGGGGGGGGGCACACACACTCAGCACCTCCCCCCCCCCCCCGGCCACGCTTCGAATATATAGATATATATATTTAATTGGCTTTTTTTTTTTTTTTTTTACTCCTTTTTATTATTAATATAAAAATACGTATTTACAGCAAATAAATATATTTCGGTAACAAATAAATTACACTGGGGGGGGGGGTATACAAAAGGGGGGCGTGCGGGGGGGGGGGGCGGCAGGGGAGTGGGGGGGTATTTACAGCCGGGGCCGTGGGGGGGGGGGACACACACGACGACAAAGCCCCCCCCCCCCCCCCCCCCAACTCCCCGGGGGGGGGGGGGGGGGGTGCCCGGGAGGGGGAGGGGGGGAGGTTGGGGGGGGGGGGGGGGGGTGCGTTAGAAAAGTTCTCAGGAATTAAAAATTCCTTAAATCGTCCCCAAAAAAAATCATCCTGCGGCCGCTGCCCGGGGCGGGACGCGGTGCCCCACGGGGGGGGGGGGGGGGGGGGGGAGGGCTCGGTGGCCCCCCCCCCAAGGCCGGTGGCCGTCCCCAAGGTCAGTCCCTTGGCGGGGACGCGGTGACCGAGAGCGGCTGCGGTGGCCAAGATGGGGGACGTGGCGCTGGGGACGTGGCCCCAAGGCGGGTGCCGCGGTGGCACTCCTGTCCCCAAGGCGGGTACCGGTGCCACGGTGACAGTCCTGTCCCCCCCGTGGGTGCCACCCCCCGGCGGGTGTCGATGCTGGGGTGGCAGTCCCGTCCCCAAGACGGGTACCGGTGCCAGGGTGGCACTCCTGTCCCCATGGTGGATGTCGGTGCTGGGGTGACGGTCCTGTCCCCAAGGTGGGTGCCAGCGCCAAGGTGGCCGTCCCCAAGATGGGTGCTGGTGCCAGGGTGGCAGTCCTGTCCCCAAGACGGGTACCAGTGCCAGGGTGGCACTCCTGTCCCCACCATAGTGGGTGTTGGTGCTGGGGTGGCAGTCCCCATGACGGTTACCGGTGCCAGGGTGACACTCACCATGGTGGGTACCGGTGTGGGGTGGCATTCCCGTCCCCAAGACGGTTACTGGTGCCAGGGTGTCAGTCCCCAAGATGGGTACTGGGGTGGCGTGGCAGTCCCCAAGGCGGATGCCAGTGCCAGGGTGGCAGCCCTGTCCCCAAGATGGGTGCCAGTGCCAGGGTGGCAGTCCCCAAGGTGGATGCCAGTGCCAGGGTGGCAGTCCCCAAGACGGTTACCGGTGCCAGGGTGGCAGCCCTGTCCCCAAGAGGGTTACTGGTGCCAGGGTGGCAGTCCCGTCCCCAAGACGGGTACCGGTGTGGGGTGGCAGTCCTCAAGGCGGATGCCAGTGCCAGGGTGGCAGTCCCCAAAGTGGATGCCAGTGCCAGGGTGGCAGCCCTGTCCCCAAGAGGGTTACTGGTGCCAGGGTGGCATTCCCATCCCCAAGACGGTTACTGGTGCCAGGGTGGCATTCCCATCCCCAAGACGGGTACCGGTACGGGGTGGCAGTCCCCAAGGTGGATGCCAGTGCCAGGGTGGCAGCCCTGTCCCCAAGACGGGTACTGGTGCCAGGGTGGCATTCCCGTCCCCAAGACGGGTACCGGTGTGGGGTGGCAGTCCCCAAGACGGTTACCGGTGCCAGGGAAGCACTCCTGTCCCCAAGACGGGTACCAGCGCCAGGGTGGCATTCCTGTCCCCAAGACAGGTACCGGTGCGGGGTGGCAGTCCCCAAGATGGTTACCGGTGCCAGCGTGGCATTCCCGTCCCCAAGACGGGTACTGGTGCCAGGGTGGCAGTCCCCAAGATGGTTACCGGTGCCAGCGTGGCATTCCCGTCCCCAAGACGGGTACTGGTGCCAGGGTGGCAGTCCCCAAGATGGTTACCGGTGCCAGCGTGGCATTCCCGTCCCCAAGACGGGTACCGGTGCCAGCGTGGCATTCCCGTCCCCGCAACGGGTACCGGTGCCAGGGTGGCAGTCCCCAAAACTGGTGCCGGCATCCCCGCAACGGGTACCGGCGCCCGCGCTGCAGCCCCAAGCCGGGTGCCGAGGGGGTGGTCCCCGCGGCGGGTGCGGGCACCGGTGTCCCCGCGGGCGCGGTGTCCCGCGGGCGCCGGTCCCTGAGGTAGGTAGGGCTGGCGGGCTGGTGGTAGGGGGGGGGTGGCGTAAGGGGGGTGGGGGACGGGGACGGACACCCCGCTCAGACCGAGGACTCCTCGGGGTTGGAGTCGGGCAGGGGCTGGCGCTGCTGGAGTTTGCGCCGCAGCTCCTCGGCCAGGTCGGCGCAGGGCGGCCGCTCCTCGGCACCCAGCGCCAGGCGGATGTAGCCGTTGGAGGAGGAACCCCGCAGGGGACCCAGGTGGATGCGGGTGGGCGAGTGGAGGGGTTGGCCGGGGATGGCGTTGGGGGGCGAAGCGGCGCCGGGGGGGGGTCCGCCGTTGCGGCAGGCGGCGTGACCCGGCACGATTTTGAGCGAACCGTCCGAGTAGTAATAACTCGCCGGATCCCAGAGCTTCTCGTCCGAATCGGAGGCGGCGCTGGGGACGAAGCGGGGACTGGGGGGCTCCTTGGGCAGCTCGATGGGGTACACCAGGGTGCTCTCGATGGCTTTGGCGCCTTTGCCCAGCTCCTCCCGCAACCGCCGCCAAAGCGAGAGCACCACCAGCGCCAGCACCAGGCACAGGGCGCCCAGGCAGACGGCCACCACCCACACCAGCCCCAGGCTCTCCAGCGGCGCCCGCGTCTCCAGCGGTACCCCGGCACCGGCCAAAACGGCCACCCGGTACACCTCGCCCCCTAAACGGGCGCCTTGTTCCTCGGAAAAGCAGCGGTAGGTGCCGCTGTGCTGGGCACCGGCTCCCGGCACCACCAGAGCTCGCAGCCGGGCGTCCTGCAGCACCAGCGCCTGCTCGGCCGCCAGCGCCCGGCCCTCGAAGGTCCACAGCGCCTGGGCCAGGTTGGAACCCAACCGGCACGTCAGCACCAGGTCGGTGCCGGCCACCACCGTCACGTTTTTGGGGGTGATGGGTCCTGCGGGAGAGGGGGGCGAGTCAGGAGGGGAGGCGTAAGGTGGGGGGGGGGGGGGTCCCATGTCACCCCCTTTCCCGGCTCCGTGCGGTATTTTGCCGGTGGGTGGGGGGGGGAGGTCTCACCTTGCTTGGCCACCTGCGGCAGGGTGCAGGCGCGGGTGTCGGAGCTCAGGACGTCCTGCACCAGCTGGGACCTGCGGGAGGAGGTGGCGGAGGTGACGGGGGGACTCGGAGGTGACAGAGGACCCGGAGGTGACGGGGAGGGGGGGGGATCCAGAGGTGACAGGGGGACCCGGAGGTGACAGGGGGACCCAGAGGTGACAGGGGGACTGGGAGGTGATGGGGGAACCTGGAGGTGACGGGGGCACTCGGAGGTGACAGGGGGGATCCGGAGGTGACGGGGAGGGGGGGGGATCCAGAGGTGACAGGGGGACCCAGAGGTGACAGGGGGACCCGGGGGTGATGGGGGGACACGGAGATGATGGTGGGACCCAGAGGTGACAGGGGGACCCGGAGGTGACAGGGGGACCCAGAGGTGACGAGGGGACTCAGAGGTGATGGTGGGACCCAGAGGTGACAGGGGGACCTGGAGGTGATGGTGGGACCAGGAGGTGACAGGGGGACCCAGAGGTGATGGGGGGGATCCAGAGGTGACGGGGTGACCTGGAGATGACAGGGGGACCCGGAGGTGACAGGAGGGGCCCAGAGGTGGCGGGGGGACTCGGAGGTGACAGGGGGACCCAGAGGTGATGGGGGGGATCCAGAGGTGATGGGGTGACCTGGAGATGATGGGGGGACCCAGAGATGACAGGGGGACCCGGAGGTGATGGGGGGACCCGGAGGTGACAGAGGACCCGGAGATGATGGTGGGACCCAGAGGTGACAGGGGGACCTGCAGGTGACAGGGGGGACACCCAGAGGTGATGGTGGGACCCGGAGGTGACGGAGGGACCCGAAGGTGACAGGGGGGGCTCAGAGGTGACAGGGGGACCCAGAGGTGACAGGGGGGACACCCAAAGGTAATCGTGGGACCCAGAGGTGATGGTGGGACCCAGAGGTGATGGGGGGACACCCAGAGGTGATGGGGGGACCTGGAGGTGACAGGGGGGACCTGGAGGTGACGGTGGAACCCGGTGCCACAGGGGGGCGACCCCCCCTGCTCCCCGGGGACCCCCCTTACCCGTTGAGGCCGTCGGTGCGGATGCAGAGGCTGGCGTTGCGGCTCCAGGCGCAGTAGGGATCCCGGGCCAGGACGCAATCCGTGCACGACTGGTAGCGGCCGCAGTCGGCCAGCGGCAACTGGGCCACCTGGAAACGGGAGCCGGCGAAGAGCAGCTTCTGCGAGGGCAGGGAGAAGGGGCGAGGTGACCCGATGAGGTGACCCGGGGAGGTGACACCCCGGGGGGCGCCAACTCCCGTCCCCGTGGCACCGCTCACCTTGCGCCTGGCCAGGACCAGGCTCTCCACGGGCTGCGCCGGCTGGAAAACCTGCAGCTCCTCCACCAGATGGACACCAGCGCCCAGGTTCAGCGCCTTGTGCACCCAACCGTCGCCTGCGGGACACGGCGGGGGGTGAGGGACGTCCCTTCGCGATGGGTGTGTGTGTCCCCCCACCCCACCCCCGGCTCCCCCTGCGCCCCGGCGGGTACCTGTGCCGATGAAAAGCACCTCGTAGACGGTGCCATCCAGCCCGGCCACCCGGTCCACCACCAGCTGGGTGAAGTTGGCGTCTTTTTTGAGGAGGAGCGGGCGCCCGCGGTGGGGCAGGATGGGCTCGTCCATCAGCGGGTGCTTCTTGGCGAAGTTGAGGGTGTTGTCGGGCAGCTCGAGGGAGCTGGCGAAGCCGTTCTGGCGGTGCCAGTCGGTGATGCACTTGGGGACAGAAGGGGACGGAGGGGACGATAAGGCGAGCGGACGGATCCCGCACCCTCTTCTCCCTTCCTACCGCCGCTGCCGGCACTCACCGCGCCGGGACGGGGGCTCGGCACCTCATCCGAGTACCGGCCCCACTTCTGCGCCTGCTCCCGGTATTCCTTGTAGGGCCCCTCAAACGCTTTCTTCACCTCCAGGATGTGGTAGCGGCAAATAGCCGAGACGTCCACGTCCCCCCTGCAAAGGGACAGGTTTGGAGGGGGAGCCAGCGGTGACGGGGAACCCTGGGGGGCGCCGCGTCCCCATCCGTCCCATCCCATCCCATCCCATCCCATCCCATCCCATCCCATCCTGTCCCATCCCGTCCCGTCCCATCCCATCCCATCCCATCCCATCCCATCCCATCCCGTCCCGTCCCGTCCCGTCCCATCCTGTCCCATCCTGTCCCGTCCCATCCCGTCCCATCCCATCCCATCCCATCCCGTCCCGTCCCATCCCGTCCCATGCCGTCCCATCCCATCCCATCCCATCCCGTCCCATCCCATCCCGTCCCATCCCATCCCGTCCCATCCCATCCCATTCCGTCCCATCCCATTCCGTCCCATCCCGTCCCATCCTGTCCCATCCCATCCCATCCCGTCCCATCCCCTCCCCATCCCGTCCCGTCCCATCCCATCCCATCCCGTCCCATCCCATCCCGTCCCCTCCCATCCCGTCCCATCCCATCCCCATCCCCATCCCATCCCGTCCCATCCCATCCCATCCCGTCCCGTCCCGTCCCATCCCGTCCTGTCCCATCCCGTCCCGTCCCATCCCGTCCCGTCCTATCCTGTCCCATCCCATCCCGTCCCATCCCAGCCCGTCCCGTCCCATCCCATCACGTCCCGTCCCATCCCATCCCGTCCCATCCCCATCCCATCCCGTCCCGTCCCATCCTGTCCCATCCCGTCCTATCCTGTCCCATCCCGTCCCATCCCATCCCGTCCCGTCCCGTCCCATCCCGTCCCGTCCCATCCCGTCCTCTCCCATCCCGTCCTCTCCCATCCCGTCCCGTCCCATCCCATCCCCTCCCATCCCATCCCATCCCCCCCCCTCCACGCGCTCACCAACGGGCCTGGAAGACCCCAAAAAAGGTGGTGTCCTGCCAGTCGGGCGCCGGCAGGGTGAAGACAGCCTGGAGGCGGTTGAAGTGGAGCTGCTGCTCGGGCGCCGAGCAAACCAAGCGAGCCTTCAGGAAGGTCGTCCACTTCTTCTGCAGCGTGCGGGCGCCGCCGACGTCCCCCTTGGCGTCAAGGCGAGGCCACCAACCGTCAAGCCAAAAGGCCACCGCGCTCCCCGCTGGCAACCCCTCCGGGGCCAGGGGTTGTCCCCTCCCCCGTACCTTGCAGACCCGTGCCACGCGGGCCACCACCTGCTCGGCGTAGCAGTCGTACTCCACCGCCCGCTCGCTGAAGAAGAAGTAAACCTTGTCGTCGTCCCCGGTGCTGCTGCCCGCGCTCTCCTGCACGTAAGCTGAAGCCACGAAGTGGGGTTCTGCGGAGGAACGGAGCCGGGGGTGGGGATGACACAAAAACGGGAGGGTAACACGGTGGCGGGTGCCCGTCCTGTGTCGTCCCCCCCCCCCCCGGCCTCCACGTCCCCTCGTCCCTACCGTTCAGCCAGGAGGTGAGATACTCCGTCTTCATGGAGTAGTGGGGGCCCAGGTTGCGGAGGATGACGGGCTCCGTGCCCAAGAAGTTGTTGAAGGTGGCCGAGTACAGCTCCCCGTCTGCGAGGCGAGGGTTTAGGGACGGGGACAGCCCGGCAGCGGGCATCCCCCCCAGCCCCGGCGGGTCGCCGGCGGTGCCACCTACCCACGATGAGGCCGGTGTGTCCCTTGGTGGGGTCGTACGGACACTTCCCTTTGCCGTCCTCGAAAGCCACTTGGTCCAGGGTGAAGCCGGAGAGTTCCTGAGGGGCAAAAGCGTGGGTGGGGGACCCGATCCCCTCCTCGGTTCACGGCCCCCTGCGTCCAAACTGGCCCCAGGGACAGGGACAACCCCCAGACAACCCTCCTGGGGACAGGGACAGCCACAGATGATGCTCCTGGGGACAGGAACACCCCCCCAGATGACCCCACTGGGCATAGGGACACCCTGAACAATCCTCCAAGGGGACAGAGACACCCCCGGACCACCCTCATGGGAACAAGGTCCCCCCGAATGACACTCCTGCACACAAGGACACCCCCAAATGATACCCTTAGGGACAGGGACACCCCTGGACCACCCTCCTGGGGACAGGGACAGCCCTGGATGACACTCCTAGGGACAGGGACAGCCCCCAGACAACCCTCCTGGGGACAGGGACAGCCCTGATGATGCTCCTGGGGACAGGGACACCCTCCAGATGACTCTCCTGGGGACAGGGACAGCCCTGGATGACCTATTATGGGGACAAGGACACCCCTAGATGATGCTCCTGGGGACAGGGACACCCCTGGACTACCCTCCTGGGGACAGGGACAGCCACAGATGATGCTCCTGGGGACAGGGACAGACCCAGACAACCCTCCTGGGGACAGGGACACCCCTAAATGATGCCCCCAGGGACAGGGACACCCCCGGACCACCCTCCTGGGGACAGGGACAGCCACAGATGATGCTCCTGGGGACAGGGACACCCCCAGACCACCCTCCTGGGGACAGGGACAGCCACGGATGATGCTCCTGGGGACAGGGACACCCCCAGACCACCCTCCTGGGGCCAAGGTTCCCTCTTGAGTGACCCTCCTTCACCCAGGGCCACCCCTGAGTGGACACCCCCAGGGATAGGGACACCTTGGGTGATACCCCTGAGGCTGGGAGGGGGCTGCCCTGGACCTCATCCTCAGGGACAGGGGGTGAGGGGTGGGGGGTGGGGGGTGACACATTTTCAGGGGGGGGGGTCACACTCACGATGTAGGTGCACTTGGGCTGGAAGGCGTAGGTGCCGCAGGCGTAGAGGTGGGAGCTGTTGTAGCTCTGCAGGAACCGCACGTAGTTGAAGCAGTCGGTCTTGGGGGGGGGGGGGAACAGCCGGTTAAAGGGGGGGTGACAGGGTGGGGGGGACACACACCCGGGTGCCCTATAACCCCCCCACCTGGTTGTTCTTGCCCTTCTGGATGCACTCGGCTTTCTTCTCCACGGGGGCTTCCCAGGAGATCTGGGGATGGAAAAAAGGATCGGTGGGATGAAAATAACGTCGTCGTGTCCCGTCTCCACACCCACCCACCCCCAACCCCCCCCCCCCATAAAATTTTGACACCCCGCCAAACACACCCCCCCTGGGGACCTCACCGCCGCCTTGAGCTCCACGGTGCCGGTGGCCAGGGCGAAGACGGCCTCGCGCGCCCCCACGTAGAGCAGCGTCTCGGCCTCGTCCAGCGTCAGCGTCAGGTAGTGCGAGACCCCCCCCTGCGAGAAGCGCTTGGCCGCGTCCTTCAGCTCTGGGGGGGGGGGGGGGACGGACACACACAACACACGGGGGACATCATGGCCACGTCACCCACCGCCACCCTCCCTTGGTACCCCCAGGGCACCCGCAGCCCCCACCCCACCGCCGGAAGCCCCCCGGCCCCGGCAGCGCACAAAGGGCTCTTTGTCAGCCGAGCGGGCGCTGGCGGTGCCGGGCGGACACAAGCGGCCTTTGGCGAGACCTCTCACCCCCCCCTCGTGCCCCCCCTGCCCGCCCCCAGGCCCCGCAGAAAGGTCCCATTGACAGGGGAGGCGCCAGGGCCCCCCGGGCAGGGATGGGGACGCGGGGTGGCACGGCATGGGGACGGCATGGGGACATGAGGCACTGGCACGGCACAGGGACGGGGGTCTGAGAGTGGGGACGGCACAGGGACAGGGGACACGGCACGGGGACAGTGGCACAGCAAAGGGACAAGGGTCTCAGGCAAGGGGGCACAGGGACGGGGGTCTCGGGTGTGGGGACAGCACAGGGACAGGGGACACAGTACATGGGGACAGTGGCACAGCACAGGGACAGGGGACACGGCACCGGGATGGGGGTCTGGGCATGGGGACAGCACAGGGACAGGGGACACGGCAAAGGGAGGGGGGTCTGGGCATGGGGATAGCACATGGACAGGGGACACGGCACAGGGACAGTGGCATGGCAAAGGGACAAGGGTCTCAGGCAAGGGGACAGCACAGGGACAGTGGCACGGCACAGGGACGGGGGTCTGGGCGTGGGGACGGCACAGGGACAGGGGATACGGCAAAGGGACAGGGGATACGGCAAAGGGACAGGGTCTCGGGCGTGGGGACAGCACAGGGACAGGGGACACGGCACAGGGAGAGTGGCACAGCAATGGGACAGGGGACACGGCACAGGGACAGTGGCACGGCACAGGGAAAGGGGACACGGCACAGGGACAGTGGCATGGCAAAGGGATGGGGGTCTCAGGCGTGGGGATGGCACAGGGACAGGGGACACGGCAAAGGGACAGGGGTCTCTGGCATGGGGACAGCACAGGGACAGGGGACACAGTACGGGGACAGTGGCACAGCACAGGGACAGGGGACACGGCACCGGGACGGGGGTCTGGGCATGGGGACAGCACAGGGACAGGGGACACAGCACGGGGGCAGTGGCATGGCTTGGGGACAGTGGCATGGCAAAGGGATGGGGGTCTCAGATGTGGGGACAGCACAGGGACAGGGGACATGGTATGGGGACAGAGGCATGGCAAAAGGACGAGGATCTCGGGTGTGAGGATGGCAAGGGGACAAGGGACACAGCACAGGGACAGTGGCACGGCAAAGGGATGGGGGTCGCAGCCGTAGGGATGGCACAGGGACAGGGGACACGGCATGGGGACGCTGGCACAGCACAGGGATAGGGAATGTGGGGCACTGCCACCGCACGGGGACAGGGATGGGGACACAGGGCATGGCAAAGGGACAGGGACACTGGTGCTGGCATGGCACGGGGATAGGGACACAGCGCAGGGCACAGATGGGGACGCAGGGTGCTGGCACAGGACAGGGGGACAGAGGGTGCTGGCACAGGAAAAGGATGGCACCTCGGGGTGCTGGCATGGCGGAGGGGACAGGGGACACGGCAGGGATGGGGACAGGGGTGATGGCAGGGCACAGGGACAGGGAACACGGTGATGGCAGAGGGACAGGGACAGGGCACATGGCAGAGCGCTGGGGACAAGGGTGATGGCAGAGGGACAGGGACAGGGGACATGGCAGAGGGATGGAGACAGGGGACATGGCAGAGGGATGGGGAGGGGACATGGCAGAGGGACAGGGACAAGGGACATGGCAGAGGGATGGGGTCGATGGCAGGGCACAGGGACAGGGACAAGGGACATGGCAGAGGGATGGGGTCGATGGCAGGGCACAGGGACAGGGGACATGGCAAAGGGATGGGGATGGGGGACATGGCAGAGGGATGGGGACGGGACATGGCAAAGGGATGGGGACAAGGGACACGGCAGAGGGATGGGGACAAAGGCGATGGCAGGGCACGGGGACAGGGACAGGGCACAGGGTTGGGGAGCCTGGGTGCCATCACGGCACAGGGACACGGGGCAGCGTCCCTGCGCGTGTGTGTCCCCCCCCACTGCTCCCACCGCCCCCCAGTTTTGGGGCCACCGACGCGGGGGGGTCCCCGCAGCGCTGACAAGCTCAGGGCGGGGGGATGGGGACAGAAGCTGCCCCAGGTGGGGACAACTACAGCCACCCCGGTGTCACTCCGCTGTCCGGGATCGATGGCCCAAACCCCGCTGTGCCTCAGTTTCCCCAACCCCCTCCCGGCGAGGGGGGGGGGGGCGGGGGGGCGGGGAGGGGACAGAGGGGGGTCGACACGGTACTCACCCGCGTAGGGGACAGTTTTTCGGGGCACAGCGCTCCACGAGGACCCCGGGGGGGTGGCAGCGGCGAGGGCCAGCAGCGAGGCGAGGGCCAGCAGCCGGCGGGGGGCCATGATGCCAGGGACGAAGAAAGGGGGGGGGACACACACGGCCTGGCAGGGGGCGGGGGGGGGGGACAGAGGGACACGCCCGGCCCCCGTTAGGGTTATGGGGCATCGACACCGGCCGCCACGGCGTCACGCGGGCGGCGCGGGGACAAGGCGGGCATTGAGGCCCGCGCGTCACGAGGCCGGGGGCACCCCACGCAGCGGGAGGTTGCGGGGGGGGGACACAACACAGGCGGGTCCCCGACTTGCTGCCCCCCCCCCTCCACGATCCCTGCTCCGGCTGTGACGAGTCACCGAGGCGGTGGGGGGGGGACACACAACGGGGAGAAGGAAACGGGTCCCTTCCGCTTCCCACCCAACCGGGGCAGCCCCACCTCACCCGCGTCCTGCCCCGAGACCCCCCCACGGTGTCCGGGGGGTGCCCCCCACTGGGTGTCGTCCCCCCCCCCCCCCCAAAAAAAAAAGGCTGGGCAGGATGCGGCCGGGAATTGTTCTGCGCTGCCCAGCGGGAAGCAGGAAGCCGGGGGGGGGATCCGGGGGGGGCCCCTGCGTCGGCTGGGGAAGGATTTCCGGGAGGATGGGGGGCCGGGAACGGGCGTGGGAATGGGGGACACCCGTGGGGGTGGGGGGGGCTGCAGGCAGGGGGTGACAGTGCCACAGGCACGGCCGGGGTGCCACAGGGACAGTCGGGGTGCCATGGGCATGGTCAGGGTGCCACGGTCATGGCCAGGGTGCCATGGGCATGGCGAGGGTGCCATGGGGACAGTCAGGGTGTCACAGGCATGGCAAGGGTGCCACGGGGACAGTCAGGGTGCCATGGGCATGGCGAGGGTGCCACGGGGACAGTCAGGGTGTCGCAGGCATGGCCAGGGTGCCGTGGGGACAGTCGGGGTGCCATGGTCATGGCCAGCGTGCCACAGGCATGGCCAGGGTGCCATGGGCATGGTCAGGGTGTCACGGGCACGGCAAGGGTGCCATGGGGACAGTCAAGGTGCCACGGTCATGGCCAGGGTGCCGTGGGCATCGTCAGGGTATCATGGGCACAGCAAGGGTGCCGTGGGGACAGTCAGGGTGCCATGGGCATGGCCAGGGTGCCATGGGGACAGTCAAGGTGCCATGGGCATGGTCAGGGTGCTGTGGGGACAGTCGGGGTGCCATGGTCATGGCCAGGGTGCCACAGGCATGGCCAGGGTGCCATGGGCATCGTCAGGGTATCACGGGCACGGCAAGGGTGCCGTGGGGACAGTCAGGGTGTCATGGGCACGGCCAGGGTGCCATGGGGACAGTCAGGGTGCCACGGTCATGGCCAGGGTGCCGTGGGCATCGTCAAGGTATCACGGGCACAGCAAGGGTGCCATGGGGACAGTCAGGGTGCCATGGGCATGGTCAGGGTGTCACAGGCATGGCCAGGGTGCCGTGGGGACAGTTGTTGTGCCATGGGCATGGCCAGGCTGCCATGGGGACAGTCAAGGTGCCATAGGCATCGCCAGGGTGCCACGGAGGGTGCCATGGGCATGGTCAGGGTGCCACAGGGACAGTCAGGGTGCCACGGCTATGGCCAGGGTGCCGTGGGCATTGTCAGAGTGTCACAGGCATGGCCAGGGTGCCATGGGGACAGTCAGGGTGCCATGGGCACGGTCAGGGTGTCACAGGCATGGCCAGGGTGCCATGGGGACAGTCAAGGTGCCACGGCTATGGCCAGGGTGCCATGGGCATTGTCAGAGTGCCACAGGCATGGCAAGGGTGCCATGGGGACAGTCAGGGTGCCACGGTCATGGCCAGGGTGCCATGGGCACGGTCAGGGTGTCATGGGCACGGCAAGGGTGCCATGAGGACAGGCAGGGTGCCACGGTCATGGCCAGGGTCCCACAGGCATGGTCAGGGTGTCACGGGGACAGTCAGGGTGCCACAGGCACAGTTGGGGTGCCATGGCATAGCCAGGATGCCACAGGGACAGTCACAGTGCCACAGTCATGGCCAGGGTGCCATGGGGACAGTCAAGGTGCCATGGTCAGGGTGTCACAGGCACAGCCAGGGTGCCGTGGGGACTGTCAGGGTTCCACGGTCATGGCGAGGGTGCCACAAGCACAGTCAGGGTGCCACAGTCATGGCCAGGGTACCATGGGCATGGCTCTGGGGACAAAAACACGGTCAGGGTGCCACAGGCATGGCCAGGGTCCCCTGGCATGGTCAGGGTGCCATGGGCACAGCTGGGGTGCCATGGGCATGGTCAGAGTGCCACGGGGACAGTCGGGGTGCCACAGGCACAGTCAGGGTGCCACGGGCATGGCCAGTGTCCCCGGGCATGGTCAGGGTGCCACAGGGACAGTCGGGGTGCCACAGGCACAGTCAGGGTGCCACGGGCATGGCCAGTGTCCCCGGGCACGGTCAGGGTGCCACAGGCACAGCCCTGGGGACAAAAGCACGGCCAGGGTGCTACAGTCATGGCGAGGGTGCTGTGGGTGTCACCCCGGTGCCACGGGCATGGTGAGGGTGCTGTGGGTGTCACCGGGGTGCCACGGGCACGGCTGGGGTGCCACGGGCATGGTGAGGGTGCTGTGGGTGTCACCGAGGTGCCACGGGCACAGTCCCGGGGACAAAGGCATGGCCAGGGTGCCAAAAGCAGGGACAGGCACCCCCCAGGTCCCTGGGCACGGCCGGGGTGCCGTGGGCAGGATGGGGTCCCCGGGGTCCCCAGTTTGGGTGCTGGACACCTGGGGGTCCCATGGGGGGAGCAGGGTGCCACAGCCCCGTGACGGTGCCATCCTGGGGGGGGGGGGGGGGGGAGGTCCCCACGATGGTGCCGTCCCAGGGAGGGTCCCCATGACAGGGGGTCTCCACGACGGTGCCATCCCGGTGGGGGTCCCATGATGGTGCCATCCCAGGGGTGGGGGTTCCCACCATGGTGCCATGCCGGGGGGGCTCCCCGCAACGGTGCCACCCGGGGGGGTTGTCCGCACAATGGTGCCATCCCCGGGGGGGGTCTCCGCGACAGTGCCATCGCGGGGTCCCCATGGCGGTGCCATCGCGGTGGGGGGGGGGTCCCCATGGGGGTGCCATCCCGGGGGGGGGGGTGGTTCCCACGGCGGTGCCATCGCAGGGTCCCCATGGCGGTGCCATCGCGGTGGGGGGGGGGTCCCCATGGGGGTGCCATCCCGGGGGGGGGTGGTTCCCACGGCGGTGCCATCGCAGGGTCCCCATGGCGGTGCCATCGCGGTGGGGGGGGGGGGTCCCCATGGGGGTGGTGCCATCCCGGGGGGGGGGAGGGGGGGGGGGGTCCCGCGGCGGTGCCATCACGGGGGTCCCCACGGCGGTGCCACCCGGGGGAGCCCCACGGCGAGTCGCAGCTCCGCGGACGATCCCCCCCCGCACCCGCCGCCTGTACCGACGTGGGGGGGACACACACCGGCGCACCGACGGATCGCGGCGGGGAGGGGGGGGGGGTGGGGGGTGTCCGTTACCGGGGAGGGGTCCGTCCCCCCACAGCAGCGCGAAGCGGGGTATGCGGGTGGGGGGGAAGGGAAGGGGGCGATACGCCGGTCCCGATGGTCGGTACCGGGAGGAACAAAGCGCCTCCCCCTCCTCCCCCCGCCCCCGCGGCTCCGCCACAACAATACCGGGGCGGGGCGGGGGGGGCCGGGCCGGGCGGGGGGGTGCCGGGGGTGGGGGGGCCGGGCTCACCTCGGGGCGCGGCGGCGGCGGCGGGGCGGGGGGGGGGGGGGGGCCGGGCCCGACCGGGGCGGCGGCGGCGGCGGCGGCAGCGGCGGCGGCGGGTCGGGGCGGCGGCGGGTGCGCGCCGCGCGGCTCCGGGGGCCACGCCCCCCCCCCCCTGACGTCACGGGCGGGCGGAGGGGAGGGGGGTCGGGGCCGCGACCACCGCCACGGGGTCGGATCGGATCGGGTCAGGTTGGATCGGATCGATTGGATCGGGCTCCGGTTGGATCGGATCGGGTCCAGTTGGATCAAATTAATGGGACTGGATGAGGTTGGGTTGGGTCCAGTTGGATCGGATCAACTGGATCAGGTCCAGTCGGATTGGGTCCGGTTGGATCAGATTGGGTCCGGTCAGATTGGGTCCAGTTGGATTGGATCAATTGGATCGGGTCCGGTCAGATCGGATCGAGTCCAGTTAGATTAGATCAATTGGATCAGGTCCGGTCAGATCGGATCGAGTCGTTAAATTGGATCAATCAGACTGGATGAGGTCAGGTTGGGTCCAGTTGAATCGGATCAATTGGATCAGGTCCAGTCGGATTGGGTCCGGTTGGATTGGATTGATTGGATTGTGTCCAGTCAGATTGGATTGGGTCCAGTTGGATTGGATCGATCGGACTGGATCAGATCAGATTGGGTCCAGTTAGATGGGATTGGGTCCAGTTGGACCAGATCGATTGGATAGGCTCTGGTCAGATCACATCGGGTTGGGTCGGATAGGGTCCAGTTGGATCGGATCAATTGGATCAGGTCCAGTTGGATCATGTCCGGTTGGATTGGATTGATTGGATCGGGTCCAGTCGGATTGGGTCTAGTCAGATCAGATTGGGTCCAGTTGGATTGGATCGATTGGATTGCATCCGGTCAGATCAGATCGGGTTCAGTTGAATTGGATCAATCATACTGGATCAGGTCGGATTGGGTCCAGTCAGATCGGATCAGGTCCCATTGGATTGGATCAATTGGATCGGGTCCAGTCAGATTGGGTCCAGTTAGATCGGATCGGGTCTGGTTGGATTGGATTGATTGGATCGGGTCCGGTCAAATCAGATCGGGTCCAGTTGGATTGGATCAATTGGATCGGGGCGGGTTGGATATGGTCCACTTGGATTGGATCGATCGGACTGGATCAGGTCGGATTGGGTCCAGTCGGATCAGATTGAGTCCAGTTGGATTGGATCGACTGGATGGGGTCCGGTCAGATCAGATCGGGTCCAGTTGGATTGGCTCGATCGGACTGGATCAGGTCAGATTGGGCCTGCTCGGATCAGATCAGGTCCAGTTGGATTGGGTCCAGTTAGATTGGATCGATTGGATCAGATCCAGTCAGAATGGGTCTGGTTGGATCAGATCAGGTCCAGTTGGATCAGATCAATCAGATTGGGTCCAGTCGGATTGGGTCCAGTCAGATCGGATTGGACCCAGTTGGATTGGATCGATCAGACTGGATCAGGTTGGATTGGGTCCGGTCGGATCGGTTCGGGTCCAGCTGGATTGGATCAATTGGATCGGGTCCAGTCAGATTGGGTCCAGTTGGGTCATATCTATTGGATCAGGTCTGGTTGGACTGGATTGGGTCCAGTTGGATCAGATCAATCAGATTGGATCAGGTTGGATTGGGTCCGGTCAGATCGGATCTTATTGCATTGGATCAGATCGATTGGATCAGGTTCGGTCATATTGTGTCCGGTCGGATCGGATTGGGTCCAGCTGGATCAGATCGATTGAATCGGGTCTGGTTGGATCGGATCGATTGGATTGGATCAGGTCGGATTGGGTCCAGTTGGATCGGATCGGGTCCAGTTGGATCAGATCTATTGGATTTGGTCTGGTTGGATCGGATCAGGTCCAGTCAGATCGGATCGATCGGATCAGATCGGATTCGATCCGGTTGGATCAGATCGATTGGATTGGGTCCAGTCAGATTGTGTCCGGTCAGATCAGATCAGGTCCAGTTGGATCACAGCGATCGGATTGGATCAGGTCAGATTGGGTCCAGTTGGATCGTATTTATCAGATTGGGTCCAGTTTGATCTGATCGATCGGATTGGATCAGGTCGGATTGGGTCTGATTGGATTGGATCGGGTCCGATTGGATCAGATCTATTGGACTGGGTCCGGTCAGATCGGATTGATCGAATCAGGTTGGATTGGGTCCAGTTGGATCGGATTGATCGGATCGGACGAGATTGGATTGGGTCTGGTTGGATCAGGTTGGGCCCAGTTGGATCAGATTGATCGGATCAGGTCAGACTGGGTCCGGTTGGATCGGATCTATTGGATCGGGTCCAGTTGGATCAGATTGATCAGATCAGGTCCAGTTGGATTGGATCGATCATATTGGGTCGGATCAGGTCCAGTTGGATCAGATCAGGTCTGGACGGATTGGATCAGGTCCGGTCGGATCAGGTCGGGTCAGATGGGATCAGATCGGGTCGGATCGGGTGGGATTGGATAGGATCAGATTGGGTCCTGTCGGATTGGATAGGATGAGGTCAAATCCAATGGGATCGGATCAGATCGGATTGGGTCAGATCCGCTCAGATCATATCGGGTCCAGTTGGGTCAAATCGGATCGGCTTCACCCAGCCCTGACTCAGCCCATCTCAACCCGGTTCAGTTCGGCCCAGTTCCACCCAGTTCAGCCCAGTTTGTCCCAGCCTCATGGGGACAGGAACCCCGGCGCCCTTTTGTGGTGCCGATGGCCACCAAGGACCACGGCCACGGAAGTCAGGGCTGTTTATTGGGTAGCGGGTGGCCTGGGGCACCCGAGGGTGCTGGGGGCCCCCCCGGAGAGGGGACGGGGACCCCCCCGTGCCCTACGCCAGCATCTCCTGCCACTTGACGTAGAGGAGGGCGGCCAAGCCCTTCAGCTGGGCACGGAAGAGGAGCCTGGGGCTCTCGTGCAGCCCCCTCCCAAAGTGCTGGTCCAGCTGGGCGCAGAGCTGCTCCAGGTGGCCCTGTGGGGACACGTGGGTGGGGGGGGGTGGGGGTGTCAGGGACACGGCGGACCCCCCTGAGTTCCCTGCCCCCGGAGCCCCGGTGCTCACCCGCTGCTCGGCAGGGGGGTTCTCGGTGCCCACCACGTTGCTGGCGAGGAGGAGGAGGCTGTAGCTCAGGTAGCAAGCCTGCGGGCGGCAGCGGGCGCGGGGGGCTCACCCAAAAGGGCACGGGGCACCTTAGGGGGTGCCCCACAGCACCCATTTCCCTGCGAGGGCAGCACCCACCTCCTGGTCAAGGTCCTCCGGCTTCTCCGGGCCCCCGGCGAGCACCAGCCGTCGCACGGTGTCCGGCTGCGCCAGCGCCAGGAGCCGACCCAGCGCCTGCAGCTGCGGGGAGAGCGGGTGTCAGGGTGCCGGCGCCTGCTGTGGGTGCCGTGGCACCGGCACGGTCCCACCTGGATGCACCCACCTCCGCCTGCGCCCCGGGAGGTGGCACGGTGCCCGGCGGCTCCCCCAGCAGCCGGGACATGGCGTGAAGGCTCAGATGCCGGCGAAGCTCCCTGCGGAGAGGAGGAAGAGCGTGAGGAAGGGTCCGGTGCGTGCCCACGCGCCCGTCCCTGCCTCTGTGCCCGTCACCGCCATCCCCAGTGCCATCCGTGCAGCGGCGGGTGGCCCCGGTGCCCTCCGGACACCCATGGCGAGGGGCGTCAGTGCCGGCAGCCGCATCGTGCCCGCTTTGTGCCTGCGCAACCGGCTGGAATAAAAGAATTAAGAGGCAGACGCATCCCAGCCTGCCCGGTGCTGGCACGGTGCCGCGGGGCCGTGCCAGCTGCCGCCGGGCTCCCCGTCACCAACGCGCAGGGCGCGGGTGGGACAGGAGGCCTGGCAGATCTGCCCGGCACGCGGCGCGGCGTGCGGGGACGTACCTGTCCCTGCTCGTGAGGTCTGGCAGGAGCCGCACCAGGGCAACCAGGTTGTGGTGGTGCCCAGAAAGCTGGCAGAGGGACAGGCAGAGAGCAGGCAGCTGCGGGGACAGAGAGGCGCTGAGGGAGCGGGCAGGGAGGGCACAGCCCCTTGAGGAGGGGTGCGGAGGGTGGGCACGGGGTGAGGGGCTCCCCCCTGCCCTGGGTACCTGCTGCTGCCAGTCCTGGATGCCCTCCAGCAGGCAGTGGAGAAGGTGCTGCAGTTCGGGCAGGGGCTGGTAGCGCAGCGCCCGGTCCAGGCCGAGGAAGGAGAGGAGGGTGACAAGCGCCAGGCGGGCGCCGTCGGCGTAGCGGCACGGCTGGGTGACCACGCACAGCGCCAGGAACTGGAGGGGAAGGTGACACGTCACCCACGGGAACACCCTCCCCCTCCCCAAAAAAAAAACCCCACCGCAGGGCAGGGGCAGGCTGGCACAGCCGGTGGCAGGCCCAGCGGGCACCCCTCCAGGAGCTGGCATCGGCGCCGTCCGCGCAATTAGCAGGGCAGAGATAATGAAGGCGCAGCATCCCTGGCACAAGCGGCGGGGCTCTCACCTTGCAGATGTCACCGAGCTGCGTCACCAGGGCCAGCGTGCTGGTGGCATCGGGGCTCGCCTGTCTCGGGGAGCAGGAGGGATCCAGGCTCCTGGAAGAAGCACGAGGGGTTGGCAGGGGGGCTGGCAGGGGGGGCAGCGCCCTCCTGCCCCCCGCGCCGGGGCTCACCTCCTGTCCGTGGGGCACAGCTCGGGGGGCAGCAGGCGGCGCAGGGGGCTGAGGTCAGCGCCGAGATGGGCGAAAGTCAGGCTGATGTCCTGCGCCGTGGGGCACCAGGGCTCGCCTGCGGGCGAGGGGACGGTGAGGGCGGGCAGGGGCTCGGGGGGGCACCCCACGGCGAGGCAGCCCCCTGCCCGCCCCACGCTCACCCCCGGTGCTCAGCCAGATCTCC
The DNA here is from genome assembly GCA_947846985.1 of Fratercula arctica. Taxonomy (NCBI): domain Eukaryota; kingdom Metazoa; phylum Chordata; class Aves; order Charadriiformes; family Alcidae; genus Fratercula; species Fratercula arctica. Next base: position 234,510 of record CANTUZ010000023.1, on the reverse strand, counting down.
CACAGCGCCTGGGAAGCGTTGGTGGTGTCCGGGCAGAGGGTCATCAGCTGCCGAAACAAAGAAAGGGTGACCGGGGGTGGCACAGCAGGAGGAGGGGACACCCTCTGGTGACGGTGGCTCACCTGGAAGAGCCAGCGCAGGACGGGCAGCGGGCAGGTGGGCACGCAGCGGTAGAGCAGGCTGAGCCCCCCGTCGCGGACGAAAGCTGCCTGGCAAGCAGGGGAGTTGCTGGGGGAGGGACAGAGGGGGTGAGCGGGGCTCTGGCTGGGTCCCCTGTCCCCACTGTCACCCCGCTCCGTGCCCGGCGCTCACCTGAGGAAAAACCCCTCCAAGGCGCTCTGAGGCTTCAGCCCGCGGGTGTCCAGGGTGGGCACCGGCGCGGGGCGGGCGCAGAAGATGGATTCCCCGGGGTGGACGGCGGGGATGAATCTGGGTGTCATGGTGTAGCGGGCGAGGAAATCCCTGTGGGCGAGAGGGCGGCGTCGGGCGGGGAGCGGGCACCATGCAGACCCTCACCCGGGCACGGCTGGCAGGGCTACCTGTCCTCCTCGGGCAGCTCGGTGTCCTCATCCGGGGACTCCCAGGAGCTGTCGTCGTCCACGTGCACCCACGCCAGGCCGGCCGGCAGCGTGGCTGCCTGGCGCTGCTCCCTGCCACGGCGACAGTTAGGGCAGGGCGAGGGCACCCCGGAGTGCCCAGCAACAGCCCCCGTGTGCCCTGGGGGGGGCAAGCCTTACCTCTTCTCCCGGGCTAGTGAATCCAGGCTGTTGGCAAGTGGATCTGGCTGTGGGCACGCAGCCTGGGCAACAGAGCAAGGGAATGGTGACGCTTCAGCGGGTACCACAACACCCAGCGGGCACCAGGATGTCCCCAGGGACCTCCCGATGTCCGGGCACCCACTCTTGGGCAGGGACCTACCTGCCGGTGGTCCGTGGGGCTCGGGGGCTCGTCCCCTGCCAGCAGCATGTCCTTCAGCGGGATCAGCTCCTCGTCCTCGCTGTCTGTGGAGGACACCCACCCCCTCGCCGTGCCCAGTGGGTGCCCTCCAGAGCTCCTGCCCGCCTGCTGTGGCACCGTCCCGGCTGCAGTGTGCTGCCTGCCATTGGCCTCCCCTCCCAGGGACCCCACAGCCACCTCCGGCAGCACCAGGACATGGCTGGAACGGTCCGGTGCCACTTGGCATGCCGGGGAGCCCCGGCTGGCCGCATCCCGCCGGTTGGCATGGGGCTGAGCGGGGCCAGGAGGCTGCCGCCCTCTGCTCACCCGTTTCCTGGTGCCAGGGGACTCCTTGTGGCGCCGGGGGGCTGTGGGGACAGCACAGGGGTCAGCACGGACTCCCCTGGGGCACAGGGAGGGCTGTGGGGGCAACACAGGGGTGACCAGCCCCCCACCTTGGGGCACGGGGGCTACGGGGACAACACAGTGGGGGCCAGGGGCCCTCCATGGGGTGCTAGGGGAGTGTGGGGACAACGCAGGGGTGACCCAGACCCTTCTTGGGGTGCCAGGGGAGTGTGGGGACAACACAGGGGTGACCAGGAGACCCCTTGGGGCATGGGGCCTGTGGGGACAATGCAGGGGTGACCAGGGCTCTCCTTGGGGTGCCACAGAACTCTAGGGACAACACAGGGGTGAGCAGGGGTCCCCTTGGGGCAGGGTCTTGGGGACGTGGGGGTGACCAGGGTCTCCCTTGGGGCACGGGGAAGGTCTTGGGGACAACACGGGGGTGATGAGGGACCACTTTGGGGCACAGGGAAGGGCCACGAGGACAACGTGGGGGCGACCAGGGTCTCCCTTGGGGCACGGGGAAGGTCTTGGGGACAACACGGGGGTGATGAGGGACCGCTTTGGGGCACAGGGAAGGGCCACGAGGACAACGTGGGGGCGACCAGGGTCTCCCTTGGGGCACGGGGAAGGTCTTGGGGACAACATGGGGGTGATGAGGGACCACTTTGGGGCACAGGGAAGGGCCACGAGGACAACGTGGGGGTGACCAGGGTTTCCCTTGGGGCACGGGGAAGGTCTTGGGGACAACATGGGGGTGATGAGGGACCACTTTGGGGCACAGGGAAGGGCCACGAGGACAACGTGGGGGTGACCAGGGTCTCCCTTGGGGCACAGGGAAGGTCTTGGGGACAACACGGGGGTGATGAGGGACCACTTTGGGGCACAGGGAAGGGCCACGAGGACAACGTGGGGGTGACCAGGGTCTCCCTTGGGGCACGGGAAAGGTCTTGGGGACAACACGGGGGTGATGAGGGACCGCTTTGGGGCACAGGGAAGGGCCGCGAGGACAACGTGGGGGCGACCAGGGTCTCCCTTGGGGCACGGGGAAGGTCTTGGGGACAACACGGGGGTGATGAGGGACCACTTTGGGGCACAGGGAAGGGCCACGAGGACAACGTGGGGGTGACCAGGGTCTCCCTTGGGGCACGGGGAAGGTCTTGGGGACAACACGGGGGTGATGAGGGACCGCTTTGGGGCACAGGGAAGGGCCGTGAGGACAACGTGGGGGTGACCAGGGTCTCCCTTGGGGCACGGGGAAGGTCTTGGGGACAACACGGGGGTGATGAGGGACCACTTTGGGGCACAGGGAAGGTCTTGGGGACAACACGGGGGTGATGAGGGACCACTTTGGGGCACAGGGAAGGGCCACAAGGACAACGTGGGGGCGACCAAGGCCCCCCTTGGGGCAACAGGAGGGGCACGGCTCCCTTCGCACCCGCCCCTGGCGCAGGGCCACGCTCACCTTGCGCCCCGCCGGCGCCCCGCGGGCGGTGGGAGGCCCGGGGAGGGCTGTGGGCGGGGGGGGGAGCCGGGGAGCAGGGCTCCAACAGGCCGGGGGGCGGCGGGGCGATGGGGCGGCCCACCGGGAGTTGTTTGAGGACGCGGAGCTGCTGGTAGCGTCGGAGGCCGGACTGGAAGCCATAGCTGAAGATAACCGAGCGGGGCACGCGGGCGGAGGAGAGGGGGATCTGGTACCAGCGCAGCCCCTCAGGGTGGGGGGCCATGGCGGGGCCAGGCCGGGCCCCACCGCGGACACCCCAAAATGGCAGCCGAGGCCTCGCCATGGGGGCGGGGCTGTGAGGAAAAGGCGGGGCTTACGCCGGGGAGAGCCAATAGGAGGCGGGCGGGCCGGGAGTCGGCCCCGCCTACCGGCCGCGCCCCGCCGCTTTCAAAGCCTCAACCGTCAACGGCCCAACTGGCCAATGGCAGCGCGCGGGGGCGGCGCGGCTGAGCCAATCACGGCCAGCCGCCGGCGCGGGGAAGGGGGGTGGGGGGGGAAAGGCACTGCCAGCCAATCAGAGCGGGGGGTCGGCGCAGCGTCACCGCCTCCCGGCGGGCGCAGCATTGCATGCTGGGAGCTGTAGTCCGGAGGGGAGCCGCGGGGCATGTTGGGCACCCGCCGCCCGAGGAAGCGCTTCCGGGTGGCGCTCCGCTTCCACTTGACCCGGAAGTGGCGTTCCGCGGCCTGATCCGGTGCGCGGCGGCGGCGGCGGCGGCGGCGAGGCCTCCAGCCCGGCCCAGCCATGGCGGACGTGACCGCCCGCAGCCTGCAGTACGAGTACAAGGCGGTGAGTGCGGCCCCTCGGCCTCCCACCCTCCACCGGCCCCTCTCCGGTCCCGTTAACCCAAGGGCTGCCTCTAAACCCACCCCGTGGCTGCGGCGGCCACGGTTCTCCCCGCGAAATCGTCCTGTTGGGTGTAACGGCCCTTTACCGGGGTTGGGGGGAGGTTTTGAGGACTAAAACCCTCTTTTAAGGTTTTTTCCGGACTTTTTTCTCCTTAAAGCGGGACTTTCCGGGCACCGAGAGGTAACCGAGCACCCGGGCGAGGAACGTGCCCGTTCTCCCGGCTGAAAAAACCCCCAGGATGGGGCCGAGTGGCTCAGTCCCAGCTTAAAAGTTTAAAATCGTGGTTATTGAGGGCGTTAAATAAACTCCCCGGTTAATTAAAATACAACTTATTTGTGGCTCATTCCCAGCTTAAAGTTTAAAATCGTGACTATTGAGGGCGTTAAATAACCCCCCCCGGTTAATTAAAATACAACTTATTTGTGCCTCGGGTAGCGTGGAGTGTGTTAGATTAAAAGGAATTCTGCCTGCCTGCTCTTCATGCCTCACTTTTTTTCTTCTCCCAGAACTCCAACCTCGTCCTCCAAGCCGACCGCTCGCTGATCGACCGGACGCGGCGGGATGAGCCGACGGGGGAAGTCCTGTCCTTGGTGGGCAAACTGGAAGGGACCCGCATGGGGGACAAGGCCCAGCGAACCAAACCCCAGATGCAGGAGGAGAGACGAGCAAAGTGAGTGGGAGCGTGGAGCCCGGGGAGGGGGTGCAGAGCCCTGGCGTGAAAAACGCTCTGGGCCATTAATTTCTCATTCCCGTCTTCGAACAACGCAGCCTTGGTTCGGTTTAGTGTTGCAAACGGGGTAGAATTCAGTGGTGTTGGGAATGGTTTGTAGTGGGAAATGTTGTTTTGGTGGTGTGAGGTTCAACAAGGCCAAGTGCCGTGTCCTGCACTTGAGTTGCAACAACCCCATGGATGCTACAGCCTTGGGGAAGGGTGGCTGGAGAGCTGCCCGGTGGAAAAGGACCTGGGGGTGTTGGTCAACAAGGGTCTGATTACGAGCCCGCGGTGTGCCCAGGTGGCCAAGGAGGCCAACAGCATCCTGGCCTGTACCAGGAACTTGTGGCCAGCAGGACCAGGGCAGTGATGGTCCCCCTGGACTCGGCACTGGTGAGGCCCCACCTCGAGTGCTGTGTCCAGTTTTGGGCCCCTCACTCCAAGAAGGACATTGAGGTGCTGGAGCGTGTCCAGAGAAGGGCAGCGGAGCTGGTGAGGGGTCTGGAGCACAAGTCTGGTGAGGAGCGGCTGAGGGAGCTGGGGGTGTTCAGCCTGGAGCAAAGGGGGCTGAGGGGAGACCTTCTCGCTCTCTGCAGCTCCCTGAAAGGAGGGGGCAGCCAGGGGGGGTCGGGCTCTTCTCCCAAGGAACAGGCCGTGGGACAAGAGGAAACGGCCTCGAGTTGCGCCAGGGGAGGTTTGGGATGGATATTGGGGAAAATTCCTTCACGGAAAGGGTTGTCAAGCATTGGAAGAGGCTGCCCAGGGCAGTGGTGGAGTCGCCATCCCTGGAGGGATTGAAAAGCCGGGCAGACGCGGTGCTGAGGGACGTGGGGTAGTGGGGGTTTGGGCAGTGTTGGGTTAACGGTTGGACTCGATGATCTGAAAGGTCCCTTCCAACCGAGACCATTCTATGATTCTAACTTGGAAGATGCAGAGATGTTGTTTTCTTCATTTGGAGTCGCTTATTCCACGTCAAGAAACTAAAATTGAAGGGAAAAATTAAAAAACGTGTTTTTTTCTTCATTATTTTTCAAATAAAAGAGATTAGCCGTATTTGAAGTAGCGGGAGCAGGGCTTTGCCGTGGGGCTGACCCAGGCGCTCTCTTCCCTGCCCTTCTTTCCAGGAGAAGGAAGCGTGACGAGGACCGGCACGACATCAACAAAATGAAGGGTTACACCCTGCTCTCCGAGGGCATCGACGAGATGGTGGGCATCATCTACAAACCCAAAACCAAGGAGACCCGCGAGACCTACGAGGTGTTGCTGAGCTTCATTCAGGCGGCTCTTGGGGACCAGGTGAGGATGGGGATGCCTCGGGATGGGTGTCCCTGCTCCGGTAGAGGATTCAAAACCTGTCAGATCCATCCCTTGGGTGTTCTAATCCTTCCCTGTCATCCCGTGGGATGGGTTTGCTCTGTCGGTGCTGGCTTTTGGGCTCGGGGACATTGTGGGGGTGGCCTTTCGGTGTCTATATGAGGGTCCAGAAATAGGAGGGACCGACCCCATACCGTTCATGTAGCAAATTTCTTCTCTTCACGACGCGTTTATTCCTTTGGCAGCCCCGTGACATCCTCTGCGGAGCCGCCGACGAGGTCCTGGCGGTGCTGAAGAACGAGAAGCTGCGTGATAAGGAGAGGCGGAAGGAGATCGATCTGCTGCTGGGACAGACCGATGATACCCGCTACCACGTGCTGGTCAACCTGGGGAAGAAGATCACAGATTACGGTGGCGACAAGGAAATCCAGAACATGGGTATGGGAAGGCGTTGTCCTGGGCTGCGGCTTTGGGGACGGGGCTGGCAGAAAGTCGGGTTAATGGTGCCAAACATCCGGGGTGGTGTTTGCACATGGAGAAGCCAAAAAAAACCCCACGTTTGGACAGTTTTCAAGCCCCCAAACCACGTTCTTCTCATCTTTTTGGATGCGCGGAGGTGGGGGCGGGCGCGTGGATCTGTGAACCTGGCATGTGGTGCCCAGATTTTTTCCGACGAGTTGACTCCGCTCTCCCTTGCAGATGACAATATCGATGAGACGTACGGGGTGAATGTGCAGTTCGAGTCGGATGAGGAGGTAGGAGATGAGAGGCTGTGGGGTGGCAGTGGAGTCTCCGCCTTGTCCCCTCGCTCCGCAGGGACCGCGTTTGTCCCGTTTTACTCTTGTCACGTTGGGAAGTGGGCATTGGCTCGGGCTGGGATGCCTCTGCCAGGAAGGAGAAGCTGGATTATTTTAGATCCCGCTTCCTGGCGTGGGGAGGATTTGTTGGTTATCCGGCTAATCCAAGGCTTATCATGAGTCAGTACGACGGGAAACAGATGGTGGTATTTAGATCTCGTGGGGAAACTTGACAGATCGAGAGGAAGAGAGACATTCAGATGCGCTGGTTGGAAGCATTTTGTGGAAACGCTCCCTGGGGCTGGTTTTTGGAAAAGGCTGAGAGAACGATAAGAGAGACAAATGCGAGGAATCGCTGGCAAAAGCTCTCTGTAGAGAGCGGAAATAATCTCGCCACGTGGTGCTGTACCTGAACAGCAGCGTTAGGTTCCTGTGAAAAGCACAAGGCAGGCTGTTTCCCCTCGCTGCCAGATTATTGATTTTCGTCGAGGAAAAGCTCTCTGATGTTTCCAAAAGCCGCTTACTGGAACTCTTCTTCTAACAGGAAGGCGACGAGGACATTTACGGTGAAGTGCGTGACGAGGCGTCCGATGATGACATGGAGGGAGACGAAGCCGTTGTCCGTTGCACCCTCTCGGCCAACGTGAGTCACCGAGGAACACGTGAAACGCGGTTTTGGGATCATCTGGAGGAAGGGTTGGGGATCCTTTTGGTCTCCGGATGGAGTTAAGGTTGTTTGTGGGTGGAGAGGAGCCTTGAAGCTGTTGTCTGATGGAGGCCAGAACGAACATTAATAAAATTAACAGGCCTGCCGCTTGCAGAGCTGCATCCCGCTGGGTCTCTGCTCCTCTCCCTGGGTAGAGAGAGGCCCCAAACGCTCGCTCCGCCACGCCAAGGTCGCATGCCTGCTTTCTTCTCACAGGAAAATAACGTTTTTGTGGCTTCTTCTTAAAGCTTGTGGCTTTGGGGGAGCTGATGAGTTCAAAGAAGAAGGATCTGCATCCTCGAGACATCGACGCCTTTTGGCTCCAGCGGCAGCTGAGCCGCTTCTACGATGATGCCATCGTTTCCCAAAAAAAGGCGGACGAAGTGCTGGAGATCTTGAAGGTCAGCGTTGGACCTGATCTTGCGCGTAGCTGCTGTTTAGCTCCACTTGAGTTCAGTTCTGCGCGAAGCGGGGATTCTTGTTCTGTGGGGCGCGGGGCTAACCGGTCGTTCCTCGTTTCTCCTCCTCCCAGACTGCAAGCGATGACCGGGAATGTGAGAACCAGCTCGTTCTGCTCCTGGGTTTTAACACCTTTGACTTCATTAAAGTCCTGCGGCAGCACCGGATGATGAGTGAGTGACGTTCACTTTGTTTCCCTGCCATCCTGACGTGATTCTAGCACAACCCGAGGCTTTTTGACGGCCATCGGTGTTGCTGTGTGAAGCTTGGGCCCTTGTTACTTGCTCCCTTCTTTGGATTCAGCCCTTAACCCCTCTGCTATCCCTTAATTTTCTTTCCCCAGTCCTGTACTGCACTTTGCTGGCCAGCGCGCAAAGCGAAGCTGAAAAAGAAAGGATAATGGGGAAGATGGAAGCGGATCCCGAGCTGTCGAAGTTCTTGTATCAGCTGCACGAGACGGAGAAGGAGGATCTCATCCGGGTAAGGCCGGAGGGCACCTCAGGCAGGACAAGAGGAGGAATTGTGAGAGCCTTGCCGCTGTCTGCGGTCACCGTCGGGCTGTGTGTTTTGTTTGCTGTTCGTGAGAGAGGAGCCTTACTGACTCAGCTGGGATCTTGAAACCATGGGAAACGCTGCTTAGGAGGGCAATATATTTACCACTTCTTATTTTTGAGTCACTCCGACGTCTGCTTTCCCAGGAAAATGTCAACGTGTGCAAGTTTCACATTTTTAGGCTGGTGTTAACTGTCTTTGTAACGGCACCGTTTCACCTCTGGGCCTCCTTGCTGGGAGGCTCAGCGCTATAAAACACCCCCGTCCCTTCTGATCAGCTCCTCGTTACCTGGGCTTGGAATGTGACACCCAACACGTTTAGTGGCCTGCAGGGTTAGCTCCGCTCGGCCTTTGGAGAATAGCGGTTCTGTGACCGTTTCGGGGGTTGTTTTTTGGGGATTAATACCATATTCCTGCTTTGTTGCGAAAAAAAACCCACCCAGGTTATGTTAGCGTGAGGGGCCGGTTTCGGTTCTCCGTGTCTGAGGAGCGCTGCTGGCATGCAGCAGGCTGGGCTTTTGCTGGGACACTGCAGGTTTGTGTGTCTTCACTCCCTGCTTCCTTTCATCCGCTCTCCCGGAAGGCGGGTTTACGTCCTGGCCTTGGAGGCGCCGCTTTCTACTGCCAAAAATTATTGGCTCTGGTTACGTGAATGCCCGCGCTTGAAAGAAATGGTGGCGCGTGGCTTCTCTGGTGGTGCGGCCTCTCCGGGTGCGACGGGAGAGCCTGGCAGGCTGCGGAGGAGGTTCGGCAAATCTTCCCCAAGGCTGAATTCTCATCTCTTTGCGCAGGAGGAACGTTCTCGCCGGGAACGTGTCCGTCAGTCCCGGATGGATACTGACTTGGAGACCATGGATCTGGACCAAGGAGGAGAGGTAAAACTCTTTGAAGTCAGCTGTTCCCAGCCCTTCCTACGAGCATCCCCAGGAAGTGCAAAGTGGCACAGAGACAAAAATACCAAGAACAAGCCCCTGATGTGCTAAAGAAGCACTTGCCAGTTGGATGCAGTTGGCTTTTCCGTCAGTCCCAGGGTGCAAATGGCAGGAGAGCGTCGTTCTCTAATCCTTGCCCCTTTCCTTTTTCCAGGCGCTGGCTCCCCGGCAGGTGCTGGACCTGGAGGATCTGGTCTTTGCCCAAGGTAGTCACTTCATGGCCAACAAGCGCTGCCAGCTCCCCGATGGCTCCTTCCGCAGGCAGCGCAAGGGCTACGAGGAAGTGCACGTGCCCGCCCTGAAGCCAAAACCTTTTGGCTCCGAAGAGGTGAGTGATCCGCTTCGTTCCCCCGTATTTAGCACTAGGGGGGTTGAGTGACGAGATGACTGATGGCATCCGTCTGGACTTCTGCACGGCCTTTGACGCGGTCGCCCACAACATCCTTCTCTCTACACTGGAGAGAGATGGATTTGATGGACGGACTGTTCAGTGGATGAGGAATTGGCTGAATGGTCTCATCCGGAGAGTAGTTGTCAACGGCTCAACGTCCAGATGGAGACAGGGGACAAGTGGTGTCCCTCAGGGGTCTGTACTGGGACCAGTACCCTTCAATATCTTCATCGGTGACATGGACAGTGGGATGGAGGGCACCCTCAGCACGTTTGCAGATGACACCAAGCTGAGTGGTGCGGGTGACGCGGCAGAGGGACGGGATGCCACCCAGGGGGACCTGGACAGGCTGGAAAAGGGGGCCTGTATGAACCTCATGAGGTTCAACAAGGCCAAGTACAGGGTCCTGCACCAGGGTGGGGGCAGCCCCCAGGGATCAGCGCAGGGATGGAGGGATGGAGAGCAGCCCTGAGAAGGACTTGGGGGTGCTGGGGGTGAAAAGCTGGACGTGAGCTGACAACGTGCGCTGGCAGCCCAGAACCCCCCCGCAGCCTGGGCTGTATCCCCAGCAGTGTGGGCAGCAGGGCGAGGGGGGGGATTCTACCCCTCTGCTCCGCTCTGGTGAGACCCCCCTGCAGCGCTGCCTCCAGCTCTGGGGACATCAGGAGGACACGGAGCTGTTGGAGCGGGGACGGAGGAGGCCCCGGAGATGCTGGGAGGGCTGGAGCCCCTCTGCTGTGGGGACAGGCTGAGAGAGCTGGGGGGGTTCAGCCTGGAGAAGAGAAGGCTCCGGGGAGACCTTCCAGCCCCTGCCAGTCCCTAAAGGGGCTCCAGGAAAGCTGGGGAGGGACTCTGGAGCAGGGAGGGGAGCCGTGGGACGAGGGGAAAGGGTTTTACACTGCAGGAGGGGAGATTGAGATGAGATCTGAGGCAGAAATTGTTTGCTGTGAGGGGGGTGAGCCCCTGGCCCAGGTTGCCCAGAGAAGCTGTGGCTGCCCCATCCCTGGAGGGGTTCAAGGCCAGGTTGGACGGGGCTTGGAGCAACCTGGGCTGGTGGGAGGTGTCCCTGCCCAGGGCAGGGAGGGGGGAACTAGATGGCATTTAAAGTTCCCTTCCAACCCGAACCACCGCATGATTCAATGAGTTGTTGCTAATATTGTGGCAGATATTTCCTGGGACTCGACAGGCTCTGATGTGGCTTTGACGCCCTCTCGCATTTCTTGAAGAAACCGTTCTTTTAAGCTAAGAGGTTTCACGTGGCCGAAGAAGGTTCCTGATTTCTAGTTCCTCACTTCTGGACCGTGTATCCCGTGCTGGTGGTTTCTGTCTCAGGGCTGCCCTGCCCCCTGTTTAGCTGCTTGGCTGAACCCTCCGCTCCGCTTTTGCTCCCTCCTGGCTGCGATGCGCGGTGTGGGCCAGAGAGATCTGGCTGATTCATCGCGTGCCTTGTTGCTGAATTGCCCCTTTTGATCAGTGCTGGCAGCGGAAATGTGGGCTGATGTGTCCCGTCGTGAGAACATGGTGGGGATTTGCTTTTCTGATGACGTAGCCAGCTATGACTTGTACTCGTTGGTGTGCGCGGGCCGGCTAATTGGGCCTCCTTTGATCTCTCCCGAACGTGCTCCACGAACCCTGGGCACGGGGCTTCTCTTCTGGCCATCTGGAGGCAACGTGACCCTGCTGCTCCCCAAGTTGTCGCTGAGGTCTCACATACGCCCTGCGGCCAGCGAGGTATTGAAACAAAGGGATTGAACTTGACTTTTTCCCTTTTTCAGCAATTGGTTTCTGTGGAAAAGTTGCCCAAATACGCCCAGGCTGGATTCGAGGGGTTTAAAACGCTGAACCGTATTCAGAGCAAACTCTACCGCGCTGCGCTGGAGTCGGATGAGAACTTGCTGCTGTGCGCTCCCACGGTAAGGATCGTGCTCTTTGGGCCCTCTGTGACAGGGAATCCAGAAAGATGGACCTTTTGGGTGGAAAATGTCTTCTCCGGGCGAACCTTTACTCTGGAGAAGACAGGAATTTGATGGGATTGGTTCTGTTTGCGTCCCAGGGCGCTGGGAAGACCAACGTGGCGCTCATGTGCATGTTGCGAGAAATAGGGAAGCACATTAACATCGACGGAACCATCAACGTGGACGATTTCAAGATTATCTACATCGCCCCCATGAGGTCCTTGGTGCAGGAGATGGTGGGCAGCTTCGGGAAGGTGAGGAGAGGTTTGGTCCTGCCCCTGTTTGAACCGTAGGTTGGGGAAGGTGAGCTTTATGGTGGTGGCTTCGTTCTGTTACGCTTACAGAAGGATATGAGCTCTGGCAGAAGTTTGTCGGGAGAGGATGAGTTTGGGTTGTGCCTTTAATCTCTGTTGGTGTAGCCCGCACCCGTTGGGCTCCGAGTGTGTGTCAGTATGGACTTTGGATGTCAGAGTGGGCTGTGAACCACACAATCCTAGAGTGGCCGGGGTGGGAAGGGACCTCTGGAGATCACCCACTCCAACCCCCGGCCAGAGCAGGGTCACCCAGAGCAGGTGGCACAGGAACGTGTCCAGGTGGGTTTGGGATGTCTCCAGAGACGGAGACTCCCCCGCCTCTCTGGGCAGCCTGTGCCAGGGCTCTGCCACCCTCAAAGTGAAATTTTCCTTATTTCCCATGTTCTGGTTTGTGCCCGTTGCCCCTTGTCCTGTCCCCGGGCACCACTGAGAAGAGTCTGGCCCCATCCTCTTGCCACCCGCCCTTTAGATATTGATGAGATCCCCTCTCAGTCCGCTCTTCTCCAGCTGAACAGCCCCAGGGCTCTCAGCCTTTCTCCATCAGAGAGGTGTTCCAGTCCCCTCATCACCTTGGTGGCCCTTTGCTGTCCCCTCTCCAGCAGTTCCCTGTCCTTCTGGAACCGGGGAGCCCAGAACTGGACCCAGTGCTCCAGCTGCGGCCTCCCCAGGGCAGAGCAGAGGGGGAGGATGAACCTCCCTCCACCTGCTGGCCACGCTCTTCTTCATGCCCCCCAGGATGCCATTGGCCACCTTGGCCACCAGGGCCCATGGCTGGCTCATGGTCACCCCGTTGTCCCCCAGGACTCCCAGGTCTCTTTGCACCGAGCTGCTCTCCAGCAGGTCAGCCCCAACCTGTCCTGGTGCGGGGGGTTATTCCTCCCCAGGGGCAGCACCCTACACTTGCCCTTGTTGGATGTTCATGAAATCCGCACGTTTCCCCCAGTGCTGTAGTGGGATGAGTATGTCCTGCGAGCATCTCCGGGCTGCGCTGCTCTAACGCTGCCCCGGGAAACGCGCGTTTATCCAGCTTAACCTCCTGTGGGCTTCCTCCTAGCGCCTGGCCACCTACGGCATCAACGTGGCAGAGCTGACGGGGGATCACCAGCTCTGCAAGGAGGAAATCAGCGCTACCCAGATCATCGTCTGCACCCCGGAGAAGTGGGACATCATCACCCGCAAGGGAGGAGAGCGCACCTACACCCAGCTGGTGCGGCTGGTCATCCTGGTGAGCAGCACCGGGGCCTGCAGAGCCCTGGCGCGAAGGTGGGGGGCGATGGTGGGCGCCGTGTCTTACGGCATTGCGGTTCCCCAGCGTGTGTTAGCGGTTAAAAATGTCTCGGGGGCTTGGTTGCGGCGAGACTCAGGCTTTGAACTGTGGGATGAGCATCCCTCAGTCCACGCAAGCAGGTTTGCTCCGAAACTAAACCAAAAATGGGTAAATCCAGCCGGTTTGGAGCGGGGATAACTCTGTTCCTGTCTCCTCGCTCTAGGATGAGATACACCTCCTGCACGACGACCGAGGGCCCGTCCTGGAGTCTTTGGTAGCCAGAGCCATCCGCAACATCGAGATGACTCAGGAGGACGTGAGGCTCGTTGGCTTGAGTGCCACCCTCCCCAACTACGAGGACGTGGCTACCTTCCTGAGAGTGGACCCGGCCAAAGGCTTGTTCTATTTTGATAACAGGTACCGTGGAAAGCTGGGAGAGATCTTTGCGATCAGACGGTGGGTGGCTGTTGAGAGCTGGGAAAGACCCGCCTCCCGTGGAGGCGGTTGAGTGTTTTATCTGTCGGATGGTGCCAGGGTCTCACCGGACTTTCAACCTGCTCTCAACATGCGTTTCTTTGCTCTCAGATGGCGCCGGTAAGCGCGTGTGCAGGACTAGAGCAGTTAAATACAGCCTCCAAAGGTGTGCCAGGGTTCCTGCGCTGTCATGGCCGGCTGATGCTTTAGAGAAGGCAGATAAACTCTGCTGTACCTGGGCGCTGCAGGGGTGCTATGAAGGAAACCTGAAATAGGATCCCAAAACGCCGGTTTTGCTCCCTGAACGTGTGTGCGCGTAGCAAATGAATTCCAGGAAAGAGCAATACGCGTTACTGTCCCCTGTTCAATCTAACCGGGCCATCAAATCTGAATATATTGAGGCACAAAAGGAGCCTCAATTTATACATGCAAAAGCAGCGGATTAAATTTGGCAGCACGACATACAGGATGCCTTTTGACGGGAGCTTTGTAGCAGGGATTCTCCGTTCTTCTGCTCTTTTAGGGACTTGTGTTTGTTTGGTTGGTTTTTTTTTTTCCCCTTACAGCTTCCGACCGGTGCCCCTAGAGCAGACCTATGTGGGTATTACAGAGAAGAAAGCAATCAAACGCTTCCAGATAATGAACGAGATTGTTTATGAGAAGATTATGGAGCACGCTGGAAAGAACCAGGTTTGATACTTGATTTTATCCTTCCTGACGCGCTCAGTCCTGGTGCTTGTCTCTTGCTGGTGAGACTCTTCCGAGTTGCTGTCGCTGCAGAGGAGAAGAGGGGAGGTTTGGGCCGTCGATGGCAGCCGAGGGACGAAGGAACGCGAGTTTTCTCTCTGTGCCACCTGTCTGGTTAATGTGGGATCTGTCTTTTTAGGATGAGGGAGTTTTTGTGATGCTGCCCTGGTAGATCAGGAGCTCCGTGCGTGGTTCACAGGGCATCCAGGCTAATTCTACGTCTCTTCCCACCCGGAACACCGGCAGCGGGTTGCGTCAAGCCTCTTTGCCTGCTGCAGCCGTAGCGATTCCTCTCTCAGTGATGGTACTTTGTGCTTTTTTAACAGGTGCTGGTGTTCGTTCACTCCAGGAAGGAGACGGGGAAGACTGCTCGGGCCATCAGGGACATGTGCCTGGAGAAAGATACCCTGGGCCTCTTCTTGCGGGAGGGCTCAGCCTCCACCGAGGTGCTGAGGACCGAAGCCGAGCAGTGCAAGGTAACTGCCCGGCCGGGGCTGTTCCCACACGGCGATAGCAGGAATGCAACGACAGGGATGCTGCCGGTTTGGTGCAGTTTCGCAGCCTTTCCTCTAGGATACGGGCTCCCCTTCCCTTGCTTCTTTTCTCTCTGGTGTTGCTTGGCTGGGGTGGAAAACCTAGAGCTGGTTGTGTTTCTGCCACAGAACCTGGAGCTGAAGGACCTCCTTCCTTACGGCTTCGCCATTCACCATGCTGGGATGACGCGCGTGGACCGGACGCTGGTGGAGGATCTGTTCGCCGACAAGCACATTCAGGTGAGCCTCACTTCCCAGGAGGAATTACTGCGTTTGGCGTAGGTACTTCACTAGAAATGCTTAAGCCGTGTTTTCCGATACCAAGAAATCCAAAATCCTTGATTTCCAAAGTCAAGAGGATCAAGGAAATCCTTGATTTCCAAAACCGAGAGGATCAAGCATAGCAAAACCCCCATCCCGCTCTACTGAAGCCGCTGCCCGATGAAGGCAGCCTTGATTTTTACGGAAAGAATAGAAACTAAAAGGGCACGGCCAGGAGTGGAGGGGGCAAGAACATCTCCCCTAGGTCTCGCTGAGTGTTTGAAGCCGGGGGTCTGTCCCAGAGCAGGCTTGGGACAGTTGGCCAAAACCCCCATCCGAGCAGTTTCCTGGCTGCGTTTTCTCAGGGCAAAGGATTTTCTCAGGCTCGTGCAGCGAGCTGGGAAATTCGGGCAAAGATCTTGAGATGGTGCCGTTTATCTGACCTCCCTCTGCTGAGCTGTCGAGGCACTCGCACCTCTCCGTCTTTGTCCTGTTTGTGCATGTCTCTCATGTCAGGACCAGCGTTTTACATCCCTTTTTTTCCTTAGGGAAGAGGCTTCTGCTTGGCTCTGATCTCTCTTTCGCTCCCGCAGGTGCTGGTCTCCACAGCCACGTTGGCCTGGGGTGTAAATCTCCCCGCTCACACCGTCATCATCAAAGGGACGCAGGTGTACAGCCCCGAGAAGGGGCGCTGGACCGAGCTGGGTGCTCTGGACATCCTGCAGGTAAAGTCCTGGTAACAAAAGATGCTGCCAGCACCCGGGGCGGGATTTTTCCTTTCCCGCCGAGGCGCATTTGAGATCCGCTTTCGTATTTTCTGAGCGCGGTCGCTGCCTGTTCCCTGTTGTCCGACTCTCTCAGCTGTTGTGGGAACAGCCCCGCAGGGAGGGCAGAGAGAGAAGGCGACATCAGTGGGAGAAGAGGACAAATAATTCCTCTCCCGGTGTCTTGCCCAGACACAGCTCAGACTTTTCCGCGTGTCTCCCGCCAGCTAGAAGTAGCGGCAACCTGAGCGATGTGGCAGCAGCGCCCCAGGACGCGGCAGCGAGGAGAAATTGCCAAACGAAAAGCTTTTCTGCTTTTCTGACCTCACCTTCTCGTTTCTTAGATGCTGGGACGTGCCGGGAGGCCGCAGTACGATACCAAAGGAGAGGGGATCCTCATCACGTCCCACGGCGAGCTGCAGTATTACCTGTCCCTGCTCAACCAGCAGCTCCCCATCGAAAGTCAGATGGTGTCCAAGCTCCCAGACATGCTGAATGCGGAGACGGTGCTCGGCAACGTCCAGAACGCGAAGGTGAGTGCGAATCCTCGCTCTCCCCACGTACGAGTGTGCCCTTTGTTGCGCCCAGAGAACCGCTGGGGATTGCTGGGCTGAGCCGTGTCGGGGAGAGATGCCGTCGTTGTACGGGAGCAAAGAAACGCGCAAACTTCAGTGTTTGGAAAGCAAATTTGTAAGAGATCTGGAAGGGCAGCCGTGAGAACCACCGGGCCGTAACGCTGGCTGGTGTGTCAGGAAAGGGGGGTGACGCTTCTGTAATTCAGAGCAGAGAGAGTTGTCCGCACGGAGAAGGACATCGGGAAAAAGTCTGCCTGTGGAGGGTGGGTTTTCTTGGTTTTTAAGGCCTTAATATTTTTTCTGGTACTGGAGAAGAGTTGGCGCGTGGCTTCCAATCGGAAGAGTTGCTTGGGGGCTTCCAAGCTCTGAGGTTTGAGGTTGGCGTGGCAGGATTTGGCTGGGTCCTACGCTAGTACCGGGAGCGCTGGGCCCCGAGCCGGAACGTCAGCCTTGCTGGCCGTGAGACGCGTTCGTCGGCTCTTCCAGCTCCTCGGTGTTTCCTCAGGATGCAGTGAATTGGCTGGGCTACACCTACCTGTACATCCGAATGCTGCGCTCCCCCACTCTCTACGGCATCTCCCACGACGATCTGAAGGGGGATCCGCTGCTGGACCAGCGCCGCCTGGACCTGGTTCACACCGCAGCCCTCATGTTGGACAAGAACAACCTGGTGAAGTACGACAAGAAGACGGGCAACTTCCAGGTGAGACGGGATGTGGGAAAGGGCGCTGTGACCGAGCAGAGCTGGACGGCAGCACCGTCTCCGAGAGAAAAGGTGCAAGAGGCATCTCGCTGATTAAATACGGATCCCAGGGCGCACAGCGTTGTTCGGATCCGCCGTTGCGCGCGGCTGGGAGCCGTGTGCCGGCACAGGGAGCGCTGGTGTAAAACCTGACCCTCCGTCTGTCGCTGTTGGGGGTCTGCTGCTGCCTCCTAAGCTAATTCACGTTCCCCTTGCCTTTTCGTTGCTTCGGAGGCAGGGAGATGAGAAAGGGGAGACTGGGATGTATGAGTTGTGCTTTGAGGAACCCACAACCGTTTATCGTCGCTCAGACAACCGTTCTCTCGCCCCGTGACCCCTCCCCACCCGGGAAGGGGAATCGAGGGAAAAACAAGGAAACCCCAGGGCTGAAATATGAACAGATTTAATAGATTAAGACGAGATAATGAACATTAATGATACTAGAGAACTAGTATTGATCCCCACACCAATCTGAAATACAGCAGGATCATTCCCAGCCCGTTCCCCCCACAGGGAACAGCCCCTGTGAGACCCTGCGGGAGGAAGGGAAGGGCTCAGGGCTCCAGCCCCGGGGCGAGGAGTTCTCATCCCAGAGAGAAAACTCCTCCAACTCCCTCATTTCCCTGGAAGGGGCCGTTCCTGGGATGAAATAATGCCGGGGGCGAGTGCCCGGCTCTCGCTCCTCCTCGTCCCTGCGCCTGGCGGGGGCTGGAAAACACCCAGACCTTGAACCCCCCCCCCAGAGCTGGCTGGAAAGGGAATAGCGGCACCAGTTTGAGTCCTCGGAAAGGGGGTTTTTCCCAATATTAGACGAGAAATTCATCCTGTGTTGCTCAAACCAGGAGAGTATGGAATTGTGTACCAGGTAAAGTGGCTTTCCCTGGGTGATTTGTAGCCTGAGGGTTTAAATTTAGCTTGTCTGGAGACGTCTTCCCTGCTGCAGCCTGGTTCCTCTTCAGCATCTTCTGCCTGCGCCACTGTCGGGTGTCCTGCTGCTGCTTCACCCTGGCTCTTGTCCTTGTGGCAGGTGACGGAGCTGGGCCGCATCGCCAGCCACTACTACATCACCAACGAGACGATGCAAACTTACAATCAGCTCCTGAAACCCACCCTGAGTGAAATCGAGCTCTTTCGGGTTTTCTCGCTGTCCTCGGAGTTCAGGAACATCACCGTGAGGGAGGTGAGGAGCCGGACACCCGTCGCGAGCGAGGCAGCCCTGAGGCATCGGTCTCCGTGCCGCAGGCGCAGATGCAGAGCTTGGCCTGGGAGGACGGGACCGTTCTCACCTCTCCTGCCTTGGTTTTCTGCAGGAGGAGAAGCTCGAGCTTCAAAAGTTGCTGGAGCGAGTTCCCATCCCGGTGAAGGAGAGCATAGAGGAGCCCAGCGCCAAGGTGAGCTCTGCCTGTCCCCTCCAGGGGACTTCCCTGCCTGTCTTGAGGGGGGACCAGTGATCTTTGGGGGAGAGCTGTGATGGGAAACGCCCCTCTTGGGAGGGGGGGAGTGGGGAATTTCTGTTCTCTTCCCTCTGTGGGACATCCTGAACTGCGTCAGGAGATGCTCGCAGAGCTGCAGGTCCTTCTTGTCTCTGGTTGACGTCCTGTGGCGTGGGACAGTCAGTCCCTGTTGGTCACTTCTATCCTGCCGCACGTCGCCTCCTGCCGCGTTGCCCAGAGAAGCTGTTGCTGCCCCATCCCTGCGCGCGTTTAAAGTCAGGTTGGGCGGCGCTCTGAGCAACCTGAACTCATGAAAGATGTCCCTGGTTTTAAAGTTTTAAGGGCTTAGATGGTCTTTAAAAGGTTCCTTTTCCACCCAAACCTTTCTATGACCGCGTAGCCGGGCAGCCCACCGGGATCGGGCGCTGGCGCGGAGGCTGCTGAGACCTTCTGTGTTCTGCTTCCCCAGATCAACGTGCTCCTCCAGGCTTTCATCTCCCAGCTGAAGCTGGAAGGATTTGCCCTCATGGCCGACATGGTCTACGTTACCCAGGTGAGGGAGGAAACGTGCCTGGGGCCTCTCTGTTCCCATTTAGATGCGTGCAGTCCGGCCACCTCTCTGTCTCGGACAACTGTTTGCACCTCGGAAATGTGGGGTTTGGTCTATAAATGGCTTTGAAAATAACTAGAGCTGGGAGGGCTGAGAAGGTCTAACCCGTGTCAGGCTGGGAATTCCATCTTCGTTGGAGTCTCCAATTTGTAATCAAAATAATTCAGCGCCAAAGGGCTCCAGGGTAGCCTACTTCTACTTTTTACCTGGGCCCGTAGTGATAGGTCAAGGGATAACAGTTTTAAACTGAAACAGGGTAGATTTAGGTTGGATATAAGGAATAATCTTTAGGATGAGGGTGCTGAGACGGACCCAGGTTGCCCAGAGAAGCTGTGGCTGCCCCATCCCTGCAAGCGTTTAAAGTCGGGTTGGCTGGCGCTCTGATCTCGCGAAAGATATCCCTAGTTTTAAAGTTTTAAAGACTTAGATGGTCTTGAAAATGTTCCTTTTCCACCCAAACCCTTCTATGACCACGTGGCCGGGCGGGAGAGCGGGTAGAAAGGGAAGGAAGGGTGAAATGTGGTGGTGGCAGCCAGGGTCTGAGCGCTGCTCTCTCTTCCCCCAGTCGGCCGGGCGGCTCATGCGTGCCATCTTCGAGATCGTCCTCAACCGTGGCTGGGCCCAGCTCACCGACAAGACCCTAAACCTCTGCAAGATGATTGACAAACGGATGTGAGTGCGATCTCGGAGGCGTTTGCCAATTGCGGGCTGGCTGAGAGTCTGCAGCGGAGCCTGGCTGGGAAGTTTGTGCCTGGAGCTGCTGCCCGTGTCTGGCCGAGGGCCGGTCTTCGGCAGCGCGGGGACCCCCGGTGCTCTGAAGGCTGTTGTTTCTTTGCTCGCCTCACCCCGCCGTGTCCTCGCAGGTGGCAGTCCATGTGCCCTTTGCGCCAGTTCAAGAAGCTGCCTGAAGAAGTGGTGAAGAAAATCGAGAAGAAGAATTTCCCGTTTGAACGGCTCTATGACTTGAACCATAACGAAATAGGTAAGGGAGACGCGGGCAAACGCGGCAGGGAGAGGTGTTTGCCTCTCTCTTCTCCTCTGCCGTCTTTTGACCCGGAAATTGGGGAGGTGGGGGGGGGGGTTTATTCCTGTCTGAGCGAAGGGGCAGAACTGGCCAGGCTCTTGGCACAGCCTGAGGACGGCGGAGGCTTTGCCCTGGCGCTTCTCAGCTGCTTGGATCGTCGAGAAGGAATATTGTTCCCTTTGGGAGCTGTTGGTCACCCTGTTGTCCCTCTGTCCTGCAGGAGAACTGATCCGAATGCCCAAGATGGGCAAGACAATCCACAAATACGTTCATCTGTTTCCGAAGCTGGAGCTCTCGGTCCATTTGCAGCCCATTACCCGTTCCACCCTGAAAGTAGAGCTCACCATTGCTCCTGACTTCCAGTGGGATGAAAAGGTGAGCTGTGGGGCGAAATATCACCGGGCTAAATACTGTGCTGGGGGGGAGGAGGGCACCTATGGGGCAGGGTTGCTGTGGGAGGCCTGGCGTTCAGCTCCTGGAGATGTGGAAGGAGGGGATCTGGACTGTGATACGAAGGCGAACGGCTGCCCTCGCTCAGGTCCACGGTTCGTCCGAAGCTTTCTGGATCCTGGTGGAGGATGTGGACAGCGAAGTCATCCTGCACCACGAGTACTTCCTGCTGAAAGCCAAGTACGCGCAGGACGAGCACCTCGTCACCTTCTTCGTGCCTGTGTTTGAGCCGCTGCCCCCGCAGTACTTCATCCGGGTGGTCTCCGACCGCTGGCTCTGTACGTCTCATTCCCCTGGTTTCACAGCAGGGCTTCTCCCTGGGGCCTGAGGGGGGGGGGGAGTTCAGGTCCTCTCCCAGTGCTGCGCTGGGAGAACGACTCCTGCCATCCCAGTCCCAGCAGGGCTGGGGATGCTGTTGGCGGATGAAACCGTCGGGAGTGCTTTTGGGGATGAAAATGGGTTGGTTTTTTGGTTTTGTATTTTTTTTTTTTTTTTTTGGTGCGTGTCTGACAGCCTGCGAGACCCAGCTGCCCGTTTCCTTCCGCCACCTGATCCTGCCGGAGAAGTACCCTCCTCCCACCGAGCTGCTGGACCTGCAGCCGCTGCCCGTCTCGGCTCTGCGAAACAGCGCCTTCGAGAGCCTCTACCAGGACAAGTTCCCTTTCTTCAACCCAATCCAGACTCAGGGTGGGTAGCGCCTCTGCTCGCCTTCCCCCGGGCTGCCTCTCAGCGAGCCCTTGTGGTATTCCCAGTCCCGCAGCCTTCGTTTTGTGGGGTTTGTTCCCACATTTTGCTACGGAAGCGCCTCCCGTCACGTATCCCCTCTACCTCCCTGAGCCTTAGAGGTTTGACGCCTTCAAATCTTTTCTCCCTGGGCCAGAGTATCTTTGATAACATTCCTCGAGTACGTCAAACCGGCAGCAGGTTTGCTCCTGGAAGCTGTGTCCGTGCTAATTCACGGAGCCGGCTGTGTCCGTGCTAATTCACGGAGCCGGCTGGCCCCGAACTTCTCCATCTGTGCTGCTTGTAGGGACGGAGTTTTGAGCGAACCGAGGCTGCCCTGTCCGTGTTTCTCTGCTTGGGCTTAGCCAGAATAGGGAATTCACACTCACGAGCTACCGTGACAGACTGGAGACTGTTTTTCTCCGTAGATTTGGGGCTAAAACTCTTAAATAGCCTTTTCTGTAAGCTCCTTGTGCAGGTTGGGCCCAGGCTGTGTTTTTCCCTGCCCGTTTCTAGAGTTTTGATAGAAAGCCGCGGAGATTTTGCTAAACTGCTCTCTTCTGTGTTGTCCCTCCGCCCCCAGTGTTTAACACGGTGTATAACAGCGACGACAACGTGTTCGTGGGTGCCCCCACGGGAAGCGGAAAGACCATTTGTGCCGAATTTGCCATCCTGAGGATGTTGCTCCAGAACTCGGAGGGACGCTGTGTGTACATCACCCCCATGGAGGCCCTGGCGGAGCAGGTAAACCTGGCAGCCTGGGGAGAACTGGAGCCTTACCCCCCCCTTAGATTGGCTTCCTCATCCCCTCTTCCACTTTTCCTCATCCCTTCTTTGCTATCACGTCCCTGGGGATGATTCCAGAGTCTTTTGATGAATCGCGGAGCAAAGAGACAGCGTCCCACTGCCGACGTGCTGATGTCGGTGTGTGCCTGTGTGCGTCTCCAGGGATTTGGTAGGATTTTTTTTTTTTTTTTTTGAGGTTAACGACGGCATCCCTTGGCATTTTTGGCAGGTCTTCTTGGACTGGTACGAAAAGTTCCAGGAACGTCTCAACAAGAAGGTGGTCTTGCTGACGGGGGAGACCAGCACCGACCTGAAGCTGTTGGGCAAAGGGAACATCATCATCAGCACCCCGGAGAAATGGGACATCCTCTCGCGACGCTGGAAGCAGCGCAAGAACGTCCAGAACGTCAACCTCTTCATCGTGGACGAAGTCCATCTCATCGGGGGCGAAAACGGGGTGCGTCTGGCAGGGGAGGGGGGTGCTACTAATTCGAGTGACGCTCGTTATCGGGTTGGTCTCGGTAGTAGAGCCGCTTTGGGGTGGATGGTTGCTCGCTCCTAATATCTGCTCTGAGGTCAGCTTTTCCTGCCGGGAGTTTCCCCAAGCTGCAGGATGGGCTGGGATAGGAGGGGCATATCCTTTGGGAAGCTTGGGAGTATTCCCTGGAGAGGGTGTTTGGGCTGAAGTGGCCGGAGCTCAGCCAGGAGAGGCGGCCGCCGCGCGGAGAGCTCGGCTCTTCCTGCTACAACTTGTCTTCTCCCACCTGCAGCCGGTGCTGGAGGTCATCTGCTCCCGCATGCGCTACATCTCCTCCCAAATCGAGCGTCCCATCCGCATCGTGGCCCTCAGCTCCTCCCTCTCCAACGCCAAGGACGTGGCTCACTGGCTGGGCTGCAGTGCCACCTCCACCTTCAACTTCCACCCCAACGTCCGCCCCGTGCCCCTGGAGCTGCACATTCAGGTAGGGTTTGGGCAACCTCCTCTCCTTTTCCTTCTCCCTGGTCTCCGGGCGGCGTCACTCCCTGCTCCTCTTCCCCTGCAGGGCTTCAACATCAGCCACACGCAGACTCGCCTGCTCTCCATGGCCAAGCCCGTCTACCACGCCATCATGAAGCACTCGCCCAAAAAGCCGGTCATCGTCTTCGTCCCGTCCCGCAAACAGACACGGCTCACGGCCATCAATATCCTCACCACGTGCGCCTCGGACGTCCAGAGGCAAAGGTAACGACGCTGTGGCCCGTGTCCCTCCTCTGACGGAGACCGGGGCACGTTTTTTGGCTGTTTTGAGGGACAACTAGCGATGGGAAACGGTCTCTTTGATGTGACGTCAAAGAGGGGAGAGGCTTGCCGGGCCTGGCAGCGGTCTCTTCACTCCTCCTCTCTCCAGCAGGTTCCTGCACTGCGCGGAGAAGGATCTGGTTCCGTACCTGGACAAGCTGAACGACAACACCCTGAAAGAGACGCTGGTGAACGGGGTGGGCTACCTGCACGAGGGGCTGACCGCCATGGAACGGCGAGTGGTGGAGCAGCTTTTCAGCTCCGGTGAGCGGGGCGGGACGGGGACACGCCACTTCATCTACCCCAAAACCCTTTTCCCTGGAGCTTGGCAGTGCCCACGGTCTTCGGATTGAAAATAACGGCTTGCCCAAGCCTCATGTCGCTTCTCTGCCTCCCGGGTCCAAAAAGGCTGCGATTTTCAACTTCACCGTGTTTCCTGGACCTCCCTCTATGCTGAAACCCATCTGCCTGAATGCAGAACCCCCCCCAGATCCTTCTCCCCGTGCATCCTTCTCCCCACCCCCAGATCCTTTTCCTCCCAATTTCCATGACCTGGAGAGGTGCTGACCGCTCTCCCCGCGCGCGTTTCAGGTGCGGTTCAGGTGATGGTTGCCTCCCGCAGCCTCTGCTGGGGGATGAACATCGCCGCTCACCTGGTGATCATCATGGACACGCAGTACTACAACGGCAAGATCCACGCGTGAGTGTGTTGCGCCGCGGCCACGGCTTCCCTCCGTGCCCACCCTGCTAGTTCTGGCTGCGCTGAGCACCAGGGCACGAGGGAACTGATCCCAAAGGGCTCCGTCCCCGTGCAGGCAGAGGGTGGGAATCGCGGGAGAGCGGTGCTAGCTTTCCGTGGAGCTTCATTAACTCTCTCTCCCGTGTCCCAGGTACGTGGATTACCCCATCTACGACGTGCTGCAGATGGTGGGCCACGCCAATCGCCCGCTGCAGGACGACGAGGGCCGTTGCGTCATCATGTGCCAGGGATCCAAGAAGGTGGGTGGAGAGCGGGGCACCGTTTGCCTGTCCCCTGCCTGGGGCGTGGATTTCTTCTCCCGGCTTTGGGCGGGCTGAATGCGTAACCCCCGCTCAGAGCCCTGCCGCCTGGGAGGCGCTGCGGGGTTTTGGAGGGGCTGGGGTTTAGAATCACAGAATTGTCAGGGTTGGAAGGGACCTTAAAGGCCACCTAGTTCCAACCCCCCTGCCCTGGGCAGGGACACCTCCCACTACATCAGGTTGCTCAGAGCCTCATCCAGCCTGGCCTTATAAAATTCCAGGGATAGGGCTTCCACCACCTCTCTGGGCAACCTGTTCCAGTGTCTCACCACCCTCGTGGTGAAGAATCGTGGTTTGTTCACCCCTTGCCTCTCCCCCTGCCCCCCCCCGTAGGATTTCTTCAAGAAATTCCTCTACGAGCCCCTGCCGGTGGAGTCGCACTTGGACCACTGCATGCACGATCATTTCAACGCCGAGATCGTCACCAAGACCATCGAAAACAAGCAGGATGCGGTGGATTACCTCACTTGGACGTTCCTGTATCGCAGGATGACGCAGAATCCCAACTACTACAACCTGCAAGGTGAGCCGGGGGTGGAGGATACTGGGGGGACCCTCTACCGGTGGGCTCCGCTTTCGCCAGAGCAGCTTTTTCTGCGTCCTGGCGAGTTCCTGAACCCCGCCGCCAACGCTGCTGTCCCCGCAGGCGTGTCCCACAGGCATCTCTCGGATCACCTCTCCGAGCTGGTGGAACAGACCCTGAGTGACCTGGAACAGTCCAAGTGCATCAGCATCGAGGACGAGATGGACGTGGCTCCTCTGAACCTGGGGATGATCGCCGCCTACTACTACATCAACTACACCACCATCGGTAAGGGGGCAGGGACCGCACGCGAGCGCTCCCGGGTGCTCCTGCGTCCCCTCCGCCGTCGCTCCCCGTGCCGCGGGCAATGGAGGGAAGGTGCCGGGTGCGTGGCGGGGTGCGTAAAACCCTGGCTTTTAGCCCAAGGCTGCGTGCGCTCTGCCCGAAGGCACCTCTTGTACCGCGGCTTCATGCTGCCTGGTTTTCCCTGAGCCCTTCTGCCTCTCTGACTTCCCCAGAGCTCTTCAGCATGTCCCTCAACGCCAAGACCAAGGTGCGAGGCCTGATTGAAATCATCTCCAACGCTGCCGAGTACGAGAACATCCCCATCAGGCACCACGAGGACAACCTGCTGCGGCAGGTGAGCGGCAGCGCCTCAGCTTTGGGGACGGATGTGGCTTCCTGCAGGGTCGGAGGAACAAAGCCCGCCCGTCTTTTTGGATTAAAGCACTCATGGGTTTATCGTTTCTCCCTCTAGCTGGCCCAAAAAGTTCCCCACAAGCTGACCAACCCCAAATTCAACGATCCCCACGTCAAGACCAACCTCCTGCTGCAGGCTCACTTGTCGCGCATGCAGCTGAGCGCCGAGCTGCAGTCGGACACCGAGGAAATCCTCAGCAAGGTACGACGGGGCCGGGGACGATCCCTGCCCGTGTCACCGCCTTGTGGCACCGCCTCCTGACCTGTCCCCATCCCTCCTCTTCCAGGCGATCCGGCTGATCCAGGCCTGCGTGGACGTGTTGTCCAGCAACGGCTGGCTCAGCCCCGCGCTGGCCGCCATGGAGCTGGCGCAGATGGTGACGCAGGCCATGTGGTCGAAGGATTCCTACCTCAAGCAGCTGCCTCACTTCACCTCCGAGCACATCAAGCGCTGCACGGACAAGGTAAAGCTTGGGGGGGGTGGGGAGGGGGAAACGCGCTGCCGTCCTCCCCTCGCCCACCCGGGAGCCCCCGGCTCAGCACAGGGCTGAAAACGTCTTCCTTGCAGGGGGTGGAGAGCGTTTTCGACATCATGGAGATGGAGGACGAGGACCGGAACGCCTTGCTGCAGCTCTCAGACGCTCAGATCGCCGACGTCGCTCGATTCTGTAACCGTTACCCCAACATCGAGCTGTCCTACGAGGTGGTGGAGAAGGAGAGCATCCGCAGGTGAGGGCGGGGAGGGGGGTGGCGCGGTCCCCCCTGGGTGCCGCCCCGCTGCCGGTGGTGGGGGACGCCCTGACCCTGGCTTTCGGTTCTCCCCACGCAGCGGCGGGCCCGTGGTGGTGCTGGTGCAGCTGGAGCGTGAAGAGGAGGTCACCGGGCCTGTCATCGCTCCCCTTTTCCCCCAGGTAGGTGCCGAACCGGGTGACATCGGGGTGGCAGAAGTGGGGAAGAGAGGGGACTGTCCCCCCCGCCCCGCTGTCCCCATCCCCTTAACTCTTCCCTCTCCACCAGAAACGCGAGGAGGGTTGGTGGGTGGTGATCGGCGACTCCAAATCCAACAGCCTCATCTCCATCAAGCGCTTGACGCTGCAGCAGAAAGCCAAGGTGAGCGGGACGGGGACGGGGACGAGGCATCCGGCACCCCCAAAAAGACGGGGTTGGGGCGAGCGGGAGGGGTGCCCCCGCTCTCCCCTCCGGCCACCCTAACGCCGGCTCTTCCTTCACCGGCGTTAGGTGAAGCTGGATTTCGTAGCCCCGGCCACGGGGACGCACAATTACACCCTGTATTTCATGAGCGACGCCTACATGGGCTGCGACCAGGAGTACAAATTCAGCGTGGACGTGAAGGAGGCGGAAAGCGACAGCGATTCCGACTAACGTTGGGGCCACCACGGACCCCCCGCCCCGGCCCCCCCCGTAGTTCAGCCACCCCACCCCAGCCGCGGTAGCGCTTGTGTCGTCTCCCTTTGTCTGGATGCCGTGTATTTCGATTTTTTTTTTGTTTTTTCTTTTTTTTAAGGTGTTGATGCTTTGTACAGTGTTTTTTAGAAGGAGCTGCGTGAGCGCGGCAGCTGGAATAAACCTTGAGACCCCTCTTGCCCTCTGCGCTGCTGGGTCTTTGGGGGGGGTGGGAGGGGGGAAGAAAACAGGCGCCGCCACCGCTTTGACCCCCAACTCACCGAGTAGCTCTGTGGGGCTCGCAGAAGCTCGTTAGCAGAATTAATGAAGGCAGAGTTGGCTTGGTAGCCAATTTCTGGGGAGCGCCACGCTGGGAGGGAACGTAAATGCTTCCCCTCGGGCTGCGCTTCACCGTGAGGCATAAAACCAGCCCCCCCGTGGCTCTGTCCTCCTGTGCCACCTCCTCCAGCTCCCGGGGCGGGGGGACACCTGCACCCTCTTCTGCTCACCCTGGGGGTGACGGGCGCGTCGGTGACGGCACCGCAAGGACGAACCGGAGGCTTTGACCAGGAGAACGTGGATTTATTGAGTGTGGGGCAGGAGGAAGGAGGGGAGCAAGTCCTGTCCTGTCTCCCAAAGCCGGCCGCATCCCGGCAGAGGCGCCGGCGCTCCCCTGCGCGTCCCCAGGGAGGGCTCCTGGGCATGCAAAAGTCCCAAGTTGTGGGGCAGGAGAGGTGGCTCACCATCATCCCTGCCCCGTTCTCCGCACCGGGGGCAGCGCCGAAGGGTCCCGCTGCTGGCTAAGGGTGGATTATAGAGAGGGTGGAAGCTCTCAGCAAACTTCGGGCCGCTGGTACTTCCAAAAAGCGATCTCGCCGTCGTCGCTGCAGGAGGCCAGCAGGCCCGGCTCCTTCGGGTTCCAGGCCACGCAGTTGACGTCCTGCGAGTGCGCCCGGGGGACGTGAGCGGCGAGGCTGAAGGTGGGCTGCTGCGGGTCGGAGGACGCGCTCTCCTCGAAGACCCGGATGGCGTCGTCACCGCAGGCCGTCGCCAGCGCCCCGGTGAGGTGGCACCTAGAGAGGGGACGGCGGTGGCCTGTCACCCACACTGCCGCCGGGAGGAAACGGAGCTGGGTGCCACTGCCGGGTGACACTCACCACGCCACGTCGTAGATGGTCCTGGTGTGGTAGCCGGAGAGGTTGCAAACGCACTTCCAGGTGGGGTCGGTGCTGCTGCAGGCCACCCCTGGAAGGCAAGAGAATAACCTCGGCTACTTGCCCACTCTTTTTCCCCTGCCCACTCTTCTCCCCAGCAGGTTACGAGCGGCTCGGAGCCCGGCGGCACACAAACCGGGCTAAGAGCCTCACCTTCCTCGTTGCCCGGCTTGTACTGGCGCCAGATGCGGACCGTCTTGTCGTCGCTGCAGGAAGCCAAGCGCTCGCCGGCGCGGTCGAAGGCCACGCTCCACACTGTCGACTCGTGGCCCTCCAGCGTGGCGCAGCACACCCAGTCGTCCTCCTCCTCCTGGTACAGCTTCACCGTGTCGTCGTAGCTGGCCGAGGCCAGGAGCTGAGGGAAGGCGGAGGGATCAACCCCCCACCCCCGCTTGGAGGTTGGTGGAGCTGGGACAGGACCACGCCACCACTCTCCGCCCCCGTTCCCAGTGCCGGGGTAGGGTTTGGGGGTGGAAATCGGGGTGTGTTGGCCCCCCCCCCACCCTCCCCAGACCCTTACCTCCTGGTTAGGGTGCCAAACCACGTGCTTGACGTCCTGCGTGTGGGAGTTGAGGACGCTGACGCACTCGTACTCCTCCTCCTCATCCACTGCACAGAGAAAGCTATCACAGGGAGGCGGGGGGGGGGGAGGCAGCCCTCCACCGTCCCCCCCCTCCCCTGCTTTCTCCCAGCCCTGGGGGCGCTTCCCCCCTCCCTCTCCTCCCCTCACCTTCCCAAACCCAGACGCTCTTGTCCCGGCTGCAGGTGGCCAGCAGGGTGCCGGAGGGAGCCCAGGCCACCGACTTCACCTCGTTCTCGTGCCCCTCCAAGGTGGTGACGCACTGCGGGGCAGGGAGAGGAGAGGGGATGAGCGGGGTGGGGGGGACGCTGGGGTGGGGGGGCCGGGGGCTGTGTGTGCGTGTGTCTCACCTCGAAGCTGTCCTCCAGCCTCTTCCAGATGCAGGTGGTGGCGTCGAAGCTGGCGGAGGCCAGGTAGGAGCCGCAGGGGGACCAGGCCACCCTGCGCACCGTGCGCTGGTGCCCCTCGCCCAGCACGGCCCGGCAGGACCAGCCCTGCCCTGGGGGGAGGAACAGGACACATGTGGAGCCCCCCAGGGCCAGGCCCCGCCCCCTGTCCCCTTAGCCCCACCCCTCACCCCAGGTGCTCCCCTCTAGCCCCGCCCCCTTCTCCCCAGCCCCTCCCTCCCAGCCCTTTAGCCCCACCCCCCTCATCAACCCCTCCCTCTTTGGCCCCACCCCTCTTCCCAGCCCCTCCCCATAGCCCCACCCCCTCTCCCTAGCCCCTCCCTCTCTGCTCCTTGGCCCTGCCCCTCCCCATAGCCCCTCCCTCATTGGCTCCTCCCCTCTACAGCCCCTCCCTCCCAGCCCTTTACCCCCAGCCCCTCCCTCATTGGCCCCGCCCCATCCTCTCCCTCCCAGCCCTTTAGCCCCACCCCCTCCCCACAGCCCCTCCCTCATTGGCCTCGCCCCTCTCCTTGGCCCCGCCCCCTCTCCACAGCCCCTCCCTCCCAGTCCTTTGGCCCCGCCCTCTCCATAGCCCTCCTCTGCTCCTTAGCCCCGCCCCCAGCCCCTCCCGCCTTGGCCCCGCCCCTTCCATAGCCCCTCCCTGGCCCCGCCCCCTCTCCATAGGCCCTCCCTCAGCCCCGCCCCCTCCTCACCCCCCTCCTTGGCCCCGCCCCCTCCCCATAGCCCCCCTCATTGGCTCCTCCCCTCTACAGCCCCTCCCTCCCAGCCCTTTAGCCCCACCCCCTCCCCACAGCCCCTCCCTCATTGGCCTCGCCCCTCTCCTTGGCCCCGCCCCCTCTCCACAGCCCCTCCTTCCCAGTCCTTTGGCCCCGCCCTCTCCATAGCCCTCCTCTGCTCCTTAGCCCCGCCCCCAGCCCCTCCCACCTTGGCCCCGCCCCTTCCATAGCCCCTCCCCGGCCCCGCCCCCTCTCCATAGGCCCTTCCTCACTGCTCCCTTAGCCCCGCCCCCTCCTCACCCCCCTCCTTGGCCCCACCCCCTCCCCACAGCCCCTCCCTCATTGGCTCCGCCCCATCCTCTCCCTCCCAGCTCCTTGGCCCCGCCCCTCACTACAGTCCCTCCCTCAGTGGCCCCGCCCCCTCTCCACGGCCTCTCCCTCCCAGCCCTTTGGCCCCGCCCTCTCCATAGCCCTCCTCTGCTCCTTAGCCCCGCCCCCAGCCCCTCCCGCCTTGGCCCTGCCCCTTCCATAGCCCCTCCCTGGCCCCACCCCCTCCCCACAGCCCCTCCCTCATTGGCCCCGCCCCTCTCCACAGCCCCTCCCTCCCAGTCCTTTGGCCCCGCCCCCTCTCCATAGCCCTCCTCTGCTCCTTAGCCCCGCCCCCAGCCCCTCCCACCTTGGCCCTGCCCCTTCCATAGCCCCTCCCCGGCCCCTCTCCATAGGCCCTCCCTCGCTGCTCCCTTAGCCACGCCCCCTCCTCACCCCCTCCCTTCTTGGCCCCGCCCCCTTTCCATAGCCCTTCCCTCCCAGCCCTTTGGCCCCGCCCCCAACCCCTCCCTCCCTTTGGCCCCGCCCCCTCCCCACAGACACCCCTCCAAGCCCCGCCCCTCCGCCGCCCCTCCCCGCCCACCTTCGCGCCCCCAGATGCGGATGAGGCGGTCCCCGCCGCAGGAGGCCAGCAGCCCCCCGCCGGGGCTCCAGGCCAGGAACCAGCACCGCGACTCGGGGTGCGCCGGGACCCGGCACACCAGCTCCAGCGCCTCCTTCATGGCGGCCGCCCCGCCTCCCGCCTCCTCCCCGCCGGCGGCGCCTTGACGTCAGCGCGCCGGAAGCGGAAGCGGCGCCGGAAGCGGAAGCGGGTGCGTCTCGGCGGAGGCAGGGCCCGGCGGCGCCATGTACACCCCGGGCGGGCCGGGGCTGCCCGGCGGGCGGCGGCGGCGGGGGGGAGCGACGGGGGGCGGCCTGCCCAAGCAGCCGGAGCGTAGCCTGGCCTCGGCTCTGCCCGGAGCCCTCTCCATCACGGCGCTTTGCACGGCGTTGGCCGAGCCTGCCTGGCTCCGCATCCACGGCGGTACCTGCGCCCGCCAGGAGCTGGGAGTCGCCGATGTCCTGGGCTACGTCGACCCCGAGCTGCTGCGAGGTGAGGCCGGGACGGGGCCGTCACCCCCCCCCCGCCCTCCGTCCCCTCCGTTCCCGCTCCCTCCCGGTGCTGGGGGGCGGCGGGGACGGTGTCCGCGGGGGGGTCGGGCCTCCCCTTGGGCCGGGCTCACCGGCCCCACCGCTGCCCCGGCCGCCCCCCGGTCCTGGCCGCCCCCCTGCGCCTCTTCCTAAAGGTTATTGAGAAAAGTTACCGAAATGAGGTGTTTATTCCCCGTTTTGGGGGGGGGGGAGCACCCACTTTTGGGGTATTTGTTACCTATTTTAGGGGGGGGAAACACCCGTTTTAGGGGCGAGCACCCACTTGGGGGGGTGTTTGTTTCCCATTTTAGGGGCGAGCACCCACTTGGGGGGGTGTTTGTTTCCCATTTTAGGGGCGAGCACCCACTTTAGGGGGTGTTTGTTTCCCATTTTAGGGGGGGAAAGACACATTTTAGGGGCGAGCACCTACTTGGGGGGGTGTTTGTTCCACATTTTGAGGGGGAGACCACCCATTTTTGGGGGAGAACACCCACTTAGGGGGTGCTTGTTCCACATTTTAGGGGGGGAACAAGCCAATTTTGGGGGGTAAACTGTACATTTACGGGGGAACACCCACTTAGGGGGTGATTGTTCCCCATTTTAGGGGGGGAAACACCCATTTTGGGGGCGAGCACCCACTTTTGGGGTGTTTGTTCCACATTTTGAGGGAAAGACCACCCATTTTGGGGGGGAACACCCACTTCAGGAGGTGTTTGTTTCCCATTTTAGGGGGGGAAATACCCATTTTAGGGGGGGAAATACCCATTTTAGGGGCGAGCACCCACTTAGGGGGTGCTTGTTCCACATTTTTTGGGGGGAACAACCCAATTTTGGGGGGCAAACTATGCATTTACAGGGGGAGCACCCACTTAGGGGGTGTTTATTCGCCATTTGAGGGGGGTAAACCACCCATTTAGGAGGGCACCACCCACGTAGGGGGTGTTTGTTCCCCATTTTTGGGGCGGAACCCCACATTTTAGGGGGGAAACTCTCCATTTAGGGTATTTCTTCCCCATTTTAGGCTCATGTGCCGCCTCACCGTACAAATTCAAGTCTGAATATCGGCAATAAATGCATTTATATGTGGTTACCGGCAGCAAACCGGGCCTCACCCCCTGCCTGAGCAGCCCCGGGTGCGATTAAATCAATCGGGAAGGCGAGTAGCACAAAAATATGGTTCCCAACTTGTTATTTTTTGAGGCGACGGGCGACCGAATCCCTACAGCGGGATTCGTGTGTCGTGGGGGATTTTGTTGGATGAGTTAAACCAAGAGGCTGACGCGGGCAAAGCTTTCGGATGCACAATTCCGATGGTAAAACGCAGTGGGTGGCTGCATCCCGCCGTTATTTTCCTCCTTTCGCTTACCTTCAACCCCGGACAGCCCCGGCGGCCCGAGGAGAACCCTCCACCCGCCATCGTCGTCCTCCCCGGCATCGACAGAGTTAGAGCCATGTGCCTGTGACTCATTTCCAGCTGTTTATCCGTACTTTTTAATGAGATGTTAAATTAACGCTTGGCTTGCTTTATTAAAATAAACAGCGAGGAGGTGACGGAGCCCCTTCGCCTCTTTGGAGGTGGCTTTGAACTTCCAGATATCCCCAGTGCAACCCGGTTATGGCCGGGCAGAGCCCGTCTGCTTGAATTTGGGCGGAACAGCCTGGAATCTCCCTCCCCGCCGGGTTCCATCCTCCTCTCGTTCGCCGGCGGGACGTGGCATTAATAAAAAGACTTTTTAGCAACACCCCCCCCAGCTTGGCTTTAACTAAGGAAGCCGTGCGGCCTGGTGTGTTATCTCGGCTGCTTTTGGCGTGGCGGAGGGGTTTCTTTACCTTTAATTTCCACGGCGGTAATAGTTTATAACGGGAAATAAGTGAGGGGGCCGACGGCTGCTGTAGAAAGGAGGTTCGTTTTCTAGAGCCTAATTAAAAGCCTCCCCCTGTGCTCCGCTTTCTGCCGAGAGCCGCGTTTTTAAACCCCGAAGGAAAACGTCGCGATAGCGGTTGCTCCGGGGAGTGATTTGGGTGGAAAAGAGGGGTTTTCTGCTGCTCAACGCCCGTTTTTTTTTTTTTTTTTTTTCCTCCTGTCTTCGCAGATTACTGCATGAACCCGCAGACGGTGCTGCTGCTCCGGGTCATCGCCGCCTTCTGCTTCCTGGGAATCATTTGCAGCCTCTCGGCTTTCCTGCTGGACGTCTTCGGCCCCAAACACCCGGCGTTAAAGATCACTCGCCGCTACGCTTTCGCTCACATCCTCACAGGTAAATCCCTGGAAGAAAAACCAAACCGAACCAAACCAAACCAAAGAAACCCTGACTTTCATTTTTAGCATCCCCAACCCTCGAGGGGATGGATAAAAAAAGCCCCCAAAAGTGTTTTTTCAGCCGGTGGTTCGGAGCTGCGGCGCCCGTCCTACCCGCAGAGCTTCCCCTTCCCGGGGTTTTGGGTCGGAATGGCAACAGCAGCTGAAATTGGAGTTAAATCTTGGCGGGGAAGAGGTTTAGGATGAACATTAAGCGTCTACTAACGGGTCTTATTTTTCAAAGAGAATCCCTAACGCCTTTCTGAGGAAGAAGGTCGTCTTTTCCAGCTCCTGAGGTCGAAGGAGCTTTAATATCCCTGATCCCTGCCGGAATTACCCGCCTCGGATCTGAGCGGCTCAGGGCAAGTCCGAGCTGTTGACCTGCCCCAAATGCTGAGCGCGCGTTTCTCCCTTCCGCTCCTTCTAGGTCACAAAAAAACCCCCAAACCCTCATCCAAACCCTTCGGCTTTGGTTTGTGGTGCAGGTCACCCCGCTGGTGGGGGGGTGGGGGGGAGTGTTCTCGGCCTGGGATCCCCCACCGCGTTTTCCCCCTTCTCG
This sequence comes from Fratercula arctica, assembly GCA_947846985.1. NCBI lineage: Eukaryota > Metazoa > Chordata > Aves > Charadriiformes > Alcidae > Fratercula > Fratercula arctica. Next base: position 200,160 of record CANTUZ010000023.1, on the reverse strand, counting down.
GGCTGGATTTCGGGCATCCGTCGCCCCCCATGACCTCTCCCCACCCAGGAAGGGGAATTGGGGGGGAAAACAAGGAAACCCCAGGGCTGAAATATGAACAGATTTAATAGATTAAGACGAGATAATGAACATTAATGACGCTAAAGAGCCAATGTTGATCCCCACACCAATCTGAAATACAGCAGGATCGTTCCCAGCCCGTTCCCCCCGCAGGGAACAGCCCCTGTGGGACCCTGCGGGAGCAAGGGAAGGGCTCAGGGCTCCGGCCCCGGGGCGAGGAGTTCTCATCCCAGAGAGAAAACTCCTCCAGCTCCCTCATTTCCCTGGAAGGGGCCGTTCCTGGGATGAAATAATCCCGGGGGCGAGTGCCCGGCTCTCGCTCCTCCTCGTCCCCGCGCCTGGGGGGGGCTGGAAAACACCCAGACCTTGAACCCCCCCCCAGAGCTGGAAAGGGAATAGCGGCACCAGTTTGAGTCCTCGGAAAGGGGGTTTTTCCCAATATTAGACAAGAAATTCATCCGGTGTCGCCCACACCAGGACACGCTGGCACGCCGGGCTGGGCGGACGAGCCGTGAGATGAAATCGCGGATTTATTTTCGGTGCCGGATTCTCAGTTTCTCTCCCCGTCTCCTCTCTCTCTCTCGCAGTCCTGCAGTGTGCCACCGTCATCGGCTTCTGCTACTGGGCCTCGGAGCTGATCCTCGCCCAACAACAGCAGCACAAAAAATACCACGGTTCCCAAGTCTACGTCACCTTCGCCGTCAGCTTCTACCTGGTGGCGGGGGCTGGGGGGGCCTCCATCCTCGCCACCGCCGCCAACCTGCTGCGCCACTACCCCACCGAGGAAGAGGAGCAAGCCCTGGAGCTCCTCTCCGAGATGGAGGAGAACGAACCTTACCCGGCCGAGTACGAAGTCATCAACCAATTCCAGCCCCCCCCGGCGTACACCCCCTGATGGTGCCATGGCTTTTTCCACCCCGCCCCCCCCCCCCCCCCCGCCCAAAACTCCGCTTTTTCTCGGCAAATCTCTTCCAATCTCCCAGAAGAACTTTGCGGCTCGGACGACCGACGTTATTCTTCCTAAACCTTGATTTTATTAACTAGGCGGCGGCGGGGGGGGGGGGGGGGGCGGGTTTTGAACCTTCGGCTGTGCCCAAATACCCCCGACGTCATTCCCTGCCCGCCTTTTCCCCGGGATCCGCTCTGCCCCCTCTGGCATCTCCCCCTGGAAAGGGGGAAAATCCCGCTGGATTCCCAACCCGCCGCCCCATGGATTCTATCCCTCCTCCAAACAGCCGGAGGGAGGTGTGACGCGGGCGCGTGTGTATATATTTATGTGTGTATATATATTTCGAGGGAACGGCCGTACGGCGGGAGGAAGGCGGAACAGACCCCCCCCCGCTCCCCCCGGCCGCTCTTTCCGCTCCTCTTTGCCACCCAGCGCTGACCACATGAGCATTTTGCACTTTATTTCAGCTTCGGGTGAGGACGGTGACGGCTCCGGCGACTTAAACCACCCCCCACTACACTCCCCGAGCGAGATTTGCAGCAGGGGCTGATTCCGGAGAAGCTTTTCTGCCTCCAGTAGGGAATTTTGGGATTCTTTTTATTCCCCCCCCCCATCCCCCTCACCAGCTCCCGTCGCCGTCTCACGGAGCGAATCTGCAAATCTCGGGGGTTTTGGAGCTCCCGTCGCCGTCTCACGGAGCGAATCTGCAAATCTCGGGGGTTTTGGAGCTCCCGGCACCGTCTCACCGAGTGAATCTGCAAATCTCGGGGGTTTTGGAGCTCCCGTCGCCGTCTCATGGAGAGAAGCTGCAAATCTCGGGGGTTTTGGAGCTCCCGTCGCCGTCTCACGGAGCGAAGCTGCAAATCTCGGGGGTTTTGGAGCTCCCGTCGCCGTCTCACGGAGCGAAGCTGCAAATCTCGGGGGTTTTGGAGCTCCCGTCGCCGTCTCATGGAGAGAAGCTGCAAATCTCGGGGGTTTTGGAGCTCCCGTCGCCGTCTCACGGAGCGAAGCTGCAAATCTTGGGGGTTTTGGAGCTCCCGTCGCCGTCTCACAGAGCGAATCTGCAAATCTCGGGGGTTTTGGAGCTCCCGGCACCGTCTCACGGAGCGAATCTGCAAATCTCGGGGGTTTTGGAGCTCCCGTCGCCGTCTCACGGAGCGAATCTGCAAATCTCGGGGGTTTTGGAGCTCCCGTCGCCATCTCACCGGGAGAATCTGCAAATCTTGGGGGTTTTGGAGCTCCCGTCGCCGTCTCACGGAGCGAAGCTGCAAATCTCGGGGGTTTTGGAGCCGAGAGCAAACCGGACTTTGGTGCAGCGCCAGCTCCCGGCGAGCCCCCCCGCTGGAAAAACCGGCATCTCCGCCCGGAGCTTTTATGCAAGTTCCTGACTTTCCCCCCCGCCACACCGCCCGGCCGACTCTTCCGCTTTTTTCCTTCCGCTTTTCATCTCGACGGGTTTGTTTTGGGGTTTTTTTGGGTTTTTTTTTTTTTTTTGACTCTCCTGCTTTTACTTTATTACCCCGCTTCCCTCCGCGAGACCCGAGAGACGCCGGAAGTTGCCAGCGAACCGAAGGGAAAAACCCATCCGGCGCATCCGGACCTACAGCCGAACCCGGAGGAGGTCGCAGGGAGGCACGGAATGAGGTTTTTGGGTTTTTTTTTCTGGGGGGGGGGGGGGGGGGGGGACGACGCTCTTTAAAGTCAATTAAATAGGGGAAGAAAACAAAACCCACCCAGGAACGTATTGACTCGAGCGCCGCAGCACTGAAAAGCTCACGGCTGGCTCCGCGGAGGCTCCGATGGGCTGGGAATGGTGTTTTAGGCCAGGTCGGAGATTCGCGGTGATCCCTTTAATGCTTTTATTCCCTATTTTCTTGCTGCTGGTTGTCTTGTCTGGCTCGTCCCCTGTTTCCCCCCCCCACCCAAGCCTTGCGCCCGCAGCAGCACTGGCTATGCAAGAGCTTCGGCCGCTCGTGGGGGCTTGGGTTGTGCCGGAAAAAAATGGGAAAACTCAGCCCTGCCAGGCCGGGGGAGGGGGGAAATCACCCCCTTAAACCACCCCCCGCCAGGGTTCTGATGGAAGGACGCGGAGCGCGGGGAGCAACCGGCAGCCAGGGGTTCAAGGGGGGGTTTAGTGGCCCCCGGGTGGCTCCTCGTCCTCCTCCGCGTCCTCGGCCAAAGAAAACATCCCGCCGGCTCTTCCCCGGCATCCGGCTGGAAAACCCTTTGGATTCCCCCCCCCCCCCAGTGCTTTATATGCAAGAGAGGGGCTTGAGTGTAAATAGTCTGTGCAGAAACATACTGTATTTCTGTAAAAAAAACAAAAACAAACCACCCAAAAGAGACAAAGGATGTGGTTTCCCTGCCCTCCGCCCCCCCCCCCCCCCGCCCCCGGAGCTGGGTGGGACCCCCATGGGCTGTGGGGTGCGGGTGGCGTGGGGTTTGGGGGTGTCCCCCCCCCCCCCCCCCCGCCCATCTCCAGGGGAAATAAAAGGGGGTGCAAAGAGCTGCGTGTGGGAGTTTTTGCTTTGTTGGGAGTGGGGGGGGGGGTGGCCCCCTGGTGCTGCGCCCCCATAAATGGTGTCTGCTCTGCCCCGTCCCCCCAAAACATCCCTGTCCTGTGCCTTGGGTCCCACTGCCCTGCACCCCAGTAACCACCCCTGCACCCCAATAACCACCCCTGCACCCCACTGCACCCTAATAACCACCCCTGTACCCCACTGCGTCCAATAACCACCCCTGCACCCTAATAACCACCCCTGCACCCCATCGCACCCCAATAACCACCCCAATAACCACCCCAATAACCACCCCAATAACCACCCCTGCACCCCAATAACCACCCCAATAACCACCCCAATAACCACCCCATTTACCACCCCTGCACCCCAGTAACCACCCCTGCACCCTAATAACCACCCCAATAACCACCCCTGCACCCCAATAACCACCCCTGCACCCTAATAACCACCCCTGCACCCCAATAACCACCCCATTTACCACCCCTGCACCCCAATAACCACCCCTGCACCCTAATAACCACCCCTGCACCCCACTGCACCCCAATAACCACCCCTGCACCCTAATAACCACCCCTGCACCCCATTGCACCCCAATAACCACCCCTGCACCCCACTGCACCCTAATAACCACCCCAGTAACCACCCCTGCACCCCAATAACCACCCCATTTACCACCCCTGCACCCCAATAACCACCCCTGCGCCCCATTGCACCCCAGTAACCACCCCTGCACCCCACTGCACCCCATTGCACCCCATTGCCCCCAATACCCCCCGTTGCCCCTAATACCCCCCCCTTGCCCTGCAATAACCCCCGTTGCCCCCAATACTCCCCAATAGCCCCCATTGCCCCCCAATAACTCCCCCATTGCCCCCAATAACCCCCGTTGCCCTCCAATACCCCCTTTGCCCCCCAAAACCCCCCCGATACCCCCCAACTCCCCGCACTCCGCTGTGGGGGCGTGTCCCCGCCTAAGCCCCGCCCCCCGCCTAAGCCCCGCCCCCGCCCAAGCCCCGCCCCCGAGCCCTCCGCGCCCCGCGCGTCCTTGCCCTCCCCCGCCGCGCGCGGGGGGCGGGCTCTCCCCAGCCGCCCAATGGTGGCGCGGGACGGGGGTGGGGGGGAAGGTGTCGTCCAATGGTGGGGCGGTGCGGGGCGGTGTCGTCCAATGGCGGGGCGGCGCGGGTCGATGACGCGTTCCGGCGCGACGCAGGGGGCGGCCGGGTGGAGGCAGCGGCGGCATGTTGCAGCCGCGGTGGCCGCTCGTCGGCCTCGTCGCCCGCTGCGCCCGCACCGCCCGCCTGGGCCCGCGTCCCCCCGGGCCCGCAGAGGCTCCCCCGGTTCCCGGTGACCCGGCCGGGGGCAGCGCGGGGCGACGGGGCCTGCTGGGCCTGCTGGCGCGGCAGTGCAGCTGCGTGACGGGGCAGCGGGCCCGGCGAGGCCGGCGGGCCTGGCACCGCGGCGGCGGCGACGGGGCGGCGGAGCGGGCGAGGCGAGGCGGCGGCGGCGGGGGGGGGGTGGGGGTGGGGGTGGCGGGGGCCGCTCCGGGGCCGCCCCGCTTTCGCCGCCACCGGCCGCCTCATGGCGACTCTGGCCGGTGTCTTCGTCTGGGACGGGCAGCGCATCGAGGAGGAGGAGCTGCAGCGGTGGGTGTCTGCCGCCGGACCCCCCCCCCCCCCGCAAAATCCCTGGGTGGTCTCGGGATCCCTCCTCCCCCCCCCCCAACCCCGTCCCTGGGTGCTCTCGGGGTCCCCCCTCCCCCCCCCCCCCGTCCCTCGGTGGTCTCGGGATCCCTCCCCCCCCCCCGTCCCTCGGTGGTCTCGGGGTCCCTCCCCCCCCCCCCCCCCATCCCTCGGTGGTCTCGGGATCCCTCCCCCCCCCCCCAACATCCCTCGGTGGTCTCGGGATCCCTCCCCCCCCCCAACATCCCTCGGTGGTCTCGGGATCCCTCCCCCCCCCGCCATCCCTCGGTGGTCTCGGGATCCCTCCCCCCCCCCCCCCAACATCCCTCGGTGGTCTCGGGATCCCTCCCCCCCCCCAACATCCCTCGGTGGTCTCGGGATCCCTCCCCCCCCCCCAACATCCCTCCGTGGTCTCGGGATCCCTCCCCCCCCCCAACATCCCTCGGTGGTCTCGGGTCCCCCCCCCCCCATCCCTCGGTGGTCCGGGATCCCCGAGCTCCCCACCCCGTTCCTCAGGGCCTGAGGTGCCCCCCAGGTCCTCCCCCCCCCGTTTCCAGGGTTTGGGGTGCCCCCGCCGAGCTCTTTACAGTCCCCGCCCCCCCATCGCTAGGGGTGGCCCCCAGTTTCCTAAAACTCGAGGGTGCCCCCCCAAATTCTCTAGGGTCGGGGGTCCCCTCACGTACCTTCCCAGGCCCGGTGGTGTCACCCTCTGCAGGGTTTGCCCTGGGGGGACACCCCTCGAGTCCTTCCCTCACACACAGGGTGCCCCCCCCCCCCCCCCCCCCCCCCCCCCCCCCCCAAGATCCTCCCCCGGCCGCTGTCCTGGCAGGGTGGGTGTCCCCCCAGCCCTTTTTCTGGGGTGCTGGAGCATGGGGGGGGGTGGGGGTGGGGGGTGCCCATCGTTCCCTAAATCCTCTCCCTGCATGATTTCCCCCCTGCAAATTCACTGGGGTCTTGGGGTGCCCCCCCCCGTTCTCCGCTTGATGCCCCCCCCCCCCTCCCAGCTCCCCCACCCCCCCCCCATCCTTAGGCTCTGGAGGTGCACCTTCCACCCCCCAAATTCTCCCCCCCCCCCAAAATCCCTTCTCACAGTGGTCTCGGGGTGACCCCCACCCCCCGGGGGTGCTGCAGAAAGGGGTGCCCCCCCCCCATTCTGCTACTGGGTGCCCCCCCATTGTGCTGCTTTGTGGGGCATTTGCAGCAGGGGGACAGCGCTGGCACGGGGGGGGGGGACGGGGAGGGGGGGGGGGGGGGGGGGATGGACACGGTGCCCCCCCAATCCAATGGGATGACAACAGAAGGACCCTCCGACCTTTCCGGTTGCTTTTGGAGACGGCCCGTGGAAGCGCGCGGCTTCGTTTAGGTGTAATTAACCGGCGTAATTAGCCAGCCCGGCTTGTGACAAAGTGGGGATGAGTCAGGAAGGGGTAATTAAAACTTAATGAGAAGCTCGGGGTGCGGTGGGGCATTGCCGGGTTCCCCCCCCCGCCCTTTCCTAAATTCCCTCTCCGGGTGCCTGGTCCAGCCCGTCCTGTGGGTGTTAAACCACCCGGTGTTTGTTTAAGCACCTTACCCAGGGCTTAATTAAATCCCGGCGCTAATGACGAGCACCCCTCCCACCCCGATTTATGACACCTTCGAACGCTTTCGAGACATTCCCAGTTTTTATGCGCCGCCAACGCTGGGCGAAGGATGAAATCCTGGATTTCTTCCCCAAACGAGGAGCCGGCCGCTCCGCGTCGCGTGGCTTTTGGGAGTCCCCCGCGTCGGGGATTGATCCTGCCCGGCGCTTCCCTGCTGGCTCAGCGGGGCTCGGCTCAGCCCCGGGATTAAAAACGGAGTCGTGTTTTGGTTTTGTTTTTTGTTTTTTTTTTTTTTTTCCTCGTTCAAGGTTACTCCTCGTTTGGGTTTATTTAAAGCCTCCTCGCCTTAATTTAAGACCTTAATTAAGGGCCTCCTTGAGCCCGATCCTCTCCCAGCGCGCTTTATCGGGCAAGGGAGCGCTTCTATTCTTCCTCTTTATTATTTACTTTCTCTTTATCCCTTTAATCATTTACTCTCCCTCGTGGCTCGTTAGGCTTCGGGAGCGCTAAAAGTCTGTGCTCGTTGTCGTAACGAGTTGGCGTCGCGGGCGGTCTCAGCTTTGCTCCCTCTCATCGACGGCCTTTTTTTTTAGGAGGCGGGTGGGACTGCGCCGCGCAGGGGCTCAAAAGAAATAAATAGGATAAAACTACGCGGGAAAAGGCCAGGAGTCCCCGTCCGTCCGTCCGTCTGTCCGTTTCCCCCCCCCTCGCCGTCATTCCTGGGGTTTAAAATAGCTCCCTGCTCCGGTATCGTCTTTCTTATCCCCTCCCAGCTCCCCTTCTCTGTTCTCCTCCTCTTCTTTAACTTCGGGGGGGGTAGGGGGGGGCGGTCAGAAATGACAAGGGACAGCTCTGCCCGTGGCCGATGTCCCCGGCGGTGACGTGGGTGCGGGAACGCGGGCACAAACCCCCCCCCCAACACGCCCCCCCCCCCCCCAGGTTTGGCTGGATGGCGGCCAGGGAAGCGGCTCAGGGGCTGGCAGCGCCTCTGCCCGTCCTTCAGCCGCCCGTTAACGAAGGTGCCTCGTCCCCCCCCCCGTTAACGAAGGTGCCTCGTCCCCCCCCCCCCGTTAAGGAAGGCGCCTCATCCCCCCCCCGTTAACGAAGGCGCCTCGTGCACCCCTCCCCGTTAACGAAGGCGCCTCGTCCCCCCCCCCGTTAACGAAGGCGCCTCATGTGTCCCCCCCTGTTAACGAAGGCGCCTCGTGTGTCCCCTCCCCGTTAACGAAGGCGCCTCGTCCCCCCCCCGTTAACGAAGGCGCCTCGTCCCCCCCCCCGTTAACGAAGGTGCCTCGTCCCCCCCCCCCCGTTAAGGAAGGCGCCTCATCCCCTCCCCGTTAACGAAGGCGCCTCGTGCACCCCTCCCCGTTAACGAAGGCGCCTCGTCCCCCCCCCCGTTAACGAAGGCGCCTCGTCCCCCCCCCGTTAACGAAGGCGCCTCGTCGCCCCCATTAACGAAGGTGCCTTGTTGCCCCCATTAACGAAGGTGCCTCGTCGCCCCCATTAACGAAGGTGCCTCGTCCCCCCCCGTTAACGAAGGCGCCTGTTCCTCCCGTCGGAGCGGGCTGTGCCGGGTGATGGAGCCCTTGCCCAGGTGGGAGCTTTGCTGCCGGGCCGGGAACCGCCACCTCTGTCCGTTCCCTTCGTTTAAAAATTAAAACAAGCTTTTAAATGAGCAGGTTTAAGGCGCGGGGCTGGGCTGGGGGGGCGGGGGGGGGGGGGGGGGGTTGCCGCGAAACCCTCCCTGTTCAACCGCTGGTGATGGTGGTTTGGCTTTTGGGTGGTGGGGTACCGTGCCCCTTCCTCAGGGAGAGGGGGATTTTGCGGCCGGAATCCTGGATTTTGCGGCCGGAATCCTGGATTTTGCCACCGGAATCCTGGATTTTGCATCTGGAATCCTGGATTTTGCCACCAGAATCCTGGATTTTGCGGCCGGAATCCTGGATTTTGCGTCCGGAATCCTGGATTTTGCCACCGGAATCCTGGATTTTGCCACCAGAATCCTGGATTTTGCGTCCGGAATCCTGGATTTTGCGTCCGGAATCCTGGATTTTGCCACCAGAATCCTGGATTTTGCGTCCGGAATCCTGGATTTTGCCACCAGAATCCTGGATTTTGCATCCGGAATCCTGGATTTTGCCACCAGAATCCTGGATTTTGCACCGTGGGACAGACGCTTGTTTGCGGAGGGACAAGGGCCAGGCCGGCAGCAGCCTCACGCATCGGATAAATCCCGTGCCTGTTATTTCTCTAGCTCATCTCCCATGAGGATGGAGGCGAAGCGGGAGCAGGGAAACGTTTCTCCCTGCCCCGGTTTGATCCCATCCCATCCCGCTGCCCTCTGTGGAGCAGCTCGGCACCGCTCCCGGAGATGATCCGGCTCGGAAAGGTCTCCTTGTCCCCATTTCCCGGCTCGTCTCCAACCTCTCCCGGTTTGTCATCCCGAGTTTCTCCGCGTGGGAGAGAGGAGGCGGCTCCGGGAGGGACGGAGCGGAGGCTGTAATAGCTAAACCCGAGGTGGGAAGGAGGGGACGGAGGCAGCGGGGGTCAGTGTGGGGTTCCCTGGGGGGGGGGGGTGGGGGGTGTCATGGCGGAACCGAGCCCCCCCACTCCAAATTTGGGGGAAGGCGGGTTTTGTGGATCTAATTCATTCCCGCGTAACTTTCCGAGCGGTCTAAGGGAAACTGGGAGCTCGGTGATTTCCAGGGACCCTGACCATTAATTCAGGCGGAGCGGCGAGACCCGTCTCGCAGGTTACGGCTCGGTGCTTCGGTTCCGGCTGACGCTAATTACTTTATTATAATTAACGTCTGCAGGTAGCGCCGGGAGGGGTGGAAAGCGCCGCACACCGGGAGCGATGCCCCTTCCTTGGAGCTGAGGACTCCGGGGGTGGAGAAACCAGTCCTTCCTCTCCCGTGTTTTATTTGGGGGGGGGGGGGGGGGGCGAAGCCGCGGCTCCGAGGGATTTCTCCCACCGATGGGAGGTTTTTCCTGCCGCCTTCTCTTCCCTCCGGGATTTTTGAGAGCCGGGATCTGAATCCAGGGCCAGTTTCTGTAGGTGAAGGATGCGGAAACTTTTCGGGGGGGTGGGGGGGGGTGATCCGTGGAGCCCCGGCTCCATCTGTCCCCTTCCCTCTCGCGGGAGAGGCTGCTCTTCCCGGCGATTCGCTTCTTGGCGCTTTGCAGCCCGAGACGGGCTCTCAGGAGCCATCCCACCCCCTCCAACGGGCCCCCCCCCCCCTCTCTTTTCCTCCCTTATTTTTCACCCCGAGTCTCCGTCCTGCCAACAGTTTCATCCCTCGGCGCCTTCAATTCCCCCAAATCCTTCTTCTCCTTAAATCCACCTTCGTTTCTCTTTCACCCTGCGCAGCTTCGATTCCGTTCAGGAAAACAAATCGTGGTTTGGGAGCGTCTGGCGGCGACTTTTTCTTTTTTTTTCTTTTTTTTCTTTTTTTTTCTTTTTTTTCCTTTTTTCTTTTTTTCCTTTTTCCTTTCTCCTTTCCTTTCTCCTTTCCTTTCTCCTTTCCTTTCTCCTTTCCTTTCTCCTTTCCTTTCTCCTTTCCTTTCTCCTTTCCTTTCTCCTTTCCTTTCTCCTTTCCTTTCTCCTTTCCTTTCTCCTTTCCTTTCTCCTTTCCTTTCTCCTTTCCTTTCTCCTTTCCTTTCTCCTTTCCTTTCTCCTTTCCTTTCTCCTTTCCTTTCTCCTTTCCTTTCTCCTTTCCTTTCTCCTTTCCTTTCTCCTTTCCTTTCTCCTTTCCTTTCTCCTTTCCTTTCTCCTTCCCTTCCTCCTTTCCTTTCTCCTTTCCTTTCTCCTTTCCTTTCTCCTTTCCTTCCTCCTTTCCTTCCTCCTTTCCTTCCTCCTTTCCTTTCTCCTTTCCTTTCTCCTTTCCTTTCTCCTTTCCTTTCTCCTTTCCTTTCTCCTTTCCTTTCTCCTTTCCTTTCTCCTTTCCTTTCTCCTTTCCTTTCTCCTTTCCTTTCTCCTTTCCTTTCTCCTTTCCTTCCTCCTTTCCTTCCTCCTTTCCTTCCTCCTTTCCTTCCTCCTTTCCTTCCTCCTTTCCTTCCTCCTTTCCTTCCTCCTTTCCTTCCTCCTTTCCTTCCTCCTTTCCTTCCTCCTTTCCTTCCTCCTTTCCTTCCTCCTTTCCTTCCTCCTTTCCTTCCTCCTTTCCTTCCTCCTTTCCTTCCTCCTTTCCTTCCTCCTTTCCTTCCTCCTTTCCTTCCTCCTTTCCTTCCTCCTTTCCTTCCTCCTTTCCTTCCTCCTTTCCTTCCTCCTTTCCTTCCTCCTTTCCTTCCTCCTTTCCTTCCTCCTTTCCTTCCTCCTTTCCTTCCTCCTTTCCTTCCTCCTTCCCTTCCTCCTTCCCTTCCTCCTTCCCTTCCTCCTTCCCTTCCTCCTTCCCTTCCTCCTTCCCTTCCTCCTTCCCTTCCTCCTTCCCTTCCTCCTTCCCTTCCTCCTTCCCTTCCTCCTTCCCTTCCTCCTTCCCTTCCTCCTTCCCTTCCTCCTTCCCTTCCTCCTTTCCCCTGGAAAGGCTGATATTCACCAAGGATGGAGGGGGCTGTGTCTGCCGGGTCTCCCGGGGAGAGGGGGGGAGGCGGCGCTTCCCCTCCCCAGGAGGAACAAACCCCTTTGCGCTTCCCCTAAAAACAACGCGCCCAACGCCGCCGTCGTCCCGCGGGGGGGGAGGGGGGGGGGTTTCCCCCTTCCTCCTCTGGAAGAGCGAACCCTGCGGCTGCGGGGGCCGTTTCGTGGCGCTACGAGGGCTGCCAGGCTCAGGGGACCCCCCCGCAGCCCCCTTCCACCCCAGGCTGGGTTCCTACCCCACAAGGAGATGTGGGATTTCCCCCGCCCCCCCCCTAAAACGCACCACGGTGCCATTTTTCACTGCTGTATAATATATATATAAGGACAAGACCCTTGGGATGGAGGAAAAAGGCCGCGGGGATGGATTTTTCCGTGCCCAAATTCCTACCCTACAAGAAGACGTGGGAAGCCCCCCCTTGAACACTCCGTGGCCTGATTTTTCAGCGCTATATAATATATATAAGCACAAGACGGCGCGATTTTTCAACGCTGTGTAATATATATGAGCACAACAGCCTTGGGACCCTTTTCCTCCTTGGGACGGAGGAAAAAGGCCGCGGGGATGGTTTTTTCCATGCCCAAGTTTCCACCCTGCAAGAAGACGTGGGATTTCCCCCCCCCAAACACGCCCTGGTGTGATTTTTCAGCGCTATATAATATATATAAGCACAAGATGGCGCGATTTTTCACTGCCGTATAATATATATGAGCACAAGATCCTTGGGATGGAGGAAAAAGGCTGCAGGGATGGATTTTTCCGTGCCCAAGTTTCCACCCTACAAGAAGACGTGGGATTTCCCCCCCCAAACACACCCTGTTGCGATTTTTCAGCGCTATATAACATACATAAGCACAAGACGGCGCGATTTTTCACTGCCGTATAATATATATGAGCACAAGAGCCTTGGGACCCTTTTCCTCCTTGGGACGGAGGAAAAAGGCTGCAGGGATGGATTTTTCCGTGCCCAAATTCCTACCCTACAAGAAGACGTGGGAAGCCCCCCCTTGAACACTCCGTGGCCTGATTTTTCAGTGCTATATCACATATATAAGCACAAGACGGCGCAATTTTTCACTGCCGTATAATATATATGAGCACAAGAGCCTTGGGACCCTTTTCCTGCTTAGGAGGGAAGGAAAAGGCTGTGGGAATGGGTTTTCCATGCCCAAGTTTCCACCCTACAAGAAGATGTGGGATTTCCCCCCCCAAACATACCCTGTTGCGATTTTTCAACACTCTGTGATATATATAAGCACAAGACGGTGCCATTTTTCACTGCCGTATAATATCTATAAGCACAAGAGCCTTGGGACGGAGGAAAAAGGCTGCGGGAATGGGTTTTCCATGCCCAAGTTTCCACCCTACAAGAAGATGCTGGATTTCCCCCCCCCAAAAACACACCCTGGTGTGATTTTTCAGCGCTATATAATATATATAAGCACAAGACGGCGCCATTTTTCACTGCCGTATAATATATATGAGCACAAGATCCTTGGGATGGAGGAAAAAGGCTGCGGGGATGGATTTTTCCATGCCCAAGTTTCCACCCTACAAGAAGACGTGGGATTTCCCCCCCCAAACACACCCTGTTGCGATTTTTCAACACTCTGTGATATATATAAGCACAAGACGGTGCCATTTTTCACTGCCGTATAATATCTATAAGCACAAGAGCCTTGGGACAGAGGAAAAAGGCCGCGGGGATGGATTTTTCCGTGCCCAAATTCCTACCCTGCAAGAAGACGTGGGAAGCCCCGCCTTGAACACTCCGTGGCCTGATTTTTCAGCGCTATATAATATATATAAGCACAAGACGGCGCGATTTTTCGCTGCTGTATAATATCTATAAGCACAAGAGCCTTGGGACGGAGGAAAAAGGCTGCGGGGATGGATTTTTCCGTGCCCAAATTCCTACCCTACAAGAAGACGTGGGATTTCCCTTCCCCGCCCCTGCCCCGAACGCACCGCGGCGCGATTTTTCACTGCTGTGAAACATAGAATCTTATATATATTATATATACATTATATGATATATCTATAAGTACCTTAGGCTGGAAGAAGGCGGCCGCGGGGATGGATTTGCCGTGCCCGGGCTGCTCTTCCCGCACCAAACCCCCTCGAAATAAAAACCCGGGAAGGTTTTACCGGCTCCGTCCGTAGCGGGAAGGCTCCGGCGAGACGCTGGTTATTGACCGCTTGGCTTTTTTCTCTCTCCCCCCCCCCTTCCATCATCCAGGTCCGCGCAGGAGATGAAGCACATGGAGAACATCGCCAGCCTCCTGCAGGGCGGCAGCCCGGGCGACTATCAACGGCCGCCGGATCCCAAATCGGACCGAGAGGGACTCGCCGTTCCCGGGGAACAGCCCTGGGAGATGATCATGGACAAGAAGCACTTTAAGCTCTGGCGGCGGCCCATCGAGGGCACCCATTTGTACCAGTACCGAGGTAACGCTGCTCCCCGCGTCCCGCCGGCTTTTCCTGCGCCCCGAGGCCCGCCTGGCCTGTATTTATAGGGAATTGGAGGGGGGGGGGTGGGGGTGGAAAATGGGAATTATCAACCTTTGCTTCCCTCCCTGCCGGTCCCGTCTCCCCTTCAGCACTTCGGAGCGGTCCCAGCCCTTCGGAGGGATTGCAGCCCTTCGGAGGGGTCCCAACCCCTTGGAGGGGTCCCAGCCCTTCGGAGCGGTCCCAGCCCTTCGGAGCAGTCCCAGCCCCTTGGAGGGGTCCCAGCCCTTCGGAGCGGTCCCAGCTCCATGGAGGGGTCTCAGCCCCTTGGAGGAGTCCCAACCCTTCGGAGGGGTTCCAGCCCTTCGGAGGGGTCCCAGCCCTTCAGAGGGGTCCCAACCCCTTGGAGGGGTCCCAGCCCCTTGGAGGGGTCCCAGCCCTTCGGAGCGGTCCCAGCCCTTCGGAGTGGTCCCAGCCCCTTGGAGGGGTCCCAGCCCTTCAGAGCGGTCCCAGCCCTTCGGAGCGGTCCCAACCCCTTCGGAGCGGTTCCAGCCCTTCGGAGAGGTCCCAGCCCCTTGGAGGGGTCCCAGCCCTTCGGAGCGGTCCCAGCCCCTTCGAGGGGTCCCAGCCCCTTCGGAGCGGTCCCAGCACTTTGGAGCGGTCCCAGCCCTTCGGAGCGGTCCCAGCCCCTTGGAGCGGTCCCAGCCCTTTGGAGCGGTCCCAGCCCCTTCGAGGGGTCCCAGCCCTTCGGAGGGGTCCCAGCCCTTCGGAGTGGTCCCAACCCCTTGGAGGGGTCCCAGCCCCTTGGAGGAGTCCCAACCCCTTCGGAGCGGTTCCAGCCCTTCGGAGGGGTCCCAACCCCTTGGAGGGGTCCCAGCCCTTTGGAGGGGTCCCAGCCCTTCGGAGCGGTTCCAGCCCCTTGGAGCGGTCCCAGCCCCTTGGAGGGGTCCCAGCCCTTTGGAGCGGTCCCAGCCCTTCGGAGGGGTCCCAGCCCCGATATCCGCCTTAGAAAAATGCCTTTTTTCCTTTTCCTTTCCTTTTCCTTTTCCTTTCCTTTTCCTTTTCCTTTCCTTTTCCCAAAGGATAAAGAACTGGCTTATGCCGGCGCCTGAACGCTTTCTTTTTCCCCGCAGTGTTCGGCTCGTACACGGACGTGACCCCCAGGCAGTTCTTCAACGTCCAGGTGAGCGCCTGAGAAATGAAAAATCCGGCCTCTGCCCCAGGGGCGGGATCCAGACTCCGGAAACGGGGAATATTCTCTTCTCTTCGTACCCTTTCCGTGATCTGGAGCCTATCCCGGTGCCGATCAGGAGCAGGGAGAGTGATCCCACGCTCCGATAGGGGGGGGGGCGGGGGGGCTGCGGGAGCTCTGGGGGGGGGGTTCTGCCTTCCCGCGCTTCCTCTCCAAAGAGTATTTAATAATTTCCCCGGAGCGGGGGGCGGGCGGTAAAACGCCTGACGGGGCCATTTCCCTTCTTTGAACGCCGCTGTTGGGACTTTTTTGGGAATTCGGCCTCATTTTCCGCCCTCCCCCTTTTCTTTTCCTTGCCAGCTGGACACGGAATATCGAAAGAAATGGGACTCGCTGGTCATCAAACTGGACGTCATCGAGAGAGACCTGGCCACCGGGTCGGAAGTGATTCACTGGGTCACTCATTTCCCGGTGAGCCATTCCTTCTTCCCGTCTCCGGTGGCTTTTCTTCCCGCAGGGAAACGGCCCGGGGTGGGGGGATCGGGATCGGGGGGGGGGTTGATGCGTGTCCTTTCTCGCCCCCAGTACCCCATGTACTCGCGAGACTACGTCTACGTTCGCCGGTACAGCGTGGACAAAGAGAACAACCTGATGGTGCTGGTTTCGCGGTAGGTGTTGCCGCCCCGACTTCCCGACGGCTTTTTTATTTTTTTTTTTTTTCCCCCATCTCCCGTCCATCAAACAAATTTGGGAAGCGCGTAGAAATCGATCGAGGAGTGGGGGGGGGGGGGGGGTGGGATTTAAGCCGTATCAAAAACCTCAGGGATCCGCCTCAAAAATCCAACCGCTGGGGTGAAAACCGTCGTTTTCGTAGTACCCGCTTCCCAAATAGCGGCGGCTACGCGGCATTGTCCGGGCCCGGAGCTCATCTCCTGCTCCCGTCTCTCGTCTCCTTCCAGGGCGGTGGAACATCCCAGTGTCCCCGAAGATCCCGAGTACGTTCGGGTGAGAACCTACGAATCCCAGATGGTCATCCGTCCCCACAAAACCTTCGACGAGGTACGGTTTTTGGGGGGCGCGGGGGGGGGGGTGGCGCTGGGAAACGGAGCGGAAAGACTTGTCGCGGGAGAGCTTCCCCGTGCCCTTCTCCGACCGTCATCCGTATAGCACCGAGATGGGCTCAATAAGCCGGAGTTGGAAAAGAGGGATGAGAAACCCACCCGTGCGCCGCTCTGGCAGGATTTGAAGCTCTATCCCGGTAGTTTGAGCCCTTTCCTGGGAGAAGGTGGTTCTCTTGGAGACCGAACGCGCCGCTTCCGAGCCCCAGGCTCCCTTTAAAAAGCCTTCGGCCTCGCCGGTCTCGTTCCTGGCACTTAATGATCTCGGAAAAAGCCTCGCCGGGGTCTTCGCGGGGCACCCGGAGCCTGAGGAGAGTGTGCCGGAGCAGCGGAGGACACGGGGAACGGCACCTTGTTGTGGTTTGAGGAACCCACAACCGTTTATCGTCGCTCAGACAATTATTCTCTCACCCCATGATCCCTCCCCACCCGGGAAGGGGAATTGGGGAAAACAAGGAAACCCCAGGGCTGAAATAGGAAGAGATTTAAGGGAATGAGACGAGATCATGAACATTAATGACGCTAAAGAGCCAATGTTGATCCCCACACCAATCTGAAATACAGCAGGATCGTTCCCAGCCCGTTCCCCCCGCAGGGAACAGCCCCTGTGGGACCCTGCGGGAGCAAGGGAAGGGCTCAGGGCTCCGGCCCCGGGGCGAGGAGTTCTCATCCCAGAGAGAAAACTCCTCCAGCTCCCTCATTTCCCTGGAAGGGGCCGTTCCTGGGATGAAATAATCCCAGGGGCGAGTGCCCGGCTCTCGCTCCTCCTCGTCCCCGCGCCTGGCGGGGGCTGGAAAACACCCAGACCTTGAACCCCCCCCCAGAGCTGGCTGGAAAGGGAATAGCGGCACCAGTTTGAGTCCTCGGAAAGGGAGTTTTTCCCAATATTAGCCAAGAAATTCATCCGGTGTCGCCCAAACTGGACCCTCCGTGCTTTCACCGGGTCTTTATGGGTGCGCGTCGCCTCCCGTGGGGTGCCCCGAGGAGCCGGCAGCTCTGGCCCTGTGGGCTGGGGAATGTGAGGAGGAGTTTCGGCTCCGGCTCAGGCTCCGTCCTTTCTCCTTTCCCAGAACGGTTTCGACTATTTGCTGACCTACAGCGACAACCCCCAGACCGTCTTCCCCCGTTACTGCGTCAGCTGGATGGTCTCGAGCGGTGAGTGGGAGCTCTGGGGGGTGAGGAATTCCCCCCTCGGCCAGAAATCCCTCCGGAGCCAGCAAGGATTCCCCCCTCGGCCAGAATTCCCTCTGGAGCCAACGAGGATTCCCCCCTTGGCCAGAAATCCCTCCGGCTCCTCGCTCCGGAGTGAGTGAGGATTCCCCCCTCAGCCAGAAATCCCTCCGGAGCGAGTGAGGATTCCCCCCTTGGCCAGAAATCCCTCCGGCTCCTCACTCCGGAGCCAGTAAGGATTCCCCCCTTGGCCAGAATTCCCTCTGGAGCGAGTGAGGATTCCCCCCTTGGCCAGAATTCCCTCTGGAGCGAGCAAGGATTCCCCCCTTGGCCAGAAATCCCTCTGGAGCGAGCGAGGATTCCCCCCTCGGCCAGAAATCCCTCCGGAGCCAGTGAGGATTCCCCCCTCAGCCAGAAATCCCTCCGGAGCCAGCAAGGATTCCCCCCTCGGCCAGAATTCCCTCTGGAGCCAACGAGGATTCCCCCCTTGGCCAGAAATCCCTCCAGCTCCTCGCTCCGGAGCGAGTGAGGATTCCCCCCTCAGCCAGAAATCCCTCCGGAGCGAGTGAGGATTCCCCCCTTGGCCAGAATTCCCTCTGGAGCGAGCAAGGATTGCCCCCTCGGCCAGAAATCCCTCCGGAGCCAGTGAGGATTCCATCCTGGGCCAGAAATCCCTCCGGCTCCTCACTCCAGAGCCAGCGAGGATTCCATCCTGGGCCAGAAATCCCTCCGGCTCCTCGCTCCGGAGTGAGTGAGGATTCCCCCCTCGGCCAGAAATCCCTCCAGAGCCAGTGAGGATTCCATCCTGGGCCAGAAATCCCTCCGGCTCCTTGCTCCAGAGCCAGCGAGGATTCCCCCCTTGGCCAGAAATCCCTCCGGCTCCTCGCTCCGGAGCAAGTGAGGATTCCCCCCTCGGCCAGAAATCCCTCCGGCTCCTCGCTCCGGAGTGAGTGAGGATTCCCCTCTTGGCCAGAAATCTCTCTGGAGCGAGTGAGGATTCCATCCTGGGCAAGAAATCCCTCCGGCTCCTTGCTCCAGAGCCAGCGAGGATTCCCCCGTTGGCCAGAAATCCCTCCGGCTCCTCGCTCCGGAGCGAGTGAGGATTCCCCCCTCAGCCAGAAATCCCTCCGGAGCGAGTGAGGATTCCCCCCTTGGCCAGAAATCCCTCCGGAGCCAGTGAGGATTCCATCCTGGGCCAGAAATCCCTCCGGCTTCTCACTCCAGAGCCAGCGAGGATTCCCCCCTTGGCCAGAAATCCCTCCGGCTCCTCGCTCCAGAGCAAGTGAGGATTCCCCCCTCGGCCAGAATTCCCTCTGGAGCAAGCAAGGATTCCCCCCTCGGCCAGAAATCCCTCTGGAGCCAACGAGGATTCCCCCCTTGGCCAGAAATCCCTCTGGAGCCAGTGAGGATTCCCCCCTCAGACAGAAATCCCTCCAGAGCCAGCGAGGATTCCCCCCTTGGCCAAAATTCCTTCCGGCTTCTCACTCCGGCTGCTCCTGCCTTTCCCTTCCTGCTTTCCCGCCCCTTCCCGCTCCCGTGTGGGGCAGAAAATAGACGGAGGAGCTTAAAAACCGCGTCCTGGAGGATTTAGGGGGGGGACAGGGATGGGATTTTTGGTGCCTTGGTGCCTGCTCGTTCTTTCTCCCGGGCTGGAATTCCTGCTGGGATTCCTGTCCGGGAGGAGGAGAGGGATCCGTCCGCTGGAATGCTGTTATTTCCCCAGG
Organism: Fratercula arctica; assembly: GCA_947846985.1. Taxonomy (NCBI): domain Eukaryota; kingdom Metazoa; phylum Chordata; class Aves; order Charadriiformes; family Alcidae; genus Fratercula; species Fratercula arctica. The sequence continues at coordinate 181,144 of CANTUZ010000023.1, read as the reverse complement.
CAGAAGGAAAAAACCAAACAGGATTTTTTTTTTTTTTTTTTTTAATAAAATTAGTTGGTTTTCCCTTACTTTAGAGCAGGGTTGGCCCTGAAGTGGCCCCCCAATAACCCCCCCGTTGCCCCCCAGTAACCCCCATTGCCCCCAGTATCCCCCCGTTGCCCCCAGTACCCCCCCGTAACCCCTGTTGCCCCCCAATATGCCCCCATTGCCCCCCAATACCCCCTCATTGCCCCCAGTAACCCCCCGTTGCCCCCTTTCTTTTTCCCCCTTCCCCCCCCTTTTCCACCCTCTCCCCCCTTTTTTCCCCCTTTTTTCCCCCTTTTTCCCCCTTTTTCCCCCTTTTTCCCCCTTTTCCCCCTTTTCCCCTTTTTCCCCCTTTTTCCCCTTTTTCCCCCTTTTTTCCCCTTTTCCCTCCCTTTTCCCCCCCTTTTCCCCCCCTTTTCCCTCCCTTTTCCCCCCCTTTTTTCCCCCCTTTTTCCCCCCTTTTTCCCCCCTTTTTTCCCCCTTTTCCCCCCTTTTCCCCCCTTTTTCCCCCCTTTTTCCCCCTTTTCCCCCCTTTTTCCCCCCTTTTCCCCCCTTTCCCCCCCCTTTCCCCCCCCTTTCCCCCCCCTTTCCCCCCCTTTTTTCCCTCCCCTTTTTTCCCCCCCTTTTTTCCCCCCTTTTCCCCCCCTTTTCCCCCCCTTTTCCCCCCCTTTTTCCCCCTTTTTTCCCCCTTTTTTCCCCCTTTTTTCCCCCCTTTTTCCCCCTTTTTCCCCCCTTTCCCCCCCTTTCCCCCTCCTTTCCCCCCCTTTTTCCCCCCCTTCCCCCCTTTCCCCTCCTTTTTCCCCCTTTTTCTCCCCCTTTTTCCCCCTTTTTCCCCCTTTTTCCCCCTTTTTCCCCCTTTTTCCCCCTTTTTCCCTCCCTTTTTTCCCTCCCCTTTTTTCCCTCCCCTTTTTTCCCTCCCCTTTTTTCCCATCCCCCTTTTCCCCCCGCTTTTCCCCCCCCTTTTCCCCCCCCTTTTCCCCCTTTTTCCCCCCCCTTTTTTCCCATCCCCCTTTCCCCTCCTTTTTTTCCCCCCCTTTTTTCCCCCCCTTTTTTCCCCCTCCCGTGCCCCGCTTCCAGAATAGATCCTAGCGGATCAAATAAAGAGTTGATTCATTTATTTCAATTAAAAATTAATTCGGAACACCCACCCCACCCCCCCCCCCCCCCCCCAAAGCACCCAAACCCGTGAGGTTTTAACCCCGCGGGGGTGGGTGGGAAAGGGGGGGAAAAAACACCTTAAAGCCGGCGATTTTGTGGGATCCCCCTGGAATAACGGGGTGGGAACGGGAGGAATGGAGCTGGGAAACGGGGTGAAACGGGAGGATCTTCCTTCCCAGCGGATCCCGCTCCTTCTCCCGCTTCCCTCACCCTCCTGCTTTTTTCTTCCCCCCCCCCCCCCCCCTTCTCCTCCCCCCCCAACCTAGGAATGCCGGATTTCCTGGAAAAACTGCACACGGCGGCTCTGAAAGCCAAGAAGATGGAGCTGGAAGTGCGGGACTATGTGGCCACCAAACCCCTGGAGAGCGGGGAAGGCAAAGCCGGCGCGGCGACGACCCCCCCGGAACACAAAGCCGAACCCCCCCGCGGCCCTGCCCAGCTGGAATACGCCTGAGGGGAGCCCCTTCCCCATTCCTACGGGATCTGTCGGAATTTCCAAGGGTAGTTTTTCCCCCCCCCCGCCCCCAGTTTCATCTCCGGGATGGGGGGGGATCCCGTCGCCTGCGCCGCGGCGGGGGGGGGGCGATGGATGACACGCGGCGGCTCATCCCATTTTTCCCACCGGTAAATATTCCCACCCCCCCCTTCCCCACCACCGTCGCCAATAGGAAAAAAAAATTCCCGGAAAAACCCCGTGTTTTCTCCCGGCACGGACAGATTCTACCCCCCCCCCACCCCCCCCAATCTCTCTTCGGACTCTGAACCCCAAAGAATTTTTGGGGGGGGGGGGTGTCTGGCTTTTGGCCGCACGGAGGATGCTCCACGTCACCATCTCTTGGGGGGGGGGGGGGGGGGGGGGGGGGCGCTTCCACACACCCCCCCCCCCCGCCCCCCCCACTTCAAACTGGTGGCCCAAACTGGGGCAAAAATGCTACTTTTGGGGGGGGTTTTGGGGGTTTTTTTTTCAGCTGCTGGTTTGTTGCGGGGGGGGGGGGGGGGAGGGGAGGGGGGGGCACCTTTTTGGCAGTGCTAACCTGGGTCACCGTGACACCCCCCCCCCCCTCGTCACTGTGACACCCCCCCCCCCCTTGTCACCGTGACACCCCCCCCCCACCGGAATCGGGGCTGATCCCGCCGGATCGTGGCACGGGGGGGGGGGCAGCATCAGGGAATGCTGTAGGAGCAGCCAAATATTAATAAACCCCTGGGAGGGGGGGGGGGGGCAGTTTCCATGTGCCCCCCCCCCAGGCTCCTAATTAGCGTCCCACCTTAACGACCCCCCCGGGGGTTGGCGGGTGGGGTCCCCCTCCCCGGCACCAGTTTGGGGGTTTGTCCCCTGCGGTGGCATTAACTGGAATCCCACCCCCCCCCGGCTTTAATTGCTGCCCCCCCCCCCCCCTTTAGAATAAATTTATGATAAATATTAATTCCCATTTTACAATAAATTTATCCATCCCCCCCCCCCCCCCCCCCCCCCCCCAGGAACCCTCCCCGAGCCTTACAGTGGCCGGAGGGGAGGGGGCTGTCCCCCGTGGCGTGCACCCATGGGTGCTTGGGGGGGGGTGGGGGGGGGCACAGACCCGGGTGGGGGGGGGGGGGGGTCCTATAGGTGACCCAGCCGGGTGACGAATATATTGTCACCTCCAGGGTCCCCTACCCCCCCCCTTTCCCCCCCCCCCACCGGGGTGAGGACCCAAACGGTGGGGACAGAAGCCACCATCGTGACCCCCCCCCCCATGGTGTCACCCCCCCCCCCACACACACATTTTGGGGACACGGGGGGGTGGCAGCGGTGGGACACGCCTTTATTGCACGACGGAGAGCAGCAGGCAGCGGGGGGGGGGGGGGGGGAGGGGGGGGGGGGGGGCTGCGACCCCCCCATCTTTTTTTTGGGGGGGGGGGGGGGGTGCGTTGTGGGGGGGGGCATCTCCCTGAGTTTCCCCATCCTTAATCCCAAAGCCCCCCCCCCCCCCCCCAAGGGTCGGCTCAATGTGGCGGTGCCCGAAGGAACCTCGTACCGGGGTGGTGGTGGTGGCGGGGGGGGGGTGTGGGTGGGGGTGTCCGTCCCCCCCCCCCCCAACTCAGTGTCCCCATGTTGTGTGTGTGTGTGTGTGTCCCCCCCCCGTGTCCATCACAGCAGGTTCTTGTTGCGTTTGGGGACGATCTTGCGCACCGTGCGGCGCTCGGAGATGTTCCTCTTGACGCGGACGGTGGGAGCTGGGGGGGGTTCGGGGACCAGCGAGGGGCTGGAGTGGGCTTTGGTCAGGGTGGGGGGAGCCGGGGAAGGGGGGGCCACCGTGGGTCCCGCTTGGGCTTCCCAAGCCTCCAGGTCCCGGGCGCCGGCGGCGAGCCACGTCTCCAGCACCTGCACGTAGGTCTCGTAGCGGCGGCACTGCCGGGGGGGGACATAAGGTGGGAGGGGAGTGAGGTACCACCACGGGGACGTCCCCGGTGTCCCCAGTGTCCCCCGTGTCCCATAGTGGCATCTCTGCCACGGGGAAGATAAGGATGGAGATGAGCCACCACCGTGGGGACATCCCGGTGTCCCCAGTGTCCCATAGTGGCATCTCTGCCACGGGGGAGATAAGGATGGAGATGACCCACCACCGTGGGGACATCCCAGTGTCCCCTGTGTCCCATAGTGGCATCTCTGCCATGGGGGGGAAGATAAGGATGGAGATGAGCCGCCACCACAGGGATGTCCCCATGTCCCTGGTGCCCCCTGTGTCCCACAGAGGTGTCTCTGTCATGGGGAAGATAAGGATGGAGATGAGTCACCACCGTGGGGACATCTCCCATGTCCCCCGTGTCCCATAGTGGCATCTCTGCCATGGGGGGGAAGATAAGGATGGAGATGAGCCACCACCACGGGGATGTCCCTGGTGTCCCCTCTGTCCCACAGTGGTGTCTCTGCCATGGGGGAAGATAAGGATGGAGATGAGCCGCCACCATGGGGATGTCCCCATGTCCCTGGTGTCCCCAGTTTCCCATAGCGGTGTCTTTGCCATGGGGAAGATAAAGATGGAGATGACCCACCACCATGGGGACATCTCCCATGTCCCCTGTGTCCCACAGAGGTGTCTCTGTCATGGGGAAGATAAGGATGGAGATGAGCCACCACCATGGGGACATCCCAGTGTCCCCTGTGTCCCATAGTGGCATCTCTGCCATGGGGAAGATAAGGATGGAGATGACCCACCACCGTGGGGACATCTCCCATGTCCCCTGTGTCCCATAGTGGCATCTCTGCCATAGGGGAGATAAGGATGGAGATGAGCCACCACCACAGGGACGTCTCCCATGTCCCCTGTGTCCCATAGCGGTGTCTCTGCCATGGGGGGAAATAAGGATGGAGATGAGCCACCACCGTGGGGACATCTCCCATGTCCCCCATGTCCTTGGTGTCCCCCGTGTCCCATAGTGGCATCTCTGCCATGGGGAAGATAAGGATGGAGATGACCCACCACGATGGGGACATCTCCCATGTCCCCTGTGTCCCATAGTGGTGTCTCTGCCATGGGGGGGAAGATAAGGATGGAGATGAGCCACCACCACGGGGATGTCCCTGGTGTCCCCTCTGTCCCACAGTGGTGTCTCTGCCAGGGGAAGATAAGGATGGAGATGACCCACCACCGTGGGTACATCCCAGTGTCCCCAGTGTCCCATAGTGGCATCTCTGACACGGGGGAGATAAGGATGGAGATGAGCTGCCACCACAGGGATGTCCCCATGTCCCTGGTGTCCCCAGTGTCCCATAGCAGTGTCTCTGCCATGGGGAAGATGATAAGCATGGAGATGGCCCACCACCGTGGGGACATCACGGTGTCCCATAGTGGCATCTCTGCCATGGGGGAAGATAAGGATGGAGATGAGCCACCACCACAGGGATGTCCCCATGTCCCTGGTGTCCCCAGTGTCCCATAGCAGTGTCTGTCTCTGCCATGGGGAAGATGATAAGGATGGAGATGACCCACCACCACGGGGACGTCTCCCATGTCCCCTGTGTCCCATAGTGGCATCTCTGCCATGGGGGGGAAGATAAGGATGGAGATGAGCCACCACCATGGGGACGTCTCCCATGTCCCCTGTGTCCCATAGTGGCATCTCTGCCATGGGGGAAGATACAGATGGAGATGAGCCACCACCACGGGGATGTCCCTGTCCCCCCGGTGTCCCATAGTGGCATCTCTGCCACGGGGGGGAAGATAAGGATGGAGATGAGCCACCACCACGGGGATGTCCCTGGTGTCCCCTGTGTCCCACAGTGGTGTCTCTGCCATGGGGGGGAAGATATGGATGGAGATGAGCCGCCACCACGGGGACGTCCCCATGTCCCTGGTGTCCCCAGTGTCCCATAGCAGTGTCTCTGCCATGGGGAAGATGGTAAGGATGGAGATGACCCACCACCGTGGGGACATCCCGGTGTCCCCTGTGTCCCATAGCAGTGTCTCTGCCATGGGGGAAGATAAGGATGGAGATGAGCCACCACCACGGGGACATCCCAGTGTCCCCTGTGTCCCATAGTGGCATCTCTGCCATGGGGGGGAAGATATGGATGGAGATGACCCACCACCACGGGGATGTCCCTGGTCCCCCTGGTGTCCCATAGTGGCATCTCTGCCATGGGGGGGAAGATAAGGATGGAGATGACCCACCACCACGGGGACGTCTCCCATGTCCCCCGTGTCCCATAGTGGCATCTCTGCCATGGGGGGGAAGATACGGATGGAGATGACCCACCACCATGGGGACATCCCGGTGTCCCCGGTGTCCCCCACCCCGGGCTGTCCCACCTAATGCAATGAAGGACGCCCCACCTCGTAGAGGAGATACTCCTCCTTCAGGCGATGCTCCTCCAGGTCGCGGGCCCGGCCCCGTTTCTCGGGCAGGTGTCGCCGATGCTCCTGCAGCTCCCGCTCCGCCCGCTCCATCCAGACCCGGTGGCAGCGCCGCTGCTCCTCCTGCCCCGAGGTTGGCAGTGGTGGTGGTGGTGGGTGTTGGGTGGCCACCACCCATGGGTGCAACCACCCTGGAGTGGGGTCGGGTTGGGGGTTGGGGGGGGGGGGTGCTCACCGGGGGGCTGCGGCTGGGGGCGGCGGGGAGGATGGGGCGGACGAAGCGGCGTTGGGAACCCACGGCGGCGGGGAAGGGCGGGGAGGAGAAGAGGGCGGCCACCAAGTTGAGGCGGGAGATCCAGGAGGACATCTCCTGCGGCGTCCTGGGTTGGGGGGGGGGGGGGGGGGGGGACAATCATCACCTTGGAGGGGAGGGGGGGGGGGGACGGGGGACACATTTTTGGGGGGTTGATGGCGGGGGGGGGGTTTACTCACGGGGCTTGGAAGAGGAAGAGGCGCCAGTCGGCCGTTCGCAGGCGGAAGACGTTGGGGCGCTTGGTGTATTCGCTGGCGCGTTGGGCCAAGGCGTGGTGGACCCCCAAGGGCTCTTCGGCCTCGCGCCGTCCCCCTTCTTCCTCCTCCTCCTCCTCTTCCTCCTCTTCCTCCTCTTCCTCTTCTTCCTCTTCCTCCCCCTTCCGGCGCTGGGAACCCCCCGCTCGCCCCCCGGGTTTGAGGAAATAGAGGAGGGTCCCCTTGAGCACGGCTTGGAAGGGCTTCCAACCTCGTCTGCCCCACGGCGCTATGGGGGGTGCGGAGAAGTTTGGGGGGGTTGGGGGGGGGGGGGTTTGGGTGGACCCCAAATCTTCCCCCCCCCCTCCCCCAAACCCCACAAATCTGCCCCCACCCCAAAATATGCCAAACCTGGCCCCCCCCCGGGCCCCCAAACCCCCCACATCTGCCCCCCCCAGCCCCAAAGCTTCTCCAGACCCTCCATCACCCCACATCTGCCCCCCCCCCCCCGGACCCCAAAACACCCCAAATCCGCCCCCCTGCCCCCCCCCCGCCCCAAAACCCCCCACATCTGCCCCCCCCAGACCCCAGAACCCCCCACATCTGCCCCCCTGGACCCTCCCATCACCCCACATCTGCCCCCCCCCCGACCCCAAAACACCCCAAATCCGCCCCCCTGCCCCCCCGCCCCAAAACCCCCCACATCTGCCCCCCCCAGACCCCAGAACCCCCCACATCTGCCCCCCTGGACCCTCCCATCACCCCACATCTGCCCCCCCCCGACCCCAAAACACCCCAAATCCGCCCCCCTGCCCCCCCGCCCCAAAACCCCCCACATCTGCCCCCCCAGACCCCAGAACCCCCCACATCTGCCCCCCTGGACCCTCCCATCACCCCACATCTGCTCCCCCCGGACCCCAAAATACCCCACATCTGCCCCCCCCAGACCCCAAAACACCCCAAATCTGCCCCCCCCAGACCCCAAAACACCCAAAATCTGCCCCCCCCCCCAGCCCCAAAGCTTCTCCAGACCCTCCATCACCCCACATCTGCCCCCCCCCCCCGGACCCCAAAACACCCCAAATCCGCCCCCCCTGCCCCCCCCCGCCCCAAAACCCCCCACATCTGCCCCCCCCGGACCCCAAAATACCCCAAATCTGCCCCCCCAGACCCCAGAACCCCCCACATCTGCCCCCCCCAGCCCCAAAGCTTCTCCAGACCCTCCATCACCCCACATCTGCCCCCCCCCCCCAGGACCCCAAAACACCCCAAATCCGCCCCCCCGCCCCCCCCGCCCCAAAACCCCCCACATCTGCCCCCCCCGGACCCCAAAATACCCCAAATCTGCCCCCCCCAGACCCCAGAACCCCCCACATCTGCCCCCCTGGACCCTCCCATCACCCCACATCTGCCCCCCCCAGACCCCAAAACACCTGAAATCTGCCCCCCCCCCAGCCCCAAAGCTTCTCCAGACCCTCCATCACCCCACATCTGCCCCCCCCCCGGACCCCAAAACACCCCAAATCCGCCCCCCTGCCCCCCCCCGCCCCAAAACCCCCCACATCTGCCCCCCTGGACCCTCCCATCACCCCACATCTGCCCCCCCCCCGCCCCAAACCCCCCCACATCTGCCCCCCTGGACCCTCCCATCACCCCACATCTGCCCCCCCCAGACCCCAAAATACCCCAAATCCGCCCCCCTGCCCCAAAACCCCCCACATCTGCCCCCCCCAGACCCCAAAACCCCCCACATCTGCCCCCCTGGACCCTCCCATCACCCCACATTTGCCCCCCCCAGGACCCCAAAACACCCCAAATCTGCCCCCCCCAGCCCCAACCCCAAATCCCCCTCTTGGACCCCCCCAAAGCTGCCCCCCCCTGAACCCCAAACCCTCCCCAAATCACCCCCCCCGCACCCCCCACCCCCAAACCTACCCCGAAACAACCCCAAATCTGCCCCCCCCGAACCCCCCCCGAACCCCCAAAAACCCCAAACTTCCCCCCAAACCACCCCAGGTCTGACACCCCCCCCCCCCCCCCCCGACACAGCGGACCCCAAATCTGCCCCAACCCCCCCCAAATCCCCCCTGGACCCCCAAACCCCCCCAAATCTGCCCCCCCTGGACCCCAACCCCCCCCAGACCACCTCAAATTCCCCCCCAAAGCCCCCCCAAAACTGCCCCCAAACCCCCCCCAAACCCCCCCCTGGACCCCCCAAAGCTGCCCCCAAACCCCCCCAAACCTGCCCCCCCGGACCCCCACGCCCCCCCGGAACCCCCAAAACTGCCCCCAAACCCCCCCAAATCCGCCCCCCCGGACCCCAAAACCCCCCCCAAAGCCTCCCACCCCCCCCAAAGCTGCCCCTAAATGACCCCAAATCTGCCCCTCGGACCCCAACCCCCCCCGGACCCCCAAACCTGCCCCCAAACCTGCCCCCCCGAACCCCAAACCCCCCCCAAAGCTGCCCCCAAATCCCCCCCGGACCCCCCCCAAAACCCCCCAAAGCTGCCCCCAAACCCCCCAAATCCCCCCAGGACCCCCCAAAGCTGCCCCTAAATGACCCCAAACCTGCCCCCCCGGACCCCAAAACCACCCCCAAATCCCCCCAACCCCCCCCCCGGACCCCCAAACGTGCCCCCAAACCCCCCCAAATCTGCCCCCCCACACCCCAAACCCCCCCAAATCTGCCCCCCCGGACCCCAACCCCCCCCCAAAGCCTCCCACCCCCCCCCAAAGCTGCCCCTAAATGACCCCAAAGCTGCCCCCCCGGACCCCAAACCCCGCCCAAATCCCCCCAACCCCCCCCCCGGACCCCCAAACCTGCCCCCAAACCTGCCCCCCCAGACCCCAACCCCCCCCAAGATCTGCCCCCCCGGACCCCCAAACCCCCCCAAATCTGCCCCCCGGACCCCAACCCCCCCCCAAAAGCCTCCCACCCCCCCCCCAAAACTGCCCCTAAATGACCCCAAACCTGCCCCCCCGGACCCCAAACCCCCCCAGATCCCCCCCGGACCCCCAAACCTGCCCCCAAACCCCCCCAAATCTGCCCCCCCGGACCCCAAACCCCCCCCCAAAGCCTCCCACCCCCCCCCAAGCTGCCCCTAAATGACCCCAAATCTGCCCCCTGGACCCCAAACCCCCCCAAAGCTGCCCCCAAACCACACCAAATTCCCCCCCAAACCCCCCAAAGCTGCCCCCCGGACCCCAAAACGCCCCCCAAATCCCCCCCAACCCCCCCCCGGGCCCAAACCCCCCCAAACCACCCCAAACCCCCCCAAACCTGTCCCCCCCGGCCCCCAACCCCCCCCAAACCCCCCCCAAACCTGCCCCAAAACCCCCCCAAAGCTGCCCCCCCCGGACCCAAACGCCCCCCAAATCCCCCCCAACCCCCCCCGGGCCCCAAACCCCCCCAAACCACCCCCAAACCCCCCCAAACCTGCCCCCCCCGGACCCCAAACCCCCCCAAAACCCCCCAAACCTGCCCCCCCAAACCCCCCCAAAGCTGCCCCCCCCGGACCCCAAACGCCCCCCAAATCCCCCCCCAAACCCCCCCAAACCTGCCCCAAAACCCCCCCAAAGCTGCCCCCCCGGACCCCAAACGCCCCCCAAATCCCCCCCAAACCCCCCCAAAGCTGCCCCCAAACCACACCAAATTCCCCCCCAAAACCCCCCCAAACCTGCCCCAAAACCCCCCCAAAGCTTCCCCCCCGGACCCCAAACGCCCCCCAAATCCCCCCCCAGACCCCCCCAAACTCCCCCAAACCTGCCCAAAACCCCCCCAAAGCTGCCCCCCGGACCCCAAACCCCCCCCAATCTGCCCCCAAACCCCAAACCCCCCCCAAATCCCCCCAACCCCCCCCCCCGGACCCCAAACCTGCCCCCAAACCCCCCAAACCTGCCCCCCCGGACCCCAAACCCCCCCAAAACCCCCCCAAACCTGCCCCCCCCCCCCCCAATCGTGCCCCCCCCTCACTTTTCTTGCCGTCCGCCTCGGCCAGCACCTTCCTGGCCAACCAGCCCCGGCGGTAGGTGACGGCCCCGGTGCCCCCCCCGGGCAGCTCCAGGAAGGGGTTGCTCTTCTTACGGCCGGGGGGGGCCAGGCTGGAGCCCCCCCTCCCCGTCTCTTCCTCCTCCTCCTCCTCCTCCTCGTCATCCCTACGGGGTGCTCAGCATCACGGCGGGCCCCCCCCCCCCCCCCCACCAAATTCCACCCCCCGTAAAAGTGTCCCCCCCCCCAATCCCCCCCCCCTAAATCCCCCCCCCAAATTCCCCCCCCTAAATTCCACTCCCCGTAAAAGTCGTGTTCCCCCCATCAATCCCCCCCATAAATCCCCCCCCCAAATTCCCCCCCCCTAAATTCCACCCCCCGTAAAAGTCCCCCCCACCAATCCCCCCCCATAAATTCCACCCCCATAAATCCCCCCCCCAAATTCCCCCCCAAATTCCACCCCCCGTAAAAGTCGTGTTCCCCCCATCAATCCCCCCCCATAAATCCCCCCCCCAAATTCCCCCCCCCTAAATTCCACCCCCCGTAAAAGTCCCCCCCACCAATCCCCCCCCATAAATTCCACCCCCATAAATCCCCCCCCCAAATTCCCCCCCCTAAATTCCACTCCCCGTAAAAGTCCCCCCCCAATCCCCCCCCATAAATCCCCCCCCCAAATTCCTCCCCCCTAAATTCCACCCCCCGTAAAAGTCCCCCCCCAATCCCCCCCCATAAATCCCCCCCCCAAATTCCCCCCCCTAAATTCCACCCCCCGTAAAAGTCCCCCCCCAATCCCCCCCCATAAATCCCCCCCCCCAAATTCCTCCCCCCTAAATTCCACCCCCTGTAAAAGTCCCCCCCCACCAATCCCCCCCCATAAATTCCACCCCCATAAATCTCCCCCCAAATTCCCCCCCCTAAATTCCACCCCCTGTAAAAGTCATCCCCCCATCATTCCCCCCCCATAAATTCCACCCCCAAATTCCCCCCCCAAATTCCCCCCCCTAAATTCCACTCCCCGTAAAAGTCCCCCCCCAATCCCCCCCCATAAATCCCCCCCCCAAACTCCCCCCCCCTAAATTCCACCCCCCGTAAAAGTCCCCCCCCAATCCCCCCCCATAAATCCCCCCCCCAAATTCCCCCCCCTAAATTCCACCCCCCGTAAAAGTCCCCCCCCCATCCCCCCCCATAAATCCCCCCCCCAAATTCCCCCCCCCTAAATTCCACCCCCTGTAAAAGTCCCCCCCCACCAATCCCCCCCCCATAAATTCCACCCCCATAAATCTCCCCCCAAATTCCCCCCCCTAAATTCCACCCCCTGTAAAAGTCATCCCCCCATCATTCCCCCCCCATAAATTCCACCCCCAAATTCCCCCCCCATAAGTTCCCCCCATAAATTCCCCCCCATAAATCATCCCCCCAAATTCCCCCTTCCCCTAAATTCCACCCCCCCATAAATTCCACCCCCCCATAAATTCCACCCCCCCCAATTCCACCCCCCATAACTCCCCCCATAAATCCCCCACCCCTAAATTTCCCCCCCCAAATTCCCCCCTCCCCCTAACTTCCATCCCCCATAAATTCCCCCCCCCAGCTCCCCCCCCATAAATTCGACCCCCCCATAAAATCCCCCCCCAAATTCCCCCCCCATAAATTCCACCCCCCCATAATTTCCCCCCATAAAGTCCCCCCCCGCAATTCCCCCCCATAAATTCCACCCCATAAAGACCCCCCCCGAAATTCCCCCCCCAATAAATCCCTCCCATAAATCACCCCCTCATAAATTCCCTCCCCCCCCGTAAGTCCCCCCCCATAAATTCCTCCCCCATAAATTCCCCCCCAAATTCCACCCCCCATAAATTCCCCCCCCATAAGTCCCCCCCATAAATCACCCCCTCATAAATTCCCTCCCCCCCATTAGTCCCCCCCCATAAACACCCCCCCAGAAATTCCCCCCCATAAACCCCCCCATAAATTCCCCCCCATAAATTCCCCCCCCATAAATTCCACCCCCCATAAATCCCCCCCATAAATTCCCCCCCCATAAATTCCACCCCCCATAAACCCCCCCATAAATTCCCCCCCATAAATTCCACCCCCCCATAAATTCCCCCCCCATAAATCCCCCCCCATAAACACCCCCCCATAAACTCCCCCCACACACACAAAATGCCCCCCCCCCCAAATCCCCCCCCCGTCACCCCCCACTCACGCTGCCCACGCCAGCTTCTCGCTGCGGATGGAGCTGTATAGAGCCTGGGGGGGGGGAGGGAGGGCGGAAAAATGGGATTCGGGGGGGGTATCCAGGGGGGTGCCCCCCCCCTCGAAACACCCCCACAGACCCCCCCCCCCTCCCAAAAATATAACTCTACCTTCAGCTTCTCCTTGGGGAAATCCCGCCCGTCCATCATCCCGCTCAGGTTGGCCACGAATTCGGCGCTGGTCATGGGGCGGCCGAGGCGCTGCCGGGGGGGGGCAGGTATGTGGGTGCCCCCCCCCCCATCGTTTTTCACCCCACCCCCCCCCCCCAGCCAAAAATGCAGGGTGCTCCCCCCCCCCCCATCTTTTCCCCCTTACCTGCCCGTGGAGGTCGGTGTTGAGCAGCATGATGGCGCACGTCAGGGAGTGCACGGCATCTTTGGGGGGGGGACATGGGGTGGGGGGGGGTGTCAGGGTGGGGGTGTCCCCCCCCCAGGTGTGGACATCCCCCCCCCCCCCGCCAAAACCCCAATGGGTGCGGCTGGGGGGGTGCCCCATAGCGCTGGGGGCGAGAGGGGAAACTGAGGCACGGGTGGGGAAACTGAGGCACGGTGTCTCGGGGGGGGGACAGAGGGTGGGGGGGGGTCAGGGGGGTCCCCCCCCCTCCGGTGAGGGCACCCACCCCCCCTCAACCCCCAATGGGTGCAGCTGGGGGGTGCCCCATAGCGCTGGGAGGGGATGGGGGACAAGTGGGGAAACTGAGGCACGGGTGGGGAAACTGAGGCACGGTGTCTCGGGGGGGGACAGAGGGTGGGGGGGGTCAGGGGGGGTCCCCCCCCGCCAGTGAGGACACCCCCCCCCAAAACCCCAATGGGGTGCGAGTGGGGGGGGTGCCCCATAGCGCTGGGAGGGGATGGGGGACGAATGGGGAAACTGAGGCACGGGTGGGGAAACTGAGGCACGGTTGGGGGCGGGGGGGAAGGAGCTGGGGGGGGGGGTTGGGGGGGTGGGGGGGGGGTCCCGGGGGGGGGGGGGGGGGGGGGGGGGTGCTGACCCGGGGAGGGGAAGGCGCCGGGGTTGCAGCGATGGTAACGCCGGGAGAAGTGGCCGAGGACGCGCTCGCGCTCCTGCGTCTCCCCCGTCAGCACCAGCGCCTGCAGGAAGGACCTGGGGGGGCCCCCCCGCCGTGGCAGCGGCACCCCCCCAAAAACATCTACCCCCCCCCCACACCCCCCCCCTCACCCTCACGGGACACCCCCCCGCTTCCCCCCCCCCCGCCTCAGAGCCTGGCAGAGCCCAAATCTGCCCCCCCAGACCCCAAATCTGCCCCCCCCAACCGCCCCCCCCATCCCTACACACCCCAAATTTGCCCCCCCCAACTGCCCCCCATCCCCACAGCCCCCAAACCTGCCCCCCCAGACCCCAAACCTGCCCCCCCCAACCGCCCCCCCATCCCTACACACCCCAAATCTGCCCCCCCAGACCCCAAACCTGCCCCCCCAACCGCCCCCCCGTCCCTACAGACCCCAAACCTGCCCCCCCAACTGCCCCCCCCATCCCTACAGACCCCAAACCTGCCCCCCCAGACCCCAAACCTGCCCCCCCCAACTGCCCCCCCAACCCTAAAGACCCCAAATCTGCCCCCCCAGACCCCAAATCTGCCCCCCCCAACTGCCCCCCCATCCCTACAGACCCCAAACCTGCCCCCCCAGGTCCCAAACCTGTCCCCCCCAACTGCCCCCCCGTCCCTACACACCCCAAATCTGCCCCCCCAGACCCCAAACCTGCCCCCCCCCAACTGCCCCCCCCATCCCTACACACCCCAAATCTGCCCCCCCAGACCCCAAATCTGCCCCCCCAACTGCCCCCCATCCCTACAGACCCCAAAGCTGCCCCCCCAACCGCCCCCCCCATCCCTACAGACCCCAAACCTGCCCCCCAGGTCCCAAACCTGCCCCCCCAACTGCCCCCCCATCCCTACACACCCCAAATCTGCCCCCCCAGGTCCCAAATCTGCCCCCCCAACTGCCCCCCCATCCCTACAGACCCCAAATCTGCCCCCCCCAGACCCCAAACCTGCCCCCCCCAACTGCCCCCCCCAACCCTACACACCCCAAATCTGCCCCCCCAATCTTACTGATCCCAAATCTGTCCCCCCAGGTCCCAAACCTGCCCCCCCCAACTGCCCCCCGTCCCTTCACACCCCAAACCTGCCCCCCCAGACCCCAAACCTGCCCCCCCCCAACTGCCCCCCCATCCCTACAGACCCCAAAGCTGCCCCCCCAACCGCCCCCCCATCCCTACAGACCCCAAATTTGCCCCCCCCAACTGCCCCCCCCATCCCTACAGACCCCAAATTTGCCCCCCCCAACCGCCCCCCCATCCCTACACACCCCAAACCTGCCCCCCCCAGACCCCAAACCTGCCCCCCCAGGTCCCAAACCTGCCCCCTCAACTGCACCCCCCCCCCCCCCCCCGGCCCCACCACCATCCCAAATGGGTGCTAGGGGGGAATTTGGTGTGGGGGGGTGGATTTTGGGGGTGTGGGGGCTGCGGGGGGGGGGGGGGGGTGTCCCTTTGACCCCCCCCCCGCCCCCCCCCCCCCCCATATCCCTACCTGAGCGCCTGGTCCAGCGTCTGCCCCCCAAACTGGAAGAAATCCAGGTATTCCTGGGCCACCATCCCGCTGAAATCATTGCTGGGGGGGGGGGAAACGACACGACGGATATGAAGTTGAGGGGGAGGGGGTGTCCCCCCCCCCCCTCAAAGGATGTTCCCCCCCCCCCCAAAAAGGGGGTGTCCCCCTGTCCCCCCCCCCATCCTTACTTCTTGCGGAGGAAGGCGGCCACCTGCGACCTCTTGAAGCCCCGGAGGTGGAAGAGGCTGGTGGCCAGGCGCTGGGCCTCCCCCCGCCGGCCATCACCCCCCTCCGACCCCCCCGGGGGGCACCTGCGGGGGGGGGGGGGGGGGAAGGTGACAAGGGAATAGGTCGGGGGGGGTGTTTGGGGTGCAGGGGGGGGGGGGAAAAAAATCCCCTTAATTCTGCCCCGTTGGTGTGGCAATGGGAGGGGATGGGGGGGATGAGAGGGGAATGGGGGGGTTTTGGGGGGGTCAGGGGGGCTGGGGGGGTGGGGGGGGAACAGACGGACAGAACAAATGGGGGTTTGGGGGGGTCAAAGAGCACTGGGGGGGGGGATCCCCTTCACTCTGCCCCACTGGTGTGGCAATGGGAGGGGATGGGGGGGGGATGGGAGGGGAATGGGGGGGTTTTGGGGGGGTCAGGGGGGCTGGGGGGGGCTGGGGGGGGCTGGGGAGGTGGGGGGGGGAACAGACGGACAGAACAAATGGGGGTTTGGGGGGGTCAAAGAGTACTGGGGGGGGGAAACCCCTTAACTCTGCCCCACTGGTGTGGGTCTGGGAGGGATGGGGGGGTTTGGGGGGGGGGGGGGCTCAGGGGTCCTGGGGGGGGTCCCGGGGGGTGTTTTGGGGGGGCAGAGGGGTGTTGGGGGGATGTGGGGGGGGGAGGGGTTTCGGAGGGTCTGAGGGGGGGGCAGACAGATGGAAGGTTGGGGGGCAGGATTTGGGGGGGGGTCGGGGGGGGGCAGACGGGGGGGGGCAGAGGGTTTGGGGGGGGCAGATGGGGGGGTTGTGGGGGGACAGACAGGGCTTTTGGGGGGGGGGTTTGGAGGGGGGGGGGGAAGTTGGGGGGGGGGGGGCATCCCTCACCCATGGGTGCTGGCGGGGGGGGTCCGGTGGGGGCTCCAGCTCCTCTGTGGCAGGGCTCGGTGGGGGGGGGGTGCTGGGGCTGGGGGGGGCCCCCGACATTTCCCCCAACAGCCAGGCACAGCCGCATCCTGGCGTGGGGGGGGGGGGGGGCCCCCCCAAGGACCCCCCCACTCCCGGGGGACCCCCCAGCGGCGGAGAGGAAAGTGGGGGGGGGGACTGGGGGTGCCCCCGGGGGGGCAGGGGGCTGGGGGGGGGCTGGTACCCACCTCCCATGGGTTGATGTGGGGGGGTCGGGGGGCTGGGGGGGGGGTGGGGGTGCCCCTGGGGGGGCAGGGGGGCGGGGGGGGGCGGGTACCCCCCTCCCATGAGCTGATAGAGGGGGCTGGGGGGGGGCTGGGGGTGATGCGGGGGGGGCTGGAGGCTGGGGGGGGGCTTGTACCCCCCTCTCAGGGGCAAATCTGGGGGGGGCAAGGGCCTGGCGGGGGGCGGGTGCCCCCCTTTTTGGGGCAAATCTGGGGGGGGCAGGGGAGGTTGGTACCCCCCTTTTTGGGGTAAATTTGGGGGGGCCAGGGGGGTCTTGTACCCCCCTCCCTGGGGCAATTCGGGGGGGGGCAAGTGCCTGGCGGGGGGCTTGTACCCCCCTTTTTGGGGCAAATTTGGGGGGGCCAGAGGGGTCTGGGCCCCCCCCTCCCTGGGGCAAATCTGGGGGGGGCAAGGGCCTGGCGGGGGGTTGGTGCCCCCCTTTTTGGGGCAAATCTGGGGGGGCCATGGGGGTCTTGTACCCCCCTCCCTGGGGCAAATCTGGGGGGGCCAAGTGCTTGGTGGGGGGGGGGGTACCTCCCTTTTTGGGGCAAATCTGGGGGGTTTGGGGGGGTTTGGTACCCCCCACTCTGGGGCAAATCTGGGGGGGGCAGGGGGGTCTGGGCCCCCCCTCCCTGGGGCAAATTTGGGGGGGGCAGGGGGGGTTGGTACCCCCCTTTTTGGGGCAAATCTGGGGGGGTTGCAGGGGTCTGGGCCCCCCCTCCCTGGGGCAAATCTGGGGGGGTCAAGTGCTTCACGGGGGGCTGATACCCCCCTTTTTGGGGCAAATGTGGGGGGGTCAGAGGGGTCTGGGCCCCCCCACCCTGGGGCAAATTTGGGGGGGGCACGGGGGTCTGGTACCCCCCTTTTTGGGGCAAATCGGGGGGGGCAGGGGGCCTGGCGAGGGGCCGGTACCCCCCTCCCAGGGGTGGCTTTGGGGGGGTGGGGGGGCTGGGGGGGGGCAGATCCTGGTCCCCCCTTCCTGAGACCACACCTGGGGGGTCACCGGGGCCGGGGGGGTCCTGGTCACCCCCCCCCGCGCTAAGCTCCAGAGAAGCCGGGGGTCCGGGGGGGTCCCCACATCCTGGGGGCAGATCCGGGGGGTCGGAGAACGCCAGCCCTGGCGGGGGGGGGGAGTCCTGGGGGGGGGGGGGGGGGGGGGGGAGGAGGGAGGGGGGGGGGGATCAGTGACACGTGAAACCCCCCCCCCCCCCCAAAATAAAACCAACCCAAACTTGGGGGGGGGGGGGGGGGGTGTCCTGCACTCACCCCGCTCCGCGGCCTCGCCGATGTCCTCTCCTGCAGGGTGGCACCCAAGGGGGGGGGGGCGTTGGGTGGGGGGGGGACAGGGCTGTCCCCCCGGGGTGTGTCCCCCCCCCACGGTGCCGAGGTGACCGTGGGGCCGGTAGAGGGGCAGGCGGCTCTGGAAGAGGGGGTTGGTGTGGAAGTGGGGCTCCTCCTCCTCCTCCTCCTCTTCTTCCTCCTCCTCCTCGGCGTCTTCCTCCCCGGAGGAGCAACCGTCGTCGTCTTCATCCTCATCCTCCTCTTCGTCTGCGGGGGGGGGACGCGCGGGGGAGGTGGTGCCATCCATGGGCACGGTCTTCGGCGAGGTGGTCCCGTCCGTGGGCAAGTTGGGCGCATCCATGGGCACAGTCTTGGGCATGATGGTCCCATCCGTGGGCATGAACTTGGGCAAGTTGGTCCCATCCATGGGCATGAACTTGGGTGAGATGGTCCCATCCGTGGGCATGAACTTGGGCAAGTTGATCCCATCCGTGGGCATGAACTTGGGTGAGATGGTCCCATCCGTGGGCACGATGGTCCCAACTGTGGGCATGGCCTTGGGCAAGTTGATCCCATCCGTGGGCATGAACTTGGGCGAGATGTTCTCATCCATGGGCATGAACTTGGGCGAGGTGCTCCCATCCATGGGCATGAACTTGGGCGAGGTGCTCCCATCCACGGGCATGAACTTGGGTGAGGTGGTCCCATCTGTGGGCATGAACTCGGGCAAGTTGGTCACATCCATGGGCACAGTCTTGGGCATGATGGTCCCATCCGTGGGCATGAGCTTGGGTGAGATGGTCCCATCCATGGGCATGAACTTGGGCAAGTTGGTCCTATCCATGGGCACAGTCTTGGGCATGATGTTCCCATCCGTGGGCATGAACTTGGGTGAGATGGTCCCAACTGTGGGCATGGCCTTGGGTGAGATGGTCCCATCCGTGGGCATCAACTTGGGCAAGTTGGTTGCACCCATGGGCTTGGCCTTGGGTGAGATGGTCCCATCCGTGGGCATGAACTCGGGCAAGTTGGTCCCATCCGTGGGCATGAACTTTGGTGAGATGGTCCCAACTGTGGGCATAGCCTTGGGTGAGATGGTCACATCCATGGGCATGAACTTGGGTGAGGTGGTCACATCCCTGGGCATGAACTTGGGCGAGGTGGTCCCACCCATGGGCATGAACTTGTGTGAGATGGTCGCATCTGTGGGCATGAACGTGGGCAAGGTGGTCCCATCTGTGGGCATGAACTTGGGTGAGGTGGTCCCATCGTTGGGCATGAACTTGGGTGAGGTGGTCCCATCGTTGGGTATGAAGTTGGGCGAGATGCTCCCACCCATGGGCACATGCTCCTGCGAGACGGTCTCATCCCCGGGCACGGAGGTGGGGAAGATGCTTCCATCCATGGCCACGGACCTGGGCGAGATGCTCCCATCTGTGGGCACGTGGCCACGCTGCTCGTTGGAGATGCTGCCACCCATGGACGCGGGCGAGATGCTCTCACAGGCGAATCCCCAGCCTCGGTGCTCCTGGAAGATGCTCCCATCCATGGGCACAGACTCGGGGGAGATGGTCCCGTCTGTAGACGTGTGGAAGACGCTCTCGGATGTGGATCCATGGCCTTGGTGCTCATGGAAGGTGCCCTCATCCGTGGGCATGGCCTTGGGCGAGATGTTCTTATCCATGGGCGTGGACGTGGGTGAGATGTTCCTATCCATGGGCATGGACGTGGGTGAGATGGTCCCACCTGGAGACACGTGGAAGCCGCCCTCGGATGCGGAGCCACGGCCTTGGTGCTTGCGCGAGATGCTCTTCTCCACGGCCGTGGACTTGGGCGAGACGTTCTCATCTGTGGGCGCGTGCTGGTGGGAGATGCTCCTCTCTGGAAGGACGTGGCCCCAGTGCTCTGGTGAGACGCTCCTGCCCGTGACCACGTGGAAGATGATCTCGTCCGTGGATCTGTGGCCTTGGTGCTCGTGCAAGAGGCTCCCATCGTTGGGCATGAACTTGGGCGGGATGTTCTCATTCATGGGCATGAACTTAGGTGAGGTGGACCCTTCCATGGACATGAACTTGGGTGAGATGTTCTCATCCATGGGCATGAACTTAGGTGAGGTGGACCCTTCCATGGTCATGAACTTGGGTGGGACGTTCTCATCCGTGGGCATGAACGCGGGTGAGATGCTCCCATCCCTGGACATGAACTTGGGTGAGATGTTCTCATCCATGGTCATGAACTTGGGTGAGGTGCTCCCATCCCTGGGCATGAACTTGGGTGAGATGTTCTCATCCATGGTCATGAACTTGAGTGAGGTGCTCCCATCCCTGGGCATGAACTTGGGTGAGATGTTCTCATCCATGGGCATGAACTTGGGTGAGGTGGTCCCATCGGTGGGCATGAACTTGGGTGAGGTGCTCCCATCCCTGGGCATGAACTTGGGTGAGGTGGTCCCATCGGTGGGCATGAACTTGGGTGAGGTGCTCCCATCCCTGGGCATGAACTTGGGTGAGGTGGTCCCATCCATGGGCATGAACTTGGGTGAGATGTTCTCATCCATGGGCATGAACTTGGGTGAGGTGGTTCCATCGGTGGGCATGAACTTGGGCGAGATGCTCCCATCGGTGGCCCCGTGCTGGCACCAGACGCTCTCCTCCGCAGCCCCAGGACCGTGCTGTTGGTGCGAGACGCTCCGCGCCGTGGCCGCGCTCCCGGCCGTGACCCCCTGGCCGTGGCGTCGGCCACCTTGGGGCATCGGGTCGTGGTGGCCACCATCCGGCTGCTCCTCGATGGCCCCCTGCAGCTCCCAGACGCACAGCTGGGCCTGCAGCAGGCTGGCCCAGAAGACGTCGGCGGGTGGCGCGGTGGGGGGCGCGGTGGGGGGGGTCACCCCTTCGGTGCCCGTCCCCGAGAAGACGATGGCGTCCTGCGCCGCCAGGACCCCGGTGGGGGTGATGGTGGGGGTGATGGTGGGGGTGATGGTGGGGGTGATGATGGTGGTGACGGTGGTGGGGGGGGTGATGGTGGGGGGGGGGGTGCCCGCCGGCTCCATGGCGCGGTGCCCCCCGGCTATGGCCGCCTGCCCGTCCTGCTGCTGGTCCTGCCGGCGGCGGCGGTGGCCGGCCCCATGGCCGTGGGTCAGCCCTGGTGGGGGGGAGGAAGGAGGAGAAGGGGGGGGGTGGGTGAGGGGGTTCCCTGCACTGGGGGGTTGGGGGGTGGGGTGGGGGGGGAGGATGGAGGGATGGAGGGGAGAAGGAAAGAGGGATGGAGGGAGGAAGGAAGGAGGGAGGAGGGAGGGATGGAGGGAGGGAAGAAGGAAAGAGGGAGGAGGGAGGGAGGAAGAAGGAAGGAAGAGGGATGGAGGGAGGAAGGAGGGAGGGAGGGAGGGAGGATGGAGGGAGGAAGAGGGAGGGGTGGAGGGAGGGAGGAAGAGGGATGGAGGGAGGAAGGAGGGAGGGAGGGAGGATGGAGGGAGGAAGAGGGAGGGGTGGAGGGAGGGAGGAAGAAGGAGGGATGGAGGGAGGAAGGAGAGAGGGAGGGGAGGATGGAGGGAGGAAGAGGGATGGAGGGAGGATAGGTAGAGAGGGAGGGAGGAAGAAGGGAGGAAGAGGGAGGGATGGAGGAAGGAGAGAGGAGGAGGAGGGAGGGAGGAAGAAGGGAGGGATGGGGGGAGGAAGGGGGAAGGAAAGGAGGGAGGCAGGAGGAAGGAGGGATGGCGGGAGGAGGGAGGGAGGAAGGAGGGAGGAAGAAGGGAGGGATGGGGGAGGAAGGAGGGAGGGATGGGAGGAGGAAGGAGGGAGGGAGGAGGAAGGATGGAAGGGAGGGAGGGAGGGAAGAAGGAAGGAGGGAGGAGGAAGGAGGGAGGAAGAAGGGAGGGATGGGGGGAGGACGGGGGAAGGAAGGAGGGAGGGAGGAGGAAGGAGGGTGGGAGGAAGGAGGGAGATGGAGGGCGGAGGAGGGAGGAAGGAGGGAGGAGACGAGGGAGGGATGGAGGGAGGAAGGAGAGAGGGAGGGAGGAAGGAGGGAGGAAGAGGGACGGGATGGAAGGAGGAGGGAGGGGAAGGAGGGAGGAAGGAGGGATGGAGGGAGGAAGGAGGGATGGAGGAAGGAGGGAGGGAGGGAGGCAAGGAAGGAGGAAGGAAAGAGGAAAGGAGGGAAGAGGGATGGAAGGATGGAGGATGGAATGGAGGGAAGGGAACAAGGCAGGAAGAAGGGAGGATGGAGGAAAGGAGGGAGAGAGGGATGGAAGGAAGGAAGGAGGGAGGGAGGGAGGGAGGAACAAGGGAGGAAGAGGGAGGGATGGAGGAAGGAAAGAGGGATGGAGGGAGGAAGGGATGGAGAGAGGGAGGGAGGAAGAAGGGCGGAAGGAGGGGGAAGGAGGGAGGGGGAAGGAAAGAGGAAAGGAGGGAGGAGGGAGGGAAGGAACAAGGGAGAAGAAGGGAGGGAGGGAGGGAAGGAAGGATGAAAGAGGGAGGGAAGGAGGAAGAAGGGAGGGAGGAGAGAGGGATGGAGGAAGAGGGGGATGGAGGGAGGGAGGAGGGAAGAAGGAAGGGAGGGAGAGAGGGAGGGAAGGAAGAAGGAAGAAGGGAGGGAGGATGGAGGAAGGATGGAGGAAGGAGGGAGGGAGGAAGAAGAAGGGAGGGAGGAGGGATGGGGGAAGGAGGGAGGGAGGGAGGAAGAAGGATGGAAGGGAGGGAGGGAGGGGGAGGATGGAAGGAGGGAGGGAGGAAGAAGGGAGGGATGGGGGGGAGGAAGGGGGAAGGAAGGAGGGAGGGAGGGAGGAGGGAGATGGAGGGCGGGAGGAGGCGGAGAGAGGGAAGGAGGAAGGAGGAAGGAGGAAGGAGGAGGAGGAAGGAAGAGCCGGGGGGGGGGGTGAGGGTGGGCACCTGCGGGCAGGGCTGGGGGCCCAGCACCCGCTCCCCGTCCCCGTCACCCCACGGCCCCCGCGTCACCCGCGTCACCCGCGTCACCCCCGTCACCGCCGCCGGCTTCCGGCCCTGCCGGGGCAGGAAAGGGGGATGGGAGCCCGGGGTGGTGGTGGGGGGGGGGACACACATGACACGGGGGGGGGGGGGTGACAGACAGACACCCAACCACCTGCTGTGGGGCTGCACCCCACACCGCACCCCACAGCCTGCCCCACGGCCTGCCCCACACATCCTGGAGCACAGCCCCAGAGCAGCCATCGGAGAAGCCACTCAAGTGGTGCGCATGGGGGGGGGGTGTCACAGCTCACCCACCCGTGTGTCCCCCCCCCCCCCAGCACCCCTGTCGCGAGTGGGGGGGGGCTGCACCCCACACCGCACCCCACAGCCTGCCCCACACATCCTGGAGCACAGCCCCATAGCAGCCATCGGAGAAGCCACTCAAGGGGCGCATGGGGGGGGGTCACAGCTCACCCACCCGTGTGTGTCCCCCCCCCCCAGCACCCCTGTCGCGAGTGGGGGGGGGCTGCACCCCACAGCCTGCCCCACAGCCTGCCCCACACATCCTGCAGCACAGCCCCATAGCAGCCATCGGAGAAGCCACTCAAGTGGTGCGTGGGGGGGGGTCACAGCTCACCCACCCCGTGTGTCCCCCCCCCCAGCACCCTGTCGCGAGTGTGGGGGGGGGGGTGGGGGGGGGGCTGCACCCCACAGCCTGCCCCACAGCCTGCCCCACACATCCTGCAGCGCAGCCCCATAGCAGCCATCGGAGAAGCCACTCAAGTGGTGCGTGGGGGGGGGGGGGTCACAGCTCACCCACCCGTGTGTCCCCCCCCCCCCAGCACCCCTGTCGCGAGTGGGGGGGGGGGGGGGGGGGGCTGCACCCCACAGCCTGCCCCACAGCCTGCCCCACACATCCTGCAGCGCAGCCCCAGAGCAGCCATCGGAGAAGCCACTCAAGGGGCGCATGGGGGGGGTCACAGCTCACCCACCCGTGTGTCCCCCCCCCCTCAGCACCCCTGTCGCGAGTGGGGGGGGGGGCTGCACCCCACAGCCTGCCCCACAGCCTGCCCCACACATCCTGCAGCGCAGCCCCATAGCAGCCATCGGAGAAGCCACTCAAGTGGTGCGTGGGGGGGGGTCACAGCTCACCCACCCGTGTGTCCCCCCCCCCCAGCACCCCTGTCGCGAGTGGGGGGGGGGGGTAGAGGGGGGGCTGCACCCCACAGCCTGCCCCACACATCACTAAAGTGGCGCGGGGGGGGCTGGGGGGGGGGGGGGTGCACCCAAGGGTGGGCCCTCCAGCAACACCGGGGGGGTCCCCAAATCAAAGGTGGGGGGGGGGGGGACATGACACATTTTGCCCCCCAGATGTTTTTGGGGGGGGGGCAGCCGAGGGGGGGGGGGGGTGCACCCCAAAGTGGGTGCTGCCTGCGCACGGGGGGGGGGGGGCAACCTCGGTGGGGCCCCCCCCAAAACCTTCCCCGCCCCCCCCCCCCCCCCAAGTGCCCCTCCCTCAGGGTAGGGGGCACCCCAGGGAGTGGGGGGGTGGGTGGGGGGTGTCTGGGGGGTCCCCAAAGGCTTTGTGGGGGGGGGGGGCGACAAGGTCTATGGGGACCCCAAGAGGTCATGGGGGGGGAGCTCGGGGGGGGGCACCCCAAAGGGGGAGGACCCCAAAGTGTGGGGGGGGGACCCCCGAAGACTGTAGGGGAACCCCAAAGCTGGGGGGGGGGGCTCGGGGGGGGGGGGGGGGGGCTCGGAGTAGGGGTGGGGACCCCAAAAATTTACAGCAAGGAGGGTCGGGGGGGTGGGGGGGGCACCCCGAAGTTTATGGGGGGGGTCTGGAGGGGGGGGGTCCCCAAGGGTGGGGGGACCCCAAAGGGTGGGGGGGGGGGGGGGCCCTAAAAGCGTGGGGGGGCACCCAGAGATCTGGGGGGGGCTCCAGGAGGTTTGGGGGGGGGGCCTTGGGGGGCGCGGGGGGCTGAGGGGGGGGCCCGGGGGGATCCCGCACCGCCCCCCCGGGGACATGGGGACCCTCCCGCCCCCCCGCCGGGGGTCGTGTGTCCCCCCCCCGCCCCCCTCCCCTTCCCTTACCGGCACTGCCGGCGCGCGCCGCGGGGCGGGTCCTCCGTAGGCCACGCCCCCACCCATGGCCACGCCCCCCCTCCAGGGCGACGCCCCCTCCCCACCAGAGGGGCGGGGCGAGCCCGCGCGTGGCCACGCCCCCCGTGCGCGAGGCCACGCCCCCTCGGCCCCGGTACTGGGCCCGATCCTGCGCCCCGGGCGCCCCCCCCCCCCCCCCCCCCCCCCCCCCCCCCCCCCCCCCCCCCCCCCCCCCCCCCCCCCCCCATGGGCCCGATCCTGCCCCATGGACCTGATCCTGCTCCCCCATGGACCCGATCCTGCCCCACCATGGACCCGATCCTGCCCCACAGGGCCCAATCCTGCCTCATGGGGCCCGATCCTGCACCATGGACCCGATCCTGCCCCATGGACCCGATCCTGCCCCCTCCATGGACCCGATCCTGCCCCACAGGGCCCAATCCTGCCCCACATGGACCGATCCTGCCCCATGGGGCCCGATCCTGCACCATGGACCCGATCCTGTCCCCCGATGGACCCGATCCTGCCCCACCGTGGACCGATCCTGCCTCATGGGGCCCGATCCTGCCCCCCCATGGACCCAACCCAGTCCCACAGGGCCCAATCCTGCCCCCCCCCCATGGGCCAATCCTGCCCCATGGACCTGATCCTGCCCCATGGACCCGATCCTGCCCCCCATGGACCCGATCCTGCCCCACAGGGCCCAATCCTGCCCCACATGGACCGATCCCGCCTCATGGGGCCCGATCCTGCACCATGGACCCGATCCTGCCCCTCCATGGACCCGATCCTGCCCCTCTATGGACTGATCCTGCCCCACGGGGCCCAACCCTGCCCCCCATGGAACTGATCCTGCCCCCCCCCCATGGACCCGATCCTGCCTCACCATGGACCCATCCTGCCCCACGGGGCCCGATCCTGCCCCCCCATGGACCCGATCCTGCCCCACAGGGCCCAATCCTGCCCCACCATGGACCGATCCTGCCTCATGGGGCCCGATCCTGCGCCATGGACCCGATCCTGCCCCCCCCATGGACCCTATCCCGCCCCACCGTGGGCCGATCCTGCCCCATGGACCCGATCCTGCCCCTCCATGGACCGATCCTGCCTCATGGGGCCCGATTCTGCCCCATGGACCCGATCCTGCCCCACCATGGACCCGATCCTGCCCCTCTATGGACTGTTCCTGCCCCCCCGGGGCCTGATCCTGCCCCCCTATGGACCCGATCCTGCCCCACAGGGCCCAATCCTGCCCCATGGACCCGATCCTGCCCCTCTATGGACTGATTCTGCCCCACGGGACCCAATCCTGCCCTCCATGGAACTGATCCTGCCCCACAGGGCCCAATCCTGCCCCCCTATGGACCCGATCCTGCCCCTCCATGGACCGATCGTGCCTCATGGACTGATCCTGCCCCACAGGGCCCAATTCTGCCCCCCCCCCCCCCCCATGGGCCAATCCTGCCCCATGAACCCGATCCTGCCCCATGGACTGATCCTGCCCCACGGGCCCGATCCACGTGCCGGTCCTACCTGCCCCCCCACACCCCCCCAAAAACCCGCACGCCACGACCTGAGCCAAAACCCCACCGCTTTATTCCCCGAACCTGACGGGTGGGGAGGACACCCCCACCCATGGGTGTGTCCCCCCCACCCCCCACCCCACCCCACCCCCTTGGGTGCCGGGGTCACTTGCGGCGCAGGTAGAAGGCGGTGACGGCGGGGGGGGCGGCCACGGCCAACGCTGGCCCCGGGGCCGTGCTGAGGAAGTGGCCGGGGAAGGCGGCCGCCTCGAAGGTGTGCGTGGAGCCACCAAAGGTCTTGTAGAAGGTGTAGGGGGTGGCCTCGGCCCCCCGCCAGAAGAGGTCCATCAGCCCCACCTCCTGTCGGGGGGGGGGGTGGGTGGGGTGGGGTGTCACCGTTGGGACACCACCCCGGGGTGGCACCGTCCCAGGGAACCCCCGTCTCCAGGGGGGAAGTGTCTCATGGAAGCCCAACCTCCGGGTGATGCCACCACGGGGGTGACACCAGCCTGGGAAATCCCCACTTCCAGGTGACGTCACCTCAGGGTGGCATCATCCTGGGGGACCCCCACCTCCAGGTGACGCCACCATGGGGTGACACCATCCCCGGGGAACCCCCACCTCCAGGCGACATCATCTCAGGGTGACGTCATTTTGGAATGACACCATCGTAGGGTGACACCACCTTGGGTCGCCCACCATGGGTTGACCCATCTCTGGACATCCACCACCCCAGGGTGCCCCCACCTTTGCTTGCCCACCTGGGGTTGACCCACGTTGGGATGCCCCATCTCTGGGTGCCCCCACGTTGGGTCACTCACCCTGGGTTGACCCACCTTGGGACACCCCACCTCTGGGTGCCCCCCGACTTGGGTTGCCCACCTTGGGTTGACCAACTCTGGACGTCCACCACCCCAGGGTGCCCCCCGAATTGGGTCGCCAACCTTGAGTTGACCCACCTCCGGACATCCACCACCTCTGGGTGCCCCCCACGTTGGGTTGCCCACCTTGGGTTGACCAACTCTGGACGTCCACCACCCCAGGGTGCCCCCTGACTTGGGTTGCCCACCTTGGGTTGACCAACTCTGGACGTCCACCACCCCAGGGTGCCCCCCGAATTGGGTCGCCAACCTTGAGTTGACCCACCTCCGGACATCCACCACCTCTGGGTGCCCCCCACGTTGGGTTGCCCACCTTGGGTTGACCAACTCTGGACGTCCACCACCCCAGGGTGCCCCCTGACTTGGGTTGCCAACCTTGGGTTGACCCACCTCTGGACATCCACCACCTCTGGGTGCCCCCCACCTTGGGTTGCCAACCTTGGGTTGACCCGACTCTTGATGTCCACCACGCCAGGGTGCCCTCACTTTGGGTTGACCCACCTTGGGATGCCCCACCTCTGGGTGCCCCCACCTCGGGTTGACCCACCTTGGGACACCCCACCTCTGGGTGCCCCCACCTTGTGTTGCCCACCTTGAGTTGACCAACTCTGGATGTCCACCACCCCAGGGTGCCCCCACCTTGTGTTGCCCACCTTGGGTTGACCCACCTCCGGACATCCACCACCTCTGGGTGCCCCCCACCTTGGGTTGACCCACCTTGGGATGCCCCACCTCTGGGTGCCCCCACCTTGTGTTGCCCACCTTGGGTTGCCCAACTCTGGATGTCCACCACCCCAGAGTGCCCCCACCTTGGGTTGCCCACCTTGGGTTGCCCCACCCCAGGGTGCCCCCCAACCTGGGCCACCCCCCACCGTGACACCCCCCCCCATGCTCACCTCCAGCTTCAGCTGGGGCTCGGGGCCGGTGCCGCAGGAGAGGGCCTGGGTGCCACCCTGGATGCCCAGGATGAGGGGACAACGCTGGCGCTCCAGGTGCCGGTTGGGCACCACGCTGATGGGTTCTAGGAGGAGATGGGGTGGGTGGGAGCACCCGTGGCGGGAGGGGGTGCCACTCCTTCCCCACCCAGGGCACCCACCTTCCTGGGCGGCGTTGGCACCCTGCAGGCTGGTGGCCACCAGGTGCCCGTCGTGGAGGCAGAGTCCCCTCTGCTCCGTGTCCCGCAGCAGGTAGTGGTAGGGCTGCGGGGGGGGGCGCGTCCCCCCTGCGTATATCGTCTCCTCCTCCTCCTCCTCTGCCGGGGGACACGGGGACACGGGGAGGGGGCAGAGGGGCGGCGTGGGTGCGTGGGGACATGGGGACATCACAGGGGCATGGGGATGGGGCACAGGGGGGTCATGGGGACATCACAGGGGCATGGGGATGGGGGACATGGGTGTCATGGGGACATGGGGACACCACAGGGGCATGGGGATGGGGCACAGGGGGGACATGGGGACATCACAGGGGCATGGGGATGGGGCACAGGGGGGTCATGGGGACATGGGGACACCACAGGGGCATGGGGATGGGGCACAGAGGGGTCATGGGGACATGGGGACATCACAGGGGCATGGGGATGGGGGACATGGGGACGTGGGGATGGGGCACGGGGGGTCATGGGGACATAGGGACATCACAGGGATGTGGGGATGGGGGACATGGGGACGTGGGGATGGGGCACAGGGGGGTCATGGGGACATCACAGGGGCATGGGGATGGGGGACATGGGGACGTGGGGATGGGGCACAGGGGGGTCATGGGGACATGGGGACATCACAGGGGTGTCATGGGGACATGGGACACAGGAGTGATGGGGATGTGGGGATGGGGGTCATGGGGACATGGGGACATCAGAGGGACGTGGGGACACCACAGGGACATGGGGACAGGGGACATGGGGACGTGGGGATGGGGCACAGGGGGGTCATGAGGACATGGGGACATCACAGGGACATGGGGACGGGGGACATGGGGACATCACAGGGATGTGGGAATGGGGGATGTGGGGACATGGTGATGGGGCACAGGGGTGTCATGGGGACATGGGGACATCACAGGGACATGGGGATGGGGGACATGGGTGTCATGGG
Organism: Fratercula arctica; assembly: GCA_947846985.1. Lineage (NCBI taxonomy): Eukaryota > Metazoa > Chordata > Aves > Charadriiformes > Alcidae > Fratercula > Fratercula arctica. The sequence continues at coordinate 151,604 of CANTUZ010000023.1, read as the reverse complement.
GACATGGGGACACCACAGGGGCATGGGGATGGGGCACAGGGGGGACATGGGGACATCACAGGGGCATGGGGATGGGGCACAGGGGGGTCATGGGGACATGGGGACACCACAGGGGCATGGGGATGGGGCACAGAGGGGTCATGGGGACATGGGGACATCACAGGGGCATGGGGATGGGGGACATGGGGACGTGGGGATGGGGCACGGGGGGTCATGGGGACATAGGGACATCACAGGGATGTGGGGATGGGGGACATGGGGACGTGGGGATGGGGCACAGGGGGGTCATGGGGACATCACAGGGGCATGGGGATGGGGGACATGGAGACATAGGGATGGGGCACAGGGGGGTCATGGGGACATGGGGACATCACAGGGGTGTCATGGGGACATGGGACACAGGAGTGATGGGGATGTGGGGATGGGGGTCATGGGGACATGGGGACATCAGAGGGACGTGGGGACACCACAGGGACATGGGGACAGGGGACATGGGGACGTGGGGATGGGGCACAGGGGGGTCATGAGGACATGGGGACATCACAGGGACATGGGGACGGGGGACATGGGGACATCACAGGGATGTGGGAATGGGGGATGTGGGGACATGGTGATGGGGCACAGGGGTGTCATGGGGACATGGGGACATCACAGGGACATGGGGACACCACAGGGACATGAGGATGGGGGATACAGGAGTGATGGGGACGTGGGGATGGAGGACATGAGGACGGGGCACAGGGGTGTCATGGGGACATGGGGACATCATGGGGACATCACAGGGACATGGGGATGGGGGACGTGGGGATGGGGCACAGGAGGGACATGGGGACATCACAGGGACATGGGGACATGAGGATGGGGCACAGGGGGGTCATGGGGACATGGGGACATCACAGGGACGTGGGGATGGGGGGACATGGGAACATGGGAATGGGGCACAGGGATGTCATGGGCACATGGGGGTAGGGATAGATGTGGGGACACAGGGGCAGGGACACAGGGGACATTTGGGGACAGGTCGTCCGTCCCCCCCCGCCCCCTGCTACCTTTCCCCAGGAAGTCCTCGAACAAGGCCACCATGTCGGGGTCGGTGACAGCCTCCGCCACGTCCCCGGGCCCCACCATGACGACCCGCGAGCGCCTGGGGCACGGGGACTGCTCCGGGTGGCCCTGGGGACCCCTGGCCCGGCTGCACCCCGGGGAGGGGACACACACACACACACACACACCAGAGAGGGGTGAGGGCGGGCGCCACGCTGGGTGACTCGGGGACAGCCCCGTCCCCACCCCGTCACCGCTCACCTTGGGACGGGTCCAGACCTGTGGGACATGGCCGGGCCTGCGCGGGAGAGAGGGTGGCACGTGGGTGACGCGGGTGACGCGCAGAGGCGGGATGGGCCCCCCCCCCCACAATGCACCTGGTCTCCCGGTTGCCAACAGGTTGTCAGTAGGCTCCAGAGTGAACGCCCTCGGAATGTCACCCCGGCTTGTCCCTGTCCCCGTCCCCGTGATACCTGCGATTCTGTTGGCTGCCGAAATTCTGTCCCGTGTCCTCCGTGTGTGCACGTGTGTGTCCCCCCCGTGGGTGACGGTGGCTCTTATAGGGCTGGGTGGGGTGGGGGGGGTGGGAGGGGGCAGAGCCCGGCCCCGGTAATTGCAGGGACAGGAGCGGGGCTGGGCGGGCGCTGGCACGAGGACGGGTGACGGGGACACGCAGCGATGGCGAAACACCACCCCGGTCCCTCTGTCCCCCGCGTCCCCCTGCCTGGCATGCTCGTGGTCACCGCGTGGCGTGTCCCCTCTGCCCCCCGCCGTCCCCGCGGTGTCCCCTCTCCCGTGACACCGTGTGCCCCGTGGATGGTCCCCGCCGTGTCCCCTCTTCCCCCCGCCGTCCCCGCAGTGTCCCCTCTCCCATGACGCCGTGTGCCCCATGGATGGTCCCCGCCGTGTCCCCTCTGCCCCCCGCCGTCCCCGCAGTGTCCCCTCTCCCATGACGCCGTGTGCCCCGTGGATGGTCCCCGCCGTGTCCCCTCTGCCCCCCGCTGTCCCCGCAGTGTCCCCTCTCCCGTGACGCCGTGTGCCCCGTGGATGGTCCGTGGCGTGTCCCCTCTGCCCCCCGCCGTCCCCGCAGTGTCCCCTCTCCTGTGACGCCGTGTGCCCCGTGGATGGTCCCCGCCGTGTCCCCTCTGCCCCCCGCCGTCCCCGCAGTGTCCCCTCTCCTGTGACGCCGTGTGCCCCGTGGATGGTCCCCGCCGTGTCCCCTCTGCCCCCCGCTGTCCCCGCAGTGTCCCCTCTCCCGTGATGCCGTGTGCCCCGTGGATGGTCCCCGCTGTGTCCCCGCGCCCCGTCCCCACGACGCCGATGTGTCCCCTGTGCCCTGTCCCCGCGAGCCGTGTCCCCAGGGGTTTGTGACCCCTGTCCCCATGGCCCTGTGTGCCCCGTCCCCGAGCTCCCACCTGCCCCGTCCCCACCGTCCCATGTGCCCTGTCCCCATGGCCTCATCAGCCCTGTCCCCAGGGTCCCCTGTGTCCCATGGTCCCCGTGGCACCCACATGCCCTGTCCCCATGGTGTCCCTGTGCCCCACAGTGTCCCATGTGCCCCGTCCCCATCGACCCATGAGTCCTGTCCCCACGGTGGCCATGTGCCCTATCCCTGAGGTCCCACGTGCCCTGTCCCCTGTCCCCACGGTCCCCATGGTCCCATGTGCCCTGTCCCCATCGACCCACGAGTCCTGTCCCCACGGTGGCCATGTGCCCTATCCCTGAGGTCCCCCGTGTTTCCCGTCCCCGTGGTGCCCACGTGCCCCATCCCCATGGTCCCCTGTGCTCCGTCCCCATTGTCCCACGTGCCTCGTCCCCATTGTCCCATGTGCCTCGTCCCCATTGGTCCCATGAGCCTCGTCCCTGTGGTGCCCGTGTGCCCCGTCCCTGACGTCCCGTGTGCCCTGTCCCCATGGTCCCATGTGCCACATCCCTGTGGTCTTCTGTGCCCTGTCCCCATTGTCCCACGTGTCCTGTCCCCGTGGTCCCACGCATCCCATCCCCATGGTGTCCATGTGCCCCGTCCCTGAGGTCCCACGTGCCCTGTCCCCATGGTGTCCATGTCCCTGTCCCCATAGACCCATGACCCCTGTCCCCATGGTGCCCACGTGCCCCATGGTGTCCCACACGCCCCATCCCCGTGGTCCCCTGTGCCCCGTCCCCATTGTCCCACGTGCCCCGTCCCCATGGTGTCCATGTGCCCCGTCCCTGAGGTCCCACGTGCCCCGTCCCCATGGTGCCCGTGTGCCCCGTCCCTGAGGTCCCATGTGCCACATCCCCATGGTCTTCTGTGCCGTGGCCCCATGGTGTCCCATGTACCCTGTCCCTGAGGTCCTGTGTGCCTTGTCCCCATTGTCCCATGTGCCCTGGCCCCATGGTGCGCGTGTGCCCCATCCCTGAGGTCCCACGCGTCCTGTCCCCATGGTCCCACGGGCCCCATCCTCACGGTCCTCTGTGCCCCATCCCCGTGGTCCCATGTGCCCTGTCCCCATGGTCCCGTGGTCCCCATTGTCCCCATGGTGCCCATGTGCCCTGTCCCTGAGGTCCTGTGTGCCCCATCCCCATGGTGCCCGTGTGCCCCATGGTGTCCCATGTGCCCCGTCCCCGTGGTCCTCTGTCCCCCATCCCCATTGTCCCACGTGCCCCGTCCCCATGATCTTCTGTGCCCCATCCCTGAGGTCCCACATGCCATGTCCCCATGGTGCCCATGTGCCCTGTCCCCATGGTGTCCATGTCCCTGTCCCCATAGACCCATGACCCCCGTCCCCATGGTGCCCGCGTGCCCCATGGTGTCCCACACACCCCATCCCCATGGTCCCCTGTGCCCCGTCCCCATTGTCCCACGTGCCCCGTCCCCATGGTGCCCGTGTGCCCCGTCCCTGAGGTCCCATGTGCCACATCCCCATGGTCTTCTGTGCCGCGGCCCCATGGTGTCCCATGTACCCTGTCCCTGAGGTCCTGTGTGCCTTGTCCCCATTGTCCCATGTGCCCTGGCCCCATGGTGCCCCTGTGCCCCATGGTGTCCCGTGTGCCCTGTCCTTGACATCCCACATGCCCTGTCCCCATGGTGCCCCTGTGCCCCACGGTGTCCCATGTGCCCCGTCCCCATGGTCCCATGTGCCCCATGGTGTCCCATGTGCCCTGTCCCCATGGTCCCCATGGTCCTGTGTGTCCTGTCCCCATGGTGCCCCTGTGCCCCACAGTGTCCCATGTGCCCCGTCCCCATGGCCTCCATGGTGTCCATGTGCCCCATCCCCGAGGTCCCGTGCGCCCTGTCCCCATGGTCCCGTGTGTCCCGTCCCCACGGTGCCCGTGTGCCCCATCCCCATGGACCCACGTGCCCTGTCCCCATGGTCCCCATGGTCTCACGTGCCCTGTGCCCCACGGTGTCCCATGTGCCCCGTCCCCATGGCCTCCATGGTGTCCGTGTGCCCCATCCCCGAGGTCCCGTGTGTCCCGTCCCCACGGTGCCCGCATGCCCCATCCCCATGGACCCACGTGCCCTGTCCCCACGGTGTCCCCCATCCCCACATACGTGCCATGCCGGCGCAGGCCGGGGTGTGCCCGGGCGGGAAGCGTCCGCCACTCCCAAATCCAGGAAGGAGCCGAAGGCGGGAGGTGCCCCAACTCCGGGGCATCCCCGACGCCTGCGTCACCCCCCTCGGGGACGTCCCGTCCCCGTCCCTTCACCAACCGGGTGGCGCAACACCGGCCACCCCGCCACGGTGACGCAGGCGCCGGGGGCCACCGCTCGCCCTGCCCCACCTTGTCCCCCTACCCCCCGCCACTGCCACCCACGCCGCGGGGACCGAGGTGTCCTCAGCATCTTTATTCCCAGGGGATGGCACCGTCCCCAGGGGGGTGGCACCGTCCGGGGGGGGGGGATGTCACTGTCCTGGGGGGGGATGTCACCGTCCTGAAGGGATATCACCATCCTGGAGGGATGTCACCATCCTGGTGGTGGGGGGGGTGGCACCATCGCGGAGGGATGTCACCATCCTGGAGGGATGTCACCATCCTGGGGGGGGGGAGATGGCACCGTCCTGGGGGATGGCACCGTCCTCGGGGGGGATGGCACTGTCCTGGAGGGATGTCACCGTCCTGGGGGGGTGGGGATGGCATCATCCCGGGGGGATGGCACCGTCCTCAGGGGGTGGCACCATCCTGGGGGATGTCAATGTCCTGGGAGGGGGATGTCACCATCCTGGGGGGATGTCACCGTCCCCAGGGGGGTGGCATCATCCTGGGGGGATGTCACTGTCCCCAGGGGGATGGCACTGTCTCCAGGGGGGATGTCACCAACGCTGGGGGGGATGGCACCATCCTCGGGGGGATGGCACTGTCCCCAGGGGGGTGGCACTGTCCTGGGGGGGGGGAATGGCACCATCCCTGGGGGGATGGCACTGTCCCCAGGGGGATGGCACCATCCCTGGGGGGGTGGCACTGTCCCCAGGGGGGTGGCACTGTCTCCAGGGGGGATGGCATCATCCCTGGGGGAATGGCACTGTGCCCAGGGGGGATGGCACCATCCCCTAGGTAAGGATGTCACCATCCCTGGGGGGACGCCATCATCATCCCCAGGGGGATGGCACCATCCCTGGGGGGGGATGTCACCATCCCCTAGATAAGGATGTCACCATCCCAGGGGGGACGCCATCATCATCCCCAGGGGGATGGCACCATCCTGGGGGGGGATGTCACCATCCCCTAGATAAGGACGTCACCATCCCAGGGGGGACGCCATCATCGTCCCCAGGGGGATGGCACCATCCTGGGGGGGATGTCACCATCACTGGGGGGGGGACGGGACCGTCCCTGGGGGGGATGGCACCATCCCTGGGGTGAAGACGTCCCCATCCCTGGAGGCGGGGGGTGGTGGTGGTGGTGGTGGTGGCGGGGGGGGGGACTGTCACCGTCCCCGGGGCAGGAGGGGGCTCAGCAGAGCTGGAAGTAGAAGTCGAGGAGGTGGGTGGCGTCGGGGCGCTGGCAGAGCCCCAGGGGCTGGTGCCCGCGGGAGGAGGTGCAGAGGAACCAGCCGGGGTTGGCGGCCGACTCGAAGCGCCACAGCCCGTCCTTGTAGGAGCGGAAGAAGGTGAAGGCGGCCGAGGCCACCCCGGCCTGCGGCAGCTCCCTGATGTCGGCGGCCTGCGGCGGGCACCCGTGCCACGGGACGTCACCGCCGGCCGGCGAGGAGACCGTCCCGCCTGCCTCCCCCCGCGTCCCCAGCCCCGTGCTGTCCCCGTCCCCGTGGTGTCCCCAGCCCCGCAATGCCCCATCCCCGTGATCTCCATGGTGTCCCCAGCCCCATGGTGTCCCCATCCCCGTGGTGTCCCCAGCCCCATGGTGTCCCCAGTCCCATGGTGTCCCCATCCCCGTGGTGTCCCCAGCCCCATGGTGTCCCCATCCCCGTGGTGTCCCCATCCCCATGGTGTCCCCAGCCCCGTGGTGTCCCCAGCCCCATGGTGTCCCCAGCCCCATGGTGTCCCCATCCCCGCAATGCCCCATCCCTGGGACCCCTGTGGTGTCCCCATCCCCATGGTGTCCCCAGCCCCGTGGTGTCCCCAGCCCTGCAATGCCCCATCCCCGTGATCTCCATGGTGTCCCCATCCCTGTGATCCCCATGGTGTCCCCATCCCCGTGATGTCCCCAGCCCCACGGTGTCCCCATCCCCGTGGTGTCCCCATCCCCGCAATGCCCCATCCCTGGGACCCCCGTGGTGTCCCCAGCCCCATGGTGTCCCCAGCCCCGCAATGCCCCATCCCTGTGATCTCCATGGTGTCCCCATCCCCATGGCATCCCTGTCCCCACGGTGTCCCCATCCCTCTGTCATCCCCATCCCCATGGTGTCCCCATCCCCATGACATCCTTGTCCCCACAGTGTCCCCCATCCCCATGGCATCCCCATCCCTTTGGTGTCCCCGTGGCATTCCCATCCCCACGGTGTCCCCATCCCTGTGGCATCCCCACGGTGTCCCCATCCCCATGGCATCCTTGTCCCCATGGCATCCCCCTCCCCATGGCATCCTTGTCCCCATCCCCATGGCATCCCCATCCCCATGGCGTCCCCATCCCCATGGTGTCCCCCTCCCCATGGCATCGTTGTCCCCATCCCCGTGGCACCCCTTTCCCCACAGTGTCCCCATCCCCATGGCGTCCCCATCCCTGTGGTGTCCCCACCCCATGGCATCCTTGTCCGCACAGTGTCCCCATCCCTGTGGCATCCCCGTCCCTTTGGTGTCCCCCTCCCCATGGCATCCTTGTCCCCACAGTGTCCCCATCCCCATGGCATCCTCGTCCCCATCCCCATGGCATCCCCATCCCTGTGGTGTCCCCCTCCCCATGGCACCCCTGTCCCCATCCCCGTGGCACCCCTGTCCCCACAGTGTCCCCATCCCTGTGGCATCCCCATCCCTTTGGTGTCCCCATCCCCATGGCATCCTTGTCCCCACAGTGTCCCCATCCCTGTGGCATCCCCATCCCCATGGCACCCCTGTCCCCATGGCGTCCCCCTCCCCATGGCATCCTTGTCCCCATCCCCACGGTGTCCCCATCCCCATGGCATCGTTGTCCCCATCCCCGTGGCATCCCTGTCCCCACAGTGTCCCCATCCCCGTGGCATCCCCATCCCCATGGTGTCCCCATCCCCATGGCATCCTCGTCCCCATCCCCATGGCATCCCCATCCCTGTGGTGTCCCCCTCCCCATGGCACCCCTGTCCCCATCCCCATGGCACCCCTGTCCCCACAGTGTCCCCATCCCTGTGGCATCCCCATCCCTTTGGTGTCCCCCTCCCCATGGCATCCCTGTCCCCATGCCCATGGCATCCCTGTCCCCATGGCGTCCCCCTCCCCATGGCATCCTCATCCCCATCCCCGTGGCATCCCCACCCCCGTGACGTCCCCCAACCCCGCGGCATCCCCGTCCCTTTGGTGTCCCCGGGGCTGTCCCCGGGGTGTCCCCTGACCTGCAGCTGCAGGGTGGGCTGGCTGGCGGGGGGGCTGGCCAGGCAGCGGGTGCCATTCTGGATGCCCAGGATGACGGGCAACCGGGCGGGCTCGAAGGCGCGGTTGGGCACCCAAAACACCTTCTCTGTGAAAGGGGGGGGGGGGGGAAGGTGACACGGGGGGGTGGGCCACCAGGGTGACCCCCACGTGTGTGTCGTGTCCCCCCCCCCCCCCCTCCGTCTCGCCCCCGTGTCCCCATCTCACCTTCCAGGGCGGCGTTGGCCCCTTGCAGGTGCCCGGCCACCAGCTGGTCGTTGCGCAGGTAAAGTGACTTCTGGTTGATGTCCCAAATTCTGCCGGGGGGGGGGGGGGGACACACACAACACCACACGGCGGTGACGGCGGCGCCCACCCCGCACCACCCCCCCCCCCCCCTCCTTGTCCCCGGGGTGTCACCCATGGGTGACACGCGACTCACCGGTACTGGAAGACCTTGGTCTGTAGGGCGGGCGCGTGGCAGAGGGCAAAGCCTTCGGCCTCTGCGCAGAGGAGGAGGAGGAGGGCGAGGGTGAGCGCGGGCTGGCAGGCCATGGTGGCACCCTGTCACCCACCCCCCCCCCCCCACCCAAAGCCTTTATACCAACCCCTCCCGAAATTCCCAGCCTGCGGAGGCGGGGGGCTGCCGGTGGCGCAACCGGCCCCACGGTTCCGCTTCCCCTCCTGCCCCACCGGGGTCATTCCCCTGGGGGTGTCCGTCCCCCCCGTCCCCGTCACCCGCTCACCCATGGGACCCCCCACCCCGGCCAAGCCCCAGAGCCGCGCTTGGATGTGAAAGAAGGAAGGAAGGATGTTGGCGGTGGTGTTGCCACACTGCTGGTGGGGTGTGAAGGGTTGGCCCCGCCCCACCGGAGGGCTCAGCACCGACTGGGGGTGGCGACCGAAGCCGGTCGCCCCGGGGAGGGACAATGTGACACACCCGGGGGTCGCCAAGCCCCTCGGAGCTGGCTGATGCGGGGCTCGAACTGTCAACCTTAGAGCTGGGGGGGCGGCGCCCTCCCCGTTGCGCCACGGGGCGGCAACCCGCGCATGCGCATGTGCGTGTGGCAGAGGCGCATGCGCAGTAGGGCGAGGCGGGCGGGCGCTAGGACCCAGCGGGCGCCCGGAGCTGCGGCGTGGGGAACGGCGAGTGGCCGCCGGCGGGCGGCGCATGCGTAGTGCGCGAACGGAGGCAGCGGCGCATGCGCAGTGCATGAACGGGCGCGGCGGCGCATGCGCAGTGCGTGAATGGGAGCCGCGGCGCATGCGCAGTGTCGCCTCCCCGCGGCGGGCCGTTGGGTGGGGGGGACGCGGGGGCCATGGCGGGCGGCCGGGACGTGCGGGCGGCCTTGATGGCCCTGGTGCTGTTGGCCTGGAGCGCCCACGGCCTCTACTTCCACATCGGCGAGACCGAGAAGCGCTGCTTCATCGAGGAGATCCCCGACGATACCATGGTTATCGGTGCGGGGCCGCCGGGGGCTGGGGGGGGGGGTGGGTGAGGAGGCCGCCGGGGACCGGGGGGGACGGTGAGGAGGGGGCCGGGGGTTGGGGGGGGGGGGGCGATGAGGGGGGGACCGGGGGGAGGCGGGGGGTTAAGGAGCCACCGGGGACCGGGGGGGCGGTGAGGAGGGGGCCAGGGGTTGGGGGGGGGGGGACGGTGAGGAGGGGGCCGGGGACCGGGGGGGGGGGCGGCGAGGAGGGGGCGGTGAGGAGGGGGCCAGGGGTTGGGGGGGGGGGACGGTGAGGAGGGGGCCGGGGACCGGGGGGGGGGCGGCGAGGAGGGGACCGGGGGGAGGTGGGGGGGTTAAGGAGCCACCGGGGACCGAGGGGGCGGTGAGGAGGGGGCCAGGGGTTGGGGGGGGGGGACGGTGAGGAGGGGGCCGGGGGGAGGGGGGGGGTTAAGGAGCCACTGGGGACCGGGGGGGACGGGACGGTGAGGAGGGGGCCGGGGGTTGGGGGGGGGTTAAGGAGCCACCGGGGACTCGGGGGGGGGCGAGGAGGGGACCGGGGGGAGGCGGGGGGTTAAGGAGCCACCGGGGACCGGGGGGGCGGTGAGGAGGGGGCCAGGGGTTGGGGGGGGGGCGACGAGGAGGGGACCGGGGACCGGGGGGAGGCGGGGGGTTAAGGAGCCACCGGGGACCGGGGGGGTGGTGAGGAGGGGACCGGGGGGAGGTGGGGGGTTAAGGAGCCACCGGGGACTGGGGGGGACGGTGAGGAGGGGGCCGGGGGTTGGGGGGGGCGATGAGGAGGGACCGGGAGGAGGTGGGGGGTTAAGGAGCCACCGGAGACCGGGGGGGACGGGACGGTGAGGAGGGGGCCGGGGGTTGGGGGGGGGTTAAGGAGCCACCAGGGACTGGGGGGGCGGCGAGGAGGGGACCGGGGGGATGTGGGGGGTTAAGGAGCCACCGGGGACCGGGGGGGACGGTGAGGGGGGGGCGGGGGTTGGGGGGGGGACGGTGAGGAGGGGGCGGGGGGTTGGGGGGGCGATGAGGAGGGACCGGGGGGAGGCGGGGGGTTAAGGAGCCACCGGAGACCGGGGGGGACAGGACGGTGAGGAGGGGGCCGGGGGTTGGGGGGGGTTAAGGAGCCACCAGGGACTGGGGGGGCGGCGAGGAGGGGACCGGGGGGATGTGGGGGGTTAAGGAGCCACCGGGGACCGGGGGGGACGGTGAGGAGGGGGCGGGGGTTGGGGGGGGGACGGTGAGGAGGGGGCGGGGGGTTGGGGGGGGGGGGCGACGAGGAGGGGACCGGGGACCGCGGGGATGTGGGGGGTTAAGGAGCCACCGGGGACTGGGGGGGCGGTGAGGAGGGGGCCGGGGGGGCGGTGAGGAGGGGGCCGGGGACTGGGGTGGGGGGGAACGGGAGGGACCACCAGGGCTTGGCGGGGCGCGGTGGGAGCGACCAGCGGGGGTTGGGGGGGGCCTGGGGGGGCAATGGGGAGGGGGTGGGAGAGACCCCCAGGAATGGGGATGAGACAAGGGGTAACGGGACGGGGGGGCCTGGTTGGGGGGTGCTGGGCCCTGCTCTGACCCGTTGCCCCCCCCGCCGCCGCCAGGGAACTACCGGACGCAGCTGTGGGACAAGCAGTCGGAGTCGTTCCTGCCCTCCACCCCCGGGCTGGGCATGCACGTGGAGGTGAAGGACCCCGACGGCAAGGTGAGCGGCCCGGGGCTGGGGTCCCGGGGGGGGGTTTTGGGTACCCACCGACCCGGGGCTGGGGTCCCGGGGGGGGTTTGGGTACCCACCAGCCCGGGGCTGGGGTCCCAGGGGGGGTTTTGGTTACCTACTGGCCTGGGGCTGGGGTCCCGGGGGGGGTTTGGGTACCCACCAACCCAGGGCTGGGGTCCCGGGGGGGGGGTTTGGGTACCCCCTGGTCCGGGGCTGGGGTCCCGGGGGGGGCTTTGGTTACCCACCGGCCTGGGGCTGGGGTCCCCGGGGGGGTTTGGGTACCTACTGGCCCCGGGGGGGGATTTGGGTACCCACCGGCCCGGGGCTGGGGTCCCGGGGGGGGGGTTTGGGTACCCACCGGCCCGGGGCTGGGGTCCCTGGGGCATGTGGGGTGCCCACCAGCTGGGGCAGGGGGTCCCTGGGGTGCATGGGGCACCCACCAGCCTGGGTGGGGGGGTCCCTGGGGAGCACAGAGTACTTGCTAGTGAAGGCAGGGGGTCCCTGGGGTGCCTGCCAGGTGGGGTGGGGGGGGTCCCTGGGGTGCATGGGGTGCCCACTGTCTTGGGTGTAGGGTCTCTGGGGTGCCCTCCAAGTGGGTCAGGGGGTCCCTGGGTGCCCAGCAGCTGGGGTAGGGGGTCCTTGGGGTGCCTGCCAGTCAGGAGAAGGGGTCCCTGGAGGTCCTTGGGTGCCTTGCAGCCAGGGCAGGGGGTCCCTGGGGTGCCCGCTAGCTGGGGTGGGGGTCCCTAGGGCATATGGGGTGTCCTCCAAAGGGGTGGGGGGTCCCTGGGCGCCCACCAGTTGGGGCAGGGGGTCCTTGAGGTGCGTGGGGTACCCACCAGCCTGGGTGTGGGGTCTCTGGGGAGCATGGGGTGCCCCACCAGGCAGGGCAGGGGGTCCCTAGGGGGGCACAGGGTGCCCGCCAGCGGGGGTGGGTGTCCCTGGGGTGCCCAGTGTCTTGGGTGTAGGGTCCCTGGGGTGCCCTCCAAAGGGGTCAAGGGGTCCCTGGGTGCTCTCCAGCTGGGGCAGGGGGTCCTTGAGGTGCGTGGGGCACCCACCAGCCCGGGTGTGGGGTGCACGGTGTCCCCTCCAACAAGGCCGGGGGGTCGGTGGGGCGCAGGGAGCCTTTCCCACTGCCGTCCCCCAGCCTCGGGGGTGGGCGCTGGGTGACGGTGACGGTGTCACGGGGCCGGGGGGGGCGGGGGGGGCGCAGGTGGTGCTGTCGCGGCAGTACGGCTCCGAAGGGCGCTTCACCTTCACCTCCCACACGCCGGGCGAGCACCAGATCTGCCTCCACTCCAACTCCACCCGCATGGCTCTCTTCGCCGGCGGCAAACTGGTAACGGGGAGGCTGCGGGGAGAAGGTGGTGGTGGTGGTGGGGGGGGTCAGCCATGATGGGGGGGGGTTCTGATGTGCCCCTCCCTTCCCCCCCCCCCCCCCCCCACCTTTCTTTTTTGGCAGCGGGTGCACCTGGACATCCAGGTGGGCGAACACACCAACAACTACCCCGAAATCGCCGCCAAGGACAAGCTGACGGAGCTGCAGCTCCGCGCCCGCCAGCTCCTCGACCAGGTGGAGCAGATCCAGAAGGAGCAGAACTACCAACGGGTGAGGAGGAGGAAGGCTCCGGGAAGGATAAACCCCCCCCCCCCCTTTTCCCACCCCCCCCACCTCCCCACCTCTATTTTTTTATGGTGATCTCTTTTTTCCCCGCAGTACCGGGAGGAGCGTTTCCGCATGACGAGCGAAAGCACCAACCAGCGGGTGCTGTGGTGGTCCATCGCCCAAACCATCATCCTCATCCTCACCGGCATCTGGCAGATGAGGCACCTCAAGAGCTTCTTCGAGGCCAAGAAACTGGTTTAACAACACCCCCCCCCCCCCCCCCCCACCTCCTCCCCGGGCTCCCTGCCCCCCCCCCCCCTCCCACTACCCCACCCTGGGGGTGTGGGGGGTGGTTTGGGTGGAAAATAAAGGTTTTTGGGGTCCGAGAGGGCTGGCTTTTTTTGGGGGGGGCTCTGGCACTGCACCAAGCCGGGCAGGGGCGCCCTGGGGAGCGCAGGGTGCCCACCAGCCTGGGTGGGGGGTCCCTGGGGAGCGCAGGGTGCCCGCCAGCCTGGGTGGGGGGTCCCTGGGGAGCACAGGGTGCCCGCCAGCTCGGGTAGGGGTCCCTAGGGTGCCTGCCAGTCAGGGGAAGGGGTCCCTAGGGCATACGGGGTGCCCTCCAAAGGGGTCAGGGGGTCCCTGGGGTGCCCACCAGTCTGGGTGTGGGGTCCCTAGGGGGCACGGGGTGCCTGCCAGCTGGGGTGGGGGGGTCCCTGGGGTGCATAGGGTTCCCCACCAGGTGGGGCAGGGGGTCCCTGGGGTGCATGGGGTGCCCACTGTCTTGGGTGTGGGGTCCCTGGGCTGCCCACCAGCTGGGGCGGGGGGTCCTTGAGGTGCGTGAGGCACCCACCAGCCTGGGTGTGGGGTCCCTGGGGTGCACAGTGTCCCCCCCCAGCAAGGGCAGGGGTTCCCTAGGGTGCATGGGGTGCCCTGCCAGCTGGGGTGGGGGGTCCCTGGGGTGCATAGGGTTCCCCACCAGCTGGGGCAGGGGGTCCCTGGGGTGCATGGGGTGCCCACTGTCTTGGGTGTAGGGTCCCTGGGGTGCCCTCCAAGTGGGTCAGGGGGTCCCTGGGTGCCCAGCAGCTGGGGTAGGGGGTCCTTGGGGTGCCTGCCAGTCAGGAGAAGGGGTCCCTGGAGGTCCTTGGGTGCCTTGGAGCCAGGGCAGGGGGTCCCTGGGGTGCCCGCCAGCTGGGGTGGGGGTCCCTAGGGCATATGGTGTGCCCTCCAAAGGGGTGGGGGGTCCCTGGGCGCCCGCCAGTTGGGGCAGGGGGTCCTTGAGGTGCGTGGGGCACCCACCAGCCTGGGTGTGGGGTCTCTGGGGAGCATGGGGTGCCCCACCAGGCAGGGCAGGGGGTCCCTAGGGGGGCACAGGGTGCCCGCCAGCGGGGGTGGGTGTCCCTGGGGTGCCCAGTGTCTTGGGTGTAGGGTCCCTGGGGCATGTGGGGTGCCCTCCAGATGGGTCAGGGGGTCCCTGGGTCCCCACCAGCTGGGGTAGGGGGTCCCTGGGGTGCACGGGGCACCCACCAGCCTGGGTGGGGTGTCTCTGGGGGTGCACAATGTCCCCCCCCCCAACAGGGGCAGGGGGTCCCTGGGGTGCCCACCAGCCTGAGCGTGGGGTCCCTAGGGGGCACAGGGTGCCTGCCAGTTGGGGTGGGGGTCCCTAGGGTGCCCACTGTTTTGGCTGTGGGGTCCTTGTGTCCCCCCCCCCCCCCCCAAAAGGACCCGGAGGGAGCGGGGCGCTGCGGGTGCTGTCGGTCCTCCACTAGGGGGCAGAGCGGCACCCCCGGCCCCGGGGGGGGGGGGGGGGGGGAGGGGGACGACACTCTGGGCGCGCACCGGAAGTGTCTGTGGTCTGGGGGCGGGGGGGGGCAGCGCGTAGGAGGGCGGCCAAGATGGCGGCGGCGACGGGGAGCGCGGCGACGGGGTTCGAGCACATGGGGCTGGACCCGCGGCTGCTGCGGGTGCGCCCGGGGCCGGGGAGGGGGGATCGGGGTGGGTTGCGGGTTCCTGGGTTTGGGGGGGGGGGGGATAAGCCCCGGGGGGGGTTCACCGTGAGCGAGGGAGGGGGTTAGAGGGGCTCGGAGGCCGCGGTCCCTTGGTGGGGGGGGGGCCCTGAGGGGCCGGGACTGTGAGATCCCTCGGAGGGGAGGGGGCCGCGACACGGGGGGCCCTCTGGGGAGGCCCTGAGGCCCTGGGGGGCCGGGGTCCATCGGTGGGGAGGGGGCTGGGACATGGGGGTCCCTCTGGGGAGGCCCTGGGGGGCCGGGGTCCATTGGTGGGGAGGGGGACCGGGATACAGGGGTCCCTTTGGGGAGGCTACGAGGGGCTGGGACACCGGGATCCATCAGTGGGGAGGGGGACCGGGACACGGGGGTCCCTCTGGGGAGGTCCTGAGGGGCTGGGACACCGGGATCCATCGGTGGGGAGGGGGACCGGGACACGGGGGTCCCTCTGGGGAGGTCCTGAGGGGCTGGGACACCGGGATCCATCGGTGGGGAGGGGGACCGGGACACGGGGGTCCCTCTGGGGAGGTCCTGAGGGGCTGGGACACCGGGATCCATCAGTGGGGAGGGGGACCAGGACACGGAGGTCCCTTTGGGGAGATCCTGAGGGTCTGGGGGACCGGGATCCATCGGTGGGGAGGGGGACCGGGACACGGGGGTCCCTTTGTTGGGGGGCAGGTCATGGAGGGCCGGCACTGTGGGGTCCGTCAGTGGGAAGAGGGTGGCCCTGGGGGGCTGGGATCCATGGGTGGGGACGGGATCCAGGACATGGGGTTCCTTTGGGGAGGCCCTGAGGGGCTGGGGGGCCGGGATCCATCGGTGGGGAGGGGGACCGGGATACGGGGGTCCCTTTGGGGAGGTCCTGAGGGGCTGGGACGCCGGGATCCATCGGTGGGGAGGGGGACTGGGATACGGGGGTCCCTTTGTTGGGGGGCAGATCCTGGAGGGCCGGGACTGTGGGGTCCCTCGGTGGGGAGAGGGTGGCCCTGGGGGGCTGGGGTCCATGGGTGGGGACGGGATCCAGGACATGGGGGTCCCTTTGGGGAGGTCCTGAGGGGCTGGGACACCGGGATCCATCGGTGGGGAGGGGGACCGGGATACGGGGGTCCCTTTGTTGGGGGGCAGGTCATGGAGGGCCGGGACTGTGGGGTCTGTCAGTGGGAAGAGGGTGGCCCTGGGGGGCTGGGATCCATGGGTGGGGACGGGGGCCAGGACATGGGGGTCCCTTTGGGGAGGCCCTGAGGGGTTGGGACACGGGGATCCATCGGTGGGGAGGGGGACCGGGATATGGGGGTCCCTTTGGGAGGTGGGGGCGACCATGAGGGACCAGGGCGTTGGGGTCCCTTGAGTGGGGGAGGCCCTGAGGGGCTGGGGGGCCGGGATCCATCGGTGGGGAGGGGAACCGGGACACGGGGGTCCCTTTGTTGGGGGGCAGGTCATGGAGGGCCGGCACTGTGGGGTCCGTCAGTGGGAAGAGGGTGGCCCTGGGGGGCTGGGATCCATGGGTGGGGACGGGATCCAGGACATGGGGGTCCCTTTGGGGAGGTCCTGAGGGGCTGGGACACCGGGATCCATTGGTGGGGAGGGGGACCGGGATACGGGGGTCCCTTTGGGGAGGCTACGAGGGGCTGGGACACCAGGATCCATCGGTGGGGAGGGGGACCGGGATACGGGGGTCCCTTTGGGAGGTGGGGGCGACCATGAGGGACCAGGGCGTTGGGGTCCCTTGAGTGGGGGAGGCCCTGAGGGGCTGGGACACCGGGATCCATCGGTGGGGAGGGGGACCGGGACACGGGGGTCCCTTTGTTGGGGGGCAGATCCTGGAGGGCCGGGACTGTGGGGTCCCTCGGTGGGGAGAGGGTGGCCCTGGGGGGCTGGGGTCCATGGGTGGGGACGGGGGCCAGGACACGGGGGTCCCTTTGGGGAGGCTACGAGGGGCTGGGACGCCGGGATCCATCGGTGGGGAGGGGGACCGGGACACGGGGGTCCCTTTGTTGGGGGGCAGGTCATGGAGGGCCGGCACTGTGGGGTCCCTCGGTGGGGAGAGGGTGGCCCTGGGGGGCCGAGGTCCATCGGTGGGGACGGGGGCCAGGACATGGGGGTCCCTTTGGGGGAGGCCCTGAGGGGTTGGGGGGCCGGGAGCCATCGGTGGGGAGGGGGACCGGGACACGGGGGTCCCTTTGGGGAGGCTACGAGGGGCTGGGACGCCGGGATCCATCGGTGGGGAGGGGGACCGGGACACGGGGGTCCCTTTGTTGGGGGGCAGATCCTGGAGGGCCGGGACTATGGGGTCCCTCGGTGGGGAGAGGGTGGCCCTGAGGGACCGGGGTCCCTTGGGGTGGGGGTGTTTTGCAGGCCTGGATCCCCCTACCACGGGGAGGGGGGTGGCTGTGGGTACCCCCCTGTGTCGGGGGGGGGGCAGTGGGGAGCCCAGGGACCCCCCCGAGGTGACAGGTCCCCGCAGGCGGTGGCGGAGCTGGGCTGGGCCACCCCCACTGCCATCCAGGCCGAGGCCATTCCCCTGGCGCTGGAGGGCCGCGACCTCTTGGCCCGGGCCAGGACGGGCTCCGGGAAGACGGGGGCGTACGGGCTGCCCCTCCTGCAGCACCTCCTGCGCGCCAAGGAGGTGAGGGGGATGTGGGGCAACCAGGGGGTGTGGGGGCACTGGGGGGGGACCAGGTGGGGTGGGTGCTGTGGGGAATGTGGGGTGTCAAGCAGGGGTGGGCGCTGTGGGGCACAGATGGGCGCCGTGGGGCACGGGGGTACCGTGGGGCACATGGGGTGTGCGGCGGGGTACGGGGCACCAGGGGGTGTGGGGGCACTGGGGGGGACCAGGTGGGGTGGGTGCTGTGGGGCACACGGGGGTGTCAAGCAGGGGTGGGTGCTGTGGGGCACAGATGGGCGCCGTGGGGCACGGGGGGTACCGTGGGGCACATGGGGTGTGCGGCGGGGGTACGGGGCACCAAGGGGTGTGGGGGCACTGGGGGGGGACCAGGTGGGGTGGGTGCTGTGGGGCACACGGGGTGTCAAGCAGGGGTGGGTGCTGTGGGGCACAGATGGGCGCCGTGGGGCACGGGGGTACCGTGGGGCACATGGGGTGTGCGGTGGGGTACGGGGCACCAGGGGGTGTGGGGGCACTGGGGGGGGACCAGGTGGGGTGGGCGCTGTGGGGCACACGGGGTGTCAAGCAGGGGTGGGTGCTGTGGGGCACAGATGGGCACCGGGGGGCATGGGGGTACCCTGGGGTGTGGGGCTCAGGTGGGTACCGTGGGGCACATGGGGTGTGCGGCGGGGTATGGGGCACAGGAGGTGTGGGGGCACTGGGGGGGACCAGGTGGGGTGGGCGCTGTGGGGAATGTGGGGTGTCAAGCAGGGGTGGGTGCTGTGGGGCACAGATGGGCACCGTGGGGCACGGGGATACCGTGGGGCACATGGGGTGTGCGGTGGGGTACGGGGCACCAGGGGGTGTGGGGGCACTGGGGGGGGACCAGGTGGGGTGGGTGCTGTGGGGCACACAGGGTGTCAAGCAAGGGTGGGTGCTGTGGGGCACAGATGGGCACCGTGGGGCACGGGGATACCGTGGGGCACATGGGGTGTGCGGCGGGGTACGGGGCACCAGGGGGTGTGGGGGCACTGGGGGGGACCAAGTGGGGTGGGTGCTGTGGGGCACACGGGGTGTCAGTCAGGGGTGGGCACCGTGGGGTGTTGAGCAGGGGGACGCTGTGGGGTAGGTGGGGTATCAGGGCAGGGGGGGACGCTGTGGGGCAGGTGCTGTGGGGCAGGGGGGGACGCTGTGGGGCAGGTGCTGTGGGGCTGGTGGGATATCGGGGCAGGGGGGGACGCTGTGGGGCAGGTGGGATATCGGGGCAGGGGGGGATGCTGTGGGGCAGGTGGGGTATCGGGGCAGGGGGGGATGCTGTGGGGCAGGTGCTGTGGGGCAGGGGTGGAGGCTGTGGGGCAGGTGCTGTGGGGCCGGTGGGATATCGGGGCAGGGGGGGACGCTGTGGGGCAGGTGCTGTGGGGCAGGGGGGGTATCGGGGCAGGGGGGGGACGCTGTGGGGCGGATGCTGTGGGGCAGGTGCTGTGGGGCAGGGGGGGTATCGGGGCAGGGGGGGGACGCTGTGGGGCGGATGCTGTGGGGCAGGTGCTGTGGGGCAGGGGGGGTATCGGGGCAGGGGAGGATGCTGTGGGGCAGATGCTGTGGGGCAGGTGGGATATTGAGGCAGGGGGGGACGCTGTCGGGCAGGTGCTGTGGGGCAGAGGGGATGCTGTGGGGCAGGTGCTGTGGCGCCAGTGGGGTATTGGGGCAGGGGGGGGACGCTGTGGGGTATTGAGCAGGGGGATGCTGTGGGGCAGGTGCTGTGGGGCTGGTGGGGTATCGGGGCAGGGGGGATGCTGTGGGGCAGGTGCTGTGGGGCAGGTGGGGTATCGGAGCAGGGTGGATGCTGTGGGGCAGGTGCTGTGGGGCAGGGGGGGACGCTGTGGGGCAGGGGGGGTATGGGGGCAGGGGGGGATGCTGTGGGGCAGGTGCTGTGGGGCAGGGGGGATGCTGTGGGGCAGGTGCTGTGGGGCAGGGGGGATGCTGTGGGGCAGGTGCTGTGGGGCAGGTGGGGTATCGGAGTAGGGTGGATGCTGTGGGGCAGGTGCTGTGGGGGTATCGGGGCAGGGTGGATGCTGTGGGGCAGGTGCTGTGGGGCAGGGGGGGTATCGGGGCAGGGGGGGGACGCTGTGGGGCAGGTGCTGTGGGGCAGGGGGGGTATCGGGGCAGGGGGGGACGCTGTGGGGCAGGTGCTGTGGGGCAGGTGGGGTATCGGAGCAGGGTGGATGCTGTGGGGCAGGTGCTGTGGGGCAGGGGGGACGCTGTGGGGCAGGTGGGGTATTGGGGCAGGGGGGGACGCTGTGGGGCAGGGGGGGACGCTGTGGGGCAGGTGCTGTGGGGCAGGGGGGCACGCTGTGGGGCAGGTGGGATATCGGGGCAGGGTGGATGCTGTGGGGCAGGTGCTGTGGGGCAGGGGGGGTATCGGGGCAGGGGGGGACGCTGTGGGGCAGGTGCTGTGGGGCCAGTGGGGTATCAGGGCAGGGGGGGGACGCTGTGGGGCAGGTGCTGTGGGGCAGGGGGGGTATCGGGGCAGGGGGGGACGCTGTGGGGCAGGTGCTGTGGGGCAGGGGGGGACGCTGTGGGGCAGGTGGGGTATTGGGGCAGGGGGGGACGCTGTGGGGCAGGGGGGGACGCTGTGGGGCAGGTGCTGTGGGGCAGGGGGGCACGCTGTGGGGCAGGTGGGATATCGGGGCAGGGAGGGACGCTGTGGGGCAGGTGCTGTGGGGCAGGGGGGGTATCGGGGCAGGGGGGGACGCTGTGGGGCAGGTGCTGTGGGGCCAGTGGGGTATCAGGGCAGGGGGGGACGCTGTGGGGCAGGTGCTGTGGGGCAGGGGGGGTATCGGGGCAGGGGGGGACGCTGTGGGGCAGGTGCTGTGGGGCAGGGGGGGACGCTGTGGGGCAGGTGGGGTATTGGGGCAGGGGGGGACGCTGTGGGGCAGGGGGGGACGCTGTGGGGCAGGTGCTGTGGGGCAGGGGGGCACGCTGTGGGGCAGGTGGGATATCGGGGCAGGGAGGGACGCTGTGGGGCAGGTGCTGTGGGGCAGGGGGGGTATCGGGGCAGGGGGGGACGCTGTGGGGCAGGTGCTGTGGCGCCAGTGGGGTATTGGGGCAGGGGGGGACGCTGTGGGGTATTGAGCAGGGGGATGCTGTGGGGCAGGTGCTGTGGGGCAGGGGGGGTATCGGGGCAGGGTGGATGCTGTGGGGCAGGTGCTGTGGGGCAGGGGGGGACGCTGTGGGGCAGGTGCTGTGGGGCAGGGGGGCACGCTGTGGGGCAGGTGCTGACGGTGCCGGGGGGGTCGCGGCGGGCGCAGGTGGCGCAGGCGCAGGCGGTGCGGGCGCTGGTGCTGGTGCCCTCCAAG
Organism: Fratercula arctica; assembly: GCA_947846985.1. Taxonomy (NCBI): domain Eukaryota; kingdom Metazoa; phylum Chordata; class Aves; order Charadriiformes; family Alcidae; genus Fratercula; species Fratercula arctica. The sequence continues at coordinate 130,848 of CANTUZ010000023.1, read as the reverse complement.
GAGCTGGGGCAGCAGGTGGTGCGGAGCCTGCGGCAACTGGCCGCCTTCTGCGCCCGCGCCCTGCGCGTGGCCGACCTCTGCGCCCACGCCGACATCGCCGCCCAGCGGTGAGCGCACCCCCTCCCCAGCCCCCCGTGTCCCCCCCACCTCCCCGGCCCCCCATGTCCCAGCCCCCCGTGTCCCCCTCCTCCCCAGCCCCCCATGTCACCCCCGTCCCTGGCCCCCCGTGTCCCCGTCACCCCCCTCCCCAGCCCCCCATGTCCCAGCCCTCTGTGTCACCCCCCCCTCCCGGCCCTCCATGTCCCAGCCCCCCGTGTCCCCCCCCCCGTCCCCAGCCCCCCGTGTGTGTCCCCCTCCCCAGCCCCCCATGTCCCCCCGACCTCCTCGGCCCCCCATCTCCCAGCCCCCTGTGTCACCCCCCCTCCTAGCCCCCCATGTCACCCCCCCCCTCCCCACCCCCCGTGTCCCCGTCACCCCCCTCCCCAGCCCCCTGTGTCCCCCCACCCCCCTCTCCAACCCCCCATGTCACCCCCCCCCAACCCCGTGTCCCCGTCACCCCCCTCCCCAGTCCCCCATGTCCCCCCCCCATCCCCAGCCCCCCATGTCCCCCCCCCATCCCCAGCCCCCCGTGTCACCCCCCCCCACCCCCCGTGTCTCCCCCGCCCCCCTCCCCAGCCCCCTGTGTCCACCCCACCTCCCCAGCCCCCCATGTCCCCCCACCCCCCTCCCCAGCCCCCCATGTCACCCCCCCCCCACCCCCGTGTCCCCATCACCCCCCTCCCCAGTCCCCCGTGTCCCCCCACCCCCCTCCCCAGCCCCCCATGTCCCAGCCCCCCGTGTCCCCCCCCACCTCCCCAGCCCCCCGTGTCCCCCCCACCTCCCCAGCTCCCCTTGTCACCCCCCCCCTCCCCGGCCCTCCATGTCCCAGCCCCCCGTGTCCCCCCCAGCTCCCCATGTCACCCCCCCCCAGCCCCCCATGTCCCAGCCCCCCGTGTCACCCTCCTCCCCAGCCCCCCATGTCCCCCCCCACCTCCCCAGCCCCCCGTGTCCCCCCCACCTCCCCAGCTCCCCATGTCACCTCCCCGGCCCCCCATGTCCCAGCTCCCCGTGTCACCCTCCTCCCCAGCCCCCTGTGTCCCCCCCACCTCCCCAGCCCCCCGTGTCACCCCCCCCTCCCCTGTCCCCCATGTCCCAGCTCCCCGTGTCACCCTCCTCCCCAGCTCCCCATGTCACCCCCCCCTCCCCAGCCCCCATGTCCCAGCCCCCCGTGTCCCCCCCCACCTCCCCAGCCCCCCGTGTCCCCCTCCCCACCCCCCGTGTCCCCCCCCCGCGCCCCTCTCCCAGCCCCCCGGCGCGTGGCGGGGTGACAGGCGGCGTGCCGGCAGGCCGGTGCTGATGGAGAAGCCGGACGTGGTGGTGGGGACGCCGGGGCGGGTGCTGGCCCACCTGGGCGCCCGCAGCCTCAGCCTGCGCCACTCGCTGGAGCTGCTGGTGCTGGACGAGGCCGACCTGCTGCTCTCCTTCGGCTTCGGGGAGGACATCAAGGCCCTGCTGTGGTGAGGGGGTGCCCCACGGCGGGGGCGGGGGGGAGCTGAGGGGAACAGATGGGGCTGGGAGATGTGGGGGGCACAGGCAAGGGGTTGGGGATACAGCCAGGGGTGCGGGGCACGGCTGGGGCTGGAGCACTTGGGGGGCAGAGCCAGGGGTTTGAGGCACTGCCAGGGTGTGGGGCACTGCTGGGGCTGGAGCACTTGGGGGGCAGAGCCAGGGGTTTGAGGCACTGCCAGGGTGTGGGGCACTGCTGGGGCTGGAGCACTTGGGGGGCAGAGCCAGGGGTGTGGGGACGCTGCCAGGGTGTGGGGCACTGCTGGGGCTGGAGCACTTGGGGGGCAGAGCCAGGGGTGTGGGGACGCTGCCAGGGGGTGGGGCACTGCTGGGGCTGGAGCACTTGGGGGGCAGAGCAGGGGTGTGGGGACGCTGCCAGGGTGTGGGGCACTGCTGGGGCTGGAGCACTTGGGGGGCAGAGCCAGGGGTGTGGGGCCGCTGCCAGGGTGTGGGGCACGGCTGGGGGTGGAGCACTTGGGGGGCAGAGCCAGGGGTGTGAGGACGCTGCCAGGGTGTGGGGCACTGCTGGGGCTGGAGCACTTGGGGGGCAGAGCCAGGGGTTTGAGGCACTGCTGGGGCTGGAGCACTTGGGGGGCAGAGCCAGGGGTTTGAGGCACTGTTGGGGCTGGAGCACTTGGGGGGCAGAGCCAGGGGTTTGAGGCACTGCCAGGGTGTGGGGCACTGCTGGGGCTGGAGCACTTGGGGGGCAGAACCAGGGGTTTGAGGCACTGCCAGGGTGTGGGGCACTGCTGGGGCTGGAGCACTTGGGGGGCAGAGCCAGGGGTGTGGGGACGCTGCCAGGGTGTGGGGCACTGCTGGGGCTGGAGCACTTGGGGGGCAGAACCAGGGGTTTGAGACACTGCTGGGGCTGGAGCACTTGGGGGGTAGAGCCAGGGGTTTGAGGCACTGCCAGGGTGTGGGGCACTGCTGGGGCTGGAGCACTTGGGGGGCAGAGCCAGGGGTGTGGGGACGCTGCCAGGGTGTGGGGCACTGCTGGGGCTGGAGCACTTGGGGGGCACAGCCAGGGGTTTGGGGACGCTGCCAGGGGTGTGGGGCACAACTGTGGTTGGAGGATGTGGGGGGCAGTGGGAGGGCTGTGGGGCACAGTGGGGCTGGAGGACGTGGGGGGGCAGTGGGGGGGCTGTGGGGCGCAGTGGGGCTGGAGGACGTGGGGGAGCAGTGGGGGGGCTGTGGGGCGCAGTGGGGCTGGAGGATGTGGGGGGCAGTGGGGGGGCTGTGGGGCACAACTGGGGTTGGAGGACGTGGGGGGCTGTGGGTCGCAGTGGGGCTGGAGGACATGGGGGGCGGTGGGAGGGCAGTGGGGCGCAGTGGGGCTGGAGGACGTGGGGGGCAGTGGGGGGGCTGTGGGGCGCAGTGGGGCTGGAGGATGTGGGGGGGGCTGTGGGAGGGCTGTGGGGCGCTGTGGGGCTGGAGGATGTGGGGGGGCTGTGGGGCGCAGTGGGGCTGGAGGACGTGGGGGGCGGTGGGAGGGCAGTGGGGCGCAGTGGGGCTGGAGGACGTGGGGGGCAGTGGGGGGGCTGTGGGTCGCAGTGGGGCTGGAGGACATGGGGGGCTGTGGGTCGCAATGGGGCTGGAGGACGTGGGGGGCAATGGGGGGACTGTGGGGCGCAGTGGGGCTGGAGGACGTGGGGGGCAGTGGGGGGGCTGTGGGGCGCAGTGGGGCTGGAGGACATGGGGGGCGGTGGGAGGGCAGTGGGGCGCAGTGGGGCTGGAGGACGTGGGGGGCAGTGGGGGGGCTGTGGGGCGCAGTGGGGCTGGAGGATGTGGGGGGCAGTGGGGGGGCTGTGGGGCGCAGTGGGGCTGGAGGACGTGGGGGGGCAGTGGGGGGGCTGTGGGGTGCAGTGGGGCTGGAGGATGTGGGGGGCAGTGGGGGAGCTGTGGGTCGCAGTGGGGCTGGAGGACATAGGGGGCGGTGGGAGGGCAGTGGGGCGCAGTGGGGCTGGAGGACGTGGGGGGGCTGTGGGGCGCAGTGGGGCTGGAGGACGTGGGGGGCAGTGGGGGGGCTGTGGGGCGCAGTGGGGCTGGAGGACGTGGGGGGGCAGGGGGGGGGGCTGTGGGGCGCAGTGGGGCTGGAGGACATGGGGGGCAGTGGGGGGGCTGTGGGTCGCAGTGGGGCTGGAGGACGTGGGGGGCAGTGCGGGGGCTGTGGGGTGCAGTGGGGCTGGAGGACATGGGGGGCTGTGGGGGGGCTGTGGGTCGCAGTGGGGCTGGAGGACGTGGGGGGCAGTGGGGGGGCTGTGGGGCGCAGTGGGGCTGGAGGACGTGGGGGGCAATGGGGGGGCTGTGGGGCGCAGTGGGGCTGGAGGACGTGGGGGGCAGTGGGGGGACTGTGGGGCGCAGTGGGGCTGGAGGACATGGGGGGCGGTGGGAGGGCAGTGGGGCGCAGTGGGGCTGGAGGACGTGGGGGAGCAGTGGGGGGGCTGTGGGGCGCAGTGGGGCTGGAGGACGTGGGGGGCAGTGGGGGGGCTGTGGGGTGCAGTGGGGCTGGAGGACGTGGGGGGCAGTGGGGGGGCATTGGGGTGCAGTGGGGCTGGAGGACGTGGGGGGGGCTGTGGGGCGCAGTGGGGCTGGAGGACGTGGGGGGCAATGGGGGGGCTGTGGGGCGCAGTGGGGCTGGAGGACGTGGGGGGCAGTGGGGGGGCTGTGGGGCACAGTGGGGCTGGAGGACGTGGGGGGGCAGTGGGGGGGCTGTGGGGCACAGTGGGGCTGGAGGACGTGGGGGGCAATGGGGGGGCTGTGGGGCGCAGTGGGGCTGGAGGACGTGGGGGGCAGTGGGGGGGCTGTGGGGCACAGTGGGGCTGGAGGACGTGGGGGGCAGTGGGGGGGCTGTGGGGCGCAGTGGGGCTGGAGGACGTGGGGGGGCAGTGGGGGGGCTGTGGGGCGCAGTGGGGCTGGAGGATGTGGGGGGCAGTGGGGGGGCTGTGGGGGGTGGCTCTGGGGGGGCCGCAGTGACACACCCCCCCCCCCCCCCCGCCGTGCCCCCCCCCAGCCACCTGCCCAGGATCTACCAGGCGCTGCTGGTGTCGGCCACCTTCAGCCCCGAGGTGGAGGCGCTCAGGGAGCTGGTGCTGCACAACCCGGTGAGGGGGGGGGGCTTTGGGGGGGGGGGGGGGGTCGGAGTTGGGGGGGTTGGAGTTTGGGGGGGTCCCAGGGAAGTTTGGGGGGATTGGAGGGAATTTGGTGGGGGGGGCAAGGGAGGTTTGGGGGAGTCGGAGGGAATTTGGGGGGGGGTCGGAGGGAAATTTGGGGGGTCAGAGGGAAGTTTGGGGGGGTCGGAGCGAGGTTTGGGGGGGGTCACGGCAAAGTTTGGGGGGGTCAGAGGGAATTTTGGGGGTGTCGGAGGGAGATTTGGGGGGTGAGAGAATTTTTGGGGGGGTCAGAGGGAAGTTTGGGGGGGTCGGAGGGAGATTTGGGGGGTGAGAGAATTTTTGGGGGGGTCAGAGGAAGATTTGGGGGGTCGGAGGGAAGTTTGGGGGGGTCGGAGGGAGGTTTGGGGGGGTCACGGCAAAGTTTGGGGGGGTCAGAGGGAATTTTGGGGGTCTGAGGGAGATTTGGGGGGGTCGGAGCGAAGTTTGGGGGGGTCAGAGGGAGATTTGGGGGCATCAGAGGGAGATTTGGGGGGGCGAGGGAATTTTTGGGGGGGTCGGAGTGAGGTTTAGGGGGGTCAGAGCAAAGTTTGGGGGGGTCGGAGGGAATTTTGGGGGGTCTGAGGGAGATTTGGGGGGGTCGGAGGGAAGTTTGGGGGGGTCGGAGGGAGGTTTAGGGGGGTCGGAGCGAGGTTTGGGGGGGTCACGGCAAAGTTTGGGGGGGTCAGAGGGAATTTTGGGGGGTCTGAGGGAGATTTGGGGGGGGTGAGAGAATTTTTGGGGGGGGTCAGAGGGAATTTTGGGGGGGTCGGAGGGAATTTTTGGGGGGGGTGAGGGATCTTTGGGGGGGTCGGAGGGAGGTTTGGGGGGTCGCAGGGAGGTTTGGGGGGGTCACGGCAAAGTTTGGGGGGGGTCAGAGGGAATTTTGGGGGGTCTGAGGGAGATTTGGGGGGTCGGAGCGAAGTTTGGGGGGGTCAGAGGGAGATTTGGGGGCATCAGAGGGAGATTTGGGGGGGGCGAGGGAATTTTTGGGGGGTCGGAGTGAGGTTTAGGGGGTCAGAGCAAAGTTTGGGGGGGTCGGAGGGAATTTTGGGGGGTCGGAGGGAGATTTGGGGGGGTCGGAGGGAGGTTTGGGGGGGTTGGAGGGATGTTTGGGGGGGGTCCAAGGGAGATGTGGGCGGGTCAGAGGGAATTTTTGGGGGGGGTGAGGGATCTTTGGGGGGGTCAGAGGGAGGTTCGGGGGGGTCAGAGCGAAGTTTGGGGGGGGTCGGAGGGAGATTTGGGGGGGTCAGAGCGAAGTTTGGGGGGGTCAGAGCGAAGTTTGGGGGGGGGTCGGAGGGAGATTTGGGGGGGTCAGAGAGAGGTTTGCGGGGGTCGGAGCGAGGTTTGGGGGGGTCGGAGGGAGATTTGGGGGGGTCGGAGGGAATTTTTGGGGGTGTCGGAGGGAGATTTGGGGGGTGAGAGAATTTCTTGGGGGGGTCAGAGGGAGATTTGGGGGGTCAGAGGGAAGTTTGGGGGGTCGGAGGGAGGTTTAGGGGGGTCGGAGCGAGGTTTGGGGGGGTCAGAGGGAATTTTGGGGGGTCTGAGGGAGATTTGGGGGGGTCAGAGTGAAGTTTGGGGGGCTCGGAGGGAATTTTGGGGGGTCTGAGGCAGATTTGGGGGGGGTCAGAGAGATGTTTGGGGGGGTCAGAGCGAAGTTTGGGGGGGGTCGGAGGGAGATTTGGGGGGGTCGGAGGGAATTTTGGGGGTGTCGGAGGGAGATTTGGGGGGGTGAGAGAATTTTTGGGGGGTCGGAGGGAAGTTTGGGGGGGGTCTGAGGGAGATTTGGGGGGGGTCAGAGGGATGTTTGGGGGGGTCAGAGCGAAGTTGGGGGGGGTCGGAGGGAGATTTGGGGGGGTCAGAGAGAGGTTTGCGGGGGTCGGAGCGAGGTTTGGGGGGGTGAGAGAATTTTCGGGGGGGTCAGAGGGAGATTTGGGGGGGTCAGAGGGAATTTTGGGGGTGTCGGAGGGAGATTTGGGGGGGTGAGAGAATTTTTGGGGGGGTCAGAGGGAGATTTGGGGGGGCGAGAGAATTTTTGGGGGGGTCAGAGGGAGATTTGGGGGGTCAGAGGGATCTTTGGGGGGGTTGGAGGGAGATTTGGGGGGGGTTGAGAGAATTTTTGGGGGGGTCAGAGGGAATTTTGGGGGTGTCGGAGGGAGATTTGGGGGGGGTGAGAGAATTTTCGGGGGGGTCAGAGGGAGATTTGGGGGGGTCAGAGGGAATTTTTGGGGGGGGTGAGGGATCTTTGGGGGGGTCGGAGGGAGGTTTGGGGGGTCGGAGGGATGTTTGGGGGGGTCAGAGCGAAGTTTGGGGGGGTCGGAGGGAATTTTGGGGGGGGTGAGAGAATTTTCGGGGGGGTCAGAGGGAGATTTGGGGGGGGTGTCAGAGGAGCGTTTTTTGAGCGGGGGGGGGGGGGGGAGCAACGCACGGCACCGGGACGCCTACAGACCCCGTCTCCCCGCTCCCGTCTCCTCACGCGGGTGCCGCAAACCCCCTTCCCCCGCCTTCACCCCGCTGCGTGGCCCCCTGCGTTCCCCCCCCCCCCAACCCCCCCCGCACCTTGGGGTCACCCCTTGGGTCGCGCGCAGGTGACGCTGTGCCCGCCGGAGCCCCGCTTGCCCGGTACCTCTCAGTTACGGCAGTTCGGGGTGCGCTGCGACGCCGAGGAGGACAAGTTCCTGCTGCTCTGCGCCCTGCTCAAACTGCGCCTCCTGCGGGGCCGGGCCCTGCTCTTCGTGGCCACCTTGGCTCGTTGTTACCGCCTCAAGCTTTTCCTGGAGCAGTTCGGCATTCCCGCTTGCGCCCTCAACTCCCAGTTGCCCGCCCGCTCCCGGTAACTGGGAGGTTGGGGGGGGAAGGGAAAAGGGAAAGTGGGGTGCCCCCCCCACCCCAGAGCCCCGTGGGTGCCCTCCCGGAGGGCTCGAGGGGAGACGGGGTGCCCCCCGGGGAGCCAGGGGGAGCGCTGGCGGGGGTCGGGGAAGGAGGCGAGGGGTGGGGGGACAAGGGGTGTCCCGTGGGGACACGGGGTGCCCGAGGGCATTCCCTGGGGACAAGGGGTGTCCCGTGGGGATAGGGGGTGCCCGAGGGCATCCCAAGGGTGTCCCCTGGGGACAAGGGGTGTCCCGTGGGGATAGGGGGTGCCCAAGGGCGTTCCCTGGGGACAAGGGGTGCCCCAAGGGGACAAGGGGTGCCCGAGGGTGTCCCCTGGGGACAAGGGGTTTCCAAGGAGACAAGGGGTGCCCGAGGGCATTCCCTGGGGACAAGGGGTGTCCCGTGGGGACAGGGGGTGCCCGAGGGTGTCGCGGGTGCCCCTTGGGGACAGGGGGTGCCCAAGGGTGTCCTCTGGGGACAAGGGGTGCCCCATGGGGACTGGGGGTGTCCGAGGGGACAGGGGGTGCCCGAGGGTGTCCTCTGGGGACAAGGGGTGCCCCATGGGGACTGGGGGTGTCCGAGGGGACAGGGGGTGCCCGAGGGTGTCACGGGTGCCCCAAGGGGACAGGGGGTGCCCAAGGGCGTTCCCTGGGGACAAGGGGTTTCCAAGGGGACAAGGGGTGCCCAAGGGTGTCCCCTGGGGACAAGGGGTGTCCCATGGGGACAAGGGGTGCCCGAGGGCATTCCCTGGGGACAAGGGGTGTCCCGTGGGGACAGGGGGTACCCGAGGGTGTCGTGGGTGCCCCAAGGGGACAGGGGGTGCCCAAGGGTGTCCCCTGGGGACAAGGGGTGTCCCGTGGGGACACAGGGTGCCCGAGGGCATTCCCTGGGGACAAGGGGTTTCCAAGGGGACAAGGGGTGCCCAAGGGCGTTCCCTGGGGACAAGGGGTGTCCCGTGGGGACACAGGGTGCCCGAGGGCATTCCCTGGGGACAAGGGGTTTCCAAGGGGACAAGGGGTGCCCGAGGGCATCCCCTGGGGACAAGGGGTGCCCCAAGGGGACAAGGGGTGCCCGAGGGTGTCGCCTGGGGACAAGGGGTTTCCAAGGGGACAAGGGGTGCCCGAGGGTGTCCCAGCTGCCCCTTGGGGACACGGGGTGCCCGAGGGCATCCCCTGGGGACAAGGGGTGTCCCGTGGGGACAAGGGGTGCCCGAGGGCATTCCCTGGGGACAAGGGGTGTCCCGTGGGGACAGGGGGTACCCGAGGGTGTCGTGGGTGCCCCAAGGGGACAGGGGGTGCCCAAGGGTGTCCCCTGGGGACAAGGGGTGTCCCGTGGGGACACGGGGTGCCCGAGGGCATCCCCTGGGGACAAGGAGTTTCCAAGGGGACAAGGGGTGCCCGAGGGTGTCCCAGCTGCCCCTTGGGGACACGGGGTGCCCGAGGGCATCCCCTGGGGACAAGGGGTGTCCCATGGGGACAAGGGGTGCCCGAGGGCATTCCCTGGGGACAAGGGGTGTCCCGTGGGGACACGGGGTGCCCGAGGGTGTCGCGGGTGCCCCAAGGGGACAAGGGGTGCCCAAGGGTGTCCCCTGGGGACAAGGGGTATCCCAAGGGGACAAGGGGTGCCAAGGGTGTCCCGGGTGAGCTGGGGGACAAGGGGTACCCTAAGGGGACAGGGGGTGCCCAAGGGTGTCCCCTGGGGACCAGGGGTGTCCGAGGGGACAGGGGGCGCCCGAGGGTGTCCCAGGTGCCCCTTGGGGACAGGAGGTGCCCAAGGGTGTCCCCTGGGGACAAGGGGTATCCCAAGGGGACAAGGGGTGCCCGAGGGGACAGGGGGCGCCCGAGGGTGTCCCAGGTGCCCCAAGGGGACAAGGGGTGTCCCTTGGGTGTCCTGGGTGAGTTAAGGGACAAGGGGTGCCCCTTGGGGACAGGGGGTGCCCTTGGGGTGCCAGGGGAAGTGCCCCCCGGGGGTGAGGACACCCTGGGGGTCCCCGGAGGGTGCAGGGTGCCCATGGAGGAAGGGGGGGGTGTGGGTGGGTGGGTTTGGGGACACACACACATCACCCCGTGGTGACAAACCCCCCCCCCGCCTTGTCCCCCCAGGTGCCACGTCATCACCCAGTTCAACCGGGGCGTCTACGACTACATCGTGGCCACCGACGAGGAGGCGCCGGCCGTGCCCCCGGGGCAGCCCCCCCGCAAGAAGCGCAAGGGTGCTGCGCCCAGGTGAGGGCCCTGGGTGCCACCCGCGTCCCCCGAGGGTGCCACCTTGTCCCCTTGTCCCCTTGACACCCCTTGTCCCCTTGGGGCACCTGGGACACCCTCGGGCGCCCCCTGTCCCCACAGGGCACCCCTTGTCCCCAGGGGACACCCAAGGGACACCCCTTGTCCCCTTGGGGCACCTGGGACACCCTCGGGCACCCCCTGTCCCCACGGGACACCCCTTGTCCCCAGGGGACACCCAAGGGACACCCCTTGTCCCCTTGGGGCACCCCTTGTCCCCAGGGAACGCCCTTGGGCACCCCCTGTCCCCAAGGGGCACCCGGGACACCCTCAGACACCCCCAGTCCCCATGGGGCACCCCTTGTCCCCAGAGGACAACCTTGGGCACCCCCTGTCCCCAAGGGTTCCCCGTGCCCGCCGTGTCCCCGAGGCTGGGGACGTTCCCTGTCCCCAAGGGTTCCCCGTGCCCGCCGCGTCCCCGAGGCTGGGGACGTCCCTGTCCCCAAGGGTTCCCGGTGCCCGCCGCGTCCCCGAGGCTGGGGACGTCCCTGTCCCCAGGGGTTCCCCGTGCCCGCCACGTCCCCGAGGCTGGGGACGTCCCTGTCCCCAGGGGTTCCCCGTGCCCGCCGCGTCCCCGAGGCTGGGGACGTCCCTGTCCCCAAGGGTTCCCCGTGCCCGCCGCGTCCCCGAGGCTGGGGACGTCCCTGTCCCCAAGGGTTCCCGGTGCCCGCCGCGTCCCCGAGGCTGGGGACGTCCCTGTCCCCAAGGGTTCCCGGTGCCCGCCGCGTCCCCGAGGCTGGGGACGTCCCTGTCCCCAAGGGTTCCGGTGCCCGCCGCGTCCCCGAGGCTGGGGACGTCCCTGTCCCCAAGGGTTCCGGTGCCCGCCGCGTCCCCGAGGCTGGGGACGTCCCTGTCCCCAAGGGTTCCCGGTGCCCGCCGCGTCCCCGAGGCTGGGGGACGTCCCTGTCCCCAGGGGTTCCCCGTGCCCGCCGCGTCCCCGAGGCTGGGGACGTCCCTGTCCCCAAGGGTTCCCCGTGCCCGCCGCGTCCCCGAGGCTGGGGACGTCCCTGTCCCCAGGGGTTCCCCGTGCCCGCCGCGTCCCCGAGGCTGGGGACGTCCCTGTCCCCAAGGGTTCCCCGTGCCCGCCGCGTCCCCGAGGCTGGGGACGTCCCTGTCCCCAGGGGTTCCCCGTGCCCGCCGCGTCCCCGAGGCTGGGGACGTCCCTGTCCCCAGGGGTTCCCCGGTGCCCGCCGCGTCCCCGAGGCTGGGGACGTCCCTGTCCCCAAGGGGTTCCCCGTGCCCGCCGCGTCCCCGAGGCTGGGGACGTCCCTGTCCCCAAGGGTTCCCCGTGCCCGCCGCGTCCCCGAGGCTGGGGACGTCCCTGTCCCCAAGGGTTCCCGGTGCCCGCCGTGTCCCTGAGTCTGGGGACGTCCCTGTCCCCAAGGGTTCCCCGTGCCCACCATGTCCCCAAGGCTGGGGGGGTTTCTCTTGCCCGGGGGGGGGGCAGGGTTATGCCATGTGCCCGTGTGAGCGTGGGTGCCCTGGGGGGGGGGGGGGTGTGTGTCTCTGTCCCCAACGTGTCCCCTTCCTTGTGGGGGGTCCCTTGCCCCGTCCCGGTGGCTTGTGCCACTCCGTAACCGCGTGCCCCCGTCCCCCTGTGGCCACTGGTGCCCAGCGTGTCCCTGCGCCCAGTGTCCTCGCACCCACGGGACTATCCCTTTCCCCAGCGTCCCCGTGAGTGTCCCGTGTGTCCCCGGGGGGGTCCCTGGGCCACCCCAACATCTCATGTGTCCCCCCCCCCCCCTGCAGCAAGGGCAAGGACCCGGAGTACGGCGTGGCGCGGGGCATCGACTTCCAGGACGTGGCCGCCGTCATCAACTTCGACGTGCCGCCCTCCGTCGAGTCCTACATCCACCGCGTGGGCCGGTAGGTGGGGAGGGGACATGGAGGGGGGGGATGCCCCATGGCGGTGACACCCCCCAACCCCCCCCCACCCCCAGCCTCTTCGGGTGGGTGTCCCACCTCTGTGTCCCCTCCCTGCCCGCAGGACGGCCCGCGCCGACAACCCCGGCACGGCGCTCACCTTCGCGCTGCCCGAGGAGCAGGAGGCGCTGGCCCGCATCGAGGACGCGCTGGCAGGAGGTGTCACCGCTGGGGGGGGGGCGGGGGGCACAACGGGTGCCAAGGGACACCGTGGGGGACGGGACACAGGGGGTGTCATGGGGGTGACGCCGCGTGTGTCCCCAGAGAACGGCGAGTCCGTGCTGCAGCCCTACAAGTTCTCCATGGAGGAGATCGAGGGACTGCGCTACCGCTGCCGGGTAGGTGGGCAACGCCGCGGGGGGGGCGGGGGGGGGGGGCCAGCAGGCAACGTTGGCAGGGGGGGAGGGGGTGTGCCAGCTTCTGACACCCCCCCCTTGTCCCCGGCGTGCGCCCCCAGGACGCCATGCGCTCCGTCACCAAGCAGGCGGTGAAGGAAGCCCGGCTGCGGGAGATCAAGGACGAGCTGCTCAACTCCGAGAAACTCAAGGTAACCCCCGCGTCCTGGGGCGGGGGGGGGGGGGACACACGTGTGTGTCACCGGGCACTGCCACCCCCCCGCGACCCCTACCCTCGCCTCTCTGTGCCCAGGTCTACTTCGAGGACAACCCCCGCGACCTGCACGTCCTGCGTCACGACAAGCCCCTGCACCCCGCCATCGTCAAGCCTCACCTCCGCAACGTCCCCGAGTACCTGGGTACGGCCCGGCCCCATTTTTTTTGGGGGGGGGGGGGGGGGGGGTGGGAAAAGGCCACCCTGGGCCAAACGCTGCCTGAGGGGGTGGGGGCGGGGGCGGAGACCCCCCCTCTTACCCGCTGCCCCGTTGCCCGCAGTGCCCCCCAGCCTCCGCGGCGTGGCCGAGCTCAACCCCAAGAAGCGCAAGCGGCCGCGGCAGCCCTGCGGCGGTGCCAAGCGCCGGGGGGGCTCCACGGTGAGTGCGGGACGTGTCATTCCCCCCCCCCCACCCCACCCCAGCCACCACGTCCCCCTCGTTGCCGTGGGGGGGTTGACTCTGCTTTTCTTACCCCCCCCCCCCCCCAAAATTCTTCTCTCTAGTCCCGCGGCCCCAGCAACCCGCTGCAGAACTTCAAGTTCGCCCGTCACCGCCCCAAGCGCCCGACCGCGCCGCCCTCCTGAGCGCCCCCCCCCCCCCCCACACAGCACCCCACGGACCGTGCCCACCCCGGGGAGGGGGGGGGGTGGGGGGCACCACGGCCACCTCGCACCCCCCGCCCCCACCCCGGCGAGGGACGGGGTGTCTCCGCGTCGTACCCCCGCCGTTGTGCCCAATAAAGGTGGCAAGGGACGGCGTGGCGTGGCGTGACGTCGCTTTGCCGTGACACCCCCCCCCCCCCCCCCCCCCATCCCGCCGTGGCACCGCGCGCTCCGGCTACGTGACGGGGGGGGTGGGAAGCGGCGTCTCCCGCTGATGCCGGGCAAAGGTGCCAGGGCGTTATCGCCCCCCCCCCACCTTATCGATGCCAAGGCTGTACCAGGGGTCATAAAGTGGGGGCAAGGACGCGGTGGGGGTGGGGGGGCGCTGCCAACTTTGGGGGCTCGGATGCCCCCCGCCGCCCCTGATAGCCCCGGGGCCGGCGCCGTGGCGGGGGGTGGCACCCGCTCGCCTTCTCCCCCCTCGCCCCAGTGGCACCCGGCTCCTTGCCCCCCCCCCCCTGCCCCATGGCGTGCGAAGCAGGCATCGCCCCTGGGGGTGCCCGTCATCGCCCGGCTTATCGGGGGGATGGCGGCTTATCGGGGGGGGGGGGGGGTGTGGGGGGGGGATGGGACACACGATGACACACGCGCAGCTCTGCTCCAAGGCCGCCCCGTGGCCCTGAACCCTGCCCGGCAGCGGGTTGTGGCATCGGCACCCCCGCCGCGGGCACAGCGGGTAGCGCCGTTACCCCCTTCCGTTAACGGGCGGGGGGTTTTAATGGCGGGGGGCAACCGGTTTTTCCTTCCCCCCCCCGCCCCCCGCCCCGCCTCGCTCCCGGTGGCGCCACCGCCATGCCCGCCTTCCCGCTGCCAGCCTGGCACACGGCTTCTCCTCTTCCTCCTCCACCTCGCCCAACCCCCCGGGGTGCCCAGGGTGGGCACCGCACCCAAAATTCCACCTTAATCCCCCCCCCCGCCATCCAAAACCAAGCACCTCCCGGGGTGTGTGTGTGTGTGTTGGGGGGGGGGGGAAGTTTGGGGGGGGGGGGGGAAGCGAAGCGGGCACCTTCCCGGCAGGGCTGCGTGGCGCGGCGGCGGGCACCGATCGATGGGGGTTAATGATCACAAGGGCTTTACGGCCGGGGCGAGGGCTGATTGGGCTGGGTGCCGTGGGGCGACCGTTGCCCTGCGGCGGGCGGGGGGGGGGGGGGGGGGGACGGACGGTTTCGGGGTCTTATAGGTGCCGGGCAGCGGCGGCGGCACCCCCCCCCCCGGTTTGTGTGCAGGATGGCGGGCGCCCTGCTGCTGGCCGGCGCCGTGCTGGGTGCCCTCCTGGCGCTGGTAGGTGCTGGGGGGGCCGGGAGGGGTGGCGGGGGGGGGGGGGGGGGGGGGGGGGGGGGCAAAGCTACGGGGACGGCAGTGCAGTGACATTGGGAGGGTCTGGGGGTGGCAGGGCCGGGGGGACACTGGCACAGTGACATTGGGAGGGGCTGGGGGTGGCAGAGCGGGGAGGACACTGGCACAGTGACATTGGGAGGGGCTGGGGGTGGCAGAGCGGGGAGGACACTGGTGCGGTGACATTTGGAGGGTCTGGGGGTGACAGGGCCGGGGGGACACTGGCACAGTGACACTGGGAGGGGCTGGGGGTGGCAGAGCCAGGGGGACACTGGCACAGTGACACTGGGAGGGTCTGGGGGTGACAGAGCGGGGGGGACACTGGCACAGTGACATTGGGAGGGTCTGGGGGTGTCAGAGCGGGGGGGGACACTGGGAGGGGGTGACACTGGCATAGTGACATTGGGAGGGGCTGGGGGGTGGCAGAGCTGGGGGACACTGGTGTGGTGCCTGTGGGGTGACACTGGGAGGGGCTGGGGGTGGCAGAGCGGGGGGGACACTGGCACAGTGACACTGGGAGGGTCTGGGGGTGGCAGAGCCAGGGGACACCAACACAGTGCCAGGGGTGACATTGGGAGGGGCTGGGGGTGACAGACCGGGGGGTACATGTGGGCCGGGGAGACATTGGGAGGGGACTGGGGGTGGCAGAGCCAGGGGGACACTGGTGCGGTGACATTTGGAGGGTCTGGGGGTGACAGAGCCAGGGGGACACTGGCACAGTGACACTGGGAGGGGCTGGGGGTGACAGGGTTGGGGGGACACTGGTGTGGTGCCCATGGGGTGACATTGGGAGGGTCTGGGGGTGGCAGAGCCAGGGGGACACTGGTGCGGTGACATTTGGAGGGTCTGGGGGTGACAGAGCCAGGGGGACACTGGCACAGTGACACTGGGAGGGGCTGGGGGTGACAGGGTTGGGGGGACACTGGTGTGGTGCCCATGGGGTGACATTGGGAGGGTCTGGGGGTGGCAGAGCGGGGGGGACACCAGCAGTGTGTCCATTGTGGTGACATTGGGAGGGTCTGGGGGTGGCAGAGCGGGGGGGACACTGGCATGGTGACACTGGGAGGGGCTGGGGGTGACAGAACTGGGGGGTCACCGGTGCGGTGACATTGGAGGGTCTGGGGGTGACAGGGCCGGGGGGACACCAGCAGTGTGTCCATTGTGGTGACACTGGGAGGGTCTGGGGGTGGCAGGGCCAGGGGGACACTGGCACAGTGACATTGGGAGGGGCTGGGGGTGGCAGAGCCAGGGGGACACTGGCACAGTGACATTGGGAGGGGCTGGGGGTGGCAGGGCTGGGGGGGACACCAGTGGTGTGTCCATTGTGGTGACACTGGGAGGGGCTGGGGGTGGCAGAGCCAGGGGGACACTGGCACAGTGACATTGGGAGGGACTGGGGGTGGCAGAGCGGGGAGGACACTGGTGCGGTGACATTTGGAGGGTCTGGGGGTGACAGAGCCAGGGGGACACTGGCACAGTGACACTGGGAGGGGCTGGGGGTGGCAGAGCGGGAGGACACTGGTGCGGTGACATTGGAGGGTCTGGGGTGACAGAGCCAGGGGGACACTGGCACAGTGACACTGGGAGGGTCTGGGGGTGGCAGGGCCGGGGGGACACTGGCACAGTGACACTGGGAGGGGCTGGGGGTGGCAGGGCCGGGGGGACACTGGCACAGTGACACTGGGAGGGGCTGGGGGTCGCAGGGTTGGGGGGACACTGGTGTGGTGCCCGTGGGGTGACACTGGGAGGGACTGGGGGTGGCAGAGCGGGGGGGACACCAGTGCGGTGCCATTGTGGTGACACTGGGAGGGGCTGGGGGTGACAGAGCCAGGGGGACACTGGTGCGGTGACATTGGGAGGGGCTGGGGGTGACAGAACCGGGGGTCACAGTGCGGGGTGGCAGGGCCGGGGGGACACTGGCACAGTGACACTGGGAGGGGCTGGGGGTGACAGAGCCAGGGGGGACACCAGTGCGGTGCCCATGGGGTGACACTGGGAGGGTCTGGGGGTGGCAGAGCGGGGGGGACACCAGCAGTGTGTCCATTGTGGTGACACTGGGAGGGTCTGGGGGTGACAGAGCCAGGGGGACACTGGCACAGTGACATTGGGAGGGGTTGGCGGTGACAGAACCGGGGGGACACCAGTGTGGTGCCTGGGGGGTGATACTGGGAGGGGCTGGGGGTGGCAGAGCGGGGGGGGACACAGCGTGGTGACATTGGGAGGGTCTGGGGGTGACAGAACCGGGGGGTCACCAGTGCGGTGCCTGGGGGGTGACACTGGGAGGGGCTGGGGGTGGCAGAGCAGGGGGGGACACCAGTGCGGTGTGTCCATTGTGGTGACATTGGGAGGGGCTGGGGGGTGGCAGAGCCAGGGGGACACTGGCACAGTGACATTGGGAGGGGCTGGGGGTGGCAGGGCTGGGGGGACACCAGTGGTGTGTCCATTGTGGTGACACTGGGAGGGTCTGGGGGTGTCAGGGCTGGGGGGACACTGGTGCGGTGACATTTGGAGGGTCTGGGGGTGACAGGGCCGGGGGGACACCAGCAGTGTGTCCATTGTGGTGACACTGGGAGGGTCTGGGGGTGGCAGGGCCAGGGGGACACTGGCACAGTGACATTGGGAGGGGCTGGGGGTGGCAGGGCTGGGGGGACACCAGTGGTGTGTCCATTGTGGTGACACTGGGAGGGGCTGGGGGTGGCAGAGTGGGGGTGACACTGGCACAGTGACACTGGGAGGGGCTGGGGGTGGCAGAGCGGGGAGGACACTGGTGCGGTGACATTTGGAGGGTCTGGGGGTGACAGAGCCAGGGGGACACTGGCACGGTGACACTGGGAGGGTCTGGGGGTGGCAGGGCCGGGGGGACACTGGCACAGTGACACTGGGAGGGGCTGGCGGTGACAGAACCGGGGGGACACCAGTGCGGTGCCTGTGGGGTGACACTGGGAGGGGCTGGGGGTGGCAGGGTTGGGGGGACACTGGTGTGGTGCCCATGGGGTGACACTGGGAGGGGCTGGGGGTGGCAGAGCGGGGGGGACACCAGTGATGTGTCCATTGTGGTGACACTGGGAGGGGCTGGGGGTGACAGAGCCAGGGGGACACTGGTGCGGTGACATTGGGAGGGGCTGGGGGTGACAGAACTGGGGGGTCACCGGTGCGGTGACATTGGGAGGGTCTGGGGGTGACAGAACCGGGGGGACACCAGTGCGGTGCCTGGGGGGTGATACTGGGAGGGTCTGGGGGTGGCAGAGCGGGGGGGACACCAGCGGTGTGTCCGTTGTGGTGACACTGAGAGGGTCTGGGGGTGGCAGAGCTGGGGGGACACTGGCACAGTGACACTGGGAGGGGCTGGGGGTGGCAGAGCCAGGGGACACCAACACAGTGCCCATGGGGTGACATTGGGAGGGGCTGGGGGTGACAGAGCCAGGGGGACACTGGTGCGGTGACATTTGGAGGGTCTGGGGGTGACAGAGCCAGGGGGACACTGGCACAGTGACATTGGGAGGGGCTGGGGGTGGCAGGGCCGGGGGGACACCAGTGCGGTGCCCATGGGGTGACACTGGGAGGGACTGGGGTGGCAGAGCGGGGGGGTCACCAGCGGTGTGTCCATTGTGGTGGCACTGGGAGGGGCTGGGGGTGGCAGAGCGGGGGGGACACTGGTGCGGTGACATTGGGAGGGACAGGGGGTGTCAGAGCCAGGGGAGGGGGACACAGCGAGGTGCCCCCCCGCCGCCCTTGGGGGTGTGTTGGGTGCTGCGCCCCGTGAGGAGCCGGGGGCGGGGGGGGAGCCTCTGCCCCCCCTCCCCCCCCCCCCCCCCCTCCCCAATTCCCTCCCTTAACCTCCCCCCCCCCGCAGGCTGCGCCCACCCTGACGCCCATCCACCGCCCCGGCTTCTGCGCCTTCTACGGCGACTGCGGCCGCAACCCGGAGGTGAACGTCTCCCTGCTGCACTCCGGCGTGCCCTGCCTGGACAACGCGCCCGCCCGGCCGGCCACGGGGCCGGTGCTGGCCCTCCTCCGTACCGTCTGCCCCGAGCTGGCCACGACGGGGGCCGCCAACGAGCCCCCTCGCGTCTGCTGTTCCTTAAAGCAATTGGGCGACCTGCAGCTCAGCGTGGCTCTCTCCGGCGCCGTCCTGGCCCGCTGCCCGGCCTGCGCCCGCAATTTCGCCAACATCTACTGCCACAACATCTGCAGCCCCGACCAGAGTCTCTTCACCAACGTCACCCGCGTCCTCAAACCCCCTTCCGACCCTCCCGCCTCCTCCCGTTTGGCGGTGGTGGAATATCAATGTTTTTACCGCCGGCATTTCGCCGAGGCCGCTTTCGCTTCTTGCCGGGGCGTGCGGTTACCGGCCACCGGCGGCTACGCCATCGACACCATGTGCGGCCGCTACGGCGCCCGCCTCTGCACCGCCCAACGCTGGCTGGATTTCCAAGGGGATAAAAACAACGGCTTGGCCCCGCTCCAGATCGACTTCCAACTGCTTCCCAACGACACCCAACCCGGCCAAGGCGTGACGCCGCTGGACGGCCGGGCTTGGCGCTGCGACCAGGCCCTCGACGCCCAGCAGCAGGCGTGTTCCTGCCAGGACTGCGACGCCTCCTGCCCGCCGGTGGTGCCGCCCCCCGACCCGCCGCCGCCGTTCCGCTTGGGCGCCGCCGACGGCGCCTTGGTGCTCTGCGGGCTGCTCTTCGGCCTCCTCGCCCTCCTCTTCGCCGCCGCCTTGCTGTGGCGCCGGTGGCGGCGGCGGCGGCGCTCGCCCAAGGGGGTCGCGCCACCGTCGTCGTCGCCGCCGCCATCATCGCCGGCCGGCGGCTGCTCGCGGCGGTTGGGTGACGGCGGCCACCGCTTGCTGGCCACCGCCTTCCGCCGGTGGGGCACGCTGGTGGCCGGCCACCCCGTGGCGGTGCTGGTGGCGGCGACGGTGGCGGCGGGGGGTTTATCGGCCGGTTTGGTCACCCTGCGCCTCACCACCGACCCCGTGGAGCTGTGGTCGGCGCCGGGCAGCCAGGCCCGGCAAGAAAAAGCCTTTCACGACCGCCATTTTGGGCCTTTCCTCCGCACCAACCAAATCATCGTGACGGCTCCCGGCCGGCCCGGCTCCGCCTACGAATCGGTGCTTTTGGGGGCCAAAAATTTCAGCGGGGTGTTGTCGATGGAGGTGCTGCGGGCCCTGCTGGAGCTGCAGGAGGAGCTGGCGGCCATCAAGGTGCGGGCGCCCACCTCGGGCAAGGAGGTGACGCTGAGGGACGTCTGTTACGCCCCCCTCAACCCCCAGGAGCCCGCCCTGGGCGACTGCTGCGTCAACAGCGTCACCCAGTACTTCCAGAACAACGGCACCCGCCTGGCCATGACGGCCACCCAGAGCGACGGCAAGAAGACGGGCACCGCCGACTGGCGCGACCACCTCATCTACTGCGTCAAGTGGGTGCCGGGGGCGGGGGGAAGGTGGAGGGGTGGAGGGTGGCGGCCGTGGGGCGGCGGTGGGGGGCAGGGTGGGGGACGGGGGGGGTGGTGGTGGCATCTGTGGGGCAGCCAGCGTGGCAGGGTGGCCGTGGGGCGGTGGGTTGTGGGGTCAGGGTGATGCCCGTGGGGTGACAGGCGTGGCACAGTGGCCGTGGGGTGGTGGGTTGTGGGGCTGGGGTGGTGCCCATGGGGTGACGGGCACGGTGTGGTGGCATCTGTGGGGCAGCCAGCGTGGCAGGGTGGCCGTGCGGCGGTGGGTTGTGGGGTCAGGGTGATGCCCGTGGGGTGACAAGCACAGCGTGGTGGCCGTGGGGTGACAGGCGTGGCACGGTGGCCGTGGGGCGGTGGTGGCATCTGTGGGGCAGCCAGCGTGGCAGGGTGGCCGTGGGGCGGTGGGTTGTGGGGTCAGGGTGATGCCCGTGGGGTGACGGGCACGGCGTGGTGGCATCTGTGGGGCAGCCAGCGTGGCAGGGTGGCCGTGGGGCGGTGGGTTGTGGGGCTGGGGTGATGCCCGTGGGGTGACGGGCACAGTGTGGTGCCCGTGGGGTGACAGGCATGGCACGGGGGCCGTGGGGCGGTGGTGGGCGTGGTGTGGTGACATGGTGGTGGCATCTGTGGGGCAGCCAGCATGGCACAGAGCCCATGGGGTGGTGGGTTGTGGGGCTGGGGTGGTGCCCGTGGGGTGACGGGCACGGTGTGGTGGCATCTGTGGGGCAGCCAGCGTGGCAGGGTGGCTGTGGGGCAATAGGTTGGGGGGTCAGGGTGATGCCCGTGGGGTGACGGGCACGGCGTGGTGGCCGTGGGGTGACAGGCGTGGCACGGTGGCCGTGGGGCGGTGGTGGCATCTGTGGGGCAGCCAGCGTGGCAGGGTGGCCGTGGGGCGGTGGGTTGTGGGGTCAGGGTGATGCCCATGGGGTGACGGGCACGGCGTGGTGGCCGTGGGGCGGTGGTGACATCCGTGGGGCACCCAGCGTGGCACGGTGGCCATGGGGCAGTGGGTTGTGGGGCTGGGGTTGATGCCCGTGGGGTGCTGGGCATGGGATGGTGTCCTTGGGGTGCTGCGCTGTGGGGCCGGGGTGCTATCTATGGGGTGCTGGGCATGGCGCCGTGCCGATGGGGTCAAGGTGATGCCTGTGGGGTGCTGGCTATGGCAGGGTGCCCATGGGGCAATAGGTTGTGGGGCTGGGTGCTATCTATGGGGTGCTGGCCATGGCCCGGTGCCCGTGGGGTGCTGCGCTGTGGGGCTGGGATGAGATCTGTGGGGTACCCAGCGTGGCAGGGTGCCTGTGAGGTGCCAGGTTGTGGGGCTGGGATGATATCCATGGGGCACCCAACATGGCAGGGTGCCCGTGGGGTGCTGTGCTGTGGGGCTGGCTGCTATCTATGGGGTGACAAGCAGGACAGTGTGCCCATGGGATGCCCGGTTGTGGGGCTGGGTGCTGTCTATGGGGTGATAAGTAGGAGAGTGTGCCCATAGGGTGCTGCGCTGTGGGGCTGGGGTGTTACCTATGGGGCACCCAACATGGCAGGGTGCCCGTGGGGTGCTGTGCTGTGGGGCTGGCTGCTATCTGTGGGGTGACAAGCAGGACGGTGTGCCCATGGGATGCCCGGTTGTGGGGCTGGGGTGCTATCTATGGGGTGTTGGGCACAGGATGGTGTCCGTGGGGTGACAGGTTGTGGGGCTGGGGTGCTATCTATGGGGTGACAAGCAGGACAGTGTGCCCATGGGGTGCCAGGTTGTGGGGCTGGGTGCTATCTATGGGGTGACAAGTAGGAGAGTGTGCCCGTGGGGTGCTGCTCTGTGGGGCTGGGGTGTTACCTATGGGGGCACCCAACATGGCAGGGTGCCCGTGGGGTGCTGTGCTGTGGGGCTGGCTGCTATCTATGGGGTGACAAGCAGGACAGTGTGCCCGTGGGGTGCCAGGTTGTGGGGCTGGGTGCTATCTATGGGGTGTTGGGCACAGGATGGTGTCCGTGGGGTGCTGCGCTGTGGGGCTGGGTGCTATCTATGGGGTGACAAGCAGGACAGTGTGCCCATGGGGTGCCAGGTTGTGGGGCTGGGTGCTATCTATGGGGTGCTGGGCACAGGATGGTGTCCGTGGGGTGCCAGGTTGTGGGGCTGGGTGCTATCTATGGGGTGACAAGTAGGAGAGTGTGCCCATGGGGTGCTGCTCTGTGGGGCTGGGGTGTTACCTATGGGGGCACCCAACATGGCAGGGTGCCCGTGGGGGGCTGGGCTGCTCTCCGTGGGGCGCCGCCGTGGGGCAGCCCCCCCTTTGACCGTGCTCCGTGTCCGTGTGTCGCCCCCCCCCCCCTGCAGCTCCCCCCTCTCCTTCAAGGACATCACGGCGCTGGAGCTGAGCTGCATGGCCCAATATGGCGGCCCCGTCTTCCCCTACATCGCCTTGGGCGGCTACCCGGGTACGTGTGGGGCACGGCCGGGCGGTGGGGGGGGGCGGGATGTCACCCAGGGTGGGGGGGGGGGGGTCTCACCCGCTCTGTGTGTGTGTGTGTGTGTCCCCCCCGCAGGCTCGGAGTACACGCAGGCCGAGGCGCTGATCGTCACCTACTCCCTCAACAACTTCCCCCGGGGGGACCCGCGCCACGAGTGGGCGCTGAGCTGGGAGAGCCGCTTCCTCCGGCTGGTGGCCGACTTCCAGCGCGCCCGCGGCCCCAACCTCTCCGTCACCTTCATGGCCGAGGTCCGGGGGGGGCAGGGGGGGGGGGGGGGGGGGGGGATTTTTAGGGGTTGAGGGGGGGCAGGGAGCACCCATGGGTGTGCTGAGCTGTGGGGCTGGGGTGCTGTCTATGGGGTGCTGGACACGGGATGGTGTCCATGGGGTGACACGTTATGGGGCTGGGGTGCTATCTATGGGGTGACAAGTACACAGTGTGCCTATGGGGTGCTGCGCTGTGGGGCTGGGTGCTATCTATGGGGTGCTGGACACGGGATGGTGTCCGTGGGGTGCCAGGTTGTGGGGCTGGGGTGCTATCTATGGGGTGACAAGTACACAGTGTGCCCATGGGGTGCTGCGCTGTGGGGCTGGGGTGCTGTCTATGGGGTGCTGGACACGGGATGGTGTCCATGGGGTGACACGTTATGGGGTTCGGGTGCTATCTATGGGGTGACAAGTAGGACAGTGTGCCCATAGGGTCCTGAGCTGTGGGGCTGGGTGCTGTCTATGGGGTGCTTGGCATAGCAGGGTGCCCGTGGTTGTGGAGCTGGGTGCTATCTATGGGGTGCTGGGCATGGCCCGGTGCCCATGAGGTGCCAGGTTGTGGGGCTGGGACGATATCCGTGGGGCACCCAACGTGGCAGGGTGCCCGTGGGGTGCCAGGTTGTGGGGCTGGGTGCTATCTATGGGGTGCTGGCCATGGCCCGGTGCCTGTGGGGTGCTGCGCTGTGGGGCTGGGACGATATCTGTGGGGCGCCCGGCATGGCAGGGTGCCTGTGGGGTGCTGTGCTGTGGGGCTGAGTGCTATCTATGGGGTGACAAGCAGGATGGTATGCCCATGGGGTGCTGAGCTGTGGGGCTGGGGTGCTGTCTATGGGGTGCTGGACACAGGATGGTGTCCATGGGGTGACACGTTATGGGGCTGGGGTGCTATCTATGGGGTGACAAGTACACAGTGTGCCTATGGGGTGCTGCGCTGTGGGGCTGGGGTGCTATCTATGGGGTGACAAGTAGGACAGTGTGCCCATAGGGTCCTGAGCTGTGGGGCTGGGTGCTATCTATGGGGTGCTTGGCATAGCAGGGTGCCCGTGGTTGTGGAGCTGGGTGCCATCTATGGGGTGCTGGCCATGGCCCGGTGCCCATGAGGTGCCAGGTTGTGGGGCTGGGACGATATCCGTGGGGCACCCAGCGTGACCTGGTGCCCGTGGGGTGCTACGCTGTGGGGCTGGGACGATATCTGTGGGGCACCCGGCGTGGCAGGGTGCCCATGGGGTGCTGCGCTGTGGGGCTGGGAGGAGATCCGTGGGGCGCCCGGCATGGCAGGGTGCCTGTGGGGTGCTGCGCTGTGGGGCTGGGGTGCTATCTATGGGGTGACAAGCAGGACGGTATGCCCATGGGGTGCTGAGTTGTGGGGCTGGGGTGCTGTCTATGGGGTGCTGGACACAGGATGGTGTCCATGGGGTGACACGTTATGGGGTTCAGGTGCTATCTATGGGGTGACAAGTACACAGTGTGCCTATGGGGTGCTGCGCTGTGGGGCTGGGTGCTATCTATGGGGTGCTGGCCATGGCCCGGTGCCCGTGGGGTGCCAGGTTGTGGGGCTGGGGTGCTGTCTATGGGGTGCTTGGCATAGCAGGGTGCCCATGGTTGTGGGGCTGGGTGCTATCTGTGGGGTGACAAGTACACAGTGTGCCTATGGGGTGCTGCGCTGTGGGGCTGGGGTGCTATCTATGGGGTGACAAGTAGGACAGTGTGCCCATAGGGTCCTGAGCTGTGGGGCTGGGTGCTGTCTATGGGGTGCTTGGCATAGCAGGGTGCCCGTGGTTGTGGAGCTGGGTGCTATCTGTGGGGTGCTGGGCATGGCCTGGTGCCCATGAGGTGCCAGGTTGTGGGGCTGGGACGATATCCGTGGGGCACCCAGTGTGACCTGGTGCCTGTGGGGTGCTACGCTGTGGGGCTGGGACGATATCTGTGGGGCACCCGGCGTGGCAGGGTGCCCATGGGGTGCTGCGCTGTGCGGCTGGGAGGAGATCCGTGGGGCACCCGGCATGGCAGGGTGCCTGTGGGGTGCTGTGCTGTGGGGCTGGGGTGCTATCTATGGGGTGACAAGCAGGACGGTATGCCCATGGGGTGCTGAGCTGTGGGGCTGGGGTGCTATCTATGGGGTGCTGGACACGGGATGGTGTCCATGGGGTGACACGTTATGGGGCTGGGGTGCTATCTATGGGGTGACAAGTACACAGTGTGCCTATGGGGTGCTGCGCTGTGGGGCTGGGTGCTATCTATGGGGTGCTGGCCATGGCCCGGTGCCCGTGGGGTGCTGCGCTGTGGGGCTGGGGTGCTGTCTATGGGGTGCTGGACACAGGATGGTGTCCATGGGGTGACACGTTATGGGGCTGGGGTGCTATCTATGGGGTGACAAGTACACAGTGTGCCTATGGGGTGCTGCGCTGTGGGGCTGGGGTGCTATCTATGGGGTGACAAGTAGGACAGTGTGCCCATAGGGTCCTGAGCTGTGGGGCTGGGTGCTATCTATGGGGTGCTTGGCATAGCAGGGTGCCCGTGGTTGTGGAGCTGGGTGCCATCTATGGGGTGCTGGGCATGGCCCGGTGCCCATGAGGTGCCAGGTTGTGGGGCTGGGACGATATCCGTGGGGCACCCAACGTGGCAGGGTGCCCGTGGGGTGCCAGGTTGTGGGGCTGGGTGCTATCTATGGGGTGCTGGCCATGGCCCGGTGCCCGTGGGGTGCTGCGCTGTGGGGCTGGGACGATATCTGTGGGGCACCCAGCGTGACCTGGTGCCCGTGGGGTGCTACGCTGTGGGGCTGGGACGATATCTGTGGGGCACCCGGCGTGGCAGGGTGCCCGTGGGGTGCTGCACTGTGGGGCTGGGTGCTATCTATGGGGTGCTGGCCATGGCCCGGTGCCTGTGGGGGGCTGCGCTGTGGGGCTGGGACGATATCCGTGGGGCACCCAGCGTGGCAGGGTGCCCGTGGGGTGCTGCGCTGTGGGGCTGGGTGCTATCTATGGGGTGACAAGTAGGACACTGTGCCCATGGGGTGCTGCGCTGTGGGGCTGGGTGCTATCTATGGGGTGACAAGTAGGACACTGTGCCCATGGGGTGCTGCGCTGTGGGGCTGGGTGCTATCTATGGGGTGACAAGTAGGACACTGTGCCCATGGGGTGCTGCGCTGTGGGGCTGGGATGATATCCGTGGGGCACCCAGCGTGACCTGGTGCCTGTGGGGTGCTACGCTGTGGGGCTGGGACGATATCCGTGGGGCGCCCAGCGTGGCAGGGTGCCCGTGGGGGGCTGCGCTGTGGGGCTGGGAGGAGATCCGTGGGGCGCCCAGCGTGGCAGGGTGCCCGTGGGGGGCTGCGCTGTGGGGCTGGGAGGAGATCCGTGGGGCGCCCAGCGTGGCAGGGTGCCTGTGGGGTGCTGTGCTGTGGGGCTGGGTGCTATCTATGGGGTGACAAGTAGGACACTGTGCCTGTGGGGTGCTGTGCTGTGGGGCTGGGAGGAGATCCGTGGGGCGCCCAGCGTGGCAGGGTGCCCGTGGGGTGCTGTGCTGTGGGGCTGGGGTGCTATCTATGGGGTGCTGGGCACAGGATGGTGTCCGTGGGATGCCAGGTTGTGGGGCTGGGTGCTATCTATGGGGTGCTGGCCATGGCCTGGTGCCCGCGGGGTGCTGCGCTGTGGGGCTGGGACGATATCCGTGGGGCACCCAGTGTGACCTGGTGCCCGTGGGGTGCTACGCTGTGGGGCTGGGACGATATCTGTGGGGTGCCCAGCGTGGCAGGGTGCCCGTGGGGGGCTGCGCTGTGGGGCTGGGGTGCTATCTATGGGGTGACAAGCAGGACGGTGTGCCCATGGGGTGCTGAGCTGTGGGGCTGGGGTGCTATCTATGGGGTGCTGGACACAGGATGGTGTCCATGGGGTGACACGTTATGGGGCTGGGTGCTATCTATGGGGTGCTGGCCATGGCCCGGTGCCCATGGGGTGCTGCGCTGTGGGGCTGGGGTGCTATCTATGGGGTGCTGGGCATGGCCCGGTGCCCATGAGGTGCCAGGTTGTGGGGCTGGGACGATATCCGTGGGGCACCCAACGTGACAGGGTGCCCGTGGGGTGCCAGGTTGTGGGGCTGGGTGCTATCTATGGGGTGCTGGCCATGGCCCGGTGCCCGTGGGGTGCTGCGCTGTGGGGCTGGGTGCTATCTATGGGGTGCTGGCCATGGCCTGGTGCCCATGGGGTGCTGCGCTGTCGGGCTGGGACGATATCTGTGGGGCACCCGGCGTGGCAGGGTGCCCGTGGGGGGCTGCGCTGTGGGGCTGGGTGCTATCTATGGGGTGACAAGTAGGACACTGTGCCCATGGGGTGCTGCGCTGTGGGGCTGGGACGATATCCGTGGGGCACCCGGTGTGGCAGGGTGCCCGTGGGGGGCTGCGCTGTGGGGCTGGGACGATATCCGTGGGGCGCCCAGCGTGGCAGGGTGCCCGTGGGGTGCTGTGCTGTGGGGCTGGGGTGCTACCTATGGGGTGCTGGGCACAGGATGGTGTCCGTGGGGTGCCAGGTTGTGGGGCTGGGTGCTATCTATGGGGTGCTGGCCATGGCCTGGTGCCCATGGGGTGCTGCGCTGTGGGGCTGGGACGATATCTGTGGGGCACCCGGCGTGGCAGGGTGCCCGTGGGGGGCTGCGCTGTGGGGCTGGGTGCTATCTATGGGGTGACAAGTAGGACACTGTGCCCATGGGGTGCTGCGCTGTGGGGCTGGGACGATATCCGTGGGGCACCCGGCGTGGCAGGGTGCCTGTGGGGTGCTGCGCTGTGGGGCTGGGAGGAGATCCGTGGGGCGCCCGGCGTGGCAGGGTGCCCGTGGGGGGCTGCGCTGTGGGGCTGGGAGGAGATCCGTGGGGCGCCCGGCATGGCAGGGTGCCCGTGGGGGGCTGCGCTGTGGGGCTGGGAGGAGATCCGTGGGGCGCCCGGCGTGGCAGGGTGCCCGTGGGGTGCTGCGCTGTGGGGCTGGGAGGAGATCCGTGGGGCGCCCGGCGTGGCAGGGTGCCCGTGGGGTGCTACGCTGTGGGGCTGGGAGGAGATCCGTGGGGCGCCCGGCGTGGCAGGGTGCCCGTGGGGGGCTGCGCTGTGGGGCTGGGAGGAGATCCGTGGGGCGCCCGGCGTGGCGCCCCCTCACCCCGCCCCGTGGCCGGCAGCGCTCGCTGGAGGACGAGATCAACCGCACCACGGGGGAGGACATCCCCGTCTTCGCCGTCAGTTACCTCCTCGTCTTCCTCTACATGGCGCTGGCGCTGGGGGAGTACCGCACCCTGCGCCGCCTGCTGGTACCGCCCCGGGGCGGGGGGGGGGACGGGGGGACACACGGGATGGCAGCACCCATGGGTGCCCCACCTCCGGGCATAGGGGTCCCTGTGGGGCACTGGGACAGTGTTGGGGATGAGGGTCCCCGTGGGGCACTGGGACACCTTGGGGACAGGGGTCCTTGTGGGGCACGGGGGGTCCCCATGGGGCACTGGGACACCTTGGGGACAGGGGTCCTTGTGGGGCACGGGGGGTCCCCATGGGGCACTGGGACACCTTGGGGACAGGGGTCCTTGTGGGGCACGGGGGGTCCCTGTGGGGCACTGGGACACTGTTGGGGATGAGGGTCCCCGTGGGGCACTGGGACACCTTGGGGACAGGGGTCCTTGTGGGGCACAGGGGGTCCCTGTGGGGCACAGGGGCACAGGGACACCTTTGGGGACAGGGGGTCCCCATGGGGGACAGGGACACCTTGGGGATAGGGGTCCCCATGGGGCACTGGGACACTTTTGGGGATGAGGGTCCCCGTGGGGCACTGGGACACCTTGGGGACAGGGGTCCTTGTGGGGCACAGGGGGTCCCTGTGGGGCACTGGGACACCTTGGGGACAGGGGTCCTTGTGGGGCACGGGGGGTCCCTGTGGGGCACAGGGACACCTTGGGGACAGGGGTCTCCGTGGGGAATGGGGACACCTTTGGGGATGGGGACCCCATGGGGCACTGGGATGTGTTGGGGACAGGGGTCCTTTTAGGGCACAGGGACACCTTTGGGGATGAGGGTCTCCATGGGGCACTGGGACACCTTGGGGACAGGGGTCCTTGTGGGGCACAGGGGGTCCCTGTGGGGCACAGGGGCACTGGGACACCTTGGGGACAGGGGACCCCATGGGGCACTGGGACACCTTTGGGGATGAGGGTCTCCATGGGGCACTGGGACACCTTTGGGGACAGGGGACCCCATGGGGCACTGGGACACCTTGGGGACAGGGGTCCTTGTGGGGCACAGGGGGTCCCCGTGGGGCACTGGGACACCTTGGGGACAGGGGTCCCTGTGGGGCACAGGGACACTGGGACACCTTTGGGGACAGGGGACCCCATGGGGCACTGGGGCACCTTGGGGATAGGGGTCCCTGGGGGGCACTGGGACACCTTTGGGGCTGAGGGTCCCCGTGGGGCACTGGGACACCTTAGGGAGAGGGGACCCCATGGGGCACAGGGACACCTTTGGGGACAGGGGACCCCATGGGGCACAGGGACACCTTTGGGGATGAGGGTCCCCGTGGGGCACTGAGACGCCTTGGGGACAGGGGTCCTTGTGGGGCACAGGGGGTCCCCATGGGGCACAGGGGCACGGGGACGCCTTTGGGGACGGGTGCCCCCGGGGGTGCTGAGGGTGACCTGCGTGCGTGTCCCCCCCCCCCGTCCCCGTGGCAGGTGGACTCGAAGGTGACGCTGGCGCTGGGGGGCATCGCGGTGGTGCTGGGCGCCGTCCTGGCCGCCATGGGGCTGCTGGCGCTGCTGGGGCTGCCCTCGTCCCTCGTCATCCTCGAGGTCGTGCCCTTCCTCGTCCTGGCCGTGGGCGCCGACAACATCTTCATCTTCGTGCAGGAGTACCAGGTCCGGGGGCGGGGGGGGGCACTTGGGGGGCACGGGGCGGGGGCCAGCAGGGCGGGTGGGCCTGGGGACGCCTCGGGGACAGGGGTGTCTATGGGGCACGGGGGCACCTTGGGGACAGGGGTGTCTATGGGGCACGGGGGCACTGAGACACTTGGGGACAGGGGTGTCTATGGGGCACGGGGGCACTGGGACGCCTCGGGGACAGGGGTGTCTATGGGGCACGGGGACACCTTGGGGACAGGGGTGTCTATGGGGAACTGAGATGCTTGGGGACAGGGGTGTCTGTGGGGCACAGGGGCACCTCGGGGACAGGGGTGTCTATGGGGCACTGAGACACTTGGGGACAGGGGTGTCTATGGGGCACTGGGACACCTCGGGGACGGGCATCTATGGGGCACGGGGGCACTGAGACACTTGGGGACAGGGGTGTCTATGGGGCACGGGGGCACCTTGGGGACAGGGGTGTCTATGGGGCACTGGGACACCTCGGGGACGGGCATCTATGGGGCACGGGGGCACCTTGGGGACAGGGGTGTCTATGGGGCACTGGGACACTTGGGGACAGGGGTGTCTATGGGGCACGGGGGCACCTTGGGGACAGGGGTGTCTATGGGGCACTGGGACACCTCGGGGACGGGCATCTATGGGGCACGGGGGCACTGAGACACTTGGGGACAGGGGTGTCTATGGGGCATGGGGACACTTGGGGACAGGGGTGTCTATGGGGCACGGGGGCACCTCGGGGACAGGGGTGTCTATGGGGCACTGAGACAGTTGGGGACAGGGGTGTCTATGGGGCATGGGGGCACCGGGACACTTGGGGTCAGGGGTGTCTATGGGGCACTGGGACACCTTTGGGGACAGGGGTGTCTATGGGGCACGGGGGCACCTTTGGGGACGGGGGTCCTTGTGGGGCAGAGAGGTCCCCGTGGGGCACAGGGGCACGGGGACACCTTGGGGACGGGGGTCCTTGTGGGGCAGAGAGGTCCCCGTGGGGCACAGGGGCACGGGGACACCTTGGGGACGGGGGTCCTTGTGGGGCACGGGGTCCCCTGTGGGCAATGGGGGTCGCCGTGGGGCACAGTGTCACCTGTAGGTGTTGGGGTCGCCGTGGGGCAGGTGGGCACCCCTTGGGCGGGGGTGTCCCCATGGGGCCGGGCGGTGGGTGCCGGCGGGGGGTGGCGGGGGCACCCATGCCCCCCCCCCCGTTGCCCCCTGCAGCAGTCGCAGCGGGAGCCGGGGGAGCGGCGGGAGCAGCACATCGGGCGGGTGCTGGCGCGGGTGGCACCCAGCATGCTGCTCTGCAGCCTCTCCGAGGTCGTCTGCTTCCTCCTGGGTGAGCGGGGCACGGGGGGCACGGGGGTACGGGGGTACGGGGGGCATGGGGGTACGGGGGTACGGGGGGAATGGGGGGCATGGGGGGCACAGGGGGTATGGGGGGCATGGGGGTAGGGGGGCACGGGGGGCATGGGGATACAGGGGGCACAGGGGTATGGGGGCACGGGGGTACGGGGGGTACGGGGGGAATGGGGGGTGCGGGGGGCATGGGGGTACGGGGGGCACGGGGGGCATGGGGGTACAGGGGGCACGGGGGCACGGGGGTACGGGGGGAATGGGGGGCACGGGGGGCACGGGGGGCATGGGGGTACGGGGGGCATGGGGGTACGGGGGGCACAGCGGGCACGGGGGGCACGGGGGGAATGGGGGGCACGGGGGACATGGGGGTACGGGGGGCACGGGGGGCACAGGGGGCATGGGGGTACGGGGGGCACAGCGGGCACGGGGGGCATGGGAGTACGGGGGGCACGGGGGGAATGGGGGGCACGGGGGACATGGGGGTACGGGGGGCACGGGGGGCACAGGGGGGCATGGGGGTACAGGGGGCATGGTGGGCACGGGGGCATGGGGGGCATGGGGGTACGGGAGGACACGGGGGCATGGGGGGCATGGGGGTATGGGAGGACACAGCGGGGTACGGGGGGCATGGGGGGCACGGGGGTATGGGAGGATGCATGGGGGACATGGGGGGCATGGGGGCACAGGGGCACGGGAGGACACAGGGGGGCACGAGGGGCACGGGGTTATGGGAGGACACAGGGGGGCACAGGGACATGGCACCCGCAGCAGGCGCAGTGCAGCGGGTGGGCCCAGGGTGTGCAGTGGGCGCAGTGTGTGCGGTGGTGACGCGGGCACAGTGGGCGCAGGGGTGCAGTGGATGCAGGGGGTGCAGTGGACGCAGTGGGCGCAGGGTGTGCAGTGGGTGCAGTGGGTGCAGGGTGCGCAGGGTGAGCAGTGGGCGCAGTGGTCGCAGGGTGTGCAGTGGTTGCAGGGGACGCAGTGGGTGCAGGGGCGCAGTGGGCGCAGTGGGCACAGTGGTCGCAGGGGACGCAGTGGGCGCAGGGGGTGCAGGGGGTGCAGTGGGTGCAGGGGGCCACAGTGGGCACAGGGGGTGCAGGGGGCACAGGGGGCGCAGGGGGCGCAGTGGGCGCAGGGGACGCAGTGGGCGCAGTGGGCACGGGGTGCAGGGGGCGCAGTGGTCGCAGGGTGTGCAGTGGTTGCAGGGGACGCAGTGGGCGCAGTGGGCGCAGTGGGCGCAGGGGATGCAGTGGGCGCAGGGGGTGCAGGGGGCGCAGGGGTGCAGGGGGCACAGGGTGCGCAGTGGGCACAGGGGTGCAGGGGGCGCAGTGGACACAGGGCGCAGGGGTGCAGTGGGTGCAGTGGGCACAGGGGGCGCAGGTGTGCAGTGGGCGCAGTGGACGCAGTGGACGCAGTGGGCGCAGTGGGTGCAGGGGCACAGTGAGCACAGTGAGCGCAGTGGGCGCAGTGGACGCAGTGGGTGCAGGGGCACAGTGGGCGCAGGGGGCACAGTGGGCGCAGTGGGTGCAGGGGTGCAGGGGTTCAGTGGGCGCAGGGTGTGCAGTGGGCACAGTGGACACAGTGGACGCAGTGGGCACCGGGGTGCAGTGGGCACAGTGGGCGCAGGGGCACAGTGAGTGCAGTGGGCGCAGTGGATAGAGTGGATGCAGTGGGCGCAGTGGGTGCAGGGGCACAGTGGGCGCAGGGTGTGCAGTGGGCGCAGGGGGCACAGGGGCACAGTGGGCGCAGGGGGCGCAGTGGGCGCAGGGAGCACAGTGGGCGCGGGGGTGCAGGGGACGCAGGGGTGCAGGGGGCACAGGGGCACAGGGGCACAGTGAGCGCAGTGGGCGCAGTGGACGCAGTGGGTGCAGGGGCACAGTGGGTGCAGGGGGCACAGGGGCACTGGGCACAGTGGGCGCAGGGGGCACAGGGGCACAGTGGGCGCGGGGGTGCAGGGGGCGCAGTGGACGCAGTGGGTGCAGGGGCACAGTGGGTGCAGGGGTGCAGGGGGCACAGGGGCACAGTGGGCGCAGGGGTGCAGGGGGCGCAGTGGACGCAGTGGGTGCAGGGGCACAGTGGGTGCAGGGGGCACAGGGGCACAGTGGGCACAGTGGGTGCAGGGGGCACAGGGGCACAGTGGGCACAGGGGGTGCAGGGTCTGCAGGGTGTGCAGGGAGCACAGTGGGCGCGGGGGTGCAGGGGGCACAGGGGCACAGTGGGCGCAGTGGGCGCAGGGGTGCAGGGGTGCAGGGGGCACAGGGGTGCAGGGGTGCAGGGGGCACAGTGGGCGCAGGGGTGCAGGGGGCGCAGGGGGCGCAGTGGGTGGTGACGCGGGTGCCCGCAGGCGCGCTCTCCTCCATGCCCGCTGTCCGCACCTTCGCCCTGACGGCCGCCCTGGCCATCGCCTTCGACTTCCTCCTCCAGATGTCGGGGTTCGTGGCGCTGCTGGCGCTCGATGCCCGGCGGCAGGAGGTACGGGGGCACCGGCGGGCACCGGGGAGGGGGGGGCAAAGGTGCCCAGGGGGGCCCACGGTGGGCATGGGGTGGTGGGCAGGAGGGGCACTGGGTGGCCACGGGAATGAGGGTGCCCAGGGCGGGCATGGGGGTCCCATGGCAATGCGGGTGGGTGTGGGGTGGGCGTGGGGGTGCCCAGTGTGGGCACAGGGTGGGCAGGGGGTCCCCAGGGTGGGCGCAGGGTGCCCACAGGCATGAGGGTGCCCAGGGTGGGCACAGGGTGGTCATGGGGTGCCCCTGGGTGTCAGGGATTGGCATGGGGTGACATTGGGGTCCCCGAGGTGGATGCGGGGTGCCTACGGGCATGAGGGTGCCCAGGGTGGGCACAGGGTGGGTGGGCAGGGGGTCCCCAGGGTGGGCGTGGGGTTCCCATGGGCATGAGGGTTCCCAGGATGGGTATGGGGTGCCCATGGGTGTCCAGGGTGGGCAGGGGGTGACATTGGGGTCCCCGGGGTGGGCATGGGGTGACGGGGCGGGTGTGGGGTGCCCGTGGGGTGCCCATGTGCCCAAGGGGTGGGCATGGGGTGCCCACGGGCTGGAGGGTGCCTGGGTGGGCAGGGGGTGCCCCTGGGTGTCAGGGGTTGGCTTGGGGTGACATTAGGGTCCCCAGGGCGGTGTTGGGTGCCCGAGGGGTGGGCATGGGGTGCCCATGGGTGTCCAGGGTGGCATGGGGTGACACTAGGGTCCCCAGGGTGGGCATGGGGTGACATTGGGGTCCCCAGGGTGGGCATGGGGTGACAGTAGGGTTCCCAGGGTGGGCACGGGGTGACAGTAGGGTCCCCAGGGTGGGCATGGGGTGACATTGGGGTCCCCAGGGTGGCATGGGGTGACAGTAGGGTCCCCAGGGTGGGCATGGGGTGACATTGGGGTCCCCAGGGTGGCATGGGTCGACATTGGGGTCCCCAGGGTGGCATGGGATATCCAGGGGTCCCCAGGGTGGCATGGGGTGACATTGGGGTCCCCAGGGTGGGCATGGGGTGACAGTAGGGTCCCCAGGGTGGCATGGGATATCCAGGGGTCCCCAGGGTGGGCATGGGGTGACATTGGGGTCCCCAGGGTGGCATGGGGTGACACGGGGGTCCTCAGGGTGGCATGGGGTGATGGGGTGGGTGTGGGGTGCCCGTGGGGTGACATTGGGGTGCCCGAGGGGTGGGCACGGGGTGCCCACGGGCTGGAGGGTGCCCAGGGTGGCCGTGGGGGGGGGGGGGATGCCCATGGGGGTGTCTGGGGGGGGGGTCCGTGTGGCTGTCGGGGTGTCCGTGGGTGGGGGGGTGCCCGCGGGGGGGGTCCGTGGGGGGTGGGGGGGGTCCGTGTGTCACAGGGGGTCTGTGTGGCCGTGGGGGGGGGTCCATGGGTGGGGGGGTGCCCACGGTGGGTGCCCATGTGTTGCAGGGGGGGGTCCGTGTGTCACAGGGGGGGGGTCCGCGTGTCGCGGGGGGGTCCGCGGGTGGTGGGGTCCCTGTGGAGGGGGGGGGGTCTGTGTGTCGCGGGGGGGGTCTGTGGGTGGTGGGGTGCCCATGGGTGCTGGGGTGCCCGTGGGGTGCCCATGTGTCACGGGGGGGGTCCATGTTTCATGGGGGGGTCCATGTGTCACGGGGGGGTCCGTAGGGGGGGGGGGGGTGTCCACGGGGGGGTCGGTCTGTCACAGGGAGGTCCGTGTGTCACGGGGGGGGTCTGTGGGTGGTGGGGTGCCCGTGGGGGGGTCCATGTGTCACGGGGGGGGTCCATGTGTCATGGGGGGGGTCTGTGGGTGGTGGGGTGCCCGTGGGGGGGTCCGTGTGTCACGGGGGGGTCCATGTGTCACAGGGGGGGTCTGTGTGTCACGGGGGGGGTCTGTGGGTGGTGGGATGCCCGTGGGGGGGGTCCGTGTGTCGTGGGGGGGTTCATGTGTCGCAGGGTGGGTGGGATGCCCATGGGGGGGGGGTCCGTGTGTCGTGGGGGGGGGGGGGTCCGTGGGGGGGTCCATGTGTCACGGGGGGGTCTGTGTGTCATGGGGGGGGGGTCTGTGGGTGGTGGGGTGCCCGTGGGGGGGTCCGTGTGTTGTGGGGGGGTCCATGTGTCACAGGGGGGGGGGGGGATGCCCATGGCGGGGGGGTCCATGTGTCACAGGGGGGGGGGTCCGTGGGGGGTGGGGGTGCCCGTGGGGGGGTCTGTGTATCGTGGGGGGGGTCCATGTGTCACGGGGGGGTCTATGTGGCCGTGGGGGGAGTCTGTGGGTGGTGGGGTGCCCGTGGGGGGGTCCATGTGTCGTGGGGGGGGGGGGTGTGTGTCTGTGGGGGGGGGGGGTGCCCGTGGGGGGGTCCGTGTGTCACAGGGGGGTCTGTCTGTCATGGGGGGGTCTGTGTGTTGTGGGGGGGTCTGTGGGTGGTGGGGTGCCCATGGGGGGGGGTCCCATGTGTCATTGGGGGGTCCGTGTGTCACAGGGGGGGTCTGTGTGTCGCGGGGGGGGGGTCTGTGGGTGGTGGGGTGCCCGCGGTGGGTGCCCATGTGTTGGGGGGGGGGTCCGTCTGTTGCGGGGGGGTCCGCGTGTCATGGGGGGGGGGTCCATGTGGCGTGGGGGGAGTCTGTGGGTGGTGGGGTCCCTGTGGGGAGGGGGGGCCGTGTGTTGCGGGGGGGGGTGTCCGTGTATCGTGGGGGGGGTCCATGGGTGCTGGGGTGCCCGTATGTCGCGGGGGGGGGGGGTGCCCATGTCAGGCTGTGGTGTCCCCCCCCCCTGCAGGCTGCCCGCCTGGACCTGTGCTGCTGCTGTGGGCTGGAGAAGGGGGGTGCCGGGGGGGGGCACGCCGGCCTGCTGCGCCCGCTGCTGCGCCGCTACTACACCCCCCTGCTGCTGCACCGCTGGGCACGGCCCGCCGTGGTGAGGGGGGGCGGGGGGGGGCAGGGGGGGCTGGGGGGCGGGGGGGGTCAGTGGGGGATGTGGGGTGTAGGGGGGTGTCGGGGGGGCTGGGGGTCAATGGGGGATGTGGGGTGTAGGGGGGGCTGGGGGGGGGGTCTATGGTGGGGTTTAGGGGGGCTGGGGATGTGGGGGGCTCTTGGGGGGCTGGGGGGGCCTTGGGGGTGTCAGGGGGGCTGGGGGTCAATGGGGGATGTGGGGTGTAGGGGGGTGTCGGGGGGGCTGGGGGTCGATGGGGGATGTGGGGTGGGGGGGGGGGGCTGGGGGGTCTTGGAGGGGTTTGGGGGGGTGTCTGGGAGGCTCTTGGGGGGCTGGGGGGGCCTTGGGGGTGTCGGGGGGGCTGGGGGTCAGTGGGGGATGTGGGGGGTAGGGGGGTGTCGGGGGGGCTGGGGGGTCGATGGGGGATGTGGGGTGGGGGGGGGCTGGAGGGGGTCTATGGTGGGGTTTAGGGGGGCTGGGGATGTGGGGGGCTCTTGGGGGGCTGGGGGGTGGTGGGGGTCGATGGGGGATGTGGGGTGGGGGGGGGTCTGGGAGGCTCTTGGGGGGCTGGGGGGGCCTTGGGGGTGTCGGGGGGGCTGGGGGTCAATGGGGGATGTGGGGTGTAGGGGGGCTGGGGGGGTCTATGGTGGGGTTTAGGGGGGCTGGGGATGTGGGGGGCTGGGGGGGCCTTGGGGGTGTCGGGGGGGCTGGGGGTCGATGGGGGATGTGGGGTGTAGGGGGGGCTGGGGGGGGTCTATGGTGGGGTTTAGGGGGGCTGAGGATGTGGGGGGCTCTTGGGGGGCTGGGGGGTGGTGGGGGTCAATGGGGGATGTGGGGTGTAGGGGGGTGTCGGGGGGGCTGGGGGTCAATGGGGGATGTGGGGTGTAGGGGGGTGTCGGGGGGGCTGGGGGTCAATGGGGGATGTGGGGTGGGGGGCTGGGGGGCCTTGGGGGTGTCGGGGGGGCTGGGGGTCGATGGGGGATGTGGGGTGTAGGGGGGCTGGGGGGGGTCTATGGTGGGGTTTAGGGGGGCTGGGGATGTGGGGGGCTCTTGGGGGGCTGGGGGGGCCTTGGGGGTGTCGGGGGGCTGGGGGTCAATGGGGGATGTGGGGTGGGGGGGGTGGGGGGGGGCTGGGGGGTCTTGGAGGGGTTTGGGGGGTGTCTGGGAAGCTCTTGGGGGGCTGGGGGGGCCTTGGGGGTGTCGGGGGGGCTGGGGGGTCAATGGGGGATGTGGGGTGTAGGGGGGTGTCGGGGGGGCTGGGGGTCGATGGGGGATGGGGGTGTGCGGGGGGGCTGGGAGGGTTTTGGTGGGGGCTCTTGGGGGGCTGGGGGGGGGGGGGGACTGGGGGTCAATGGGGATGTGGGGGGGGGGGTGGGGGGGGCTATGGTGGGGTTTAGGGGGCTGGGATGTGGGGGGCTCTTGGGGGCGGGGGGGGGGGCAGGGGGTGGTGGGGGGGCTGGGGGATGGTGGGTTAGGGTGGGGATGGGGGGGCGGGGGCCTGGGGGTCGTGGGGTGGGGGTCAAGGGGGGTGGGGTTGGTGGGGGGGTCTTGGGGGGGGGGGGCTGGGGGTGGGGGTCTTGGGGGGGGGGGTGTGGGGGGGGATGGGGGTGGGGGTGTCGGGCGGGGGGGGGTCGCTGGGGGATGTGGGGGCGG
Source organism: Fratercula arctica (assembly GCA_947846985.1). NCBI lineage: Eukaryota > Metazoa > Chordata > Aves > Charadriiformes > Alcidae > Fratercula > Fratercula arctica. The sequence goes on along the minus strand of CANTUZ010000023.1, from coordinate 92,951 downwards.
GGGGCTGGGGGGCATGGGGGTGTCGGGGGGGGGGGTCATGGGGATGTGGGGTGTAGGGGGCTGGGGGTGGTGGGGGCGAGGGGAGTGGGGGGGGGTGTCTCTGGGGGGGGGGGGCCTGGGGTGGGGGGGGGGGGCATGGGGAGGGGGTGGGGGGGGGATGGGGGGGTCTCTGGTGGGGTTAGGGGCGCTGGGGAGTGGGGGCTCTGGGGGCTGGGGGGGGCTTGGGGGTGTCGGGGGGCTGGGGTCAATGGGGATGTGGGTGGGGGGGTGTCGGGGGGGGGGTCACTGGGGGAGTGGGGGGGGGGTGTGGGGGGGGGTGGGGGGGTCTGAGGGTTTGGGGGGGTGTCTGGACTGGGGGGGGGGGGGCCTGGGGGTGTCGGGGGGGCTGGGGGTCGATGGGGGATGTGGGGTGTCGGGGGGGCTGGGGGTTTTGGGGGGGCTCTTGGGGGGCTGGGGTGGGGGGGGACCTTGGGGGTGCTGAGGTGTCGGCGGGGGGCGGGGGATGGTGTGTGGGGCTGGGTGACGCCGGGATGTGGGGCCATGGCGGGGGGGGGCCGGGAGGTTTGGGGGGGTGCGGAAGGTGTTGTGTGGGGATGGGGGGGGGGTCCCGGGGGGGGGTCCGTGACGTGGGGGGGGTGTCTCTGGGGGGAGGGGTCCCGGGGGGGGTGTCCCCTGACGTGGGGGGGGTGTCTCTGGGGGAGGGTCCCGTGACGTGGGGGGGGTGTCTCTGGGGGGAGGGGTCCCCTGACGTGGGGGGGGTCCCGGGGGGGGGGGTCCCCTGACGCGGGGGGGGTGTCTCTGGGGGGAGGGTCCCGGGGGGGGGGTGTCCCCTGACATGGGGGGGGGTGTCTCTGGGGGGGGGTCCCCTGACGCAGGGGGGGTGTTTCTGCAGGTGCTGCTCTTCCTCTTCCTGGCCTGTGCCGGGCTCTACCTCGCGCTGCAGGTGCCCGTGGGGCTGGACCAGGAGCTCGCCATGCCCAAGGTGGGGCTGGCAGTGGGGCTGGCAGTGGGGCTGGCAGTGGGGCGCCCCGGGGGGTGGGGGGCGGGGGGGGGGGGGGCAGGACACCATGACACCCAGGGACAGCGTGGCCCCTCCTGGGCACAGTGTGGCCACCATGGGGCTGACACGGCCCCGTATGGCTACTTATGGGGCTGGCATGGCCTCATATGGCTACTTATGGGGCTGGCACAGCCCCATCTCAGGGTGCACAGCGGTGGGGTGGCCCCTACAGGGATAACATGGCCCCATGTAGGGCCACCATGGGGACAGCGTGGCCACTTATGGGCACAGTGTGGCCACCATGGGGCTGACACGGCCCCATATGGCTACTTATGGGGCTGGCATGGCCTTATATGGCTACTTATGGGGCTGGCATGGCCCCATCTCAGGGTGCACAGGGGTGGGGTGGCCCCTACAGGGACAACGTAGCCCCATATAGGGCCACCACGGGGACAGTGTGACCCTCCTGGGCACAGCGTGGCCACCATGGGGCTGACACGGCCCCATATGGCTACTTATGGGGCTGGCGTGGCCCTATATCGGGGTGCACAGGGGGGGTGGACCCTACAGGGACAACATGGCCCCATATAGGGCCACCATGGGGACAGTATGGCTCTGTATGGGGACAGCATGGCCACTTACGGGCACAGCGTGGCCACCATGGGACTGACACAGCCCCATATGGCTACCTATGGGGCTGGCACGGTCCCCTATGGGGCACAAGGTGGGGTGTGACCCCTAAGGGGCCAGCATAGCCCTCTATGGGGCCAGCATGGGGATGGCGTGGCCCCATATGGGGACACAAGGGGGGGGTGTGGCTCCTATGGGGCCAGTATAGCCCTTTATAGGGCCAGCACAGCCCTCTATGGGGCCAGTATGGCCCTCTGTGGGGCCAGCCCAGCCCTCTATGGGGCCAGCGTGGGGCCAGCGTGGCCCCATATGGGGACACAAGGGGTGGTGTGACCCCTATGGGGCCCGCACAGCCCTCTATGGGGCCAGCGTGGCCCCCTATGGGGACATAAGTGGGGCTATTGTCTCTATGGGGCCAGCACAACCCTCTATGGGGCCAGCGTGGGGACAAAAGGGCTGGTGTGACCCCTATGGGGCCAGCTCAGCCCTCTATGGGGCCAGCATGGCCCCATATGGGGACACAAGGGCTGGTATGACCCCTATGGGGCCAGCCCAGCCTTCTGTGGGGACAACGTGGCCCCATATGGGGACACAAGGGCTGGTGTGACCCCTATGGGACCAGCCCAGCCTTCTATGGGGCCAGCATGGGGCCAGCATGGCCCCATATGGGGACACAAGGTGGGGTGTGACCCCTACGGGGCCAGGCCAGTCTTCTATGGGGCCAGTGTGGCCCCATATGGGGACACAAGGTGGGGTGTGACCCCTATGGGGCCAGCGTGGGGACACAAGGGCTGGTGCGACCCCTATGGGGCCAGCCCAGCCTTCTATGGGGCCAGCATGGGGACAGCATGGCCCCATATGGGGACACAAGGTGGGGTGTGACCCCTATGGGGCCAGCATGGGGCCAGCATGGCCCCATATGGGGACACAAGGGCTGGTGTGACCCCTCTGGGGCCAGCGTGGGGACACAAGGGCTGGTGTGACCCCTATGGGGCCAGCCCAGCCTTCTATGGGGCCAGTGTGGCCCCATATGGGGACACAAGGTGGGGTGTGACCCCTATGGGGCCAGCGTGGGGACACAAGGGCTGGTGTGACCCCTATGGGGCCAGCCCAGTCTTCTATGGGGCCAGTGTGGCCCCATATGGGGACACAAGGTGGGGTGTGACCCCTATGGGGCCAGCGTGGGGACACAAGGTGGGGTGTGACCCCTATGGGGCCAGCGTGGGGCCGGCGTGACCCCCACGTGCCCAGCGCGGCCACCCCGGTGCCGTGCCGGTGCCGCCCCGGGGGCGGAGAGGTGCCACCCCCCAACTCCGCAGGGGACGCGTGGGGCTGGTGACACCCCCTCCGGGCACCCTGGGGGTGGGTGCTGTCACCCATCCTGACTCTGGGGGGGGGTGTGTGTGTCATCGTGTCCCCCCACCCCTCCCCCAGGACTCCTACATGCTCCAGTACTTCGCCGCCCTCAACCAGTACCTGGCGGTGGGTGTCCCCACCTACTTTGTCACCACGGGGGGCTACGACTTCTCCTCGCCGGCCGGCACCGACGGCATCTGCTCCAGCGCCGGCTGCCACCCCCGCTCCCTCACCACCACCATCCAGTACGCCACGCGCTTCCCCAACGCGTGAGTGCGGGGCCGGGGGGGGGCTACTGGGAGGGGACTGGGTGCCCACTGTGGGGGCCAGTGGGTGGCCAGTGGGTGCCCACCGTGAGTGTACGTTGGGTGCCCACCATGGGGGCCGTTGAGTGTATGTTGGGTGCCCACCACGGTGGCTGTTGGGTGTACATTGGGTGCCCACCATGGTGGCCATCAGTTCTACGTTGGGTGCCCACCATGGTGGCCATTGGATGTACATTGGGTGCCCACCATGGTGGCCGTTGGGTGCCCACCATGGTGGCCATCAGCTACACATTGGGTGCCCACCATGGTGGCCATCAGTTGTACATTGGGTGCCCACCATGGTGGACATTGGATGTACATTGGGTGCCCACCATGGTGGCCGTTGAGTGTATGTTGGGAGCCCACCGTGGTGGCCATTGAGTGTACGTTGGGTGCCCACCATGGCGGTCATTGGATGTATGTTGGGCCCACCATGGCGGCCATTGAGTGTATGTTGGGTGCCCACCATGGTGGCTGTTGGGTGTACATTGGGTGCCCACCATGGTGGCCATCAGTTGTACGTTGGGTGCCCACCATGGTGGCCATTGGATGTACATTGGGTGCCCACCATGGTGGCCATTGGGTGCCCACCGTGGTGGCCATCAGCTACACATTGGGTGCCCACCATGGTGGCCATCAGTTGTACATTGGGTGCCCACCATGGTGGCCATTGGATGTACATTGGGTGCCCACCATGGTGGCCATCAGTTGTACGTTGGGTGCCCACCATGGTGGCCATTGGATGTACATTGGGTGCCCACCATGGTGCCTGTTGGGTGGCTGTTGGGTGCCCACCATGGTGGCCGTTGAGTGTACGTTGGGTGCCCACCATGGTGGCCGTAGGGTGTACATTGGGTGCCCACCATGGTGACCATTGGGTGTACGCTGGGTGGTCACTGGTGTCACCCCGTTGCCCCCCTAGGTCCTACCTGGCCATCCCCGCCACCTCCTGGCTGGACGACTTCTTGGATTGGCTCAACCCCACCGCGCGCTGCTGCCGCGTCCACCGCTACGGCAACCTCAGCGGGACCTTCTGCCCCTCCACCAGCAGTGAGTGGGGCACGCGGGGGGGGCCGGTGTGGCCACCGGGGTACGGGAGGGCTACACTGTGGTGGCTGTTGGGTGCCCACCATGGTGGTCACTGGTTGTACGCTGGGTGCCCACCGTGGTGGCCACTGGGTGGACACTGGGTGCCCACCATGGTGGCACATCAGTTGTACATTGAGTGCCCACCATGGTGGCCACTGTTTGCATGTTGGGTACCCACCATGGTGGCTATTGGGTGGCCACTGGGTGTACATTGGGTGCCCACCATGGTGGCCATTGGATGTGCGCTGGGTGGCCACTGGTTGTATGCTGGGTGCCCACCGTGGTGGCCATTGGGTGTATGTTGGGTGCCCACCATGGTGACCATTGGGTGGCCACTGGGTGTACGTTGGGTGCCCACCATGGTGGCACATCGGTTGTACATTGAGTGCCCACCATGGTGGCCACTGTTTGCATGTTGGGTGCCCACCATGGTGGCTATTGGGTGGCCACTGGGTGTACATTGGGTGCCCACCATGGTGGACATTGGAGGTACGCTGGGTGGCCACTGGTTGTATGCTGGGTGCCCACTGTAGTGGCCATTGGGTGTACATTGGGTGCCCAGCATGGTGGCCACTGGTTGTATGTTGGGTGCCCACCATGGTGGCCACTGGGTGTACGTTGGGTGCCCACCATGGTGGCCACTGGGTGTATGTTGGGTGCCCACTATGGTGGCCATTGGGTGGCCACTGGTTGTACGTTGGGTGCCCACCATGGTGGCCACTGGGTGTACGCTGGGTGCCCACCATGGTGGCCATCGGTTGTACATTGAGTGCCCACCATGGTGGCCACTGTTTGCATGTTGGGTGCCCACCATGGTGGCTATTGGGTGGCCACTGGGTGTACATTGAGTGCCCACCATGGTGGCCACTGTTTGCATGTTGGGTGCCCACCCTGGTGGCCATTGGGTGGCCAGTGGATGTACATTGGGTGTCCACCATGGTGGACATTTGATGCACGCTGGGTGGCCACTGGTTGTATGCTGGGTGCCCACGGTGGTGGCCACTGGGTGTACGTTGGGTGCCCACCATGGTGGCTATTGGGTGGCCACTGGGTGTACGTTGGGTGCCCACCATGGTGGCCATTGGGTGGCCACTGGGTGTACGTTGGGTGCCCACCATGGTGGTCACTGGGTGTATGCTGGGTGCCCACCGTGGTGGCCACTGGGTGTACGCTGGGTGCCCACCATGGTGGCACATCGGTTGTACATTGAGTGCCCACCATGGTGGCCACTGTTTGCATGTTGGGTGCCCACCATGGTGGCTATTGGGTGGCCACTGGGTGTACATTGGGTGCCCACCATGGTGGACATTGGATGTACGCTGGGTGGCCACTGGTTGTATGCTGGGTGCCCACTGTAGTGGCCATTGGGTGTACATTGGGTGCCCAGCATGGTGGCCACTGGGTGTATGTTGGGTGCCCACCATGGTGGCCATTGGGTGGCCACTGGGTGTACGTTGGGTGCCCACCATGGTGGCCACTGTTTGCATGTTGGGTACCCACCATGGTGGCTATTGGGTGGCCACTGGGTGTACATTCGGTGCCCACCATGGTGGCCATTGGATGTACGCTGGGTGGCCACTGGTTGTATGCTGAGTGCCCACCATGGTGGCCATTGGGTGGCTATTGGGTGTACATTGAGTGACCACCATGGTGGCCACTGGGTGTACGTCGGGTGCCCACCATGGTGGCCACTGGGTGTACATTGAGCGCCCACCATAGTGGCCACTGGTTGTATGTTGGGTGCCCACCATGATGCCCATCGGGTGTACGTTGGGTGCCCACCCATTGGGATGCCATTAGGTGTCCATCGGGTGCCTGTTGAGGTCTCCCAGGGGGGGTCTACTGGGTGGCCGCCGCGGTGCCCGCTGGGTGCCCGCCCTGGGTGCCGCAGGGTGCTGACGCGGCCGCGCCGGCAGGTGACCCCAGCTGCCTCGGGGGCCAGTGCCTGAACGTCAGCCGCCGCCCCACGGTGGAGGAGTTCAAGCGGTTCCTGCCCTGGTTCCTCCACGACCGCCCCACCCTGCAGTGCGCCAAGGGGTAGGTGCCACCCAGGGCGGGGGGGACGACACCCATGGGGGGGGGGGAGGGGGCACACCCATAGCGGGGCACTGGCAATGGGGGGGCACAAGTGCACGTGGCCACTGGTTGCATGTTGGGTACCCATCGTGGTGGCCATTGGGTGTATGTTGAGTGCCCACCATGGTGACCGTCGGTTGTACGTTGGGTGCCCACCTTGGTGGCCATTGGGTGACTATTGGGTACCCACCATGGCGGCCATTGGGTGTACATTGGGTGCCCACCATGGTGGCCATCAGCTATACATTGGGTGCCCACCATGGTGGCCATTGGCTGTACTTTGGGTGCCCACCATGGTGGCCATCAGTTGTATGTTGGGTGCCCACCATGGTGGCCATTGGCTGTACTTTGGGTGCCCACCATGGTGGCCATCAGCTATACATTGGGTGCCCACCATGGTGGCCACTGGTTGTACATTGGGTGCCCGCCATGGTGGCCATCAGCTATACATTGGGTGCCCATCAGTTGTACATTGGGTGCCCACCATGGTGGCCATCAGCTATACATTGGGTGCCCACCATGGTGGCCATCAGTTGTATGTTGGGTACCCATCGTGGTGGCCATTGGGTGTATGTTGAGTGCCCACCATGGTGACCGTCGGTTGTACATTGGGTGCCCACCATGGTGGCCATTGGATGTACATTGGGTGCCCACCATGGTGGCCATTGGGTGTACATTGGGTGCCCACCATGGTGGCCATCAGCTGTACATTGGGTGCCCACCATGGTGGCCATTGGTTGTACATTGGGTGCCCACCATGGTGGCCATTGGGTGGCTATTGGGTGCCCACCATGGTGGCCATCAGTTGTACATTGGGTGCCCACCATGGTGGCCATTGGCTGTACTTTGGGTGCCCACCATGGTGGCCATCAGCTATACATTGGGTGCCCACCATGGCAGCCATTGGTTGTACATTGGGTGCCCACCACGGTGGCCATCGGGTGGCTATTGGGTGCCCACCATGGTGGCCATCAGTTGTACATTGGGTGCCCACCATGGTGGCCATTGGTTGTACATTGGGTGCCCACCATGGTGGCCATCAACTATACATTGGGTGCCCACCATGGTGGCCATCAGTTGTACATTGGGTGCCCACCATGGTGGCCATTGGGTGTACATTGGGTGCCCACCATGGTGGCCATCAGCTATACATTGGGTGCCCACCATGGTGGCCATTGGCTGTACTTTGGGTGCCCACCACGGTGGCCATCAGTTCCATGTTGGGTGCACGTGGGCATCCATGTGGGCACGCAGGTGCCCCCCCCCCAGCACCCACACCCCGGGTGCCCCCTCCCCACGGCTCGGGGTGCCCCCCCCCCCCCCTCACCCCTCGCCCCCTCCCCGCAGGGGTCTGGGCGCCTACGACACGGCCCTGAGCATGGACGCCAACGGCACCATCCTGGGTGAGCAGAGGGGGTGGGCTGGGGGTGGGGGGCTGGGCGCTGGGTTCGGGGGGCACCCTAGGGTGCCGTGCTGACCCCCCCACCCCACCCCGCCCCATCACCGCCCCCCCCCCCCCCCGTGTCTGCCAGCCTCCCGCTTCATGGCCTACCAGCGCCCGCTGCGCACCTCGCAGGAGTACACGGCGGCGCTGCGGGCCGCCCGCGCCCTGGCCGAGGAGATCACCGCCACCCTGCGCCGCGTGCCCGGCACCCACCCCGACTTCAGGGTCTTCCCCTACACGTGAGCACCCACCCGCGGGGCCGGGGTGGGGGGGATCCGCCGCCAGAGGAGGGGGCGACCTGGGTTGGGGGGGGAGGGGTGGTCAGCCCGGGGTGCTGTGGGTGCCCCGGTGGCCTTCTTTTGGGTGAGAAGTGGGCGTTGGGGGTGAGACGTGGGTGCCCACGTCAGGGTGCCCAGCCTGGGATGCTGTGGGTGCCCCGGTGGCCTTCTTTGGGGTCAGAGGTGGGTGTTTGGGGGTCAGACGTGGGTGCCCACATCAGGGTGCCCATCCTGGGGTGCTGTGGGTGCCCTGGTGGCCTCCTTTGGGGTGAGAAGTGGGTGTTGGGGGTCAGAATTGGGTGCCCACATCAGGGTGCCCATCCTGGGGTGCTCTCAGTGCCCCAGTGCCCTTCTTTGGGGTGAGAAGTGGGTGTTGGGGGTCAGACGTGGGCACCCAGTTAGTTGTGCCCATCCTGGGGTGCTGTGGGTGCCCCAGTGCCCTTCTTTGGGGTGAGAAGTGGGCGTTGGGGGTCAGACGTGGGTGCCCACGTCAGGGTGCCCAGCCCAGGGTGCTGTGGGTGCCCCAGAGCCTGGTTAGGGGTCAGATGTGGGTGTTTGGGGGGTCAGAAGTGGCTGCCCAGTTAAGAGGTGCCCATCCTGGGGTGCTGTGGGTGCCCTGGTGGCCTCCTTTGGGGTGAGAAGTGGGCGTTGGGGGTCAGACGTGGGTGCCCACGTCAGGGTGCCCAGCCTGGGATGCTGTGGGTGCGCCAGTGCCCTTGTTTGGGGTCAGAGGTGGGTGTTGGGGGTGAGAAGTGGGTGTTGGGGGGTCAGACGTGGGTGCCCTCATCAGGGTGCCCATCCTGGGGTGCTCTCAGTGCCCCAGTGCCCTTCTTTGGGGTGAGAAGTGGGTGTTGGGGGTCAGACGTGGGTGTTGGGGGTCAGACATGGGCACCCAATTAGTTGTGCCCATCCTGGGGTGCTGTGGGTGCCCCAGTGCCCTTCTTTGGGGTGAGAAGTGGGTGTTGGGGGTCAGAAGTGGGTGCCCACATCAGGGTGCCCATCCTGGGGTGCTCTCAGTGCCCCGTGCCCTGTCATTGTGGGGTGCAGAAGTGGGTGTTGGGGGGTCAGACGTGGGCACCCAGTAGTTGTGCCCATCCTGGGCTGCTGTGGGTGCCCCAGTGCCCTTCTTTGGGGTGAGAAGTGGGCGTTGGGGGTCAGACGTGGGTGCCCACATCAGGGTGCCCAGCCCAGGGTGCTGTGGGTGCCCCAGAGCCTGGTTAGGGGTCAGATGTGGGTGTTTGGGGGTCAGAAGTGGCTGCCCAGTTAAGAGGTGCCCATCCTGGGATGCTGTGGGTGCCCTGGTGGCCTCCTTTGGGGTGAGAAGTGGGTGTTGGGGGTCAGACATGGGTGCCCACATCAGGGTGCCCATCCTGGGGTGCTGTCAGTGCCCCGGTGCCCTTGTTTGGGGTGAGAAGTGGGTGTTGGGGGTCAGACGTGGGTGCCCACGTCAGGGTGCCCATCCTGGGCTGCTGTCAGTGCCCCAGTGCCCTTCTTTGGGGTGAGAAGTGGGCGTTGGGGGTCAGACGTGGGTGCCCACATCAGGGTGCCCAGCCCAGGGTGATGTGGGTGCCCCAGAGCCTGGTTAGGGGTCAGATGTGGGTGTTTGGGGGTCAGAAGTGGCTGCCCAGTTAAGAGGTGCCCATCCTGGGGTGCTGTGGGTGCCCTGGTGGCCTCCTTTGGGGTGAGAAGTGGGTGTTGGGGGTCAGACGTGGGTGCCCACATCAGGGTGCCCATCCTGGGGTGCTGTCAGTGCCCCAGTGCCCTTCTTTGGGGTGAGAAGTGGGTGTTTGGGGGTCAGACGTGGGTGCCCACATCAGGGTGCCCATCCTGGGATGCTGTGGGTGCCCCGGTGGCCTCCTTTGGGGTCAGAGGTGGGTGTTGGGGGTCAGAAGTGGGTGTTGGGGGTCAGACGTGGGTGCCCACGTCAGGGTGCCCATCCTGGGGTGCTGTGGGTGCCCTGGTGGCCTCCTTTGGGGTCAGAGGTGGGTGTTGGGGGTCAGAAGTGGGTGTTGGGGGGTCAGACGTGGGTGCCCACGTCAGGGTGCCCAGCCCAGGGTGCTGTGGGTGCCCCATTGCCCTTGTTTGGGGTGAGAAGTGGGCGTTGGGGCTCAGAAGTGGGTGTTGCGGGTCAGACGTAGGTGCCCTCATCAGGGTGCCCAGCCCAGGGTGCTGTGGGTGCCCCGGTGCCCTTCTTTGGGGTGAGAAGTGGGCGTTGGGGGTCAGAAGTGGGTGTTGGGGGGTCAGACGTGGGTGCCCACATCAGGGTGCCCATCCTGGGGTGCTGTGGGTGCCCCGGTGCCCTTGTTTGGGGTGAGAAGTGGGTGTTGGGGGTCAGAATTGGGTGCCCACATCAGGGTGCCCATCCTGGGATGCTGTGGGTGCCCTGGTGGCCTTCTTTGAGGTGAGAAGTGGGCGTTGGGGGTGAGACGTGGGTGCCCACGCCAGGGTGCCCATCCTGGGGTGCTGTGGGTGCCCCAGTGGCCTCCTTTGGGGTGAGAAGTGGGCGTTGGGGGTCAGAATTGGGTGCCCACATCAGGGTGCCCATCCTGGGGTGCTGTGGGTGCCCCAGTGCCCTCCTTTGGGGTGAGAAGTGGGTGTTGGGGGTGAGACGTGGGTGCCCACGTCAGGGTGCCCATCCTGGGATGCTGTGGGTGCGCCAGTGCCCTTGTTTGGGGTCAGAGGTGGGTGTTGGGGGTCAGAAGTGGGTGTTGGGGGGTCAGACGTGGGTGCCCTCATCAGGGTGCCCATCCTGGGGTGCTGTCAGTGCCCCAGTGCCCTTCTTTGGGGTGAGAAGTGGGTGTTGGGGGTCAGACGTGGGTGTTGGGGGTCAGACATGGGCACCCAGTTAGTTGTGCCCATCCTGGGGTGCTGTGGGTGCCCCAGTGCCCTTCTTTGGGGTGAGAAGTGGGCGTTGGGGGTCAGACGTGGGTGCCCACGTCAGGGTGCCCAGCCTGGGATGCTGTGGGTGCCCCGGTGCCCTTGTTGGGGGTCAGAAGTGGGTGTTGCGGGTCAGACGTAGGTGCCCTCATCAGGGTGCCCAGCCCAGGGTGCTGTGGGTGCCCTGGTGGCCTTCTTTGGGGTGAGAAGTGGGCGTTGGGGGTGAGAAGTGGGTGTTGGGGGGTCAGACGTGGGTGCCCACATCAGGGTGCCCATCCTGGGATGCTGTGGGTGCCCTGGTGGCCTCCTTTGGGGTGAGAAGTGGGTGTTGGGGGTCAGACGTGGGTGTTGGGGGTCAGACATGGGCACCCAGTTAGTTGTGCCCATCCTGGGGTGCTGTGGGTGCCCCAGTGCCCTTCTTTGGGGTGAGAAATGGGCGTTGGGGGTCAGACGTGGGTGCCCACGTCAGGGTGCCCAGCCTGGGATGCTGTGGGTGCCCCGGTGGCCTCCTTTGGGGTCAGAAGTGGGCGTTGGGGGTCAGACGTGGGTGCCCACATCAGGGTGCCCATTCTGGGGTGCTGTGGGTGCCCCAGTGGCCTCCTTTGGGGTGAGAAGTGGGCGTTGGGGGTCAGAATTGGGTGCCCACATCAGGGTGCCCATCCTGGGGTGCTGTGGGTGCCCCAGTGCCCTCCTTTGGGGTGAGAAGTGGGTGTTGGGGGTGAGACGTGGGTGCCCACGTCAGGGTGCCCATCCTGGGATGCTGTGGGTGCGCCAGTGCCCTTGTTTGGGGTCAGAGGTGGGTGTTGGGGGTCAGAAGTGGGTGTTGGGGGGTCAGACGTGGGTGCCCTCATCAGGGTGCCCATCCTGGGGTGCTGTCAGTGCCCCAGTGCCCTTCTTTGGGGTGAGAAGTGGGTGTTGGGGGTCAGACGTGGGTGTTGGGGGTCAGACATGGGCACCCAGTTAGTTGTGCCCATCCTGGGGTGCTGTGGGTGCCCCAGTGTCCTTCTTTGGGGTGAGAAGTGGGCGTTGGGGGTCAGACGTGGGTGCCCACGTCAGGGTGCCCAGCCTGGGATGCTGTGGGTGCCCCGGTGCCCTTGTTGGGGGTCAGAAGTGGGTGTTGCGGGTCAGACGTAGGTGCCCTCATCAGGGTGCCCAGCCCAGGGTGCTGTGGGTGCCCTGGTGGCCTTCTTTGGGGTGAGAAGTGGGCGTTGGGGGTGAGAAGTGGGTGTTGGGGGGTCAGACGTGGGTGCCCACATCAGGGTGCCCATCCTGGGATGCTGTGGGTTCCCAGGTGCCCTTCTTTGGGGTGAGAAATGGGTGTTTGGGGGTCAGACGTGGGTGCCCTGGTTAGGAGTGCCCAGACCAAGGTTCTGTGGGTGCCCCAGAGCCCTTGTTGGGGGTCAGAAGTGGGTGCCCCACAGCCTGGTTTGGGGTCCGAAGTGGGCACCCAGTTAGTTGTGCCCATCCTGGGGTGCTGTGGTGCCCTATTTGGGGTCAGAAGTGTGTGCCCCAGAGCCTGGTTAGGGGTCAGAGGTGGGTGTTGGGGGTCAGACGTGGGCACCCACTTCGTTGTGCCCATCCTGGGGTGCTGTGGGTGCTCTGTTGCCCTTGTTGGGGGTCAGCGGTGGGTGCTCGGGTTGGGGTGCCCAGCCCGGGGTTGCCGCGGGGTGGCCGTGCCGGGGTGCCAGCGCGCGGCGGTGACACTCCCCGGCTGCAGGGTGACCTACGTGTACTACGAGCAGTACCTGACGGTGGTGGCCGAGGGCATCTTCACGCTGGCCCTCTGCCTGGTGCCCACCTTCCTCGTCTCCTTCCTGCTGCTGGGCATGGACCTGCGCTCCAGCGCTGCCACCCTGCTCACCATCGCCATGATCCTGCTGGACACCGTGGGCGCCATGGCCCTGTGGGGCATCCCCTACAACGCCGTGGCCCTCATCAACCTCGTGGCGGTGCGGGGCGGGCGGGGTGGCACGGGGACGCGGGGCACACAGGGTGGCGCGGGGCACGTGGGGTGGCATGGGGACATGGGGCACGCAGAGTGGGCATGGGGATTTGGGGCATGTGGGGTGGCATGGGGACATGGGGCACACAGGGTGGCACGGGGACGCGGGGCACGCAGGGTGGGCATGGGAATTTGGGGCATGTGGGGTGGCATGGGGACATGGGACGTGGGGTGGGCACGGGGACATGGGGCACAGGGGATGGCATGGGGACATGGGGCACGCAGAGTGGGCATGGGGATTTGGGGCATGTGGGGTGGCACGGGGACATGGGGTAGGCACGGGGACATGGGGCACGTGGGGTGGGCATGGGGATTTGGGGCATGTGGGGTGTCACGGGGACATGGGGCACACAGGGTGGCATAGGGACATGGGACATGTGGGGTAGGATGGGGACATGGGAACCACGGGGTGGCACAGGGCCATGGGGCGCATGGGGACACGGGGTGGCACAGGGATGTGGGGTGGCACCGGGACATGGGGCACATGGGGTGGCACAGGGACATGGGGTGGCACAGGGATGTGGGGCACATGGGGTGGCACAGAGACACGGAATGGCACAGGGACGTGGGGTGGCACAGGGATGTGGGGCACACGGGGTGGCACAGGGACTTGGGGTGGCACAGGGACGTGGGGCACACGGGGTGGCACAGGGACACGGGGTGGCACAGGGACATGAGGCATATGGGGTGTCACAGGGACATGGGGCACATGTGGTGGCACAGGGACTTGGGGTGGCACAGGGACGTGGGGCACATGGGGTGGCACAGGGATGTGGGGTGGCACAGGGACATGGGGCACATGGGGTGGCACAGGGACTTGGGGTGGCACTGGGACATGGGGTGGCACAGGGACGTGGGGCACACGGGGTGGCACAGGGACATGGGGTGGCACAGGGACATGGGGCACACGGGGTGTCACGGGGACACGAGGTGGCACAGGGACATGGGGCACATGGGGTGACACAGGGACATGGGGTGGCACAGGGACATGGGGCACATGGGGTGGCACAGGGACATGGGGTGGCACTGGGATGTGGGGCACATGGGGTGGCACAGGGATATGGGGTGGCACAGGGACATGGGGCACACGGGGTGTCACGGGGACACGAGGTGGCACAGGGACATGGGGCACATGGGGTGGCACAGGGACATGGGGTGGCACTGGGATGTGGGGCACACGGGGTGGCACAGGGACATGGGGTGGCACAGGGATGTGGGGCACATGGGGTGGCACAGGGACATGGGGTGGCACAGGGATGTGGGACACATGGGGTGGCACAGGGCCATGGGGTGGCACAGGGACGTGGGGCACACGGGGTGGCACAGGGACTTGGGGTGGCACAGGGACGTGGGGCACACGGGATGTCACGGGGACACGAGGTGTCACAGGGACGTGGGGCACATGGGGTGGCACAGGGACATGGGGTGGCACAGGGATGTGGGGCACATGGGGTGGCACAGGGCCATGGGGTGGCACAGGGACGTGGGGCACATGGGGTGGCACAGGGATATGGGGTGGCACAGGGACGTGGGGCACACGGGATGTCACGGGGACACGAGGTGTCACAGGGACGTGGGGCACACGGGGTGTCACGGGGACCGAGGGCAGGTTGTGTGACCCGGGGACGTGGGGCACGGGGGGTGTCACGGGGATTTAGGGACAGGCTGGGGTGGCTGTGCGGGCGCTGGGGGGGTGGCAGAGGGCCCCGTGCCCCCCTCGGTGACAGCCGCGTCCCCGCAGGCCGTGGGCATCTCGGTGGAATTCGTCTCCCACCTCACCTGCGCCTTCGCCCACAGCACCCAGCCCGGCCGGGTGGCGCGGGCCGCCGAGGCCACCGTCAACATGGGCAGCAAGGTGGGCGACGGGGCCGGGGGGGGGGGGGGGGGGGGAGGGGAGGGGACGTGACCGTCCCCTCGGGGACCGTCCCCCCCCTCACCCTCTGCTCCGGGCGCAGGTGGTGGCCGGGGTGGCCATGACCAACCTGCCGGGCGTGGTGGTGCTGGCCTTCGCCAAGGCCCAGCTCATCCAGATCTTCTTCTTCCGCCTCAACCTCATCATCACGCTGGCGGGGCTGGCCCACGGCCTCGTCTTCCTCCCCGTCCTCCTCAGCTACATGGGTACGGCCACACGTGTGTCCCCCCCCCCACAGGCCTGTCCCCCGGCCTTGGGGACGTGGCCCCGCCGTGTCCCCGTCCCCCCCCCCCGGCAAGGCCCCGGGGAGGAAGATGGCAGCCCGGCTCCTCTTGTTCCCCGCAGGACCCGGCCCGCGGGAGCCGGCGGCGGGGGGGGACGCGGGGCTGGGCCTCGGCAACCCCTGCTTCCAGGACGGGGACGAGGACGGGGACAAGGACAGGGACAAGGACGGGGACAGGGACGGGGACGGGGACAAAGCCAAGGACGAGGATGGGACCAGGCCCGAGGACAAGGCCCAGGACACAGAAAAGGCCGAGGACTAGGCCGAGGACGAGGACGAAGGACAAGGCCACCGCCGCCGTCCCCGGGCAGGGCTGAGCCCCGCTGTCCCCTCCCGCCCCCGCTTTTTCTACCGCTGTCATATTTAAACGGTTTTTTTTGGGTTTTTGGGTTTTTTTTGTTTTTTTTTTTTTTTTCTCTCAGATTTGGGACTGGGTTGAACTGGGCCGGGCTGGGAAGGGGCCCCGTGGGGGGTGTGTGTGTGTGTGTGTGTGTGTCACCGTCCCCACAGTGTCCCTGTGCCCCAATGTCCCTGTGCCCCACATGCCCCACATGTCCCTGTCCCCACGGTGCCCATGTGCCCCGTCCCCATGAAGCCCATGTGTCCTCCACGTGTCCCTGTCCCCCCAGTGTCCATGTGTGCCACGTGTCCCTGTCCCCCTGATGCCTCTGTGCCCCACATGTCCCTGTCCCCACAGTGCCCATGTGCCCCGTCCCCACAGTGTCCCTGTCCCCCGATGTCCATGTGCCCCACATGTCCCTGTCCTCGTGATGCCCATCGTCATGTCCCCATGGGGTCCTCCTGCCCCACATGTCCCTGTCCTCGTGATGCCCATCATTGTGTCCCCATGGTGTCCTCCTGCCCCATGTGTCCCTGTCCCCATGGTGGCTCTGTGCCCCACATGTCCCTGTCCCCATGATGCCCACGTGCCTCCCATGTCCCTGTCCCCACAGGGCCCGTGTCCCCCGTCCCCATGAAGCCCGTGTGTCCCCCACGTGTCCCTGTCCCCCTGATGCCTCTGTGCCCCACATGTCCCTGTCCCCACAGTGCCCATGTGCCCCGTCCCCACAGTGTCCCTGTCCCCCGATGTCCATGTGCCCCACATGTCCCTGTCCTCGTGATGCCCATCGTCATGTCCCCATGGGGTCCTCCTGCCCCATGTGTCCCTGTCCCCATGGTGGCTCTGTGCCCCACATACCCCTGCCCCCACAATGCCCATGTGCCCCACATGTCCCTGTCCCCACAGTGCCCGTGTCCCCCGTCCCCACGATGGCCGTGTGTCCCCCACGTGTCCCTGTCCCCATGATGTCCACTGGCTTGTCCCCATGGTGTCCCTGTGCCCCATGTGTCCCTGTGCCCCACATGTCCCTGTGCCCCACATGCCCCACATATCCCTGTCCCCACAGTGCCCATGTGCCCCGTCCCCACAGTGTCCCTGTCCCCCGATGTCCATGTGCCCCACATGTCCCTGTCCTCGTGATGCCCATCATCGTGTCCCCATGGGGTCCTCCTGCCCCATGTGTCCCTGTCCCCCTGATGCCTCTGTGCCCCACATGTCCCTGTCCCCACAGTGCCCGTGTGCCCCGTCCCCATGATGCCCGTGTGTCCCCCACGTGTCCCTGTCCCCACGATTTCCACTGGCTTGTCCCCATGGTGTCCCTGTGCCCCATGTGTCCCTGTGCCCCACATGTCCCTGTGCCCACAGTCCCCTTGTGCCCCACATGTCCCTGTGATGCCCACATGCTCCACAGGGCTCTGCCCCCACAGCGCCCAGTGCCTTGTCCCCACTGTCCGCTTGTGCCCCGTATGTCCCCGTCCCCCCAGTGCCCCTGTCCCCCACATGTCCCTGTCCCCACAGTGCCTGTGTGTCCCATCCCCATGATTCCCATGTGTCCCCCCTGATGTCCCTGTGCCCCCTGATGTCCCTGTCCCCACGATGTCCGCCAGCTTGTCCCCATGGTGTCCCTGTGCCCCACGTGTCCCTGTCCCCACCGTCCCCACGCCCCCGTGTGTGTCCCTGTCCCCACAGCGCCTGCGTGCCCCGCACGTCCTCCCCCCGCGTCCCCGTCCCCGTGAGGCCGCGGAGCCGAAGACGCGGTTTCCGAAGACACCATGGGGACAAGCCAGTGGACATCGTGGGGACAGGGACACATGGGGGACACACGGGCATCGTGGGGATGGGGGACACGGGCACTGTGGGGACAGGGACATGTGGGGCACATGGGCATCGTGGGGACAGGGGTATGTGGGGCACAGAGCCACCATGGGGACAGGGACACATGGGGCAGGAGGACCCCATGGGGACATGACGATGGGCATCACGAGGACAGGGACATGTGGGGCACAAGGACATCGGGGGACAGGGACACTGTGGGGACGGGGCACGCGGGCACTGTGGGGACAGGGACATGTGGGGCACAGAGGCATCAGGGGGACAGGGACACGTGGGGGACACACGGGCTTCATGGGGACGGGGCACATGGGCACCGTGGGGACAGGGATATGTGGGGCATGTGGGGCACAGGGACATCAAGGGGACAGGGACACTGTGGGGCACAGGGACACCATGGGGACAAGCCAGTGGATATCGTGGGGACAGGGACACGTGGGGGACACATGGGCTTCATGGGGACGGGGCACACGGGCCCTGTGGGGACAGGGACATGGGGGGCACGAGGGCACCAGGGGGATGGGGCCGGAAGCCCAAAACCCCGAATGGCCGGGGATGGCGCCCCCAGAGAAGGTGCCGGGGGGGGGGGGGGGGGACGGGGACACCCTGGGCCTGTTGTCACCCCCCAGGGGAACTGCTCCCGCCGCCGGCCCAGCCCCGGGGCACCGGCCTTTGCTGGCCACACTGGCCCCGGCCCAGTGCCCCGTTGTCACACCGGCGCCCGCAGATGCCGAATGTCTGGGACCGGTGCCCCCAGTGAAGGCTTTGGGGGGGGACAACCCGGGCTCGTTGTCACCCCATGGGGCACCGCTGCCACCGCCGTGCTAGTCACGGGGCACCGGCTCTCCTGGCCACAGCGGCACCGGCCCTAGCCCAAGACCCCACAATGGTGGCCCAAAATGCCAAAGGCCGGGTCTGGTGCCCCCAGTGAAGGCTTTTGGGGGGACAACCCGGGCTCGTTGTCACCCCATGGGGCACCGCTGCCACCACCGCGCTAGTCACGGGGCACCGGCTCTCCTGGCCACAGTGGCCCCAACCCCAGCCCAAGACCCCACAATGGTGGCCAAAAATGCCGAAGGCCGGGGCTGGTGCCCCCGGCGAAGGCTTCGGGGGGGACAACCCGGGCTCGTTGTCACCCCCCGGGGGAACCGCTGCCGCCGTGGTGCCATCCGTGGGGCACCGGCTGCCCTGGTGGCTCCTCATCCCTCCCTTTCCCAGTCCCCGCTGGTTTTTTCCAGCCAGAATTTCTTGGATTTTTCCTGTTGCTTTACCCGCCAGCGGCACCCCCTTGGCCGATGACACCCCCCCACCCCCCCCACCCCCATCTTTGGGGGACGGGACGGGGGTTCCCTGCCCCAACCCGACCCCACGGGGTGTCCCATCCCCGTCCCCGCCGTGGGAACGCTGGGGGACCGGAGCGGGCCGGGATCCTTCGCTCTCATGCGGAAGGTGCCGCCATTGCCCGCATCCCGCGGGCTCCGTCGCGGCTGGTGAGCGCCCGACGCCTCGTGGGGTCCCGGTTGTTTCGGGGGTCACCGCGGAGGGCCAAGCCCGGCACCCCACGGTGGCGGTTCCCCCGGGGGGGGGGGGTGGGGGGGATGGGGGGGGTGGAAGGGAGAAACAAGCCCGGGTTGTGTGTCCGTCCCCCCCCCACCCCCAGCACCTTCGCCCATGGGAGCCCTTCTCGGATATTCGGGATTTTTCATGCCAGGGCTGGGATGGGGCAACGGGGGGGTCATTGGGAGGAGAAATGGGGGGGGTAGCTGCCTTTGGGGGGGGGGGGGGGGCGTTAATCCCCTGTGGGGGGGTGTCTATACCCCCCTGACCCCCCTTTTGCCCCTTTGAGGGGTCATTTTTTCCCCTGGGGGCTCCTCTGAAGCCCCTTTTGCCCCCTGGAGGGGTCGTTATTGCCCCGGGGGGGGGGTCTTTATCCTCCCTGATTCCCCCTTTTTCCCACTGGGGGGGTCATTATGGCACCTGGGGGGGGGTCTTCGCTCCTACCAGCCCCATCCTTTTTTCCCCTGGTGACGTCGTTAGTGCCCCCCCGGTGGCTGTTATTGCCCCCTGGGGGGGGGGTCGTCATTCCCCAGAGGTGGTCCTTACCCCCCCTGACCCCCCCTTTTTTTCTCTGGGGGGGTCTTTATTACTTCCAGGGTATTCTTACCTTTTCTGACCACCACCCCCCCCCCCCTTTTGTCCCCTGCAGGGGGGTCATTATTGCCCCCTGGGTGGCTGTTGGTGTCCCCTGGGGGGGGTCGTTATTCCCTGGTGGGGGGTCCTTACCTCCCCTGACCCCCCCTTTTGCCTTTGGGGGGGGACATTATTGCCCCTGAGGGGGTCCTTACCCCCCCTTTTGCCCCTGGGGGGGGTCATTATTGCCCCCCGGGGGGGGGGGGGGGGGGGAGTGTCCTGACACCCTGGGAATCTGGGAAGATCCTTCCCAAGAAAGAAGATCGCACCTGGGAAGACCGTAACCCCCCCCCCCACGTCCGTCCGTGTCCCCCCCCCCCAAATTAACGGCGCCTTTAATTAATTGGGAAGAGACCCGGAGTGTTTTATTGGACCCAGGTGTCTGGGGGGGGGGGGACGGGGACACACCCAGGAGTTTGAGGGGGGGGCAAGGAATTTGGGGGGGGGACCTAAATGTCCGAGGGGGGGACCCAGGTATGTGGGAGGGACCCAGGTGTCTGGGGGGGGGCACCCAGGCGGCCCTGGGGGGGGAGGCCCAGCCGTCCGGGCCCGGCCACTCGCTTCCCGGGTGTCTCCGCGCTCCCAGTTTGCGAATCTCGTGGTAGATGAGGATGAGGATGAGGAGGCCGAAGGGCATCGGCACCAACCACCACTGGAAGCTGGGGGTGGAGGGGGGGCCGGGGGGGGGGACATGGTCAGGGGACCCAGGTGTCCGGGAAGGGGGTCAGGAGGGGACCCAGGCTCCAGGGGGGGACCCTGACCTCTGGGAATGGGGTCAGGAGGGGACCTGAGTATCTGGGAAGGGGACCCAGGTGTCCGGGAATGGGACCCAGGTGTCTGGGAAGGGGGTCGGGGGGGAACTCAGTGTCCGGGAATGGGATCAGGAGGGAATTCAATGTCTGGGAAGGGGTCACGGTGTCTGGGAAGGGGTCAGGAGGGGACCCAGGCTCCAGGGGGGTACCCTGACCTCCGGGAATGGGGTCAGGAGGGGACACGGTGTCCAGGAAGGGGACCCAGGTGTCCGGGAATGGGGTCAGGAGGGGATTTGGTGTCCGGGAAGAGGGTCAGGAGGGGACAGGGTGTCCAGGAAGGGGGTCAGGATGGGACCTGGTGGCTTGGAAGGGGGTCAGGAGGGGACCCAGGAGTCCGGGAATGGGGTCAGGAGGGGACCTGGTGTCTGGGAATGGGGTCAGGAGGTGACCCAGGTGTCCAGGAAGGGGACCCGGGCATCTGGGAAGAGGGTCAGGAGGGGACCCAGGTGTCCGGGAAGGGGATCAGGAGGGGACTCAGGCTCCAGGGGGGACCCAGAAATCCGGGAAGGGGACCCAGGTGTCTGGGAATGGGTCAGGAGGGGACACGGTGTCCAGGAATGGGGTCAGGATGTGACCTGGTGGCTTGGAAGGGGGTCGGGAGGGGACCCAGGAGTCTGGGAAAGGGACGCAGGTGTCCGGGAATGGGGTCAGGGGGGACCCAGTGTCTGGGAAGGGGTCAGGAGGTGACCCAGGTGTCCAGGAAGGGGACCTGGGCGTCTGGGAAGGGGGTCGGGGGGGAACTCAGTGTCCGGGAATGGGGTCAGGATGGGACCTGCTGTCTGGGAAGGGGGTCGGGAGGGGACCCATTGTCCGGGAATGGAACCCAGGTGTCTGGGAAGGGGTCGGGGGGGGCGGAACTCGGTGTCCAGGAAGGGGATCAGGAGGAGATTTGGTATCCAGGAAGGGGACCCAGGTGTCCGGGAATGGGTCAGGAGGAGACACGGTGTCCAGGAAGAGGGTCAGGAGGGGACCTGAGTGTCTGGGAAGGGGTCAGGAGGGGACTCAGGCTCCAGGGGGGGACCCTGACCTCTGGGAATGGGGTCAGGAGGGGACACGGTGTCCGGGAATGGGGTCAGGATGGGACCTGGTGGCTCGGAAGGGGGTCGGGAGGGGATAAAGGTGTCTGGGAATGGGGTCAGGAGGGGACCCATTGTCCAGAAATGGGACCCAGGTGTCTGGGAAGGGGGTCAGGAGGGGACCCATTGTCCGGGAATGGGACCCAGGAGTCTGTGAAGGGGTCAGGGGGGGACTCGGTGTCCAGGAAGGGGGTCAGGAGGAGATTTGGTATCCGGGAAGGGGACCCAGGTGTCCGGGAATGGGTCAGGAGGGGACCCAGGTGTCCGGGAATGGGGTCAGGAGGGGACACGGTGTCCAGGAAGGGGACCCAGGTGTCTGGGAAGGGGGTCAGGAGAGGACTCACTGTCTGGGAATGGGATCGGGAGGGGATTCGGTGTCCAGGAAGGGGACCCAGGTGTCTGGGAATGGGTCAGGAGGGGATTCGGTGTCCAGGAAGGGGGTCAGGAGGGGACCTGGTGGCTTGGAAGGGGGTCGGGAGGGGACCCAGGTGTCTGGGAAAGGGACGCAGGTGTCCGGGAATGGGGTCAGGGGGGACCCAGTGTCTGGGAAGGGGACCTGGGCGTGGGGGAAGGGGGTTGGGGGGGATTCAGTGTCCGGGAATGGGGTCAGGATGGGACCTGGTGTCTGGGAAGGGGGTCGGGAGGGGACCCATTGTCCGGGAATGGGACCCAGGTGTCTGGGAAGGGGTCGGGGGGGTCTCAGTGTCCGGGAAGGGGATCAGGAGGAGATTTGGTATCCGGGAAGGGAACCCAGGTGTCCGGGAATGGGTCAGGAGGGGACCTGAGTGTCTGGGAATGGGTCAGGAGGGGACACAGTGTCCGGGAATGGGGTCAGGATGTGACCTGGTGGCTTGGAAGGGGGTCGGGAGGGGACCCAGGAGTCTGGGAAAGGGACGCAGGTGTCCGGGAATGGGGTCAGGGGGGAACTCAGTGTCCAGGAAGGGGATCAGGAGGAGATTTGGTATCCGGGAAGGGGACCCAGGTGTCCGGGAATAGGTCAGGAGGGGACCCGTTGTCTGGGAATGGGGTCAGGAGGTGACCCAGGTGTCCAGGAAGGGGACTCGGGCATCTGGGAAGGGGGTCGGGGGGGAACTCAGTGTCCGGGAAGGGAATCAGGAGGAGATTTGGTATCCGGGAAGGGGACCCAGGTGTCCGGCAATGGGTCAGGAGGGAATTCAGTGTCTGGGAAGGGGTCAGGAGGGGACCCAGGCTCCAGGGGAGGACCCTGACCTCTGGGAATGGGGTCAGGAGGGGACTCGGTGTCCAGGAAGGGGACCCAGGTGTCCAGGAATGGGGTCGGGAGGGGACCTGAGTGTCTGGGAATGGGTCAGGAGGGGACTCTGTGTCCGGGAATGGGGTCAGGAGGGAATTCAGTGTCTGGGAAGGGGACCCGGTGTCTGGGAAGGGGTTCAGGAGGGGACTCAGTGTCCAAGAAGGGGACCCTGACCTCCGGGAATGGGGTCAGGAGGTGACCCAGGTGTCCAGGAAGGGGACCCGGGCGTCTGGGAAGGGGGTCGGGGGGGGATTCAGTGTCTGGGAAGGGGGTCAGGAGGGGACTCAGTGTCCAAGAAGGGGATCCAGGTGTCTGGGAAGGGGTCGGGGGGTCTCAGTGTCCGGGAAGGGGGTCAGGATAGGATTTAGTATCCAGGAAGGGGACCCAGGTGTCTGGGAAGGGGTCAGGAGGGGACCTGAGTGTCTGGGAAGGGGTCAGGAGGGGACCCAGGCTCCAGGGGGGGACCCTGACCTCTGGGAAGGGGACCCGGGCATCTGGGAAGGGGTCAGAAGGGGACATGGTGTCTGGGAATGGGTCAGGATGGGACCTGGTGGCTTGGAAGGGGGTCGGGAGGGGACTCAGGTGTCTGGGAAAGGGACGCAGGTGTCCGGGAATGGGGTCAGGAGGGGACTTGGTGGCTCGGAAGGGGGTCGGGAGGGGACCCATTGTCCGGGAATGGGACCCAGGTGTCTGGGAAGGGGTCAGGGGGGAACTCGGTGTCCAGGAAGGGGGTCAGGAGGGGACACGGTGTCCAGGAAGGGGACCCAGGTGTCCGGGAATGGGGTTGGGAGGGGATTTGGTGTCCGGGAAGAGGGTCAGGATGGGACCTGGTGGCTTGGAAGGGGGTCAGGAGGGCACCCAGGTGTCTGGGAATGGGTCAGGAGGGGATTCATTGACCAGGAAGGGGGTCAGGAGGGGACCTGGTGGCTTGGAAGGGGGTTGGGAGGGGACCCAGGTGTCTGGGAAGGGGTCGGGGGGGGGGACTTGGTGTCTGGGAAGGGGATCAGGAGGGGATTTGGTATCCGGAAAGGGGACCCAGGTGTCCGGGAATGGGTCAGGAGGGGACCTGAGTGTCTGGGAAGGGGTCAGGAGGGGACCCAGGCTCCAGGGGGGGACCCTGACCTCCGGGAAGGGGGTCAGGAGGGGACTCGGTGTCTGGGAATGGGGTCAGGAGGGAATTCAGTGTCCGGGAAGGGGACGCAGGTGTCTGGGAAGGGGTCAGGAGGGCACACGGTGTCCAGGAAGGGGGTCAGGGTCCGGCCCTCATGGAGCCGAAACCGTGGGCCATCCTGGGGCAGTGGCCCATGGACACCTGGAAGACGATGGTCCTCACCGGGATGCGGTTCCTGCTGGGAGATGAGCCCCTATAGCACCCCATGGGCACCTATAGCTCCAATAGGCACCCCTATGGGCACCCCTATGGGCACCCCTATGGGCACCGAGAGTGCTGCACAGTCTCTCATAGCAGAGCCCCATATATCCCCATAGGCACCAGGGGGTTATATATAGACACAGAAGAGACCCCGTAGCTCCCTATAGACCCCGTAGGCACCAGCAGAGCCCTATAGACCCCATAGCATTGGAAGAACCCCTACAGACCCCATAGGCACCAGCAGAGCCCTATAGGCCCCATAGGCACCAGCAGAGCCCTATAGACCCCACAAGCACCAGCAGAGCCCTATAGGCCCCATAGGCACCAGCAGAGCCCTATAGACCCCACAAGCACCAGCAGAGCCCTATAGACCCCATAGGCATTGGGAGAGCCTCTATAGCTCCCATAGGCACCAGCAGAGCCCTATAGACACCATAGTCATTGGGAGAGGCCCTATAAGCCCCATAGGCAGCAGCAGAGCCCTATAGACCCCATAGGCACCAGCAGGGTCCCTATAGACCCCGTAGGCTTTGGGAGAGCCCCTATAGCCCCCATAGGCACCAGCAGGGTCCCTATAGACCCCATAGGCATTGGGAGAGCCCCTATAGCCCCCATAGGCACCAGCAGGGTCCCTATAGACCCCATAGGCATTGGGAGAGCCCCTATAGCCCCCATAGACACCAGCAGGGACCCTATAGACCCCATAGGCATTGGGAGAGCCCCTATAGCCCCCATAGGCACCAGCAGGGTCCCTATAGACCCCATAGGCTTTGGGAGAGCCCTATAGACCCCATAGGCACCAGCAGAGCCCTATAGACCCCATAGGCATTGGGAGAGCCCCTATAGACCCCACAGGCACCAGCAGAGCCCTATAGACCCCATAGGCACCAGAAGAGCCCTATAGACCCCATAGGCATTGGGAGAGCCCCTATAGGCCCCACAGGCACCAGCAGAGCCCTATAGACCCCATAGGCATTGGGAGAGCCTCTATAGCCCCCACAGGCACCAGCAGGGTCGCTATAGACCCCATAGGCTTTGGGAGAACCCCTATAGCCCCCACAGGCAGCAGCAGAGCCCTATAGACCCCATAGGCATTGGGAGAGCCCCTATAGACCCCACAGGCAGCAGCAGAGCCCTATAGACCCCATAGGCATTGGGAGAGGCCCTATAGCCCCCATAGGCAGCAGCAGAGCCCTATAGACCCCATAGGCACCAGCAGGGTCCCTATAGACCCCATAGGCAGCAGCAGAGCCCTATAGACCCCATAGGCACCAGCAGGGTCCCTATAGACCCCATAGGCAGCAGCAGAGCCCTATAGACCCCATAGGCACCAGCAGAGCCCTATAGCCCCCATAGGCACCAGCAGGGTCCCTATAGACCCCGTAGGCTTTGGGAGAGCCCCTATAGCCCCCATAGGCACCAGCAGGGTCCCTATAGACCCCATAGGCATTGGGAGAGCCCCTATAGCCCCCATAGGCACCAGCAGAGCCCTATAGACCCCATAGGCACCAGCAGGGTCGCTATAGACCCCATAGGCTTTGGGAGAGCCCCTATAGCCCCCATAGGCACCAGCAGGGTCCCTATAGACCCCATAGGCATTGGGAGAGCCCCTATAGCCCCCATAGGCACCAGCAGGGTCCCTATAGACCCCATAGGCTTTGGGAGAGCCCCTATAGCCCCCATAGGCACCAGCAGGGTCCCTATAGACCCCATAGCCATTGGGAGAGGCCCTATAGCCCCCATAGGCAGCAGCAGAGCCCTATAGACCCCATAGTCATTGGGAGAGCCCCTATAGACCCCATAGGCAGCAGCAGAGCCCTATAGCCCCCATAGGCATTGGGAGAGGCCCTATAGCCCCCATAGGCACCAGCAGGGTCCCTATAGACCCCATAGGCACTGGGAGAACCCCTATAGCCCCCATAGGCACTGGACAGGCCGTTATAGCCCCTATTGCCCCGTAGGCACCAGCAGGGCCCCTATAGCCCCCACAGGCACCCCCAGAGTGCTTATGTGTCCCCCCATACCCCATGTCCCCCCTACCCAATGTCCCCTGTGTCCCCACGCTCGGTGTCCCCAGGGCCCCCCATGACCTACCCCCAGGCCTGGAGCCCCCAGTGCCCCCCGTGTGCCCCATAGCCAGTGACCCTGGTGCCCCCTCACAGCCGGTGTCCCCACGCTTGGTGTGCCCAGAGCCCCCCATGCCACATCCCCCCCCCCAGCCCATACCCCCCCGGGCTGGAGTCCCCGGTGTCCCCCAGGCTCAGTGTCCCCCGCAGTCACCATCCCTGGTGCCCCCCCCATACCCAGAGTCCCCAAACCTGGTGTCCCCCATACCCAGTGTCCCCGGTGTCCCCCATAGCCAGTGTCCCCCACGCTCGGTGTCCCCAGAGCCCCCCATGACCTACCCCCCAGGCCTGGAGCCCCCAGTGCCCCCCATGGCCAGTGTCCCCCGTGTCCCCCATACCCAGTGTCCCCCATAACTGGTGTCCCCCATACCCAGTGTCCCTGGTGTCCCCAGTGTCCCCCATAGCCAGTGTCCCCCATACCTGGTGTCCCCAGTGTCCCCCATACAGAGTGTCCCCCACGCTCGGTGTCCCCAGTGCCCCCCATGGCCAGTGTCCCCAGTGTCCCCCATAGCCAGTGTCCCCCATAACTGGTGTCCCCAGTGTCCCCCATACCCAGTGTCCCTGGTGTCCCCAGTGTCCCCCATAGCCAGTGTCCCCCATACCTGGTGTCCCCAGTGTCCCCCATACCCAGTGTCCCTGGTGTCCCCAGTGTCCCCCATAGCCAGTGTCCCCCATAACTGGTGTCCCCAGTGTCCCCCATACCCAGTGTCCCTGGTGTCCCCAGTGTCCCCCATAGCCAGTGTCCCCCATAACTGGTGTCCCCAGTGTCCCCCATACCCAGTGTCCCTGGTGTCCCCAGTGTCCCCCATAGCCAGTGTCCCCCACGCTCGGTGTCCCCAGTGTCCCCCATAGCCAGTGTCCCTGGTGTCCCCAGTGTCCCCCATAGCCAGTGTCCCCCATAACTGGTGTCCCCAGTGTCCCCCATGCCCAGTGTCCCCTGTGTCCCCCATAGCCGGTGTCCCTGGCGCCCCCCCACAGCCGGTGCCCCCCGTAGCCGGTGTCCCCCATAAGACACGTGAGAGGGATACTGGGGGTACTGGGAGAGGTACTGGGGGTAGCGGGGGCACAGGGGGGATGCTGGGGTTACTGGGGGGTGCTGGGGGCCATTGGGGATAGGGGAGGTAATGGGGGCACTGGGGGTATGTGGGGGGATACTGGGGATACTGGGGAGGATCCAGGGAGCACTGGGGGATCTGGGGAAACTGGGGGGTACTGGAGGGATACTGAGGAAACTGAGGGTGAGAGGGATACTGGGGGTACTGGGAGAGGCACTGGGGGAATACTGGGGGTACTGGGGGCACAGGGGGGGCATGCTGGGGGTACTGGGGGATACTGGGCCTCATTGGGGATACAGGGGGCTGTGGGGGGTAATGGGGGCACTGGGGGTACGGGGGGATACTGGGGATACTGGGGGTACTGGGGGATATGAGGGTTAATTGGGGGTACTGGGGGGATACTGGGGGTGATGAGGGTATGAGTGGGATACTGGGAACACTGGGGGTACTGGGGGATACTGGGGGAACTGGGGGGGGGATACTGGGGGTAACAGGTAATGGGGGGTACTGGGGATAATGGGGGAACTGGGGAGGATACTGGGGGTAATGGGGGGTACTGGGGGCACTGGGCATACTGGGGGTCATGGAGGGTAACGGGGGGACACTGAGGGTACTGGGAAGGATATAGAGGTACTGGTGAGGGATACTGGGGGTACTGGGGGATACTGGGCGAGGTACTGGGGGTAATTGGGAGGGATATTGGGAGGATTAGGGGGATACTGGCAGTACTGGGGAGGATACTGGGGGTACTGGGGGATACTGGGAGAGGTTCTGGGGAAGGATATTGGGGGTAATGGGTGTACTGGGGGTCATTGGTGGTACTGGGAGCACTGGGGGATACTGGGAGCACTGAGGGGGTGCTGGGGGCTGCTGTGGGTAATGGGGGTCCTGGGGGTAATTGGGGGATACTGGGGGTTACTGGGGTTACTGGGGGTACTGGGAGCAATGAGGGGTACTGGGGGATACTGGAGAAACTGAGGGTACTAGGGGTAATGGAGGTACTGGGAGCACTGGGGGTACTGGGGTTAATGGAGGGTACTGAGGGATAATGGGGAAACTGGGGGTACTGGGAGCACTGGTAGATACTGGGGATAACGGGGGATACTGGGAGGTACAGGGGGGCACTGGGGGTTGCCGGGGGCACTGGTGCATACTGGGTGTAACAGGGGCACTGGGGGGATACTGGAAGGACTGGAGGATATTGGGGCTGTTGGGGGGATACTGGGGGCACTGGGCGATACTGGGGGCACTGGGGGGCTCTGGGGAAACGGGGTCACAGGGGCAATGGGGGCATTGGGTGATACTGAGGGTACTGGGAGGCACTGGGGAAATGGGGTTACAGGGACATTGGGCGATACTGGGGGCACTGGGGGGTACTGGGGAAACGGGGTCACAGGGGCAATGGGGGCATTGGGCGATACTGAGGGTACTGGGAGGCACTGGGGAAATGGGGTCACAGGGACACTGGGCGATACTGGGGGCACTGGGGGCACTGGGGAAACGGGGGCACAGGGACACTGGGCAATACTGGGGGCACTGGGGAAACAGGGTCACAGGGGCACTGGGCGATACTGGGGGCACTGGGGAAACGGGGTCACAGGGGCACTGGGGGCACTGGGCGATACTGGGGGCACTGGGGGGCACTGGGGAAACGGGGTCACAGGGGCACTGGGGGCACTGGGCGATACTGGGGGCACTGGGGGGCTCTGGGGAAACGGGGTCACAGGGGCACCGGGGGCACTGGGCGATACTGGGGGCACTGGGGGGCACTGGGGAAACGGGGTCACAGGGGCACTGGGGGCACTGGGCAATACTGGGGGTACTGGGGGGCACTGGGGAAACGGGGTCACAGGGGCACTGGGGGCACTGGGTGATACTGGGGGCACTGGGGAAATGGGGTCACAGGGGCAATGGGGGCACTGGGTGATACTGGGGGCACTGGGGGCACTGGGGAAACGGGGTCACAGGGGCACTGGGGGCACTGGGCGATACTGGGGGCACTAGGGGGCACTGGGGAAATGGGGTCACAGGGGCAATGGGGGCACTGGGCGATACTGGGAGCACTGGGGGCACTGGGGAAATGGGGTCACAGGGGCACTGGGGGCACTGGGCAATACTGGGGGCACTGGGGGGCACTGGGGAAATGGGGTCACAGGGGCAATGGGGGCACTGGGCGATACTGGGGGCACTGGGGGGCTCTGGGGAAACGGGGTCACAGGGGCACTGGGGGCATTGGGCGATACTGGGGGTACTGGGGGGCACTGGGGAAACGGGGTCACAGGGGCACTGGGGGCACTGGGTGATACTGGGTGCACTGGGGGCACTGGGGAAATGGGGTCACAGGGGCACTGGGGGCACTGGGCGATACTGGGGGCACTGGGGGCACTGGGGAAACGGGGTCACAGGGGCACTGGGGGCACTGGGCGATACTGGGTGTTACTGGGAGCACTGGGGGGCACTGGGGGGGTACATTCCCGACCTGCGCGATGTCCCCAACGTGTGTGTCCCCCCCCCCCGCCCCGTGCCCGCTGCTGCCGTGTGTGCGGGGGGGGGGACGACACACGGGGGGGGGACACACGGGCTGTGCCGGGGGTCGCCCCCCCCCCCCCTTTCCCCCCCCTTTTCCCCCCCCCAGCCCCCGGCAATTCGGGGGTCCCGGTTCCTGCCGCCCCCCCCCGGGCTGGCAACGGCCCCTCCGTGGGGCCGGGAGGGCACAAACGCTGTCACCCCCCCCCCCCCCCCCCCCCCCCCGGGAGGGTGCTGGGGGGGGCCTGGGGGGGACACACAAAGAATGACCCCCCCGGAGGGTGCCGGGGGGGTGACACAAAGGCTGTCACATCCCCCCCCCCCCCCCCGGAGGGGGCTGGGGGGGGGCCTGGGGGGGACATACACACAGAATGACCCCCCCGGAGGGTGCCGGGGGGGTGACACAAAGGCTGTCACATCCCCCCCCTCCCCCCGGAGGGTGCTGGGGGGGGCCTGGGGGGGACACACAAAGAATGACCCCCCCGGAGGGTGCCGGGGGGGTGACACAAAGGCTGTCACATCCCCCCCCCGGAGGGTGCTTGGGGGGGCCTGGGGGGGACACACACAGAATGACCCCCCGGAGGGTGCCGGGGGGGGGGGACACAAAGGCTGTCACATCCCCCCCCCCCCCCCGGAGGGTGCTGGGGGGGCCTGGGGGGGACACACATAGAATGCCCCCCCCCGAGGGTGCCGGGGGGGGTGACACAAAGGGTGACACACCCCCCCCCCGGGGGCGGGGCCGGCCCAATCGGGACCCAACGCCCCCCAGCTGGGGGGGGGGCGGGACCCCCCCCCCCCCCCCCCCCCCCGGGCACAGCTGTGCCCCATCGTGGGCCGGGGCACGGCCCCCCCCCCGCGGCCTCTTAAACCCCCGGGGGGGCTGCTGGGAGCCACTGGGGGCTGCTGGGAGGTCTTGGGTGGTGACTGGGAGGCTGCTGGGAGCCACTGGGAGCAACAGGGGGAGGTGCCCTGCTGCCTACTGGGCGCTTGCTGGGAGCTACTGGGGGGCTGTTGCCTGCTAGGAGCAACTGGGAGCTTGCTGGTGTTGACTGGGAGCAACTGGGAGCTTGCTGCTGCCTCCTGGGAGCAATGGGGGGCTCTGTTGGGAGTTACTGGGAGCTTGCTGGTGCCAACTGGGAGCAGCTGGGTGCCTACTGGGAGCAATGCGGGGGCTAACTGCTGCCTGCTGAGAGTCAACTGGGGGCCACTGGGAGGTGGCTGCTGCTTACTGGGAGCTTCTGGGTGTCTACTGGGAGCAACAGGAGGGCTCGCCGCTGCCTACTGGGGGCTTGCTGGGAGCAGCAGGGGGCTAACTGTTACCTGCTGGGAGCTACTGGGAGCTCGCTGGTGTCGACTGGGAGTAATTGGGAGCAGCGGGGGGGCTAGCTGTTGCCTGATGGGGGCTGCTGGGAGCGACTGGGAGCATGCTGGTGCCGACTGGGAGTAACTGGGAGCCTCCTGCTGCCTACTGGGAGCAATGCGGGGGCTAACTGCTGCCTGCTGAGAGTCGACTGGGAGCCACTGGGCGCTTACTGGGAGCAATGGGGGGGCTAACTGTTGCCTGCTAGGAGCTACTGGGAGCTTGCTGGTGCCCACTGGGAGTCAACTGGGAGCAACTGGGAGCTCGCTGCTGCCTGCTGGGAGCAATGGGGGGCTGCTAGGAGCTACTGGGAGCGACTAGGTGCCAACTGGGAGCAATGGGGGGGGCTAGCTGCTGCCTGTTGGGAGCAACTGGGAGCTACTGGGGGGCCCCCCCCATGCTGCTGGTGTGGACTGGGAGTACTGGGGGGGGGGGACAGGAGGGAGCTCCACAAGGTAAGGAATGGCTGGGGGGGGGGGGGGGGCAGTCCAGGGGGGTCCCTTCCCTTGTCCCTTGCAGATGGGGCTGTGCCTGGGGGGGGCCTGAATTGGGTGTGTCCCCCCCCCCCAGTGCTGTCCTGGAAGCGGGGGGGGGGTGTCTTGGTTTTGGGGGGGGTCCTGGGTGCACCCCTCCCCCCCCCCAGGCCCTGGAGCAGCCCCCGGGGACGGAGCTGAGCCTTGGGTTGGGACACCCCCCCCCCAGGGCCACTTTTGGGGTGGGGGGGTGACCTTCCCCCCCCCCCCTCCTTCTGTTTCCCCTCCCTGGGGGGGGCTGGGTGCTGCACCCTGAGTCCCCCCCCCCTCCAACCCCGGCTGGGTGAAGCGCCCCCCCCCCACCTTGAAGCCAGGGCAGTGGGGAGCACCCTTGGTGTGAGTCCCCCCCCCCCCTGCCTGGGGTGGGGGGGTCCCCAGGGTGTTTTCATCCCCCCCCCTCCTTCTGTTTCCCCTCCCCGGGGGGGGGGGGGGGGGCTGGGTGCTGCACCCTGAGTGTCTCCCCCCCCCCGGCTGGGTGAAGCCCCCCCACACCTTGAACCCAGGGCAGTGGGGAGCACCCTTGGTGTGAGTGTGTCCCCCCCCCTGCCCAGGGTGGGGGGGTCCCCAGGGTGTTCCCCCCCCCCCAGTGCTGGGTGCAGGGAGGCTCCAGGCACCCAGTGAGGGGGGGGGCGGGAGGGGGGGTTGGAATTTATATATATTTTTTTTATTATTTTCCAGGTGTTTGTGCCGGAGCAGCAGCGCCCCTGCAGGTGGGGGGGGGGGGGGCGCAGTCCTGCCCCCCCCCCCCCCCCCAAAAAACCCCAAAAGTGGGGAGGGGGGGGGGGGGTGTCAGGGGAAGGCGATGGTGGGCAGCGGGGCCAGCTCCAGGGGGGGCTGGGCGGGGGGGGGGCGGCCGGGGCTGGCAGGGGGGGTGGCGGGCGCTGTGGTGTCCGTACTGGAATTTGAGGCGCAGTTCTCCGATGCGGGAGCGGGGCAGGATGTTGGGGATCCACTCGATGATGAAGGGGGTGGGCTCCTTCTGCGTGGGGGAGGTGTTTCCTGCAGGGGGGGGGACACAAGACAGACATAGGATTAATTATTCCCTCGGGATTTTATTGCCCAGGGAGCTGCGCTGGGGGGAAGCGGGATTTTTAGGGGACTCTGGTGCCGCTATTCCCTTTCCAGCTCTGGGGGGGGGTTCAAGGTCTGGGTGTTTTCCAGCCCCCCCCAGGCGCGGGGACGAGGAGGAGCGAGAGCCGGGCACTCGCCCCCGGCATTATTTCATCCCAGGAACGGCCCCTTCCAGGGAAATGAGGGAGCTGGAGGAGTTTTCTCTCTGGGATGAGAACTCCTCGCCCCGGGGCCGGAGCCCTGAGCCCTTCCCTTGCTCCCGCAGGGTCCCCGTCCCGCTCCTTATACTGGTGTCTCTGCTCTGCTGTACTGGTGGGGGGGTCTCTGCTCTTCTATACTGGGGCCTGCCCATCCCCCCCTGTGTCTTATACTGGGGCCTGCCCGTCTGTCTCCCTGTCTTATACTGGGGCCTGCCCATCCCTCCCTCTGTCTTATACTGGGGCCTGCCCGTCCCTCCCTCTGTCTTATACTGGGGCCTGTCTGTCCCTCCCTCTGTCTTATACTGGGGCCTGTCTGTCCCTCTCTGTCTTATACTGGGGCCTGCCTGTCTGTCTCTGTGTCTTATACTGGGGCCTGTCTGTCCCTCCCTCTGTCTTATACTGGGGCCTGCCCGTCTGTCCCTCTCTGTCTTATACTGGTGCCTGCCTGTCCCTCTCTGTCTTATACTGGGGCCTGCCCGTCTGTCTCTGTGTCTTATACTGGGGCCTGTCTGTCCCTCCCTCTGTCTTATACTGGTGCCTGCCCGTCTGTCCCTCTGTCTTATACTGGTGGCTGCCTGTCCCTCTCTGTCTTATACTGGTGCCTGCCCGTCTGTCCCTCTCCCTCGTACTGGTGCCCGCATCTTTTATGTACTGGTGCCCGGCTCAATCCTGACTGGTTTTTTTTATTACGAATAAAGGGAGTTATTTAGTGTTAGTCTCTGCCCAGCGTTTGCCTTTGACCCCTGGGGGTGTCGTTGGGGTTGTTGCCCTCCCTGGGGCGGGGGGGGGCCAGGGGGTCTCAAGGCCCACATCCCCCCCCTCCCCGGGGCTGGGTTCCCCCCTGCCCGTGGTTGGGGGGGGGTGGGGGGGGTTGTGTGTCTCCCTGGTGTTTGTCTTTCAGGTGCCTGGAGGAGAAGGTGGGAGTCAGGGGTGGGGTGAGTGTTGGGGGGGGTTTGGTGGGGGGCTGTTTGTGGGTGAGGTGACCAGTGGGGGGGTAGAGGGGTTTCCCCTGCCCCGGGGTGTTTTTGGGGGGGCCGTGGGGGGGTTAGTGTAAGCGGTGTGTGTTGCGGAGGTGCCTGGAGGAGCAGGAGCTGGGGGTTAGGGATGTGGTGAGTATCGGGGGGGGGGTGTCCTGGTAGAGGGGTTTCCCCTCCCCGGGGGTGCTTTTTTTGGGGGGGCCAGGGGTGTTTGTTGTGCAGGTGGCTGGAGGAGCAGGCTCCCGGCAGGGTGAGGGTTTGGGGGTTTTGTTTTGGGGGGCCGGGTCACTCTGGGGGGGGCACGGCGGAGGGGTTCTGTCTCCCCGGGGGGTGTTGGATGGGGGGCTCTGTGTTATGTGTAAGTGGTGTTTGTCTTTCAGGTGCTGGAGGAGCAGGAGCTGGGGGCTCCAGGTGGGGTGAGTGTCTGGGGTTTTTCTTTAGTTTGTGGGTGGTTGTGGGTGCCTGGGTCCCTGGGGGGGGGGCGGTGGAGGGGTTCCCCCTCGTCCCTCCTGGGAGTTGTCTAAGTGGTGTTTGTCTTTGAGGTGCTGGAGGAGCAGGAGCCGGGGGCTTTTTTTGTTCTTTTGGGGGTGGTTCTGGGTGCTTGGGGGGTTCTCCGTTGTCCCCCCTGGGTGTTGTCTAAGTGGTGTTTGTCTTTCAGGTGCCTGGAGGAGGAGGAGCAGGAGCTACCGGTGGGGTGAGCGTTGTGGGGTTTTTTTTGTTTGTGGGTGGTTCTGGGTGTTGGGGTGTCTTGGGGGGGTGGCAGAGGGGTCCCTCCTGCTCTCCCTGGGTGTTTGATGGGGCCCTGTATTATGTCTACGTGGTGGTTGTTTTTGAGGTGCTGGGGGCTACCGGTGGGGTGAGCGTTGTGTTTTTTTTTCCTTTGTGGGTGGTTCTGGGTGTTGGGGTGGCGGAGGGATTGTCCCTCGTCCCCCCGGGTGTTGTCTAAGTGGTGTTTGTCTTTCAGGTGCCTGGAGGAGGAGGAGCAGGAGCTACCGGTGGGGTGAGCGTTGTGGGGGTTTTTTTTGTTTGTGGGTGGTTCTGGGTGTTGGGATGGTTCGGGGGGGTGGCAGATGGACACCCCCTCGTCCCCCTGGTTGTTTGATGGGGGCCCTGTATTATGTCTAAGCGGTGGTTGTTTTTTAGGTGCTGGAGGAGCTCTAGGGGGGGTGAGGGTTTGGGGTTTTTCTTTTCTTAGCGGGTGGTTCTGGGTGCTTGGGTCCTGGGGGGGGCGGTGGAGGGGTTCCCCCTTGTCCCCCTGGGTGTTGTCTAAGTGGTGTTTGTCTTTCAGGTGCCTGGAGGAGGAGGAGCAGGAGCTACCGGTGGGGTGAGTGTTGTGGGTGGTTCTGGGGATGTGGTGGTGGGGTTCCCCCTCATCCCCTTGGGTGTTTGGGGGGGCTTTTTGTCTTTCAGGTGCCTTGAGGAAGAGGAGCAGTTGGGAGCTACTGGTGTGGTGAGTGGATTTTTGGCCTTGGTTTGTGAGGGAGGGGGCTGCAGGGTCTGGGAAAAGCTATCTCAAGTGTTTGAGATTTTTTTTTTTGGGTGGGAGGGTGGGCACCTGCATCGAGCTGTGGCTGTGTGGGGGGGGTGGCCCCTGGGGGCGGGGTGGGAAGGACCCACCCCCGGGGTGGGAGGGACCCCCTGGGAGGGACCCTCCCCCTGGTGGGGGTGTGGAGGGGGAGAGGCCCCTTTAGGCTTCGGGGCCCCCCCCCGGTGGGGGTGTGGAGGGGGAGAGGCCCCTTTAGGCTTCGGGGCCCCCCCCCGGGTGGGGGTGTGGAGGGGGGGAGGCCCCTTTAGGCTTCGGGGCCCCCCCCCCGGGTGGGGGTGTGGAGGGGGGGAGGCCCCTTTAGGCTTCGGGGCCCCCCCCCGGGTGGGGGTGTGGAGGGGGGGAGGCCCCTTTAGGCTTCGGGGCCCCCCCCCGGGTGGGGGTGTGGAGGGGGGGAGGCCCCTTAAGGCTTCGGGGCCCCCCCCCGGGTGGGGGTGTGGAGGGGGGGAGGCCCCTTATAAGTGAGGCCCCTGGGTGGGGGGAGGAGGAGGAAGGGGGGGAGTGGGGACGCTCAGCACAGTCCCTTGGGCCTGGGGAGTGTTTTTTTTGGGGGGGGGCCTTCTTGCTGTGCCCCTCCCTTCCCCATCCCAGGCAGGGAGGAGGAATGCAGCACTTAGAAGAATTCCTGGGTGAGGGTCCTGGGACACCCCCCAGGGGTCTCGCTCTGGGCTGCTGCTCCCATACTAGGGGGAGGAGGCTGCTGGGGGCAGGGGGGGTCTCCTGGTCCCTGGAGGCCCTGGCTGGGGTGGCCTGGCTCGGGTGAGGTGGGGGGGGGTCACAGCTTGCCCCCCACTTACCCACTTTGAGGAAGGTTTTGAGCTCCAGGGGCCGGATGGCCGGCTGCTTCTCCAGGTGGCCGTAGGCCTCGGCGATGCTCTCCACCTCCACCTTGGGGCACCTGAAGAGCTCGTAGGAGCCGTCCCGGTTCTGCACGAAGCTGCGCGTGATCTCCAGCGGCAGCTGAAGGCGAGGGGCAGGTGAGGCCGGGGGGGGGCGGCTTCGGGGACGGCTGGGGGGCAGAGGGGGCCGGGGGGGGGGCTTACCTCGGGCGTGTCGAAGATCTGCTTGACCTGCAGGACGTTGGTGATGTGCCACGTGTACTTGGAGAAGGTGCCCAGGGGGAGGGCGTCCTTGCGGACAAAAGCTGCGGGGAGGGGGGGGGGGGGGAAGAGGGTCACTCTGTGCCTCTTCCTTCCGTATTTTCTCCCGTTTTCTCGGTGGCGGCCTCAGCTTTTACTCCACTGCGTGGCTATGGGCCCGGGGCTGGGGGGGCGACTCCTGAGTATTTGGCTTTGTCCTTGGCCGTTTGCTTCTCCCCAGCACTCGGGGTTGGATTAATGGCGAATAAATTGAATCTGAACTGGTGCCGGGCTGGGGAGAGCCCCTTGGGCTCGTGCTGCCGCTCAGCTGGGGGGGCGTGGGGGCACAGGGGGGGCTGGTGCTGGGGGTCCCCAGGCCTCACCCACTGCCGAGATGGGGACTCGTGCTCCGCAGCGTGGACGGGATGGATTTAACTGTGGCGAGAGCCCCGAGGGGGTGGGTAAGTCTGGTTTTATGCCCCACGCTCGGGTAGGAGAGAGAAGGTAAAGCACCGAGGGCGCTCGCCCCCACGGGGGGGGGGGGGCCGCGACCTTCCCTTTGGGGGAAGCATTTTGATGGGGGCGGGGGGACAACAACACAAGGAATAAAGTCTTTCGGCTTTAAGCCTGGATGGGTTTATTCCTGCAGCCCCGGCGGGCGCTGGGTTTGTGCTCTGCCAAGTGCTGAGAGGCGATGCCCGGAGTCAGGCGTGGGCATGGGGGTGGAGGGGGGGGGCTGCGTGTCCCACTTAGCTCCTGTCCCCTGCCCTGGAAGGGAAAAGCCGCTGGAAAGCAGGGGGAGGGATGGTGGGGCGCTGCTGGGATTTTCCTCCTGAAGCTGGGGGCGAAGGGGTTTCTCACGCGCGCGCGCGCGGCGTGTCGGCCTCTCACCCGTGGTGGAGTTGGGCAGCCTCTTCTTTGCGCTCCCGCTGGAGATCCGCTGCTGCAGCGCGTCGAAGAAAGCCTGAGGGATGTGGAACACCAGCGGCTCCGGCTTCCCTGGGGGGGCAGGAAGGAGGAGACGTGGGGTGAGGGAGCGGCCGGGGCCTGGACTGGTGTTGTTCAAGCCCACCCCCCATCCCGCTCAAGTGGCGAGTGTCTCCCTTGCTCTGGCAGCGGGCCAGAAGAGCACATTTTATCACCTTGACAGTAAAATATTTTCTGGACTTCAGCGTCTGGTGCCTCTGGTCCTGGCTTGTGGCCCTGCTGCCGTGGCTCCCTGCCCCCAGAGAGAGCAGTGCGTTGTCCTCCGGCCGTGGGAGGGGCAGGGACTTGGGCCTCCAGCCTCAGGGCTCCCTTAAAACTTGAGCCGCTCCATCGCCTTTCTAAGCAAGGGCAGCCCTGGCTCTCTGCTCCCCCCCAGTCCCTCCAGTGCTGAACTGGACGTGTTCCAGTACGTCCCTGTGTCACCCTCTGAGTGTCCGGTTCTGGGCTCCCCGGTTCCAGAAGGACAGGGAACTGCTGGAGAGGGGACAGCAAAGGGCCGCCACGATGCTGAGGGGACTGGAACATCTCTCTGATGGAGAAAGGCTGAGGGATTTGGGGCTCTTCAGTCTGGAAAAAAGACGGCTGAGGGGGGATCTTATCAATGCTGATAAATACTTCAAGGGGGGTGTCAGGAGGACGGGGCCAGGCTCTTCTCAGTGGTGCCCAGGGACAGGACAAGGGGCAACGGGCACAAACTTGACCATGGGAAGTTCCATCTCAACGCGAGGAGGAACTTCTTTGCTGTGAGGGTGGCAGAGCCCTGGCACAGGCTGCCCAGAGAGGTGGGGGAGTCTCCGTCTCTGGAGACATCCCAACCCCGCCTGGACGCGTTCCTGTGCCACCTGCTCTGGGTGACCCTGCTCTGGCCGGGGGCTGGACCGGGTGATCTCCAGAGGTCCCTGCCAGTCTGTGAGCGGGCGGGGGGGGGGTGCTGCACCCCTTCAGACTTATGGTCACTCATTGCTGCCGTGTGGTGGCAATAGCATGGTTTTTAAGAGCCACAGAATCATTTAGGTTGGAAAAGATGCTGACGATCATTGACTCCAACCATGAACTGAGCAGAACCGAGTGCAGCTCGTAGCCGACACTGCCGGCCGTGTGCTTGCCCGCTCCCCGCACGGAACGCCTCGCAGGGTGGCCAGGTCTCTTTCTCTTAGGTGACAAACTCACAGCGCTCTGAAGTTGCTTGCGGAGAGCTGCTTCCCTTCCGGCCCTGTTTTGGGTCCCTCCCTTCAGGGGAGCAGCTGCACAGCGCTCCCAGCAGCCCAGAGACATACAAAGTCCAGCCCCAGTAAGGATTTTTTTACAGCCCCAACACAAGCTGCCGCCTCTTGGCTGGAGGCCGGGCCAGAGCCGTGCCCCGCTGCCGGCTCAGAAGCGGAGTGGGGCAGGTGACGCGTATCGCGGCCACGAGCCATGGCCCGGGGCCGTAGGTGCACAGGGAGCGCTCGGTCCCTGCCTGCCCTGAAGGCGGGGGAGGAGGGCAGAGCGATCCCCACAAAGTGCCCCCCCCAGCGCTTCGGAGTCGGGCGGTTCACCCGCCTTCGCCCTCACCGAGCTTGAATTCAAGCATCACCCACCTCTTGGGGAATTCCTCCCTTCCCCGGGATGAACCCCGGCGCCCGGCTGCTGCGGAGCACCGAGTCCACCGAGTCAGGAAATAAATCCCAGCGGCGAGGAGCTTCCCCAGGGCAAAATATTTGCTCCAAACTGGGTAAAAACACTTCCCTCCCTGCTAAGAGTTATTTAACGCTGCCAAGAGCCTAACGACTGAGATGATGATGGTGCGGGGAGGGGAGGGGAGCGGTGCAGAGAGGCTCCCCCCAGCCTTACCCTCAAACTGGTAATGCATGGTCTGATGGATGCGTTCGGTGACGCTGGCCAGCCAGTCCTGGAAGGAGAGGGTCACCTGCGCCTCGTCCAGCAGCTGGTTACAGCCTGCAAGAGAGAAAGGGCAGGAAAAATCAGACTTAGGCTTAAAATCAGAATCCGCACCCAAGGGAAGGGCCAAGCCACAGAGGGGCAGGAGAAACACACAACTCGGGGCAGGAGAAACACACAACTCGGGGCAGGAGAAACACAACTCGGGAATAACAACAGCCAGCCGCTCGCCTCCCTGTTACCCCTCTCCCCCATAATCCTGACTCCCCCATCTAGGCACTTAGGATAACCCAAACCCAAACCCAAACCCAAACCCAAACCCAAACCCAAACCCAAGGCCTTCAAGCCTTAAACAAGAGTTAAAGCCTCTCAGGTTCTGCTCAGGCCCACGGCGTAACAACCTGCACCTTCGGAATCCAAGCCAGCCACTTCAATTAAGCCTTTCCTCACCCGACGAGCCTGGATGCCCTAGAATTCCAGGGAAGAGCCAGATCCCTAAACCAGCAGGCTTCTCTCTACCGGACCCCGGTACGCTCTTGGCGTGCGCCAATGAGTTCGCAGCTCGACAGGAATCGCCACCGTGGCCAGCTGCGGTCCAGTACTCCCCATTCTACCTGCACCAGTTCCCCCAGCAGCGCAAGCCACAGCTGCCTGTGCTAAACCGAGCCCCGAAAGGCAGCGGGACATCAAACGTGACCCTGTCCATCAGCTCGATGGAGGAGACGCTGCTGCCTCGGGCACTTCGCTCTCAGGGCCGGGAAACGCAGCACTGCTTTAATCCGCTCCCGAAACCGCCCCCTCTGCTCTCAGCGCCGCCGTACGGCGACACTCGGGAGCCGAATCCGGCACCTCCTCACCCCTCGCACCGAAACCCCCCGGGGACGCGCGCGTGGGCATCTGCGGGAGCAACACGGGGAAACAGAAGGGGTTTGTACCCCTTTCTAGGCCAAAACTAAAGCTGAGAGGAATAAAAGCACTAAACCACAGCTCCCACCCAGACCGGCAAGGAGAGCGGCTTTCTCTGAAGGGCTCTGAGTCGCTTTTCAGGTTTTCGTGGCATTGGGCTGTCCCTTCCCTCTCCGAACGTCACGTAGGAACACACGTAAACACCCAGCCATCTGCTCAGAAACAAGGCACGATGCTGGTGCCCACAACCACCTCCTGGGGTGACCCCAGCTCCCATCTCCTCCCCGCGCCGGACCATGCTTCCGAGCAAGGATTTGCCGCTAGAAACCACAGCGGCTCCGGCCACAAGAAGTTCCCCCCACCAGCTCTGGCCATTAAGAGACGCTGCAAACACCGGCAGCGGCAAAAAACCAATGGAAACCAGCTCACAACTGTGTCTGACCCCATTCACCTCCTCCTTTTAGCCCGGAAAGCACATCATGGCATTAGAAGATACTAACACCTGCCCGCTCACAGCAGCACCGGCCCAAAAAGCCAACTTTTTTAAGCTTGCCGTGCCCAAAAATCCACCAAAGAGCCACCCTGGGAGGACGCTGGCATCGTCCTTCTCTAACAACAACCACGTGTCTACAGCCAACCAGAGCCACCCCGACACCCCGAGCCACGCCAGACACACAGCTACCAGTAACACCAAGCTGCCTGAGCCCGATCTTCACCTCCTAGAGCCAGCAATGGATGGCGAGGGCTCGGCCGTCCCCTCCGCGGGGGGTCACGGCGGCACAAACCGAACGGCTGTGAGCATCCACCCGGTCCCCGAGCGTCCCGAGGCGCGTGGCCGAGGCTTACCTTGTCTCTTCAGCGAGGAGGCGACGGCCGGCTTCTTCAGGCTGCTTCTCCTGGCGTTGCCGTGAGCCGGGTCTTGCACCAGGAGGGGGCTGGATGCCTGCGCCCCTGAGGGATCGGTTCAAAGAGCGTCAGTGCACAAGTCCCAGGGGTCCCCGGGCACCCCATGCAGGATGGGATGGAGAAATCCCCTCTCTCCTCAGAGCGGGCTGTCACCACAGCTCTTAACATCACTAACAATCGTTAAAAGACCCACCGGACTCAGGGCAGGAGTGTGCTCAACACCCAGAGCCGCTCCGAAAGCTGCCGCCGGCACCGGACACCAGCCCGGTGGGGCTGCCCCTCCTACCGGACAATGGCTTTTGGCTTCGGCCCGCGTCCCCCCCTGTCCCGCAAAGCCTCCCGCAGACACTCACCCGGCGTGACGTCCTTTTTCCTCTTCTTGGCCTTGGCAGCAGCCGCCTCCCCAGCCTGCCCCGGGGATTCGGGGCTGCCCACCAGCTGCGGGACCGCCAGCCCTTTCAGCCCTAGGAGAAACAAGACTCCGTCCTTAAAAGCACCTCAACCACGCGCAGCAGCACCGCGGGGGACGCGGGGTCTCGTGTCCCCCTCCCCACGCCGGCACTTCGCCCCCAAGACCTCCCAGCACGCCCCAGACATCCTCAGAGAGCCCCCAAAGCCCTCCCGGCCCCCCCAGACACGCTGCTCAGGGGGGAACATCGAGGTGAGCAGTGACTTTAATTCACCCACATCACTCAGGGCACTCTCCTCAGGGTGGATTTTCACCTTTGGGGGCCTAAAGACAAGGTGGCATTATCCAGGCGCGCCTATCGGGGTGTGCAACCCCCCAGGGGTCTGAACCCCAGAGGCTGCTGCCGTGGGAGGGGGGTTCACAACGAGTTGGGCTCCCTCCAGCGTTGCTCCGGCCCAAGGGAAGAGAACACCCGGCTCCCCGCCCAGGAGAGGAACCCGACTCACCCCAAACACCCACCGCAGCGAATCCCATCGGGATCTGCCCCCCACCCTCTGCCCCAGCTCCCGGGGGAGCACCCCACTCTGCTCCCACACACCAGGAGGGAGCCACAACCCAGGAGGGAGCCACAACCCAGGAGGGAGCCACAACCCAGGAGGGAGCCACAACCCAGGAAGCTCTGTCCTTGCAGAGGGAGGGGGCAGGCAATTAAATCCCAGCTAACGAAGCCCTGATGGGGAGCACATGCGAGGGCAGCCCCGGTGAAGCGAGGCAGCTGCCTCGTCACGAGCGGGAGGAAACAGAGCGGTTGGCATCAGGCCCACACATGTTTCTCCCCCCCGCCCCCAGCAAAAATCCTCCGCGTGTCGCTTCCCCCACCTACCGCCGCCGTCGCAGGCGAGGAATTCAGCGAACTCCTGCGCCAGGCTCTCGTCACTGGCGAAGGCGCAGAGGCAGGCGAAGAAGTGAATGCAGCGCGGCGCCGGCGGCTCCTCCTCGGCCGGGCCGCCCTTGCCGGGCTTCGGAGCCTGGCAGGAGCAGGAGAACCTGTGGTCCGTCAGCGTCTTGGCGTTCACCTTCTGGGCGAAGGAGGCGTGCAGGTAGCCGAGGCTGTGCTTCTGGCTGGCCTTGCACTTCACCACCAGGATGTTCTTGGTGATGCGCTGCACCAGCGGCCCCGTGGGCTCGGTCGCCAGCTGCCAGATGGTTTGTTTGGTTTCGGGGGAAGCCTGCATGGAGTTGAGCACCGAGCTTTTCAAGGCGAGCGGGGTGGCCTCCGTCTGGCAGTTCAGGGCCAGTTTGACGTGCTGGCACTGGTTTTCCACCACCCCTTGCGTGGCCGCTTTCAGACAGGCCGGCAGGTAGCAGCGGCCGGAGCTGAGCTGCGTGATGATGGTCCCGTCCACCGTCTGGATGGCCGTCTCCGAGACCCCCAGCTCCACAAAGCACCGGTAATCCGGTCCCCGGTCCCTCTGCCGCACCGAATAAACCTGTAAGTCCGAGCCGGTGATGATCTTGACGGCGTCGACGCCGGGCTGCTTGCGGGCGCCGTAGCGGAAGACGGTGCCGCAGGTCTTGTTCTTGCAGATGAGGCCTCGGGTGCCGTTGTAAGTGCCGCAGCGGGGACATTTCCGGATGCCCCGCAGCGTGGCCT
Source organism: Fratercula arctica (assembly GCA_947846985.1). NCBI lineage: Eukaryota > Metazoa > Chordata > Aves > Charadriiformes > Alcidae > Fratercula > Fratercula arctica. The sequence continues at coordinate 49,593 of CANTUZ010000023.1, read as the reverse complement.
TCCCCAGGTCCGACAGGAAGGAGGGGACTTTGGTCCTCACCGACGCCGGCTCCATCCTCCGGGAAACCTGGAAGGACAGAGAGAGGCGGGAGAGTTAACAGCCCGGGGGGGACAGCGGGGACGCGGCGCTCGGCTGGTGACACCCACGGGTCCCTCTGCACGTGGCGGTGGCCGTCCTCGGTCCCCAGCAGCCACCGAGACGGAGGGGACAAAGAAAGAGAGGGGGAAGCGACTGGCTGAAAGGACACGGGATGTAAATAAAGCTGGGTGGCCTGCCGCCATTGCAGGGGGACGCACGGCGAGGGGACACACAGAGCAGCTCCTCGGAGGGACACCGGAGTGGAAACCACCATCTGAGAGGTTTGGACGATGGGAGAGAAAAGCCTGCGTGGACGGGACAGAAACGGGCCGATTCCCCCCCAGATCCACGCGGGTCGGGTTTTGGCAGCAGGCTGGCAGCCCAGGAGCACGAGCGACTCCCGGCGAGCAGCCCTGGTGCTGCTGGACCCACAGTCCTGTCTGGATCATGGAATGACAGAATCGTTTAGGTTGGAAAAGACCTTTCAGATTGTCAAGTCCAACCGTTAACCCAACACTGCCCAAACCCCCACTACCCCACGTCCCTCAGCACCGCGTCTGCCCGGCTTTTCAATCCCTCCAGGGATGGCGACTCCACCACTGCCCTGGGCAGCCTCTTCCAATGCTTGACAACCCTTTCAGGGAAGAAATTTTCCCCAATATCCATCCTAAACCTCCCCTGGCGCAACTCGAGGCTGTTTCCTCTTGTCCCATGGCCTGTTCCTTGGGAGAAGAGCCCGACCCCCCCTGGCTGCCCCCTCCTTTCAGGGAGCTGCAGAGAGCGAGAAGGTCTCCCCTCAGCCTCCTTTTCTCCAGGCTGAACACCCCCAGCTCCCTCAGCCGCTCCTCACCAGACTTGTGCTCCAGACCCCTCACCAGCTCCGCTGCCCTTCTCTGGACACGCTCCAGCCCCTCAATGTCCTTCTTGGAGCGAGGGGCCCAAAACTGGACACAGCACTCGAGGTGGGGCCTCACCAGTGCTGAGTCCAGGGGGACGGTCACTGTCCCAGGCCTGGCCACACCGTTCCTGACACAATCCATAAACATTTCTCCCCTGCCAACCGCCTTTCCCCCTTCCCCTGCCCCTGTTCCTCTCACACCAGGCGGGCTGGGAGGGCTGCCCGGCTCCCCTCGACCCCACGGCAGAGCCCTCCGCTCGCCCCTGCCTCCTCCCCATGAACAAAACCCCCCTTTTTGGGGCAAAACCAGGCACGGTGTGAAGAGCCACACGCAGCCGAGCTTTCAAGCCAGCGTCCCACAGACGCAGACAGCGGGCAGAGGCAAAGGGACATTTATTGTCACCGCTGGAGCTGAGCGGTGGGCGTGAGGAGAGGCTGGGGATGCTGAAAAGCAGCTCCCGGTGCCCCCGTGGTGACTGAAGCCAGTCCCAGACCTCAGTGGGTATTTATACTGGATAAACTGGTGGTATGGGGAGCCGGGAGCTCCCAGCCCAACTGCTAAGGACAGGGCACAGCTCAGGGGACGGTGGGTCTGTGCCAGGTGGGACAATGCCCTGACGCCCCCCGGGTGAGCGGAAGGGCCCTCACCGAGGGGAGCGCAGGGGCAGGGGCCGGGACACCCCCATCCCAGCAGGGTCCGGGGGCCAGCGCAGGAACGAAGGGCCAGGCTGGGCCCTGGGTGAGGCGGGACCAGGATGGGGGCACCCTGCTGGGCCGGGCACCGGGAGCAGGGCCTCCCCCTGGCCACTGTCACCTCAGGAGGGAGCCTGGGGCCTCCCCATGGCCACTGTCGCCTGAGGACAGAGCCTCCCCTTGGCCACTGCCACCTCAGGAGGGGGGCTGGGGCCTCCCTTTGGCTACTGTCGCCTCAGGTCGGGGCCCAGGGCCTCTCCATGGCCACTGCTGCCTCAGGACAGAGCCTCCCCTTGGCTACTGTCACCTCAGAACAGGGTCTGGGGCCTCCCCACAGCCACTATCACCTCAGGAGGGGTCCTGGGGCCTCCCCTTGGCCCTGGTCACGTCAGGACAGGGGCTGGGCCTTCCTCATGGTCTTGGTCGCCTCAGGATGAGGCCTGGGTCCTCCCCTTGGCCACTGTCGCCTCAGGACAGGGCCTCCCCTCAGCCACTGTCGCCTCAGAATGGGCTCTCAGGCCTTCCCTTTGGCGCCTATTGCCTCAGAAGGGGGCCTGGGGTCTCCCCATGGCCACCGTCGCCTGAGGACAGAGCCTTCCCTCGGCCACTGTCACCTCAGAACAGGGGTTGGGGCCCCCCCTTGGCTACTGTCACCTCAGGATGGGGCCTGGGGCCTCCCCACGGTCTCGGTTGCCTCAGGACGAGGCCTGGAGCCTCCCCTCGGCCCTGGTCACCTCGGGACAGGGCCTGGGGCCTCCTCATGGCCACTGACGCCTGAGGAGGGGGCTTCCCCTCGGCTACCGTCACCTCAGGACAGGGGCTGGGGCTTCCCCACGGTCTCAGTCACCTCAGGACAGGGGCTGAGGCCTCCCCATGACCACTGTCACCTCAGGAGGGGGCCTGGGGCCTCCCCATGGCCACTGTCGCCTGAGGACAGAGCCTTCCTTCGGCTACTGCCGCCTCAGAACTGGGACTGAGGCCTCCCCTCGGCTACTGTCGCTTCAGGACAGGGGCTGAGGCCTCTCCATAACCACTGTCACCTCAGGAAGGGTCCTGGGGCCTCACCACGGCCTCAGTCGCCTCAGAACGGGGCCTGGGGCCTCCCCTCAGCCCCATCTCCTCACGACCAGGCCCCGGTTCACCTCCGTAGCAGGCCCCAGCCCTCCCCCCCGCTCCCCACCCTGCAGCCTCACCCACAGCCCCTCGCCCACCCCCGACCCCCGCGCTGACGTCACTACCGTGGCGTCACCGTGACGTCGCCACCGCCACCACCACCCCCGCCGCCGCCACCCCCGCGTCCCTCCGTCCCCTTCCCTTTCCCCGCGCCGTTTTCCCGCCATCCTCCCCGCCCCTCTGATGTCACTTCCTGTCCCGCGCGCGCGCGGGGCTCCCCCCCCCCCCCCCCCACTTTTTTTTTTTACCTGCGCTGCGGCGCGCGCCCCCCGCTCCTGCCCCGGACCGCCGCGAGGGCCTCCGCCGCGGCGCCACGCCCCCTTCGCTTCTATTGGCCGGCCAGTGTCACGTGGGGCGGCGCGGGGGCTGCCGGGAGGCGTAGTCCGCGCTGCGGCGCCTCTGCGGCGTCCACCTCCCAGCAGCCCCCGCGGCGCGTCTGCACCATGAATTGAGCCATTTCGGCCCTTTTCCACCCAAAATTCCCCCAAAAGCCGCTTCCCTCCCGCCGGGGGAGGGCGAGGGGCCGCAGCATGAGAAAAGAAAGCACACAACAAGCTCCTCTTTTGGTTATTTTTTCCTTTTTTTTTTTTTTTTTTTTGCATTTTTTCTTGCATTTTTTCCCATTTTTTCGCAGTTTTTTCCCATTTTTTTTGCATTTTTTCCCATTTTTTTTTGGAAGGTCAGTCAAGAGGTAGGACAGAAAAAAGGGGGGGTTTTGGCCTGGGCGAAACGCAGACCCAGGGATATTGGGGGACGTTTTACACAATTCATTAAAAGCGCGAGAGGATGAAATTTATATTCCAAGACATGCAAAAACAAAAAATAAAAAAAAATTTAAAAAAATGCAAATTTGAGGCATCGACGAACCCGGCCTCCTACCTTTAAATAAGGAAACGGACAAAGGTGGCTAACGGTTGTGCAAAATTCTTAATTTGCTAAAATATTTTACAGAATCGATACAGGTAAATGTAGAAATCGGTACAAAAAAAAAAAAAAAAAAGAAAAAAAAATTACTCCAAAACCCGGCCGGCACGGAGGAATTTATTACAATTTTTTAAAGTACCAGGATTTTTCGCCCTCCCGGGGTGGAACGTCCTCGCTCCCGTAAGGCAAAACCCACCCTTGAAGAAAACAAAGCTGAGACGCATTTTAAAAAAAAAAAAAAAATGATGGAAATTCATAATTTATCCTCAAAAAAAAAAAAAAAACCAACCCCCCAAAATCCGGGGGTTTATCCCAGAGGCTGTTGGTGCGAAGGCTGAAGGCGGCTCCAGGATTCACAACGCTTCGGGGTTTCTTATTTCTTTTTTTTTTTTCTTTTTCTTTTTGTTTTGTTTTTATACAAGGGTTTATAATACAGAGGGGGGGGGGGGTGGGGGAGGGAAGAGAAATAAAATCGCAAATTAAAAAAAGAAATTCAAAGGTCGCCGTTGTGCAATTCCCTGCCCCCGCTTCCCGGCGGCAGTTGAGTCCCTGCAATTCCCCGTGTTTCCCCCCCCCCCCCAAAAAAAAAAAAAAACCCCAAAAGAACAAAAAACCCCCACCCCCAGTAACAAAAAGAACCGGCGCGTGGTGGGAAACACGTTAAAAAAAGGGAGACTGGGGGGGGGGAGGGGGGGGAGGGGGGAGACAAAAAAGAAGGCAGAAGTTGGCAGACATCCAGCATTTCCTGTGATTTTTTTGGGGTGTTTGGGGTTTTTTTTTTGTTCTTTTGTTTGTTTGGGGTTTTTTTTTTTCTTTTGTTTTGTTTTGTTTTTTTTAAACCAAACGAGGTGGGGGGGTGGGGGTGGGGGTGACAATTTCATGATTAAAAAAAATGCTTCTTTGTCGCTTGTCGTCGTCGTTTGCGTGTGGGGGGGGGGGGGTGAGTTTTTTTGTTTGTTTTGTTTTGTTTTGTTTTGTGTTTTTTTTAAATAAATACATGAGGCTCCATCCCGTCAATCCCGGCTCGGCGCCGCTGCTCCCCGCGTCCTCTCATCTTCCTCCTCCTCGTCTTCCTCCTCCTCTTCCTCCTCCTCCTCCTCCTCAGGGCGCCTCGAAGCCGGCCACGCGGTACCCGCTCTGCCCCGCCAACACGCTGCCGTTCTGCCCCTGGGGGGGCTGCACCCCGTAGCCCGCCCCCAGCCACGCCGCCGAGGACTGCGTCTGGCTGCGGGGGGGGGGGAGAAATAAAGCACTTCGTTAGGCAAACGCAACGGTAACGAAGGAGAATTAACGAAGAACCCCAATACCTGAGGTGCCAGCGTGTCCTGGTGTGGGCGACACCGGATGAATTTCTCGGCTAATATTGGGAAAAACCCCCTTTTTGAGGACTCAAACTGGTGCCGCTATTCCCTTTCCAGCCAGCTCTGGGGGGGGGTTCAAGGTCTGGGTGTTTTCCAGCCCCCCCCAGGCGCGGGGACGAGGAGGAGCGAGAGCCGGGCACTCGCCCCCGGGATTATTTCATCCCAGGAACGGCCCCTTCCAGGGAAATGAGGGAGTTGGAGGAGTTTTCTCTCTGGGATGAGAACTCCTCGCCCCGGGGCCGGAGCCCTGAGCCCTTCCCTTGCTCCCGCAGGGTCCCACAGGGGCTGTTCCCTGCGGGGGGAACGGGCTGGGAACGATCCTGCTGTATTTCAGATTGGTGCGGGGATCAACATTGGCTCTTTAGCGTCAGTAATGTTCATTATCTCGTCTCATTCCCTTAAATCTCTTCCTATTTCAGCCCTGGGGTTTCCTTGTTTTCCCCAATTCCCCTTCCCGGGTGGGGAGGGATCATGGGGTGAGAGAATAATTGTCTACACCACAATAGATTGTGGGTTCCTCAAAACATAACAAGGCGTCACTCCCCGAGCTCACTTTCTGGGGCTAGAAGGGAGGAATACGTTCAGAACCGAGCTCATCCCACCTCGGAAAAGCTCCATTATCCCTCCGTATCCTTAAAACCCCGCAGCCTGACACTCCTCTCCCTCAACCTTTGCCAACAGCCTCGGACCCAAGGCTGCACGTCAATTGGCAAGAGATGCCATCAGCAGCTTATAAACCTAACAAAGTATTGTCTTTAAAAAGCTCATTTCAGTGATTTCACAGAATCCCACAGTGGCCGGGGTGGGAAGGGCCCTCTGGAGATCACCCACTCCAACCCCCTGCCAGAGCAGGGTCACCCAGAGCAGGTGGCACAGGAACGCGTCCAGGCGGGGCTGGGATGTCTCCAGAGACGGAGACTCCCCCACCTCTCTGGGCAGCCTGTGCCAGGGCTCTGCCACCCTCACAGCAAAGAAGTTCCTCCTCGCGTTGAGATGGAACTTCCCATGGTCGAGTTTGTGCCCGTTGCCCCTTGTCCTGTCCCTGGGCACCACTGAGAAGAGCCTGGCCCCATCCTCCTGACACCCCCCTTGAAGTATTTATCAGCGTTGATAAGATCCCCCCCCTCAGTCGTCTTTTTTCCAGCCTGAAGAGCCCCAAATCCCTCAGCCTTTCTCCATCAGAGAGATGTTCCAGTTCCCTCAGCATCTTGGTGGCCCTTTGCTGTCCCCTCCCCAGCAGTTCCCTGTCCTTCTGGAACCGGGGAGCCCAGAACTGGACCCAGTGCTCCAGCTGCGGCCTCCCCAGGGCAGAGCAGAGGGGGAGGATGAACCTCCCTCCACCTGCTGGCCACGCTCTTCTTCATGCCCCCCAGGATGCCATTGGCCACCTTGGCCACCAGGGCCCATGGCTGGCTCATGGTCACCCCGTTGTCCCCCAGGACTCCCAGGTCTCTTTGCACCGAGCTGCTCTCCAGCAGGTCAGCCCCAACCTGTCCTGGTGCGGGGGGTTGTTCCTCCCCAGGGGCAGCACCCTGCACTTGTCCTTGTTGAATTCCATACGGTTTCTCTCTGCCCAACTCTCCGGCCTGCCCAGGTCTCTCTGGATGGCGGCACGGCCTTCTGGTGTGTCAGCCACCCCTCCCAGCTTTGTGTCACCTCTAAACTCGCCGAGGGGACACTCCATCCCTCCATCTAGGTCACTGATGATATATTGAACACATATTGACTATATATTAACGCCGCAGCTCCTCGGATAAAGGTGAGGAGAAGAGGCTCAGAGCAAGGAGCGCTTTGCCCCTGCCGTCATCCCACCCTGACGCCCCCGGACGAAGTGACGGGACGATTCCAGCGGGACCAGAAAACACCCCAGTAAAGACCCGGTCCTGCCGGGCACCTCCATAAAAGCCCGAAAAACTACCGAACCCGAACCAGCAGCTTTTACATTGGGGTTCTCACCTCCCCCCCGGGGGGGGAAAAAAGGTCCAAATACTCACTTAAATCCCTGCTGATTCCACGCTTGGCCGTACATGCCGTAGGCGGGGACCTGCCAGCCGTTGGGCACGTACTGGCCGATCTGGGCGTTGCCGTACCACTGGCCCCACTGCCCGTACGCCGGCGGGTACCCGATCTGGTTCTGCAACGGTCAAAACAGCCCGAGTTAAGCCCCAAAAATCACCGGAGAAAGCAGCGATTTTTGTCAATTCGCAAAAACACCCCGTCTCTGAGGGGGGGGCGGACGAGGCCGCTGGGTAAAACCACCCAGAAACGGCCGCGCGGACGGGAATTTCTCCGGAATTTTACATTCCAAGGGATTTAAAATCTTTGCTTGCCCTTCAGAGAAACACTCTCTGATGGAATAAAGCCCTCACGCGGGGTGACGGGTGCCACGCCGAGCCTCCCACCGGGTTTTACAGCCGCTCGCTGGGTTTCCAGCCAGGATTAATCAGCAGCGTCGTTAGCAGAGGAGAAGTTCTGACCTGCTGGACGGGGCTGACCATGTCCGGCGTCTCCTTGCCCCAGTAGCACTTCACCACGTGTCCTTCGATAGTCGTTCCGTTGACGGAAACGATGGCGTGCGCCGCGCTCTCGTGAGAATTAAACCTGTCGGAATAGAAGCCACATCGACGACTCACTCGGCCGAGTAGTAGCCAGAATTAACCCCCAGCGAGCCCACCACTAGCCCAGCACAGGTTTGGGGGCTGTTAGAACCACGGAGACGTTGTCCTCTTGCCCCCACAGCAGGGATCGTTTGGCCACCGACACTTTTCCTGTCCTGGCATCCTAATTCTCCCTAAACAGATCGGGAAATTCCGCAGCGAGGAATCGATTTACGATTATTTTTTTATTATCTGGAGATTGCCAACACAGAGATGAGGCTTCTGGAAAAGACCCGAAAACTGTGAAATTGCACCAGTGGAAGAGATCGAGATCTCTTCCGGCGAAGGGCACTGCACCAGTTCAGACTGGGATAATGGTTTTTCCAACTCCTTGTGCCGCAAGCCAGAACTCGCTCCTCAGACGGGGCTGCATCCCCTCCGCTTCCGCACACCCAGCTGCGCTGCCAACACAAGATCTTGTCCCAGTTTGGGCGACATCGGACTCATTTCTCTTCTAATATTGTGAAAAACCCCCTTTCCGAAGACTCTGGTGCCAGAACTGGTGCCGCTATTCCCTTTCCAGCCAGCTCTGGCGGGGGGGGGGTTCAAGGTCTGGGTGTTTTCCAGCCCCCCCCAGGCGCGGGGACGAGGAGGAGCGAGAGCCGGGCACTCGCCCCCGGGGATTATTTCATCCCAGAATGGCCCCTTCCAGGGAAATGAGGGAGTTGGAGGAGTTTTCTCTCTGGGATGAGAACTCCTCGCCCCGGGGCCGGAGCCCTGAGCCCTTCCCTTGCTCCCGCAGGGTCCCACAGGGGCTGTTCCCTGCGGGGGGAACGGGCTGGGAACGATCCTGCTGTATTTCAGATTGGTGCGGGGATCAACATTGGCTCTTTAGCGTCATTAATGTTCATGATCTCGTCTCATTCCCTTAAATCTCTTCCTATTTCAGCCCTGGGGTTTCCTTGTTTTCCCCAATTCCCCTTCCCGGGTGGGGAGGGATCATGGGGTGAGAGAATAATTGTCTACACCACAATAAGTTTGGGGCTTGGAATTAAGGTCTATTTATTTTATAATAGGTCTATCTGTTTTATATAAGGTCTATCCGTTTATATGTCAGCCCCGGGGTTTCCTTGTTTTTCCCAATTCCCCTTCCTGGATGGGGAGAGGTCAAGGGGCGAGAGAGTAACTGCCTAAACCACAATAAATTGTGGGTTCCACAAACCCTAACAGCATCCAAACCCGGAATTCTTATTACATTCCTCCAGACGCAAACCGCACGCCAGCCTACCGTACAAAGGAGTAGCCTTTATCCGGGAAGACTCGAATTTCCATGATCTGCCCGAAGGGAGAAAAGGTCTGGCGCATGAGCTGCTCTGCAGCGGGGGAAAGAAAAAAATAATGAGGCGACGGCGGTGTTATTGCGAGACCTTCAAGGCGAGGGGATTCGGAAGCCCCGATACCTGTGAGTCCCGAGGTAACGCCGCCGCAGTACACGGTGCAGTTGCTGGGGCTGGATTGATTGACCACATCGTCGTAAGAGAGTTGTTTGGCGTTTGCTTAAAGAGATTTTTACAGAGCTGTTCAGTGGACGGGGACAGACGGTACGGAGAAATTCTAATCCTGGTCGGCACGAGGTGTCGAGCACAAACTGCAGACAGTAGGTCTGATATACCTAGTTTGAAATGCTCTCTTTGACACGGTCCCGCTGGGTTATCGCGAGCAAAAGATTTCAAAGCGAGGGAGCAAAGGGAAAAAGCCAGAGCGGTCCTGGCTGCCTGGGGAGAAAGCAACTTCCCACCCGAGTGTGGGAATCCCCCCCGTGGCGATAATACCAGTGGCCGCAGCTACGGAAGCTGCTCAGTTCAGGAGGTTTCGAACTGTCCGAGAGAGTCTTTGCCTTCAGCGCCCACTTTTCCCTCCTCCCACAACCTCCAAGGCTTGCAGCTCGCCCTGTTCTCTTCCCTCCTTACCGGGAGGTTTGCAGAGACGCCAATAACTGAGAACCTACATTCATACGTGCTCTTTGGAGCCGGAGGTTTTCTCGTCGCCCAGTTCGTTCGGATTTGCCTTCCGCCGAGCCACTGCCCACCCATCTGCTGAATGGCATTCTCTGCGTCCTGTCCACGAGAGAGGGAGGGGGAAAAAATAACCCCCACCGTCGGCGTCTCGTCCTTCGGCGGGAGAGCCAAGCGAAGGACGTCGCCACGCAGCCACCCCGCCTGACGTTGGCACTGTGCCACAAGAGATCCTGCCCCAAAAGAAGCGGGTTTAGGGGAACAAAGGACACCGTTAGGCCTCACTGAGCACATCTGAGACCCTCTCGATATACACCAGATGTATCCTCCCTCTGTCACGTACATCGCTCGCTGGATGCCACTTCACAGAGTGGCCGGGGTGGGAAGGGCCCTCTGGAGATCACCCAGTCCAACCCCCGGCCAGAGCAGGGTCACCCAGAGCAGGGGGCACAGGAACGCGTCCAGGCGGGGTTGGGATGTCTCCAGAGACGGAGACTCCCCCACCTCTCTGGGCAGCCTGTGCCAGGGCTCTGCCACCCTCACAGCAAAGAAGTTCCTCCTCGCGTTGAGATGGAACTTCCCATGGTCGAGTTTGTGCCCGTTGCCCCTTGTCCTGTCCCTGGGCACCACTGAGAAGAGCCTGGCCCCGTCCTCCTGACACCCCCCTTGAAGTATTTATCAGCGTTGATAAGATCCCCCCCCTCAGTCGTCTTTTTTTCCAGCCTGAAGAGCCCCAAATCCCTCAGCCTTTCTCCATCAGAGAGATGCTCCAGTCCCCTCAGCACCTTGGTGGCCCTTTGCTGTCCCGTCTCCAGCAGTTCCCTGTCCTTCTGGAACCGGGGAGCCCCGAACTGGACCCAGTGCTCCAGCTGCGGCCTCCCCAGGGCAGAGCAGAGGGGGAGGATGAACCTCCCTCCACCTGCTGGCCACGCTCTTCTTCATGCCCCCCAGGATGCCATTGGCCTTCTTGGCCACCAGGGCCCATGACTGGCTCATGGTCACCCCGTTGTCCCCCAGGACTCCCAGGTCTCTTTGCACCGAGCTGCTCTCCAGCAGGTCAGCCCCAACCTGTCCTGGTGCGGGGGGTTATTCCTCCCCAGGGGCAGCACCCTACACTTGCCCTTGTTGAATTCCATACGGTTTCTCTCTGCCCAACTCTCTGGCCTGCCCAGGTCTCTCTGGATGGTGGCACGGCCTTCTGGTGTGTCAGCCACCCCTCCCAGCTTTGTGTCACCTCTAAACTTGCCGAGGGGACACTCTGTCCCCTCACCCAGGCCGTTGATGACTACGCTGAACACAACGGGACACAGCACTGACCCCTGGGGTACCTGCCGCATCCTTTACGAACACTAAAGCACCAGTAGAGCGCTTCACCAAGCAGAGAGAAAAAGCGCCGACGGAAGCCGGAGGCAGACGGGGACCGACAACGCAACGCTCCTTCCCCGCTGAAAATCATCCTCTGCCCTTCAGGGCCGCTGGAGAGCGTGCCGCAGCTTACCCATTTATTGAAGAAGGAAACGAAGCCGTATCCTTTCGATTTGCCCGTCGCCATGTCCTTAACCACCCGCGCGTCTCTAAAAAGCAGAAAGGAGAGGCAGTTTAGCGCCTTGGAAAGCCGCCCTTCCCAAAACGACAACTCGAGTCGCACGTACAGCTTATTTTCACGTTTCACCTTTACTACGGTCAGCTGTTTTTACGGCACCAGCAAGACAAGTCAAAGCAAAAGGCTTCTTTTCTAAACAGAACTTTACTACTGCTTTGCCAGGTAGTAGCAAAATTAAACTTAAATTGGGTAAACATGCAAATCAATAGCTGCTCTAACAAATAAGGACAGCTGGCTCCCGCTTCAAAATGCTTTTTAGGGACTGTTAAGACACAAAGCACGGTCAAAGCAGCTATTCAAAAGAAGGACTTAAGGCACTGACTAACATTAGCTGAACGGCTCTCTTGAACCATGCATTTTTTTTTTTTTACGCTCGCTCTTTGCCAACACATTCTACCTACTTCATTCAAAATATTAAATAGGAAAAAATAAAAGAAAAAAAGAAAAAAAAAAAAAAAAGATAGGAATTAAAAGGCATACGTCGCCTGTTAACCGAATTCTTTAATTTTCGCGGGTCAATTCGTTACCCCCTTTTTGGACTGTGGGCAGCTGTAAATTTTGAGAGATTGACATTTTCAGAAATTATTGAAGAAAAGAAAACACCGCAACATTCATGTCTTAAAACTACATATTACACATCATTTACAACGGCATTTGTACAACAGCAATCATTACAGGACCGATTGGAAACTACAAGAGAGACCAAAAAAAACAAAAAAAACAAAAAAAAGAAAAAGCCAAAAAAAAAAAAAAAAAAAAAGAAATGATAAAAGTAAATAAGAAAACTACAACGTTTGTCCACTGTGAACTGTAGCTTGTAGTTAGCCATGGCAATTCTGTCCATTCTTCAGAGACACTCTGCAAAATAACCAGAGCCCTATTATTTGAGATGGAGTTAAAAAAGAGAACCCAGCTAACAAGAGCTAAAACCCCCGGCTCGTGGAACGCCGGCCTACGGCGTTTCTCAGGCAATTTGCGGACAAGTTAGCCGAGGATCGAGACGCTCTCGCGTCCGGGCCACCCTCTCCTCCCCTCCTTCGCCCCAACACGGAACAGGCATTAAAAGAACAGAAACAACGACATAAAACCGGTCAAGAGAGTCATGCAACGGGACTTAGGGCTGTATAAAATAAAGAGGGTTCAGAGAAAACTAGCGCGCAACATTTAGCATGCCGAGCCTGGCGAGAAAAGTCACAGCGAAGAGAAGGTTCGTTACGCCCGGGGTTTGGGGTTTTTTTTAAGCCTTACGTTAAGGATCATGAGCCTAATTCCAGCATCCGTTAGCCCAGAGCGCTGACACCGTCACCGAAGGCGAGACCTCTCCCAAAGCTCCAGCAGAAATGGGATTTCTTTGCCCTTTTTGAGCCCCTCCCACCCTCCCCCCCGCCCCCTTCCCCCTGTTTTCTTTCTTGGGTTCAATCCGAATTTGGGCCGTACGTTACAAATTGCCTGAGAAGAGCCACTTCGGGAAGCTTTAGATGGGTTTGCTCTGAAGAGTCTAGAGAGGGAGGAGGTGGGGGGGGGGGGGGAAACTCATCTCTACTTACCCTCAACTGAAAACTTTGAGAATAAAGACTTGAGAACAAGTGAAAACATGCGTACAGCAAGCATCGAAGGAAACCACAATGAAAAGTCTGCTTTGACAGTGATTAAAAAAACCCAAAAAAAACCCCCCAGATGCACAGAATTACCCAAATTTCTTACGCGCTAATCATGCAGCAGAGTTCAACCTCGGTGTCATTAAAAAAAAAAAAAAAAAAAAAAAAAAAAAGGCTCAGTTTAGCACCAACAAATGTGAAACTAAAAATCAAAAGAATAAAAATCAAAAAAAAAAAAGGGGAAATATTCCATTAGCACCACATTTCCAGAAAGCAGCCACTGACGAAGAACAGGTAAAGTCAAGTAACTTTGTTTGACCCCTTAAGAGGATTTTTTCAGCTTCAATTTAAACAAGCAGCAAATCGAGGTCCCTTCGGCTTTATTTAACCCCTCGGTTTTGTCACGAAAGAGTCATGCCGGGGACAATTCTGAATCCGACAATACTTTTGCGGGAGGAAAAGGACCGAGTTTGGGTTTGGCCGGTCACTTTGAGCCGTTTTTCCATGCGTGGGCTCTGGCGGCCGAGCGCCCCGAAAGCCAGAGCTTCCCCGGCACCGCCGCCACCGCCAGGCAGCCACAGCTCTGCGTCCAAAAAGCTCTGCGAGAAAAAGACGGGAGGACGGGCACGGCCCCAGAAATACGGACCGACGTGTGGGTTTTATACTCGCCCCCTCCCCAAGGCTGACTTTGAGACGTTATTTTTTCTGCTTCAAGCTCGGGGGCGGGGGGGTTGGGTTTTTGGGGAGGTGGTTTGTTAAAGGTTGAACTGTCACCTCACGCTGACTCGGCTGGGGGAAAAAACCTCTTCCGCAGCTCCCTCGCCGTCCCACCAACGCCACCGGCTACTACCGCCTCCCTTTCCCCCTCATTCCAGCAGTTGGGATCTACTCTAGCGTCCCTCGTCCCTTCCCTCCAGACCACATTTGGCCGGAGGGTGAAGGGATTCTCCTTTAGGAGCCCGACCCCCCGCGTTTCCTGGATGACAATTTGCAGTCGAGCGTTACAGTTGTTCTGAAGCGAGTCACGTTCCGATCCCAGATTTGTGTTTGGTTTTTTTTGTTGTTGTTGTTTTTAAACCTTATCGTTAAAGAGGGAAATCAAGCTGGCATTAAAAGAGTAACACACTGGACTCTTGAGGGGAAAAAAAAAACAAAGCAACAAAAAACAAACTTACTTCAATTAAATGCTTCACTACACAACACTCCAAAGCACTCTACGTTCTCTTACATCACCATCAAGAAACTTCAATGTCCAGTACAGACAACACTACAAGGAAAATTAATGGTTTACATTCGGAGGATGGAATGAACGAACCGCTCCTTACTCTGCTCCACCCTGAATACACGGCCCTGCCAGCACCGCTCCCCGCCTGCCACGCGCTCGGCTGCGACACCGGCGCAGCGCCTCGACCCGAGCCGCCCCACCGATTCGGCCGAGCCCTTCGGCTCAAGGGCCAAAGGCTTCGAGGCCTCCGGGTGCCGCAACGAGTCTGGAGCTAAAAAAAAAAAAAACAACAAAAAAAAAAAAACCAAAAAAAAAAGGCTCATTTTGGGGGGAAATGGGAATTTAAAAAAAAAAAATCAAAAAAAAACCAAAAAAAAACCCCAAAACCCATTGGCTACGGGTGGCCGGCACACCACGGCTAACCGAAAAAATCCAAAGGCTGACAAGACGGGAACGTGCAAACGGAACTCGGTCACAAACTGCCCAGCGTGATGGTGAGCTGAGCGCTGAGGGGGGGGGCGGAGGGGCGGGGAGAGGGCAGCGAAACGCAAAACCCCGGGTTTTTAGGAGTCAATTTGTACCAGCGTCGCTTTGCCAAAGGAGGCAAGGAGGATAAAACCAAAGCAAGTTGGATGCGATTTTTTCTAGGAAAGCGGAACAAAACTATTATAAAGGAATGGGGTTTCGCATCCCCGTGCTCAACGCCCGACCGTTCAGGCTCGAGTCGCTGCGTGAAGGGATGAACGTATCTTCCTGCACTGCCACAACTCTCATTTTTTACTTACTGAAACATAAGGCTGCCTCCATTTAGGAGAGATAACTTTCTGAGTTTATTTGCCCTAAGAAATTACTTACGATATTCTTCCAAACGGCGCAAAAGCTGCTTTTATATCTTCCGTTGTAATTTCTGGGCTGAGGTCTCCGACAAAGACATGGAAATGGTCTTTTTTGGGGGGGGAAAAAAAAAAAAGAGACAAAAAAGGATCTTACCATTGGAAGGTGGTGACAGGCGCGCACGCACGGCGTAGCAATCTCACAGAGCACGGATTTCCAGCTAGTATTAAACACTACGTCAAGGCTGGAGTTGACTACGAAACAGAATTTACTGCTGCCCGTAGCAGATCCTTTGCTTGGCAGCGCGACAGAGTCAGTGATTTTAAGGATACTACAGCGACACACGCCGTTCACGCTTGGTATTTTACAAACCGCTTTTATGACCGGTCGGCATTTTACCGTACAAAGTCTTAAAGTATTTACTTCACGTGCCAAGACTACAGGAACGTCTGTTCTCTCCGGACGCTTAGCGCTACGCTCGGGCACGGCAGGAGACGACGAGCTATTCAAGATCTCCTCGGCTAAAACGTCTCGCGGTTGCGAGAAAGGCAGGGTGACGCTCGTCGTAGAGCGGGCCGTGTTTTGAAGCTAACCGCAACGTCACCGTGAGGGCGTGAAGAACAAATCAAAAAAAAAAAACCCCAAAACCTTGCACGGCAACAGTTTGCTGTTAAAGAATTTCGAGTTCCCAAAAGCCAAGAGTTTTGGTTGCCCAGCCAATACACCGCGGGAATCCATGCGAATTCAACGTGTGCGAATCCGCGTGCAAGTCAACTACGCCTGAAGGCAACAGAACGGAAAGAGCGATCCCTTCAGTTGAGAGCAGAGCCACAAAAAACCACGCAGCAAAGAGAAACGCGAGTCCTGCCTCTAAGGAGTTTTCCACTAAACGAAGCAATACGTCCCACGCCATCCTCGCGATACAGAGATCTATTTGTACTGCGGCAGGTAGGAAACTCTCGACTCCACTCGGACGCTGAGGCCGTTCGGCCCCACTCGCCCCCGGGAATTTGAAGCTCGCCCTGCACAGCAGCGATCCGCGGGCTCGCCGTGAGCGACGCAGCCCAATTTGGGATAAAGTCGGGATCGTGCCAAGGAGCGCAGGCTGCAGCCGCCCAGGGAGCCAACTCTTCGGCCTCGGCGGCAGGGGACAAGGGGGCTGGGGGGCTTTATTTTTACAATTGCGCTCGTGACAAACGGCACCAGAACCGAAGAGGGGACACTAGCTCACTTTCTGGTGCCAGGGGGAAATGAAAGGGAAGTCCTCGCATAAAAAAATAAATGCATCAAATTCACAAAAATAACTTCACGAAACCCCCACACATAGCTTCAGGCGGTTAGTGAACACCCTCGAGAGATTTCATTTTATGTTGAAGAAGATACAATTACCTTGCGAACGCTGTGTGTTGACAACGGTACTACCTGATGACAAAGATTAGATTTGTTCTTAAGTTTATTAAGACAAACACATTAAATAATATCTTAGGACTACGATCAAGACATTACCGCATACGACCGTACGATGCTTACTGCTGATGTTTAAAAACTAGTTGCACAAATCGAAACCCGTACTCAAAGCGTAAGCGACACTTACTGCTGGTGTCTTTCTTCTGGCTGCTTGGGGTCGTCGCCCAGTTCACTTTGACCTCCTGCAAAGGCGAGTCGCTCACGTTAGAACAAGCGAATCCCAGCTCGGATCCCTCCAGCGCTTAGTTCTGATGCTACAGGGGCACCGGTCTGGGGTGAAAGCTCAAGTTTAAGACACGCATCTCGGGAGAGGGTTTGCTCTTCCAAACTGTGTTCCACTGGTTAAGAGCAAAGGCAGGAAACAGATAAAATCCCAGACTGGCCGGGGTGGGAAGGGCCCTCTGGAGATCACCCGGTCCAGCCCCCGGCCAGAGCAGGGTCACCCAGAGCAGGGGGCACAGGAACGCGTCCAGGCGGGGTTGGAATATCTCCAGAGACGGAGACTCCCCCACCTCTCTGGGCAGCCTGTGCCAGGGCTCTGCCACCCTCACAGCAAAGAAGTTCCTCCTCGCGTTGAGATGGAACTTCCCGTGGTCAAGTTTGTGCCCGTTGCCCCTTGTCCTGTCCCTGGGCACCACTGAGAAGAGCCTGGCCCCGTCCTCCTGACACCCCCCTTGAAGTATTTATCAGCATTGATAAGATCCCCCCCCTCAGTCGTCTTTTTTCCAGACTGAAGAGCCCCAAATCCCTCAGCCTTTCCTCATCGGAGAGATGTTCCAGTCCCCTCATCACCTTGGTGGCCCTTTGCTGTCCCCTCTCCAGCAGTTCCCTGTCCTTCTGGAACCGGGGAGCCCAGAACTGGACACAACTGCTCCCAGACTGGTCTGGGAGTTTGGGTTGACTGGACGGGTTTTTTTGCAGGGATGGGGAGAGAGGGACGTTGTCCCAATAAGGTCGGCAGAGTTAAAACACTCATTATTCCCGATGTCTCCGAGCCCTCCCAGTTCTACATCCCCACCTCCCGCCCTCGGCGTCCTTCCTACAACAGCTTTTCTTCTCGTCCGTGTGACGCTGAGGCCTCTGTCCAAAGGCAGCGCCTAACATTTGCAGCGGATCCGCTCGGTCTCAAGCGCTATTTCACCCGCGTGATCTGCGCGAGTCCGATTTTCAACTCCAACTCACCCTGGAGACACGACAGCTTACCTTACCCATTATCTTCCGGCCGTTCATAGCAGCCAGCGCTGCAGCCGCGTGCCGGTGCTCGTAGAACTCCACAAAACAGTACGGATCGTTTCCAGCTGTCTGAGAAAAGAAACAAACAGAGGATTACTGAGACAAACCTCTCCGAACTGTACCCTCGCTCTTCTGCTCAGCTCTGTTTCTTACACCTAAATGTCTCAAAACGCGCAGGCTTTTTTACTCTACGCTGAGACTACGCACTAACGCAGCTCCAGGAGGCTTCAGTTCTGCTTTAAAAAGGTAAAAATACAACAAAGAAGAACTTTTCAAATCTCATCTACAACACCCATGTGTATCCAGCTGCTCGCTCCCTCTGACAAATCCACCCATCCTTAAATTTAACGCCGGATACAAGGTGGAAACGATGTCCCCGGTCCACGACTGCGACCTCCAGCCCTGCTGCACCCCTGCAACACGGTCGTGCCGTATTCCTAGCGGGAATTCCGCCAACACCCAAGTACGGCCCAAACGAGAAACATGAAAATCCCTCGGCGAAAGGCTCTTACATCCATTATCATTTTGCAGTTTTTGCACGGTCCGATCTGGCTGAACAGCTGGAGGATCAGAGCTTCCGTCACGTCTCTTGACAGGTTCCCCACGTACCTGCGGGATCAAACACGCAGTCAGAAGCCATCCTGACGCTCCCGTCCGCTCGTCGGTAACCGAGCAAGCACGGCCCGAAGTTGTTCCCCCAACACCCAACCCGCCATTTCCCCAGCTGCCCGAGTAGCTCAACCCGGTGTTCAGCGAGCGCGTTACACAATATTTCGTCAGTTCCTTTTAAAAAAGAAAACAGGCAAGGGCGAACGTGCTCCCGTCCTCCTCCACGTGAAAGGATGAGCCTCCTCAGGCGCAAACAGAACCCGGGCCCCTGCTCCCTTCTGGGGTTTTGGCATTCTCAGCCACGAAGCTCGTCCTTCACCCGCAGGTGTGGGGTGTTTTTGTTGTTGTTATTAAGCCCAAGTCACGGGATTTTTAAAAAAAGCGCAGAGACAAACCTCAGCTCCAAAGGTGGGGCAGCGCCTTCCCGCAAAGGAACGTTACGTGGCGAACCGCGGCCTCTGCGAGGAGAACCGCAGCCACATCGCGCCGCCAAAACCACCTCAATAAATCAGCAAATCCTCCCCGTCGGGGGGCAAGAGTGGCAAAGGTGGCGTAAGAAAACAACAAGGCAGCGAAACCAGGGACTCCTCGCGCCCCTTCTGTTGACACAAGGCTGCGAACGGCCTTCCTGACGAGAGGGACACACTCCAATATTTGCTTTAGCAGAGGAGAGAATGGGGGAAACGAGACACGCAGCCTCTGTTTTTGGGGTCAGAAATGACCCGGCGAGCTCTGTATTAATAGTTTGGACAACTATTTTAGGTAGGACACAGAATTGTGCTCCTTTTTTAAAATCCACACACGCTTCGCCAGAACCCCATCGTCACCGGCATCCTCTCGCTCAACAAAAAACTCCCGACGAGGCGTCCTTAAACGGAGAAGGGTTTAGTGCACTTCCATTAAAACAATTAACTTTTTTGCTCGATAACACCAGGCCATTCCACCCCGCATCAAGTTCAACCGAGAGTTCCAACTGGCAACGCTTCTTTTTCTCCCTCTTTTCTTTTTTTTTTTTTTTTTTTTTTTTAAATATTATCGCTATTTGGATAATGAATAAGCCAAGGCACTACAGCGAGGAGACTCTCACCTTCCAGGTCTAAGTTTATCTGCGGTTTATTTGTAACTGGAAGTTTCCTACACAGGGTGCCCAGACCCCAACCTTTGAACTCCCCCTGGATTTCCCCCCCTCCCCGATAATCAGATGGGAATCTCCCCAAGCATTCCCTACCTTAACACTGGATTTCGCTGGGAAAAGCGGGCAAGCGATCTCTGATAGCCCCATGAACCTCTGCACGGCCAGATGTTTTAAAACGCGTCCTCGAAGGATCAACTGCAGCGAGATATACGCGTGCACACACATATATATAGAGGGAGAGTGTGCGTAATCGCATACTCGATGTTGAGCTACTCACTTCCGCGCAAAGGCAAACCCAAATCTCAGCTGCACAGACACGGCCAGGGCACCCCTTAGCGTCCGCGCAAGCGGTAACGACGCGCAGAACGAGAGCGTTCTGCGAAACGCTAAAAACGGGAAGAGGGGGAGCACCGTAAAGCACGCCGCTCGCTCAGAAAAACAGCTTAACAGCGTCCAAATTCAGCAGCGGGTAATTTGTCAGCGTAACCTCGTTACCCATCGCTGCCTACATCCGCAGCCAGCGAGGCCGGAGAGGTTTGGCCAATCCGCCAGTTGACAAACTACAACCAAGTCCTGCGATACTCCCAACCCTGCCAAGACGGATGGGAAAAATACAGCGCCGTAAAACCCCCCCACCCCGAGCAACAATCCCCGCGTTTCTTCTCCCCGCTGTACTCTCTCCCTGCCAGGCTGGAGCTGTTTGACCACCCCAACCTCTCCACACAGTCCTGCTCCGCGGAGCTGGCACGGGGGCCGGGGCCAGCACGCCCGGACCTTGTCCTGCACCACTTACACAAGAAATAACCAGTGCCGAGGTGACCGGGCCAGGCAGGGACAGTAAAAACGGCAGGAGGAGACAGTCCTGTCGTCTCCTGCACCCTTCCCTCTCTTTCCTGCTAATTGGATTCTCATTAACGAGTCGGTCGGTGCTTCTTTGCAGACGAAGGACTACGCTACGGAAGGCAAAAGACGCCGACGCCTCCGTTTATTCGCTGCACGTTGCTCAGCACACGGCTTCTTGAAAGTTAGCACCGAACGATCGAGCACCGGCACTTCTGCAAGGTTTTAGAAACACAAGGTAAATCCGAAGTCCACGTATTCCGCAAGCATCTGCATACGCATACGAAAAATAGAAACAAGAGGTCTTTGTAAAGTGCAAAAAACACTGTCTGCCTTGTAACCGCTCTTCAGATTTATAATCTCTGCCCTTGAAGAGCGGCTTTCAAGGAAGGCAACTGGCCACGTGAAACTGAGCTGCCTGTCCAGGAAACCATTTACGTCAGGAACACAGCTCCCAACGTGCTTCCGAAGGCTCCAACGACCCCCACTTCTAAGAAACAGCTTGGGTGGAAACTGCAAAACCGACAAGTCACTTCCCAACATCACCTGGAATCGGTTGAAAGAAAAACAACTGAAACGTGAACCAAAGAACAAGGCACGCGGGGCGGAGGCCGCTTTGGTGGCCCCTCACGCCATGGCAAGACAGCGCAGCCGAGGGGAGAGAGCACCATCAGCCCCAGGCACAGGGGGTATCTGCAGAGGGGATTTCTACAGAAATCACAGAACCGTAGGGTTGGAAGGGCCTTCTGGAGATCACCCACTCCAGCCCCCGGCCAGAGCAGGGTCACCCAGAGCAGGGGGCACAGGAACGCGTCCAGGCGGGGTTGGGATGTCTCCAGAGACGGAGACTCCCCCACCTCTCTGGGCAGCCTGTGCCAGGGCTCTGCCACCCTCACAGCAAAGAAGTTCCTCCTCGCGTTGAGATGGAACTTCCCATGGTCGAGTTTGTGCCCGTTGCCCCTTGTCCTGTCCCTGGGCACCACTGAGAAGAGCCTGGCCCCGTCCTCCTGACACCCCCCTTGAAGTATTTATCAGCGTTGATGAGATCCCCCCTCAGTCGTCTTTTTTCCAGACTGAAGAGACCCAAATCCCTCAGAGACCCAAATATCCTCGCGCCACCCAATATGTAACACGCACTTCAGACCCCAGCTGACTCCGAGCTGCTTTTTTTCTTCCCTCAAGCTGCTCGTTCTAAACCCCCATCCGTGAAATTCAGCACGTCCCAATCCTCCGTCCGACTTTTGAGAAAGGCGCTCGGAAGCAATCCGGAGAAATACGGTCTCTGCAGCTCGGAAAAACCCGGCCGTGTTTGTGCAACGAGCCACACGTGCTCGAGGCCAGGTAATTCGTGCCCTGAAGCACACCCCCCCCTCCATCTGCTGCCCAGACCACTAGCCTCCAGACAACAATTTCACTGGGACGGCGGCAAAACCATTTTTTTTCTAAACAAACAAACGCGCGAATACGCCAAGAGGGCTGACCCGTGTTTGCAGACGCCAAGAATAGTTCCAAAAATGCACGTACGAGAAAAGACAAGGGGATCGTACGCGCAGGGAGGCAGAGTGTTTACCACTAAAGAAAGCCTGGCCCGGAGGAGCTGGCGAAAGTCACGTAAAAGTCTTGTTTTCCTGCACTCGGGCAACTCATTGCTCAGCCCTGGGGGTAGGCGCAGCCACCGTCCCAGGGCAAAACTTTCCCCTCGCCGTGCAAAGTTTCCCCCTCGTGTCTTCCTGCACCGAAAACAAGAGATCGCAGCTTACGCAGAGGTGGAAAAGAGAGACCGGAGCCTGCCATTATCCCTCATCTGAAGGAGGGGAAAAACCCCGCTCCTGGAAGAGAACGACACGAATCGGACGGGCGCGGGAGCTCTTCCAAACGCAAGCCGGCTGCAGGAGCGACGGCCGAAAAGTCCAAAAGCCTCTTGACAGCGGCGGGTGTCAGCGGGCCAACACCACCAGGAAGGCGGCTTGTAATTAAAAGCACCCCACTGATGACTTTCACAAGGCCAGGAGCTGCCCTACAGCTACGATGAGTTGCCGGGGGGGGGAAGGCCCAGGCTCGCAGCGTGCTTTAAACACTTGGACAAGCGCCGATTTCAGGGGCAAACCACCCCCCCACCCCCCCGCCGTTTATTTCCATCAAGCTGTTGAACGTGGCAGCGGGGATGCGGCTGTTAGGCCAGGGCAGCCCCCCCGTCCCCCTCCCCGTGAGGGAATATAACCCAGAAATGGCAAAATTCAGCCAAAAACGTACATGGAGGAAGTACCGCGGAGGTGGTGGTGGTGGGGGGTGTTGTACATCTCCCCAGCCCCTCCAGGTGTGAGGCAGAGAGGGATAAAGGCCGGGGGTGAGGGGAGGAAGCCGGCGAACAGCTCTGGGAAGCGAGGGAGGGGACAGGGATGGCGGGGCAGGGGCGGAGGGGCCGGGGCCGGCCCGCCCTGAGGGGAGCCGGGTGGCCGGCGGCGGCGGGGAGCCGTCCCCCCTGGGCACTGAAGGCGGCTGAGGGGCCGCTGCCCGTCGCGGAGGGCCCGATCGCGCCGCCCGGGCCTGAGGGGCCGATGCGTGAGGGGAGCCCGGGCCGCCCCTCCCCGCGGAGCCGGGAACAATAGGCGGTGTCGCCCCCTCCCCACTCACAGGGTCTTGGGCATTTCATCCTCCATGGTTGCCGCCGCCGCCCACCGACCCAGCCCCGGCTGCTTCAGGCCGAACCAGCCGGCCCCCGCCGAACCCGTCAGCGCCCGGGCAGCCCGAGCGGCGCCGGCCCCGCCGAGCCCCAGCGGCGGACAATGAGCCCGGCGCTCCTCGCAAGATGGCGGCCGGCGGGCGAAGGGGCCCGGCCGCCCGGCAGGGGGCGGTAACGCGCATGCGCCGCAGGGGGAGGTGGGGGGGGGGGGCGCGCATGCGCCTCGCCACGGCCCGGGAAGCGGGGAGGCTTCGGCCGCTGAGTGCCGGGAGCGGGGCTGGAAAAGAATAGAAATAGAAATAGAAAGAATAATAAAAAAATAATAAATAATAACAAAAAGTAAAATAAAAATTAAAAATTAAAAATAATAAAATAAAAAATAGAAATAAAAATTATGGAAATAAAAATAAAAATAGAAATATAAAAATATTGAAATAAAAAAATAAAAATAAAATAAAATAAAAATAAAAAATTAAAGTAAAAAATAAAAATAAATACCAGATGAAAAGAACAACAGACAAAAATAAGAATTAAAAAGGTTCGAAAAATGAAGTGCGCCGCCCGGGAATCGAACCCGGGTCGCAAGAATGGGAATCTTGCATGATACCACTACACCAGCGGCGCGGCTGAACGACGCTTTGCCGCCGACCGCTATGGCCCTGCCGCGGCCCGGCCCCCTCCGGCCGCCGTACCGACGGGAAGCAGCCGCCGGCGCGGCCCCGCCCGCCCCGCCGCTGCCGCCATGCCGGCCCTCCGCCTCCTCCTGCTCCTCGCCGCGCTCTGCCCCGCCGTCCCGGGCCGCCGGGCGCGGCGCGATGGCCCCGCCAGGATCGGTATGGCGAGGGGGGTGGTGTGAGGGGAGAGTGGCGGGGGGGGGGAAGCTGTGTGTGTGTGTGTGTGTGTGTGTGTGTGTGTGTGTGTGTGTGTGGTGTCTGGGGGGGGGGCGGTCTGTGTGAAGGGGGTGAAGGGGGGGGCTGGGGGGGCTGTGAGGGAGGGGAGGTGTCTGTGAACGAGAGGGTGTTTGGGGGGGGGGG
The DNA here is from genome assembly GCA_947846985.1 of Fratercula arctica. Taxonomy (NCBI): domain Eukaryota; kingdom Metazoa; phylum Chordata; class Aves; order Charadriiformes; family Alcidae; genus Fratercula; species Fratercula arctica. The sequence continues at coordinate 25,592 of CANTUZ010000023.1, read as the reverse complement.
ACTGGGGAGGGGGCTGTGTGAATGGGAGGGTGTCTGGGGGGGGCCTGTGTGAATGGGAGGGTGGCTATGAGGGGGAGGAGCGGTCTGTGGGAATGGGAGGGGGTGAGGGGGGGGCTGGGGGGGCTGTGAGGGAGGGGGGGTGTCTGTGTGAACGAGAGGGTGTCTGGGGGGGGACTGGGGAGGGGCCTGTGTGAATGGGAGGGGGGCTATGAGGGAGAGGGGCGGTCTGTGGGAATGGGAGGGGGTGAAGGGGGGGCTCGGGGGGCTGTGAGGGAGGGGGGGTGTCTGTGTGAATGGGAGAGTGTCTGGGGGGGCCTGTATGAATGGGAGGGGGTGAGGGGGGCTATCTGGGGTGGGGGGGGGTGGCTGTGTGAATGGGAGGGTGTCTGGGGGGGGGCCTGTGTGAATGGGAGGGGGGCTATGAGGGAGGGGGGCGGTCTGTGTGAATGGGAGGGGGTGAGGGGGGGGGGGCTGGGGGGGCTGTGAGCGAGGGCGGGTGGTGTCTGTGTGAACGAGAGGGTGTCTGGGGGGGGGGACTGGGGAGGGGCCTGTGTGAATGGGAGAGTGTCTGGGGGGGCCTGTGTGAATGGGAGGGGGGCTATGAGGGAGGGGGGCGGTCTGTGTGAATGGGAGGGGGTGGGGGGGGTTGGGGGGGGCTGTGAGGGAGGGGGGGTGGTGTCTGTGTGAATGGGAGAGTGTCTGGGGGGGGCCTGTGTGAATGGGAGGGGGTGAGGGGGGCTATCTGGGGGGGGGGGGTGTGGCTGTGTGAAGGAGAGGGGGGTGGTCTGTGTGAATGGGAGGGGGTGAGGGGGGCTGTCTGGGGGGGGGGCTGTGATGGAGAGGGGGGTGTCTGGGTGAATGAGAGGGTGTTTGGGGGCGGGGGGGGAACTGGGGAGGGGCCTGTGTGAATGGGAGAGTGTCTGGGGGGGCCTGTATGAATGGGAGGGGGGCTGCGAGGGACAGGGTGCTGTCTGTGTGAATGGGAGGGGGTGAGGGGGGGTATCGGGGGGGGGGGGCTGTGTGAGTGGGAGGGGGTGTGGGGGGGTGTCTGTGAAGGGGGGGAGCTAGGGGGGGTGTCTGGCGGGGGCGGGATGTGTGAGAGAGGGGCTGGGTGAATGGGAGGGTGGCTGGGGAGGGGGGGTTCTGTGAGGGGGGGGGGGGTCTCTGACGGGGGGTTACCGTTCCCCAGCCGTGGTGGGGGGTGGCCTGGGGGGGGCGGCGGCCGCCTATTTCCTGCGACAGAAGTTCGGGAGGAGCGTGCGGCTGGAGGTGGTGGAGAAGGCGGCGGTGGGGGGGGCGGCTGGCCACGCTGGAGGTGGAGGGGGCCGGCTACGAGGCGGGGGGGTCCGTCCTCCACCCCCTCAACCTGCACATGAAGCACTTCGTCAAGGAACTGGGTGAGTGGGGATCCCCCCCCCCCCCATCCCCAAAATGACACACACAACCCCTGCCATCCCCCCCCTCCCCGTACAAAAAAACATCACACAACCCCCTCTCTGACCCCCAAAGGAATCCCCATGCCCAAGATCACACCCCACCCCCCCCCCCCCCAAAATCATACAACTCTGCCCCCCCAGGGATGCTCTGGCTCCAGCTCTCTGGCTGGGGGGGGGGGGACACGGGGGGACGGGACAGGACACTGGACGATGACATCCCCAGCAAGAACCCCAAGCTGTCCCCCTTCCTCCCCCAATATTCCCCCCCCCCATATCCTCCCCCCATCAAAACCAAGCCTTGATTGCCCCCCTTCCACCCCCATATCCCCCCCAACACCCTCCCCATCCTTCCCTGACATCCCCCCCAATATCACCCCCCCAATATCACCCCCCCATACCCTCCCCCCACATCCCCCCCATACCCTCCCCCAATATCCTTCCCCCCATCAAGAACAAGCCTTGATTGCCCCCCTTTTGCCCCCCTTCCTCCCCCCATATCCCCCCCAACACCCTCCCCATCCTTCCCTGACATCCCCCCCAATATCACCCCCCCATACCCTCCCCCCACATACCCTCCCCCCACATCCCCCCCCATACCCTCCCCCAATATCCTTCCCCCCATCAAGAACAAGCCTTGATTGCTCCCCTTTTGCCCCCCTTCCTCCCCCCATATGCCCCCCCCCATCCTTCCCTGACATCCCCCACCCAATATCGCCCCCCCTCCAATATCCTCCCCCAATATCCCCCTATACCCTTCCCCAATATCTCCCCCATCCTTCCCCAATCCCCCCCCCTGCGGTACCCCACCCTCCCTGGGAAAAGGAGACCCCCATCCCGATAGAAACAGGACCCCCCCCCCACTCCCCCCCCCCTCCCCCCCCCCCCCCCCCACGGGAGCTGCGTTAATCCCATCATAAGGGTCCAAAAGTCACCGTCAATAACTCCAGGGCTCCTGCTCAAGAGCTAATTCCCCTCTCCGTGTCCCGGTGATCCCATGTTTAATTGCTCGCCCTTATCAAACTCCAGCTGTAATATAGTTGAGCTCCACAAAAACTCTATTTTTCCTTAAATTACCTTTTTTTCCCCCGCCCCCGGTTCCTGGAGGCCTGTCGGCGGTCCCGGCGCAGGGCAGCCTGGCGGGCATCTATAACGGGGAGGAGCTGGTGTTCGAGGAGAGCGGCTGGTACCTCCTCAACCTCCTCAAGCTCCTCTGGCGCTACGGCCTCAACCCCCTGCGCATGGCCATGTGGGTGGAGGACATCCTGGAGAAGTTCATGCGGTACGTACGGCGAGGTGCCGCCGCGGTGGAGGGGGGGGGAAAAAAAAAAAAAACAAAAAAAAAAAAAAAAAAACAAACAAAAAACAACCCACACGAAAACACCCAACCGCAAACACCACCGAAAAACAAAACCACCACCGAAAAAAAAAAAAAGGGGGAAAAAAAAAAGATGGAAAAAAAAAGATGGAAAGAAAAAATGGAAAGAAAAAATATGGAAAGAAAATATGGAAAGAAAATATGGAAAGAAAAAATATGGAAAGAAAATATGGAAAGAAAAAATATGGAAAGAAAATATGGAAAGAAAATATGGAAAGAAAAAATATGGAAAGAAAATATGGAAAGAAAATATGGAAAGAAAAAATATGGAAAGAAAAAATGGAAAGAAAAATTGGAAAGAAAAATTGGAAAGAAAAATTGGAAAGAAAAATTGGAAAGAAAAAATGGAAAGAAAAATTGGAAAGAAAAATTGGAAAAAAAAAAAACAACCCCGGAAAAAAAACAAAACCCTGGAAAAAAAACAACAACCCTGGAAAAAAAACAAACCCGGAAAAAAAAACCGAGAAAAAAAAAACAAAAAAACAAAACCCAAACCAAAACAAAACAAAAAGAAAAAAAAAAAAAAAAAAAACCCGAAAAAAAAAAAAAAAAAAAAAAACCTAAAAAAAAAAACGAAAAAAAAATGAAAAAAAACCCAAAAAAAACCCCACCGGAAAAAAAACCCACCGGAAAAAAAAAAAAACCCGCCAAAAAAAAAGGTGCAAAACCTGCTGCTGAGTCATTAAAAAAAAAAAAAAAAAAAAAAAAAGAAAAAATCAGTGAAATCATCTCCTTGAGAAAGGAGTCCCTGGTTGTGTCCGTCCCCCGTCCCCTGGTTTTTTTTTGAAGGAGAAAGATTGAGATAAGCACCGTCATCTTCAGCCGGGTACCGCCGTCGCAGCGGTGGAAACGCGCGTTAGATGTGGGACGTCATCGAATTGGTTCGGGCGGGAAAGAGCTTTAAGATGAGGAGGGGGCCTACGGGAAAGCTGGGGAGGGACTCTGGAGCAGGGAGGGGAGCCATGGGACGAGGGGGAAGGGTTTTACACTGACAGAGGGGAGATTGAGATGAGATGTGGGGAAGAAATGGTTGGCTGTGAGGGGGGTGAGCCCCTGGCCCAGGTTGCCCAGAGAAGCTGTGGCTGCCCCATCCCTGGAGGGCTTCAAGGCCAGGTTGGACGGGGCTTGGAGCAACCTGGGCTGGTGGGAGGTGTCCCTGCCCAGGGCAGGGGGTGGCACTGGGGGGGCTTTAAGGTCCCTTCAACCTAAATCATTCCATGATCATCGAGTCCAACCATCAACCCAACACTGCCCAAACCCCCACCACCCCACGTCCCTCAGCACCGCGTCTGCCCGGCTTTTCAATCCCTCCAGGGATGGCGACTCCACCACTGCCCTGGGCAGCCTCTTCCAATGCTTGACAACCCTTTCAGTGTAAAAATTGTTCCTAATATCCATCCTAAACCTCCCCTGGCGCAACTCGAGGCTGTTTCCTCTTGTCCCATGGCCTGTTCCTTGGGAGAAGAGCCCGACCCCCCCTGGCTGCCCCCTCCTTTCAGGGAGCTGCAGAGAGCGAGAAGGTCTCCCCTCAGCCCCCTTTTCTCCAGGCTGAACACCCCCAGCTCCCTCAGCCGCTCCTCACCAGACTTGTGCTCCAGACCCCTCACCAGCTCCGCTGCCCTTCTCTGGAGTCGCTCCAGCCCCTCAATGTCCTTCTTGGAGCGAGGGGCCCAAAACTGGACACAGCACTCGAGGTGGGGCCTCACCAGTGCCCACTACAGGGGGACCATCACTGCCCCGGTCCTGCTGGCCACACCGTCCCTGATACAGGCCACCGGTTTGGCAGCGATGCCAAAGAGAATTTGGTTCCTAACTCCGCGCAAAGTGCTTTCGTTAGGAAAGAACGCAAAATGAGTAACGAAGGTCCAGGTTTCCTCAGTCAAGTACCACTTGGCTGGAAGGACCAGCCCCGCTGCTCCCATAGAGGGCTGTGGGGAGCCGCGCTGTGAGACCCTCCGTGCCTTCCGAGGGCGACGACGATAATTAACGGCAGCCAAAGGCTCATTTCTCGTCTCCCGTTAAAGGATCTATCGCTACCAGACGCACGACTACGCCTTCAGCAGTAACGAGCGCCTGCTGCACGCCCTGGGAGGGACCGACTTCACCCGCATGCTCAACCAAACCATCGACGAGGCCATGCAGAGAGCCGGCTTCTCCCAGAAATTCATCAACGAGGTGGTTTGTCCGGCCATGAGAGTCAATTACGGGCAAGGGGTCACCATCAACAGCTTCGTAGGTGAGCGTTTCCTCCGTGAACCTCCCCATTTCCCCCCCCCCAGATTCTCCTCTTTCCCTGAAAACCCTCCCCTACGGAATGGCGCCGGACAAGCCACTCTGATAACCGCGGTTTCCTCGTAGGTGCCGTTTCCCTGGCGGGGGTGGAATCGGGTCTTTGGTCGGTAAAAGGGGGGAACAAACTCGTCTGCACCGGCCTTCTCTACGCCGCCAAAGCCGACGTCATCCCTGGCACGGTTTTGTCGATCGAGCCCAAAACCAGACCCGGCCCCGCAGGTGAGTTGGGGTTTCGCTTTCCCTCGGGTGGGGAGGGGAAGGGGGCGTTCCGGCGTCCTGCTCTTCCAACGGTGGGCTCCGTCACCGCTCGGCAGAGATCCCTCCATGGTTTGAGATGAAAACGGGGCGGCGCTCAAAGCCCCTGGTCGCAGCCCTCCCGCGCATAAGCTGGGACCAGTTTCTAAAGCTACTTCAGCTGGCGATAGTTCGCCAAAACGGCTATTTTTGAAGCTTGGCGGTTCTCCGAGGGACAAAGGGCATTCCCTCCAGCCACGGAGGGGGATAACCGAGCTCTTCTCCCGCTCTTCTCCCCCCAGGGGACCCGGTGAAGCTCTACCACGTCACCTACAACACCACGTCGGGGCTGACGGGGGAGACCTATGACATCGTCCTCATCGCGGCTCCGCTGGGCCGCCAAATGGCCAACATCGCCTTCAAAAACTTCCACCCTCCCATCCCGGACTTCCCCAATCCCTACCACCAGACCGTCGCCACCTTCGTCCACGGCCGATTAAACGCCTCTTTCTTCGGTTACCGGGACCCATCCGCTTTTCACCTGGGCGCTATTTTCACCATGGAGAACCCCAAACTCTTCATCAACAGCCTGGGGGTGGTGTCTCCGGTGGAAAGCGGCGGCGGTGACGGCACGTCGCCGTCGGCCGTCTGGAAGGTGTTTTCGAAGGAGGTGCTGACCAAAGAGCAGCTGGATTTGCTTTTCTCCTCCTACGACTCCGTCAAAGCGAAGAAGTGGTTGGCGTACCCCCGCTACAGCCCCCCGGAGAAATGTCCTCCCGTCGTCCTCCACGACAACCTCTACTACCTGAACGGGCTGGAGCGAGCCGCCAGCGCCATGGAGATGAGCGCCATCGCCGCCAAGAACGCCGCCCTGCTCGCCTACCACCGCTGGCACGGCAACGCCGACAGCATCGACCAGGAGGATTTGCACGAGAAGCTGAAAACCGAGCTCTGAGCTCCGCGGAGAGCGCCGTCATTAAAGCTAACGAACGAGGAAGTCCTCGTTTCGCCCCCGCAAGGGGACGCCCAGCCAACTCACGACAGCTAGAGCAGGCGGAGGAAGCTTTCCCAAGCGAGCTGGGCCTTCCTCGAGCAAACTCTTCCGTCGAATTCCTCCACCTATCCCTAATTTGAGATTAAAAACGATATTTTAAATGCCATATTGACGCCCTGCGGGGTCAGGACTCTGCCGAACTCAGGATCCGCATCACTGTGATTAACCCCTGCACGGCGCTTTCCCTCGCCGGGTGCGTCTCAGGCGAGGAGGGGGAAAAAAATTTAAAAAAAAAAAAAAAAATCAATTTATTGACTGTAAATCTCCGCCTTAGCCGTTTTCCGTAGGATTTATCAAGTAGTTATTCCTCAGGGTGGGATCGGTGCCATGGAAATCGGGGCTGCCGCCTTAATTTGCTTCCAGAACAAGTACTGGAGTTTACAGGTTGAGGGGAACTGGGAGCGCTGGAGTTGCCAAAACGGGTGGTAAATAAGCAAAACGACCGCTATAAACACTAATAATTTAAACGCCCTGACCCCACAGCGCGGTAACCCCTAGTTTTGGGTAGGAAAAACCCCTTTTCAGGAAAACATTGTGTCCCTTGACCGTATCTAATGCCGCTGCAATACCTCAACCCTGTCCTAAGATACAAATTAAGGTTTAATAATAAAATTAACGCGCTGATTGGAAAATAAGCTGGTGGACGACGGTGTTATTTGCGGCCGGGGCTCAACCCTCCCGCTGGGCTTGTGTCCAGCCGCGGCCTCGCTGCGCCACGACGGCAAGAAAAGCTAAAAAAAAAAAATAAAATAAAACCCCAAAAAGGTGTTATTGTACTTAGAATCTGTGTTATCCCCGCAGAAAATCCAAAAAGCTCCGGGTTTGTGCTCCCGGCGGCTGACTGAGGCTTGGCACTGCCGCAGGCATCGCTCGCAGGGAGCGATAATCACATTTTCTTAAAAAAACCCATTTTAGCTCTGCCCCAAGACTCGCTTTTTACTGGTTTTGGTGTCCTTACTGGTGCCTGAGGAAGCACTCGGCGCCTCTTTGGCTTAAAAACCCAGCGACGAACGCGACCGTCCCCGCCAATAAGGGAGTTTGCCTCAAAAAAAAAAAGCGAATCAAACCGGCCAATTCCTACCAAGTTCCCACTTCGGAGAAAAATTCCGAAGCCTCATCCATCCTGTCCAGCCCCCGCACGCTTTCCCGCACCAGATGCAGAAATAAGAGTTAAAAAAAAACAACTATTTCCTAAAAAACTCCTCATTTCAGGCAGCCCAGCTGGGCAAAATTACCCTTTCTCCCTCTTCAGAGGGGAATTTTACCCTTTTCTTGCCAATTAATAACAAATAACCATCGAAAAACCACGATGCAGCTCCGTAGGTCGTTCTTTTCGAGATATTTAAGGGAAAAACCACCCAAATTAGCGCTAATTTAGCACCCGCTTCAACAAATTAAGCCTCCTGAGAGGCCCCAGGGCAGTTTTAAAGCTGTTGGGAGCGGAATTAACAACCAACTGCCCCCAAAAAGCTCAAGGAGTGACACAAGTGAAATCAACCATTACAAAATTTATTTAAGAAAAAAAAAAAAAATAATAAAAAAAACCCAATATAAGTTTACACTCAGGGATACTTTGGGGCGGATTCAAGGAGTAAATGAAGGGCGGGATGGGGTTCATCAGGGCCGGTAACGAGGTGGGGGTTCTCCGGGGTTATACTCGTTCCAAGGCTTCCAGCATAATGATGCTGTTTCCTCGGATGACCTAAAAAGTGAAAGTGAAGAGCAGCACATCGTTACCGCCAGCCCGTCCCCCCCCCCCCCAACTTTACAGCCTTAAAAAAGCTGGTGTCAGTTTTTTTTAAGGACATAAAGACACAAAAAAGAAAAGCCTCACTTTTGCCGCGCCAAAAAGTGACGTTAATTCCCCCTCGCAAAGATGCAGAGGGACCGATTTTAGCCCTAAAACCCCACGGATTGTTCCACGTTGTTCCGCTAAAGGCATTTATTTATTCCAATTAACGTGGTTTGGCGCGGCGGGCGGCACTCACCACCATGCCGATGTTGTTCTGCTGCCCGCCGGGCGCCATCTCCACGCACTCATCGATGACGAGGTTCATGAAGGGATCAAAGCCCCGCAGGATGCCCTGGACGTGGCGGCCGCCGTTTAACTTCACTACGAGAAAGGGAAAAACCTTTCAGGAAAGGAAGCGCCGAGCCCTTTTTCTCGCCCGGACGGCGGCTTTGATAACGAGCAGGGTCACAGGGATCTTTCGTTAATTGGGAGCAATTAGAGCATCACATCCTAAAGGTTGGGAAGGGTTTGAGGTGTCCGAGGCCAGGCTGGACCGGGTTTGGAGCAGCCTGGGCTGGTGGGAAGTGTCGCCGCCCAGGGTAGGGGGGGACTGGGGGGGCTTTAAGGTCCCTTCCAACACAAACCATTCCATGAGTCTATTAAGGCTGTTCTAAAGGTTTAGCAAAGCAACTATTAAATTAAAATTGATGTAATTAATGGCTTTTAGAGCCTGAATTAATCAGGGCCTGCTCTTGGTGGTCTGGTCCCCAGCGAGCAGAAGGAGGAGCCCAGGCAGCCGGCACCCCCCGGGGCGGGGGGCAGTGAGGGAAGAGGAGGTGGTGAAAATGGAAGGGGCAGAGGGAAGCACAGGGGGCAGCGAGGCAGGGGGGGTGGGAGAAGGTTGAAGGGGGTGGGGGGTGTAAAGGGGGAAGGGGAGGCGGCGGGGGGTAAAGAGGGGGGTGAGAGAAGGGGAGACAGCAGGGGGGTGTAAAGGGGGAAGGGGAGGCGGTGGGGGGTAAAGAGGGGGTGAGAGAAGGGGAGACAGCAGGGGGGGAAAGGGGGAAGGGGAGGCGGCGGGGGGTAAAGAGGGGGTGAGAGAAGGGGAGACAGCAGGGGGTGTAAAGGGGGAAGGGGAGGTGGCTGGGGGGTAAAGAGGGGGTGAGAGAAGGGGAGACAGCAGGGGGCGTAAAGGGGGAAGGGGAGGCAGTGGGGGGTAAAGAGGGGGGTGAGAGAAGGGGAGACAGCAGGGGGTGTAAAGGGGAAGGGGAGGTGGCGGGGGGGGGTAAAGAGGGGGTGAGAGAAGGGGAGACAGCAGGGGGTGTAAAGGGGAAGGGGAGGCGGCGGGGGGTAAAGAGGGGGTGAGAGAAGGGGAGACAGCAGGGGTGTAAAGGGGAAGGGGAGGCGGTGGGGGGTAAAGAGGGGGGGGAGAGAAGGGGAGACAGCAGGGGGTGTAAAGGGGGAAGGGGAGGCGGTGGGGGGTAAAAAGGGGGTGAGAGAAGGGGAGACAGCAGGGGGTGTAAAGGGGAAGGGGAGGCGGTGGGGGGTAAAGAGGGGGTGAGAGAAGGGGAGACAGCAGGGGGCGTAAAGGGGGAAGGGGAGGCGGTGGGGGGTAAAGAGGGGATGAGAGAAGGGGAGACAGCAGGGGGTGTAAAGGGGGAAGGGGAGGTGGCTGGGGGGTAAAGAGGGGGTGAGAGAAGGGGAGACAGCAGGGGGCGTAAAGGGGGAAGGGGAGGCGGCGGGGGGTAAAGAGGGGGTGAGAGAAGGGGAGACAGCAGGGGGCGTAAAGGGGGAAGGGGAGGTGGCGGGGGGGTAAAGAGGGGGTGAGAGAAGGGGAGACAGCAGGGGGTGTAAAGGGGGAAGGGGAGGCGGCGGGGGGGGAAAGAGGGAGTGAGAGAAGGGGAGACAGCAGGGGGGTGTAAAGGGGGAAGGGGAGGCGGCGGGGGGGTAAAGAGGGAGTGAGAGAAGGGGAGACAGCAGGGGTGTAAAGGGGAAGGGGAGGCGGCGGGGGGTAAAGAGGGGGTGAGAGAAGGGGGAGACAGCAGGGGGTGTAAAGGGGAAGGGGAGGCGGCGGGGGGTAAAGAGGGGGTGAGAGAAGGGGAGACAGCAGGGGGTGTAAAGGGGGAAGGGGAGGCGGCGGGGGGGTAAAGAGGGGGGGGAGAGAAGGGGAGACAGCAGGGGGTGTAAAGGGAAGGGGAGGTGGTGGGGGGGTAAGAAGGGGGTGAGAGAAGGGGAGACAGCAGGGGGTGTAAAGGGGTAAGGGGAGGCGGTGGGGGGTAAAGAGGGGGTGAGAGAAGGGGAGACAGCAGGGGGCGTAAAGGGGGAAGGGGAGGTGGCGGGGGGGTAAAGAGGGGGTGAGAGAAGGGGAGACAGCAGGGGTGTAAAAGGGGGAAGGGGAGGCGGCGGGGGGGTAAAGAGGGGGTGAGAGAAGGGGAGACAGCAGGGGGTGTAAAGGGGAAGGGGAGGTGGCGGGGGGGTAAAGAGGGGGTGAGAGAAGGGGAGACAGCAGGGGGTGTAAAGGGGGAAGGGGAGGTGGTGGGGGGGGTAAAAAGGAGGTGAGAGAAGGGGAGACAGCAGGGGGTGTAAAGGGGGAAGGGGAGGTGGTGGGGGGGTAAGAAGGGGGTGAGAGAAGGGGAGAGCAGGGGGTGTAAAGGGGGAAGGGGAGGTGGCTGGGGGGTAAAGAGGGGGTGAGAGAAGGGGAGACAGCAGGGGGCGTAAAGGGGGAAGGGGAGGCGGCGGGGGGGTAAAGAGGGGGTGAGAGAAGCGGAGGACCAGCAGGGGGTGTAAAGGGGGAAGGGGAGGCGGCGGGGGGTAAAGAGGGGGTGAGAGAAGGGGAGACAGCAGGGGGCGTAAAGGGGGAAGGGGAGGCGGCGGGGGGTAAAGAGGGGGTGAGAGAAGGGGAGACAGCAGGGGTGTAAAGGGGAAGGGGAGGCGGTGGGGGGTAAAGAGGGGGTGAGAGAAGGGGAGACAGCAGGGGGTGTAAAGGGGTAAGGGGAGGCGGCGGGGGGGTAAAGAGGGGGTGAGAGAAGGGGAGACAGCAGGGGGCGTAAAGGGGGAAGGGGAGGTGGCGGGGGGGTAAAGAGGGGGTGAGAGAAGGGGAGACAGCAGGGGGTGTAAAGGGGGAAGGGGAGGCGGCGGGGGGGTAAAGAGGGGGTGAGAGAAGGGGAGACAGCAGGGGGTGTAAAGGGGAAGGGGAGGTGGCGGGGGGTAAAGAGGGGGTGAGAGAAGGGGAGACAGCAGGGGTGTAAAGGGGAAGGGGGAGGTGGTGGGGGGGGTAAAAAGGAGGTGAGAGAAGGGGAGACAGCAGGGGGTGTAAAGGGGGGAAGGGGAGGTGGTGGGGGGGTAAGAAGGGGGTGAGAGAAGGGGAGAGCAGGGGGTGTAAAGGGGAAGGGGAGGTGGCTGGGGGGTAAAGAGGGGGTGAGAGAAGGGGAGACAGCAGGGGGCGTAAAGGGGGAAGGGGAGGCGGCGGGGGGGTAAAGAGGGGGTGAGAGAAGGGGAGACAGCAGGGGGTGTAAAGGGGGAAGGGGAGGCGGCGGGGGGTAAAGAGGGGGTGAGAGAAGGGGAGACAGCAGGGGGCGTAAAGGGGGAAGGGGAGGCGGCGGGGGGTAAAGAGGGGGGTGAGAGAAGGGGAGACAGCAGGGGGCGTAAAGGGGAAGGGGAGGTGGCGGGGGGGTTAAAGAGGGGGTGAGAGAAGGGGAGACAGCAGGGGGTGTAAAGGGGAAGGGGAGGTGGCGGGGGGGTAAAGAGGGGGTGAGAGAAGGGGAGACAGCAGGGGGTGTAAAGGGGGAAGGGGAGGTGGCGGGGGGGTAAAGAGGGGGTGAGAGAAGGGGAGACAGCAGGGGGTGTAAAGGGGTAAGGGGAGGTGGTGGGGGGGTAAAAAGGGGGTGAGAGAAGGGGAGACAGCAGGGGGTGTAAAGGGGTAAGGGGAGGCGGCGGGGGGGTAAGAAGGGGGTGAGAGAAGGGGAGAGCAGGGGGTGTAAAGGGGAAGGGGAGGTGGCTGGGGGGTAAAGAGGGGGTGAGAGAAGGGGAGACAGCAGGGGGTGTAAAGGGGGAAGGGGAGGCAGCGGGAGGGTAAAGAGGGGGTGAGAGAAGGGGAGACAGCAGGGGGTGTAAAGGGGGAAGGGGAGGTGGTGGGGGGTAAAGAGGGGGTGAGAGAAGGGGAGACAGCAGGGGGCGTAAAGGGGGAAGGGGAGGTGGTGGGGGGAAAGAGGGGGTGAGAGAAGGGGAGACAGCAGGGGGGCGTAAAGGGGAAAGGGGAGGCGGCGGGGGGTAAAGAGGGGGTGAGAGAAGGGGAGACAGCAGGGGGTGTAAAGGGGGAAGGGGGGGGGGGGGGGGGGGGTAAAAAGGGGGTGAGAGAAGGGGAGACAGCAGGGGGGGTAAAGGGGAAGGGGAGGGGGCGGGGGGGTAAAGAGGGGGTGAGAGAAGGGGAGACAGCAGGGGGTGTAAAGGGGGAAGGGGAGGTGGTGGGGGGGTAAAGAGGGGGTGAGAGAAGGGGAGACAGCAGGGGGCGTAAAGGGGGGAAGGGGAGGCGGCGGGGGGGGGGAAAGAGGGGGGAGAGAGGGGAGACAGCAGGGGGTGTAAAGGGGGAGGGGAGGGGGGGGGGGGAAGGGGGGGGGGAAGGGGAGAGCAGGGGGGGTGTAAAGGGGAAGGGGGGTGGCGGGGGGGTAAAGAGGGGGAGAGAGGGGGGAGGGGGTGTAAAGGGGAGGGGAGGGGGGGGGGGTAAGAGGGGGTGAGAGAAGGGGAGACAGCAGGGGTGTAAAGGGGGAGGGGGGGGGGGGGGGGGGGTAAAGGGGGGAGAGAGGGGAGACAGCAGGGGGTGTAAAGGGGAGGGAGGTGGCGGGGGGGTAAAGAGGGGGTGAGAGAAGGGGAGACAGCAGGGGGTGTAAAGGGGGAAGGGGAGGCGGCGGGGGGGTAAAGAGGGGGGGGGAGGGGAGACGCAGGGGGTGTAAAGGGGGAAGGGGAGGCGGCGGGGGGTAAAGAGGGGGTGAGAGGGGGAGGAGGAGGGGGTGTAAAGGGGGGGGAGGTGGCGGGGGGGTAAAGGGGGGTGAGAGAAGGGGAGACAGCAGGGGGTGTAAGGGGGAAGGAGAGACGGTGGGGGTTAAGGGGGCTGAAAGAAGGGTAAGGGGAGGTGGAGGACGAGTAAAGGGGAGGCGGGGGGGCAAAGGAGGGGTGAGAAGGGGAAGGGGAGATGGCAGGGAGGTAAAGGGGGGGTGAGAGAAGGAGAAGGGGAGACAGTAGGAGCAAAGGCGGGGTGAGAGAAGGGGAAGTGGTGGTGGGGTAAAGGGGAGGCGGGGGGGTGTAAAGGGGGAGGCCGCGGCGGGGGGGGCGTAAAGGGGGAGGCCGGGGGGGAGGGGTGTAAAGGGGGAGGCCGCGGCGGGGGGGGGGGGGTGTAAAGGGGGAGGCCGGGGGGGGGGGGGGGGGCGTAAAGGGGGAGGCCGCGGGGAGGGGGTGTAAAGGGGGAGGCCGCGGCGGCGGGGGGGGGGGGTGTAACGGGGGAGGCCGGGGCGGGTGTAGGGTTTCCCCGCCTCAGAGCCCACTCAGGCTGAGCGGCGGGCGGGCGGCACTCACACGACAGCTTCTTGTCCATGAACCTGCAACGAGAGACAGCGGCGGGGGGTCAGCGCGGGCGCGTCTGTGAAGCAGCAGAGCCCCCATCACACCCCCCCCCCCCATCACCCCCCCGCCGCCATGACACCGCGCCGCCCGCGGTGCGCACCGGGGACACCGGCGGGCAGCGGGGGAATGGCGGGCCGGGGCGGTGGGTTTCCCCCGGTTCCCCCCCGGTCCCCCCCCCCCCCTCAGCCGTTCCCGTCCCCGGCGGCGGCCTCACTTCTTGAGCTCGGGCGGGTGCGCTTTGCTCATGGCGTCTCCTCAGCCCCCTCACGCCGCCGCTCGCGCCGCGCCACAACGTCACCGCGCCGCGCCACAACGTCACCGCGCCGCTCCGCCGCCAGCCAATAAGAGCCGCGCCGCACCCCCCCCTCCAATCTCCGCTCACTCCCCTCCCCGGCAGCCAATCAGCGCCGCGCCGGGGTTGGGGTGGGGGGGGGGCGGTACCGTACTTCCCCGAGAAGCGGCGCGGGGCGCGGCGCGATCCCGCACATGGGGGGCACTCCCGTAACTTACACGTGGGGGTCACCCCGTCCCGTGCACGGAGATGGGGGGCACCCCACGGCTCACACACCTGTGGGGGGCACCCCAACGCCATACACACCCATCGCCCCATAGACACATACATCAGCCCCTGCCTCACCCCATATGTCACCCCGAATATCACCCCCTACGTCTCCCCACACATCACCCCGAGCACCGCCCTGCGTATCACCCCACACATCACCCCCTACGTCTCCCCACACCTTGCCCCATCAAGCATCGCCCCGAACATCACCCCATACATCACACAGCCCTGTACGTCGCCCCATAGATCCCCCCTACATCGCCCCATAGATCCCCCCTACATCACCCCATAGATCCCCCCCCATACATCGCCCCATACATCACCCCATACATTGCCCCATAGATCCCCCCAAGCATCCCCCCCATACATCGCCCCACACATCACCCCATACATCGTCCCATAGATCCCCCCAAGCATCACCCCATGTATCACCCCATGTATCACCCCCTACATCTCCCTATACCTTGCCCCATACATCACCCCCTACATCACCCCATAGATCCCCCCTACATCACCCCATAGATCCCCCCCATACATCGCCCCATACATCACCCCATAGATCCCCCCATACATCGCCCCATACATCCCCCCATACATCACCCCATACATTGCCCCATAGATCCCCACACACATCACCCCAAGCATCACCCCATGTATCACCCCCTACATCTCCCTATACCTTGCCCCATACATCACCCCATACATCACCCCATAGATTACACACATCACCCCCTACATCTCCCCATACGTCACCCCAAGCACTGCCCTGTACATCACCCCCTACATAGCCCCACACATCGCCCCATAGATCCCCCCTACATCACCCCATACATCCCCCCCCACACATCGCCCCTACATCACCCCATAGATTCCCCCCATACATCGCCCCACACATCACCCCCTACATCTCCCCATACGTCACCCCAAGCACTGCCCTGTACATCACCCCCTACATCACCCCATACATCACCCCTACATCACCCCATACATCCCCCCCATACATTGCCCCACACATTGCCCCATACATCACCCCATACATCGCCCCATAGATCCCCCCATACATCGCCCCATACATCCCCCCATACATCCCCCCATAGATCCCCCCTACATCACCCCATAGATCCCCCCCCCATACATCACCCCATAGATCCCCCCTACATCACCCCATACATCCCCCCCCATACATCGCCCCATAGATCCCCCCTACATCACCCCATAGATCCCCCCCATACATCACCCCATAGATCCCCCCCTACATCACCCCATACATCCCCCCCATACATCACCCCATAGATCCCCCCTACATCACCCCATACATCCCCCCCCATACATCGCCCCATAGATCCCCCCATAGATCACCCCCATACATCGCCCCATAGATCCCCCCCACACATCGCCCCATAGATCACCCCCCCCAACCCCCCGCAGCACCCGCGGGCGACGGCAGCGTGGCACCTCGCCTTTAATGAGCGCGTGGCGAGCGCTATGGGGAAGGCGGGGGGGGTGGGGGTGTGTCCCCATCTCCCCCCAACCCCCCCCCCCCCAAACCCCCGGCGCCCCGCAACTACTGCTGGAGGGCGGCCAGCCCGTCCTCCATCTTCTTGGCCATGGCGGGCACCAGGCGGAGGTGGTCGTCCCCGCAGGTGGCCAGGCAGGCCTCCAGCTGGCCCCGCACCCGCCCTTCGGTGGCCCCCGCCGCCAGCGCGTCCGTGGCCTCGTCGTTGCAGTGCAGCGTGCAGCGGCTCAGGCGGTCCTGCGGGGATTTTGTTTAGGGGGGGGGGGGGGGAGAGTGTCAAGGGGTTTGGGGGGGGTGTATTGGGGGGGGCACAGGGTGTGCACTGGGGGGCACCAGGGAGTATGGGGGGGGGTGGGCACAGGGCATGGGGGGGGCACAGGGCATGCACTGGGGGGCACAGGGTGTGCACTGGGGGGCAACAGGGAGTATGGGGGGGCACAGGGTATGGGGGGGGCACAGGGTGTGCACTGGGGGGCACCAGGGAGTATAGGGGGGGTGGGCACAGGGCATGGGGGGGGCATGGGGTATGTACTGGGGGGCAAAGGGAATGGGGGGCACAGGGAATATGGGGGGGGCACAGGGCATGGGGGGGCACAGGGTGTGCACTGGGGGGCAACAGGGCATGGGGGGGCACAGGGCATGGGGGGGGGCACAGGGCGTGCACTGGGGGGCAACAGGGAGTATGGGGGGGCACAGGGCATGGGGGGGGCACAGGGCGTGCACTGGGGGGCACAGGGTGTGCACTGGGGGGCAACAGGGAGTATGGGGGGGGCACAGGGTGTGCACTGGGGGGCAACAGGGAGTATGGGGGGGGTGGGCACAGGGCATGGGGGGGGCATGGGGTATGTACTGGGGGGCAAAGGGAATGGGGGGGCACAGGGTATGGGGGGGCACAGGGAATATGGGGGGCACAGGGAATATGGGGGGGCACAGGGTGTGCACTGGGGGGCAACAGGGAGTATGGGGGGGCACAGGGCATGGGGGGGGCACAGGGCATGGGGGGGGGGCACAGGGTGTGCACTGGGGGGCAACAAGGAGTATGGGGGGGCACAGGGTATGGGGGGGGCACAGGGCATGGGGGGGGCACAGGGCATGCACTGGGGGGCAACAGGGAGTATAGGGGGGGCACAGGGTATGGGGGGGCACAGGGTGTGCACTGGGGGGCAACAGGGAGTATGGGGGGGCACAGGGTATGGGGGGGGCACAGGGTGTGCACTGGGGGGCAACAGGGAGTATAGGGGGGGTGGGCACAGGGCATGGGGGGGGGCATGGGGTATGTACTGGGGGGCACAGGGAATGGGGGGCACAGGGCATGGGGGGGGCACAGGGCATGGGGGGGCACAGGGTGTGCACTGGGGGGCAACAGGGAGTATGGGGGGGCACAGGGCATGGGGGGGGGCACAGGGCGTGCACTGGCGGGCACAGGGAATATGGGGGCACAGGGAATATAAGGGGGCACAGGGCATGGGGGGCACAGGGTGTGCACTGGGGGGGCACAGGGCATGGGGGGGGGCACAGGGCATGCACTGGGGGGCAACAGGGAGTATGGGGGGGCACAGGGTATGGGGGGGGCACAGGGCATGGGGGGGGCACAGGGCGTGCACTGGGGGCAACAGGGAGTATGGGGGGGCACAGGGCATGGGGGGGGCACAGGGTATGCACTGGGGGGGCAACAGGGAGTATAAGGGGGGGTGGGCACAGGGCATGGGGGGGGCATGGGGTATGTACTGGGGGGCACAGGGAATATGGGGGGGCACAGGGCATGGGGGGGCACAGGGTGTGCACTGGGGGGCAACAGGGAGTATGGGGGGGGCACAGGGCATGGGGGGGGCACAGGGTATGGGGGGGCACAGGGTATGCACTGGGGGGCAACAGGGAGTATGGGGGGGGCACAGGGCATGGGGGGGGCACAGGGCGTGCACTGGGGGGCAACAGGGAATGGGGGGCACAGGGAATATGGGGGGACAGGGCATGGGGGGCACAGGGTGTGCACTGGGGGGCAACAGGGAGTATGGGGGGGCACAGGGTATGGGGGGGGCACAGGGAATATAAGGGGGCACAGGGCATGGGGGGCACAGGGTGTGCACTGGAGGGGCACAGGGCATGGGGGGGCACAGGGCATGCACTGGGGGGCAACAGGGAGTATGGGGGGGCACAGGGTATGGGGGGGGCACAGGGCATGGGGGGGCACAGGACGTGCACTGGGGGCAACAGGGAGTATGGGGGGGGCACAGGGTATGGGGGGGGCACAGGGCATGGGGGGGGCACAGGGAGTGCACTGGGGGGGCAACAGGGAGTATGGGGGGGCACAGGGCATGGGGGGGCACAGGGTATGGGGGGGCACAGGGTGTGCACTGGGGGGCAACAGGGAGTATAGGGGGGGTGGGCACAGGGCATGGGGGGGGCACAGGGCGTGCACTGGGGGGCAACAGGGAGTATGGGGGGGCACAGGGCATGGGGGGGGGGCATGGGCGTGCACTGGGGGCAACAAGTGCGTGTCATGGCGTGCGTGTGTGTGTGTGTGTGTGTGTGTCCCCCCCCTTCGCCGCGCCCCCCGCGGTGTCACCTGGAAGCGCTCCAGCTCGGCGGTGACGAGGGCCTGGGCGCGGGCCAGCGGCGCGTGGCAACGCTCCAGGCAGCGCTGCACCTCCTGCATGGAGGCCGCCCCGTCCTCGCAGCAGCGGGCGCTGCACCGGAACATGGCGCCCTGTGCAAGGCCAAGGCGGGGGGGGGGGGGAATGGGGGGTTAATTAGAGGGGGGGGTAAAAAATGGGGGGGAGGGGGGGGGGGGCACCCAGCGCCCCCTCAGAGGTTGTGGGAGCGGCCTGAAAGGGGGCGGCTCTGCGCAGCGAGGCTGGGGGGGGGGGGATGGGACATGGGGTGTGTTGGGGGGCAACAGGGAGTATGGGGGGGCACAGGGCATGGGGGGCACAGGGTGTGCACTGGGAGGCAACAGGGAGTATGGGGGGCACAGGATATGGGGGGGCACAGGGCATGGGGGGGGCACAGGGTGTGCACTGGGGGGCAACAGGGAGTATGGGGGGGCACAGGGTATGGGGGGGCAACAGGGAGTATGGGGGGGGTGGGCACAGGGCATGGGGGGGGCATGGGGTATGTACTGGGGGGCAAAGGGAATGGGGGGCACAGGGTATGGGGGGCACAGGGAATATGGGGGGACAGGGCATGGGGGGGCACAGGGTGTGCACTGGGGGCAACAGGGAGTATGGGGGGCAAAGGGAATGGGGGGGCACAGGGTATATGGGGGGCACAGGGAATATGGGGGGACAGGGCATGGGGGGGCACAGGGCATGGGGGGGCAACAGGGAGTATAAGGGGGGGTGGGCACAGGGCATGGGGTGGGCATGGGGTATGTACTGGGGGGCAACAGGGAGTATGGGGGGGCACAGGGCATGGGGGGGCACAGGGAATATAAGGGGGCACACGGCATGGGGGGGGCACAGGGTGTGCACTGGGGGGGGGGCACAGGGCATGGGGTCACACAGGCCAATGGGGGCACAGGGAAAATGGGGGGACACACAGGGAATGGGGGGCACAGAGTATGCACTGAGGGGGGGGCACAGGCCATGGGGGAGGCACAGGCCATGGGGGGGGATCTCAGGGCACGGGGGGGGGTCTGAGGGCACGGGGGGGGGGTCTGTGCAGGCCATGGCAGGGGGCATAGGCCATGGGGGGGGGTCTCAGGGCACGGGGGGGGGGACAGGCCATTGGGGGGGTCTGAGGGCACGGCAGGGGGGGATCTGTGCAGGCCATGGGGGGGCACAGGCCATGGGGGGGGCCTCAGGGCACGGGGGGGGGGACAGGCCATTGGGGGGGGTCCGAGGGCACGGGGGGGTCTCAGGGCACGGGGGGGGGGGGGACAGGCCATTGGGGGGGGGGGCCGAGGGCACGGGGAGGGGGGGGGGGGACAGGCCATTGGGGGGGGTCTGAGGGCACGTGGGGGGGGGCACAGGGCACGGGGGGGGGTCTGAGGGCACGGGGGGGGCTTCCGAGGGCACGGGAGGGGGGGGACAGGCCATTGGGGGGGGTCTGAGGGCACGTGGGGGGGGGGCACAGGGCACGGGGGGGGTCTGAGGGCACGGGGGGGGGGTCCGAGGGCACGGGGAGGGGGGGGACAGGCCATTGGGGGGGGTCTGAGGGCACGGGGGGGGTCCGAGGGCACGGGGAGGGGGGGGACAGGCCATTGGGGGGGTCCGAGGGCACGGGGGGGGTCTCAGGGCACGGGGGGGGGTCCGAGGGCACAGGGAGGGGTGGACAGGCCATTGGGGGGGGTCTGAGGGCACGGGGGGGGGGGGCACAGGGCACGGGGGGGGTCTGAGGGTACGGGGGGGGGTCCGAGGGCACGGGGAGGGGGGGGGACAGGCCATTGGGGGGGGGTCTGAGGGCACGTGGGGGGGGGGCACAGGGCACGGGGGGGGGTCCGAGGGCACGGGGAGGGGGGGGACAGGCCATTGGGGGGGGGCTGAGGGCACGGGGGGGGTCTCAGGGCACGGGGGGGGGTCCGAGGGCACGGGGAGGGGGGGGACAGGCCATTGGGGGGGGTTCTGAGGGCACGTGGGGGGGTGGGCACAGGGCACGGGGGGGGGTCCGAGGGCACGGGGAGGGGGGGCACAGGCCATTGGGGGGGGTCTGAGGGCACGTGGGGGGGGGGGCACAGGGCACGGGGGGGTCCGAGGGCACGGGGGGGGGGTCCGAGGGCACAGGGAGGGGGGGGACAGGCCATTGGGGGGGGTCTGAGGGCACGGGGGGGGGCACAGGGCACGGGGAGGGGGGGGACAGGCCATTGGGGGGGGGACAGGCCATTGGGGGGGGGTCTGAGGGCACGGGGGGGGTCTGAGGGCACGGGGGGGGGGCCGCCGTCTCGCGCGGGGACCCGGGGAGGGGGGGGGGGGTGTGTGTTCTCCCAGCGCCGCGCGCACGTGGGGCCCGGCGGGCGCGCGCCGCTGCCGGGGGGCGGGGGGGCGGTGGGCCCCGTCCCGTGCTCCCCCCCCCCCGCCCCGTGGCCGCCCCCCCCCCCCCCCCCGGTACCTGCATGGCGCGGATGCGGTCCCGCTCCAGCGCCTGCACCGCGCCCTCCACCGCCGCCTGCACCCGGGCCTGCGCCGCCGCCGCCCATCGCGGGACGGGGCGGGGCGGGGGCGGGACCGGCAGGGGAGGGGGCACACGGGGAGTTGGGGGCGGGGGTGGGCACGGCCTGGCCTGGGCAACGGCCGCGACCCCCCCCGCCGCCGAGGCCCGGGACGCCGTGCGGTGCGCTGCCCACGCTGCCATGCAGTTACTGCAGCACAATTCCCACGCTGCCATGCAGTTACTGCTGTACGCTGCCATGCAACACCTGCACCGCGATGCAGTGCCCACGCTGCCATGCAGTTACTGCAGCACAGTTCCCACGCTGCCATGCAGTTACTGCCATGCGCTGCCATGCAACACCTGCACCGCGATGTAGTGCCCACGCTGCCATGCAGTGCCTGCAGTGCAATGCCCACGCTGCCATGCAACACCTGCACCGCGATGCAGTGCCCACGCTGCCATGCAGTGCCTGCAGTGCAATGCCCACACTGCCATGCAACACTGCACCGTGATGTAGTGCCCACGCTGCCATGCAGTGCCTGCAGTGCAATGCCCACGCTGCCATGCAACACCTGCACCGCGATGCAGTGCCCACGCTGCCATGCAGGGCGATGCCCGCGCTGCCATGCGACGCCTGTGCCATGATGCAATACTTGCACCATGGTGCAATAACCCACGCTGCCATGCAATTACTGCCATGCACTGCCACGCTGCCATGCAACACCTGCACCGCGATGCAGTGCCCACGCTGCCATGCAGTGCCTGCAGTGCAATGCCCGCGCTGCCATGCAACACCTGCGCCATGATGCAATACTTGCACCACGACGCAATAACCCACATTGCCATGCAGTTACTGCCATGCACTGCCACGCTGCCATGCAATGCCTGCAGTGCACTGCCCACGCTGCCATGCAACACCTGCACCAGGATGCAGTGCCCATGCAGCGATGCAATGCCCACACTGCCATGCAATTCTTGCAGTCCGATGCCCGCACTGCCATGCAGCGCCTGCACCAGGATGCAATACTCGCACCGTGACGCAGTGCCCACACTACCATGCAGTTACTGCGATGCAGTGCCCACGCTGCCATGCGATGCCTGCCATGCAACGCCCTCGCTGCCATGCAACACCTGCACCGGGATGCCACGCTGCACCGCAATGCACTGCCACGCTGCCGTGCAATTCCTGCAGTGCAACGCCACACTGCCATGCAACGCCTGCACCACGACGCAATACTCGCACCACGACGCAGTAACCCACACTGCCATGCAATGCCTGCAGGGCAGTGCCCATGCTGCCACGCAACACTTGCATCGTGACGCAATGCCCATGCTGCCACGCAATTCCTGCACGGCAATGCCCACGCTGTGCTGCAATGCCTGCACTGCGGTGCAAGCCTGCATGGCGACGCGCTGTCTGCGATGCGATGCCCACGCTGCCATGCGATGCCTGCACCGCAATGCGATGCCCATGCTGCCATGCGATGCCTGCACTGCAATGCGATGCCCATGCTGCGCTGCCATGCGATGCCTGCACCGCAATGCGATGCCCATGCTGCCATGCGATGCCTGCACCGCAATGCGATGCCCACGCTGCCATGCGATGCCTGCACCGCAATGCGATGCCCATGCTGCCATGCGATGCCTGCACTGCAATGCGATGCCCATGCTGCGCTGCCATGCGATGCCTGCACTGCAATGCAATGCCCATGCTGCGCTGCCATGCGATGCCTGCACCGCAATGCGATGCCCATGCTGCGCTGCCATGCGATGCCTGCACCGCAATGCGATGCCCATGCTGCCCATGCGATGCCCTGCACTGCAATGCAATGCCCATGCTGCTGCCCTGCCCCCCCCCCCCGCTGCCATGCGATGCCTGCACCGCAATGCGATGCCCATGCTGCCATGCGATGCCTGCACCGCAATGCGATGCCCATGCTGCGCTGCCATGCGATGCCTGCACCGCAATGCGATGCCCACGTCACCATGCGATGCCTGCACCGCAATGCGATGCCCACGCTGCCATGCGATGCCTGCACTGCAATGCAATGCCCATGCTGCGCTGCCATGCGATGCCTGCACCGCAATGCGATGCCCACGCTGCCATGCGATGCCTGCACCGCAATGCGATGCCCATGCTGCGCTGCCATGCGATGCCTGCACCGCAATGCAATGCCCATGCTGCGCTGCCGTGCGATGCCTGCACCGCAATGCGATGCCCACGCTGCCGTGCGATGCCTGCACCGCAATGCGATGCCCATGCTGCGCTGCCATGCAGCGCCTGCGCCGGGATGCAATACTCCCACCACGATGCCATGCCCACACCATGCTGCGACGCCTGCACGCCCACGCAGCGCTTGCATCGTGATGCAATGCCCGCGCTGCCATGCAACCCCTGCGCCGCAACGTCCGCGCTGCGCTGCAAGCCTGCGCCGTGAGGTGACGCCCACGCTGCCACGCGGCGCCTGCGCCGGGGCTGCGATGGCTCGCAGCGCCTGCACGGCCACGCAACACTTGCACCGCGACGCAATGCCCAGGCTGCCATGCAGCGCCTGCGCCTCGCTGCCACGCTTGCACCACCGTGTGTCACTGCAGCCCCCCCCACCCCCCCCCCCCCCCCAAAGCTCTGCAACGCCTCCGCTACGCCCCAGCCAGGGCCCGGCGCAGCCCTGGGTGACACAATGGACACCCCCCCCCCCCAGCCCCGTGGCACGGCCAGCTCCCGCCCAGGCCACCAGTGCCACCAGTGGGCACGTGCCACCAGCCCCATCCCGGCACTGGTGTGACACCGGCGTGGAAAATTCCGGAGAGTGCAGGGGGGAGCCAGAGCCCTGGCTGCCCCCCCCAACACCGGGCAAAGCAATACATGCGACCCCCTCCCCCCCCCCCCAAAATGCTCTGGGTCCCGTGTGGGGTCACCCATCGCCCCCCTGCAAACCCGGCCCTGTTCGGGGACGTGTCCCCAGCCCTGACCGTGGGGGGGGGTTGGTCTCACCCCCCTCCCCCCACTGCCTCAAAAACCAGCTCCATTTATACCCCGCAGCCAAGAACCTGCATCTTACAAATCACGGGGCCGGTGGGGGGGGGGGGGGCCAGGGAGGGCCAGTGGTGCCCCCCCCCGCCCCCCCACCCCATGCCCGTAGCCCCTGTGGGTCCCGATCCGGCCACGCTTTTGCTGCGGGCTGATCCGGACTCCCTCACCGCCCCCCCCCCCGCCCCCCCAGCGCCATCCCGCACCCGCCTCAGCCCATTTCCCAGCTGGGCACACTGAGACCGGGCTGGGGGTGCCCTGACACCCCCCCCCACCCCCCCCAGCGCCATCCCGCACCCGCCTCAGCCCATTTCCCAGCTGGGCACACTGAGGCCGGGCCCAGTTGCCCTGACCCCACACCGGGGCTGGGGGGGGTGGGGGGGGGGGCTCATAGGGCAGGGTGAGGCCTATGTCTCCATGGTGGGGGGGGGGAGCACTGGCTTTGCCTGCTGCCCCCCCCCCACCCCAGCCCCGGCAAGGCCGTATCCGCTGTGGCACCTGCGCAGCAGCTGGGCCGGTGGTGGGGGTGCGGAGGAAAGGGTGGGAGCACACGCCCCCCCCGCCCCCCCCCCGCCATGCACAGCACGCACACCCACCCCGGCACCCCCTGCTCCTCCCGGGGGGGGGGGGGGGGGGGTGTCTTTGCATGGGTGGGGGGCTCAGCACCAAAGGAGGTGCCACCCTTTAGGGCAGGGTGGGGGCTTTGGGGGCAAAGTATTAAAAAAAGAAAAGAAAGGCATTAAAATCTGCCCCCCCCCCCCGGTGGAATGGAGGTGTTTGTCCCCAAATTGGCTGGCGGGGGGGCGGCAGAGCTGGGGGGTGGGACATGGCCTGGCTGGGGTTGGTGCCCCCCCCCCCAACTCCTGCAATTGGGAGGGTCTCGCCCTGGGGAGGCAGCTGGGGGGGGCTCCACTGGTGGGAACGGGATCAACCCCATGCACCCATGCACCCCCCGGGCTTCACGGTTTGGGCTGGAAATGTGGGGAAACGGGGCTGAGCCCATCACCGAGGTGTCGGGGCACCCCCGTTTGGGCTGGAAATGTGCAAAAATGGGGCTGAGGCCATCACCAGGGTATTGGTGCTGTGCTGTTTGGGCTGGAAACATGGAGAAATGGGGCTGAGCCCATCACCGGGGTGTCAGGGCACCCCCGTCTGGGCTGGAAACGTGGGGGAATGGGGCTGAGCCCATCACCGGGGTGTCAGGGCATCCCAGTCTGGGCTGGAAACATGGGGGAATGGGGCTGAGCCCATCACCGGGGTGTCAGGGCACCCTTTTTTGGGCTGGAAACATGGGGGAATGGGGCTGAGCCCATCACCGGGGTGTCAGGGCACCCCCCTTTGGGCTGGAAACGTGGAAAAATGGGGCTGAGCCCATCACTGTGGTCTCAGGGCATCCCAGTCTGGGCTGGAAAAGTGGAGAAACGGGGCTGAGCCCATCACCGGGGTGTCAGGGCACCCCCGTCTGGGCTGGAAACGTGGAAAAATGGGGCTGAGCCCATCACCGGGGTGTCAGGGTGCCCCCATTTGGGCTGGAAAAGTGGAGAAACGGGGCTGAGCCCATCACCGGGGTGTCGGGGCACCCCCCTTTGGGCTAGAAACGTGGAAAAAATGGGGCTGAGCCCATCACCGGGGTGTTGCCCCCCCCCCCCCCCCCCCCCC